>CM061753.1:271703282-272303282 GCA_030979885.1 Lolium multiflorum | reverse complement strand
TGGGAGTCCCACTTGAGGTGGGAATCCCACCTTGGGTAGGTTTCCTACACATGGAAGGTTTTGGGTTGGGGTCTTATTCGAAGACTTGTAGTCCAACACTTGGGGGTTCCACCTATATAATGAGGGGCAAGGGGAGGGGGCCGGCCACCACAAGCCACCACAAGCCCATAGCTTGGCCGCACCCCTAAGTGGCCGGCCACCCCCTCTCCCCAAACCCTAGCGACCCCACCTCCTCCACCTCTTCCGCAACGCTTAGCGAAGCTCCACCGGAGATCTCCATCGACACCGCCACCACGTCGTCGTGCTGTCGGGATTCAAGGAGGAGCTACTACTTCCGCTGCCCGCTGGAATGGGGAGAAGGACGCCATCTTCATCAACACCGAACGTGTGACCGAGTACGGAGGTGCTGCCCGATTGTGGCACCGTCAAGATCTTCTACGCTTTTCAAAGTGGCAAGTGATCGTCTCAAGAGCCTCATCTTGTAGGCTTTGGAAATCTTCAAGGGTGAGTCTCGTTCATCCGTTGCTCCCGTCTTCTAGATTGCATCTTGGCTTGGATTGCGTTCTCGCGGTAGGAAATTTTTTGTTTTCTATGCAACGAATCCCTTCAATGACCTGTGGATTTGGCATTCTTTTTTTGGCATGGTGGGATCACACAATGACATCAACGTGTTGCAGCAGTCTCCAGTGTTCAGCAGACTAGTGGAACGACATGCTCCACCATGCAACTACGAGATCAATGGCCACAAATATACCAAAGGCTATTATCTAGCCGATGGTATATATCCAAAATGGGTCACTTTTGTCAAAACAATCTCGAATCCATCAGGTCTGAAGAATTCCCACTTTGCTACGCGACGGAAGGCTTGCAGGAAGGATGTCGAGCGGGCATTTGGTGTGCTTCAAGCACAATTTGCCATTGTCCGGTTCCCTGCTCTAAGCTGGTCTCACGACCAAATGTGGGAGGTGATGCAAGCTTGTGTGATCATGCACAATATGATCATCGAGAATGACCGCAAGAATCATGCCAGGACACATGCTGGTCCCTATGAGTGTGAGAGCCCTCTTGCGGAGGTTGATCATGAGTTGCCTGCAGATTTTGCTGATTTCCTCACCATGCACGCAGAGATCCGTGACAGCAATATTCATGAACAACTTCAAGCTGATCTCGTTGAGCATTTATGGAGGCGGCGTTTGGGGGACGCGGCTGGGGAGCGACGTCCCCTAAACGCGGCACGAACAAAACACGTCCCCCACACACTCAATTCGGCGCGATATGGGAACGCTTTGGGGACGCGACTGTAGATGGTCTAATATTCACTGCCACGGGAGGATAGTATCTTTCGATACCTGTCGACGCCCAACCCTGTCCATGTCAACATCGCAACATGATTCTCAGTACTTGTTTTGGCTGACTGTTCAACCTAATAAGCAGAACCGTGACAACATTTATATTAGTTAAAGCGTAGCTCGTATAGTAGTGGCTTAAACGACTACTTTTGTAGTTTTGTGGCGCCGCATCGCTAGAACACGGTGCCATACATACCTATACAAATCTGAAATGTGGTGCCTGGAAGGCAATAGTTTATACTACTTTCCATCCCAAAAAATGATTCATCTTTATCTAGATACGAATATATCTATAGTCCTACACGCAAAAATACATCTACATACATTCGTATCGAGACAAAGCTAGGCTGCTTATTTTGAAATGGACAGAATATGAAATATGAGAATACGTTAGCAAATTGCTGAAGAGTTAAATAGAAACTCAAACAATTAATTCTCTCAAGTTTTACTTCCTTGCCCTTATTTAGGGTGTGCACACATTTTTTTTGTGATTTAAGTTTGACCATCGATTTGACTAACAAAACATGAGTTATTTGCCATGGATGTTATGCCATTAAATTTGTATTCAAACAAAGTTTATAATGGTGTAATTTTTTTTATAACAAGTAACACATGCAATATGGGTTAAACTAATGGTTAAAACTGAGACACGTAAAACAAGAGAGGCACATGCATTGGGACGGAGGGAGTAGGATTCTCGAGCTAATATCTGGTGCAGAGGGCGAGACGGTAGAGATCATGGTAGAGACGGTAGACGGTGGCAGTACAAGGAAAAGGGTGAAAATAGGGATGGAGACGAATGATTGGTGATGTGGATGGAATATTGACCAGTCTGTTTTGTGTGTCACGTGATAAAGCGTGCCTGCTTGTAAAAGCATAGTGGTATGTGATAGCTAGGAAGACATCGTTTTTTGTGTGGTGCTCTCCACGCAATAGAAGTCCTCCACACTCCATAAGGAAGATGTACATACAACCATGAGGGATATATTTTCTTTCATACAGTCGATGTTGTTCTCTCTAGCATTCTTCTGTTTAGGTGCATCAACCCTCTTAATATTTCAGAACTTGTTGCATGCGCCAAAGCCGGTCCATGTCGGTACCGCAGTATGATGTTGAAGCAATTGCTCCTGACTATTCAACCAATGAACTAAAACCGTGACAAAACCTATTAATTAAAAGTATTGTTTGCAAAGTTGTGGCTTAAAAGCTAGACGTGTGCTTACAAAGAAATCAACTTACATGGTACTCGAGTGGAAGGCTATAGTTTCCATGATGTAAACTACTTTGGGAGCACGGACTTAAATGGCAAGGTAAGAGCAGAAGGCAACAAATGACATCATTCATGAAGATCAAACTCAACATCCAATTAATTTAACTTCAGAAAATTTGTTAGGTTATATGTCTTTCTTCAAAAGAAAACTTGTCTAGTTTGTATTATTTTTCTGCTTTCATGGGTTTATGCGAATTATCCACCTGCAACCTACAAGAATTGAATGAAAATAATGATGAACATGAGTAGTTGTGACGCGCCGAAGGGTTGACAATTTCAGTTTAGAAAGTCCATCCACATGTCACGTGCCAAAGTGTGTCCACATGTAAACATTTATACGATGGTTAGGAAGACACGTCATCTTGTTGTTATAATGATCTAGAGATGCAATCAGAATGTGTGTACAACAAGAAAGAAGCTTACTTTTTCTCCCACATATTTAATATCGATATTTCTAGTATTTTGTTTTTTTTGTACAAGACCCTATTCAGACTTTGTTTGCGGTTTTTCTAAACTTCCTTGTTTTAAATTTAGGTTCATTGAAATGGGAAAATAGTGACAAGACAAAAATTTATTTTCTATGCATACAGTTAAGGGAAAAACAGATTTCAAATTCCCAGTGAATTTTCTTTACCTTTCTCTAAGTCATAATGACGCTCCCATGGATAACAAGAAATTATGGAAGTGGGAGGTTCTCTCAAGATTAAGATATTTCTTTTGTAACTTCATAAAGAAGTGATTTTTACCAGGTACAACCTTGATAAATGTAATTGGTGCAGGATTACAAAATTTGCATTTTGCCATCATGATGAGTCCATAAAAAAAAACTCCTTTTCGAGTGTAAATTTGTTTGAGAGCTGTTGTATATTGTCCAAGAGGTTTCTAATATGTACCCACCTATGTTTGGTATGTTTTTATATGTGTTCATAAGAAATTTACTTCACATATCTTGGTGGTGGTGGTGGTGGGGGGGGAGGTTAGCACCCCGTCCACCCGTCGGGCACCCATCCCTAAAATTGTTCGAGGCAAAACACGTTAACCGCAAAGTTATTTGGGGATGAGATTCCAAAAAAAAGTTGCAAATTATTGGTATGAGTATCGCATCAATTCTATTGAGCCCTGGGCCAGGATGCCACAACGACGACCTTGTGTTCTACTTATTGGCTATGGAGGGATGGCATTGTGTATTATGGAAAAAAAACATTTCTGCTGAATGTTATACACTCATGTACACACTGACTACATATGTGGTCTTTCTTCAGCGACATGACTGCAATGAGATTTTAGTATGGCATATACTCAGTTGGAGAGAGAAACCGAGAGGTTTTTAAGTCTCATGGATTACAATTTAGTCTTCGGATCGGGCCTCCAGCACCTCTAAGTTTTGTTTTTTCGGGTGTCGGTACTTGTTTGGAATGTGTTAATGTTCATGATTGTATCGCCTTGATGCCAGGTGCGCAGAGCTAGAGGGAAAATGTCCCGAATGCATCTTGAAACTTGCATCTTTTGCTCAATGAAATTATGTATCTGTGATGCATCTTTCTCATCCTAACGTGATGCGGTGGCCTTATTAAGAACACAAGACTACTAGGAAATTTTCTTTACCCATGATGCATATGCATCAGGTACAATCTAAAAAGCTCCACCTCTGCTTGATGCGAAGCTTCAGAAAATAGAACACCCGTTTATCCATAAAAAAAAGGCATACCCATTTACATGTCCATAGTTCACATGAGTTAGACGTGGTAGGCAACAAATGGCAAAATTCATGAAGACTAAAACTTAAAATCCGATTAATTCAACTTCAATAATTATATGCTTCTCTAGCTATGTAATCTCACACAGCCAATGATGGTGAAGGTAGTGCCGACCAAGATACAATAATGGTCGACAATGATACAACATAGAATGCGAAAAAGTAACGATGGACACGAGTGACTGTGATGCGGAAGATTGACAAGTCTATTTTAGAAAACCCACACGTCACACGTCGGCTGTGTCCATGCGTAGAAGATTGAACGGTGGTCAGGTAGGCTCATCACCTCAAGATGCAATAAGAATGTGTGTACAACAAAAGAAGAAGCTTCATTTCTCTTGTATATATTTAGTTAATGTTGATCTCTCTAGTATTATATATTTTTCTTATTTTGAATTTCACTAGCCTCTTTTCATCAGTTTGAATTTTTTGTTAAGGTGGCTAGTGCATCAATTGTATATGGTATAAGAGGTAAGAGGTTTTAAGTTTAAGACCTTGGTCACCCAGTATTAGAAACAGAACTAAAATAGAATAGACATGCGTATATTCATAGCTCCTCTCCAAAGAATCGGTTTGCCGTTCTTGAACTAGATTGTGCTAAACTTATACTAGATTCTAATCTGCCTCGAACATAGCCACAGACGTGAAGAAAAGAAAAATAATTAGCCATTCAGAAAGGGTGTGGCTATTTTCTCAGTCGACGGAAAACTAACTTCGTTCTCAGTTAGATGATGACGTCAAATTTCAGTTACAACTTACGGGATTTAACTAAGCATGAACTTAGTTCTCAGCTAGCTGAGGACTAGCAAATCCCATCCAGAAAAAACAATCAAGATAACGACTAAAGAAAAATCGAAACATCACACCATAGTCTACATGACACGCCATTCTACACGTCAAAGGGAATCGAAACATCACACTGCTCTACACGCAAAGCGTTTCCTTCTACTCGTCAGAGAAAAACGGAACATCACAGTGCTCTACACGCCAAGCGTGTCATTCCACTCGTGAAGCTTACGGGCAACCGCTCACCGAAAACTCCAACGAAAGATCGAGGAGGTTTTTGTTGCCATAAAAAGGAGAAATATGAATATTCGCTGCCGACTTGTGGTCCCTTCTGCTTATGGTCCGACGACGGCGACCTCTAGTCGGCACAAAGCAACGGGCGCACAGATCCGACGATGGCAGCGGCAGTCGGAGCCTGGTCTGGTCCTCAACGGACCTAATGCAATATTACGCGACCTGTGCGCCTCCGACAACGAGCTCTGCTGTGTCGACGCGACCTCAGCGCCCACACTACCACCACCAATCCCCTTCGTCAATCTCACGCCTCGATCACGTACGCCCCTTCGTCGCCGCGCCCGGCCGTATATAAATCCTCGCCCGACCGATCCATGGAGTATCCAGCACCGGAAATAACACTGTACTTCTTCGTCTCCGCCTCCATTGTCAGAGCTCGATGGGGTTCTTGGAAGCCCTGGCGGGGCTGTGCGGCTGCCCGGCGCCGCTCACGCAGCGGCACCTGCAGAAGGGGCGGCAGCTGGAGACGGTGGAGATGAAGGTCCACATCGACTGCGAGGGCTGCGAGAGCAAGATCCGCAAGACGCTGGAGGCCATGGACGGCGTCACCGGCATCGACGTCGTGCCCCGGCAGAACCGGGTCACTGTCACCGGCTACGTCGACGCGGCCAAGGTCATGCACCGCGTCGCGCGCAAGACCGGCAAGCGGGTGGAGCCGTGGCCGTACGTGCCCTACGAGGCCGTCGCGCACCCCTACGCGGCCGGCGCCTACGACAGGAAGGCGCCCGCCGGGTACGTCCGGGACGTCACTGCCAACTACGGCGGCGGGGGCGCCTCCGCATCGCGGCCGTTCTCGCGCGCATCGTCCACCGAGACTAGGTACACCGGGGCCTTCTCCGACGAGAACGCCAACGCGGCGTGCGCCATCATGTAGCTCGATCAGTAGCTCGAGATCTCCCCGTTCCGTCTGTTAACTCCTACGTACGTAAGTAAGTACTGCTATGTAATGTGTGGAGTATTTCACTTTTTCCTCGGTGGAGTTAGCTAGCTAGCTTCCCCGGGCTGGTTATCACGGCAGGCTGTGCAATCTAGCCGTCTTGTCGTCCCCGCCGGCGGCCGGTCGTCGAGGCTGTTTCAGGCTGCCCCGCCGTTGAGATGTTCAGGCCGGCCGATCAAGCTCTTCGAGATTCAGACATTCGAGGTAAGTGGCAATAAACCCCAGCATCCGGACCTAGCTAACTAGGTCTGGTCGTTGGAATTCTTTCCCTTCCGCTGCAAGCTAGGTTGATCTAGATTGAACTTGTACCTTTGGCGCTGCGCCGACCGTTTTCGCGGCTGGAAACGATCCATGATCTCAACATCTGACGTCCTCATGGGCATCCGTGTATTGCCCGGCGCCCCGGCCGGCGGCATTTCTCCAGCGTCGACTGCGGTTCCTGCCGCGAAAGTAGACCTGAACTTGGCTGCCGAGGTCGGATCAGCTGTATGTGATCGAGTAAAGGGGATTTAGTTTCTTCTATCTTCAGTTTTAGGTCATGTTCGTCGACTAGAACAGCCAGTTTGTAATTTCTTTTATGGGCAAGAACCATCTGTAATGATCCATGTAACAGATCTGCACTGCTATAAAAAATTTTTTTTTTCATATTGTGTATGGTCTCGAGTCTCGACATCTTCTCTCCTTCCACCCGTTGCTTATTGAATTGAACTTTATACTATGGCTTAAAATATGATCAACATATTTTTCATGATATCTAACATTACTGCTAGGGGGTCTATGTGTTTCAAACACGAAAAAAAACTACACTTTCCAAATGTCCACTTCTTCATCTTACAAAGATATAACTTTCGGAAAAGTAGATTGCAGTGAATTAAAGGAGCTAGGGATAGTATATGCTACGTCCTCGTTGGAGAATGGTTGCATACACAATCCAATGGACACCAAGTACATGCTCACAAAGACCAACTTGCTACTCCTTCAGGTAGGAAACCAAGCCCGTGCTCAAACATTGAGGTGGGATCTTCACACATAGTAAGTGATCACTGGTCTTCACGGACTATTGGCTCCTTCACAAATCACCATGGAGATTTCCAAATGACTCTCTAGCCGGATAGGAGGTGCATTCCCTCCATGAAGTAACAACACCATGCTAGCACTTGGTTCTTGAAGCCTTCACAAATATGTCACAAAGGATTGGCTTCTAAAAGCACCTTAAATCTCTTAAGATTTGAGTGGAGATTTAGGTCTACGTGCAAGTGAGAAAGAGGTCTAGATATGGTCAGGGGCGGATATAGAAACAGTCCAAGTATGGTGCTAATACAATCTTAGTGGTGCTAGTTACCTAAGCTTTTCATTTTTGTTGCATTGAAATGTAACACATACTCGTTGAGGTGCAGGTGCAGCTGCTAGGCCGGTGCTACAGCACAGGTAGCACTAGGCCTTGCTCCGCTCTACATATCGTCAAGCGAAGGCTCCCTCTTCTCGTTCAAACTTCCAAAAAGAAAACCTCAAGTTGTCTTGGGAGGTTTGGTATATTTATAGGCAATGGTAAAAATCTGTTCGAAACTGGAAAAAGTAACATGTCCTAAAGTACCACATGGTGAAACTCGGAGGTTCTAGACTAGTTCAAAATTTCTAAAGGCAAATCGGAGACTGCATTCCAGGAGTTGCCACTTCAAAAGCTCATAGGTATAAATAGGAATAGGGAATCTCAAAATAAGAAAATAACCCAGAGGTTAGGAAAAGGAAAAAAAAAGACACTTGGAGGGTTTGCTCAACAAAAATTAGCACGCCATGTAGTTCCGATAAAGGTAGAACTCGCATGTCTGGAACTAATAGAACACCATCAAAAATTCAATTGGATAGAAAACTACCAAGTCCCTACTCGAAGGTACCAAATTGATTTTACTCGGAAGTTCGTGGCATGTACAGATGGTGCTTTTGGTCAGATTTTGTGACTGCTCAATGTTTCCGATAGCATACCAAACTTGGTAGTGCCGAGGAAACAAATCCCTACTAGTCTCCCAATCTCATTGTGTCAGAGGTATCGATTTAAAAGTACCTGGTTGTACCAGAAAAAGAAGAAAACTTGAGATTGGAGATTTCCCTAGTGGTTTCGACAGAAAAAAAATTAAGGGTCATTAATGGCATGTTCCACTTAACATTCCAATGACCAAAACCTGCAACTCGCAATTATTGTTAGTTCTCTAATTGCATTGTCAGGAATCATCTTAAACCCCTTTAAGGATAATGGATGTACTTTCAGTAGATACCAGAGCCTAAAAAAATGGAGTTCGATGCAGAGGAGAAAAACAAGAGAGGCTTCGGGGATAGACTACAAAGGAAGAGAAATGGTGGAGACGGTGTGACGGTCATGTCCTATTATATCCTATTAGAGTTCCGACCATGGGAAATTGTATTTTCACCCAGCTGCAGTGTTGATACTCCAAAATTTGCATGTTCATTTTGTTAGGAATATGTGCCCTAGAGGCATTCACATTCTTGCGTATTCATATGTTTTTGATGTATGAACATTCACATATGTCATCAAATACATGATTCGGTCGTGGAACCATATGTTTAACTTATGCTAACTTATACTTAGTTGGAAAGGCTGGGTCAGAAACCCAAATGAAACTAATGTGTAGGTCAACAAATGATCCGGTTCCACTAGTCATGGGCATGGGATGCTAATCTTCCTTACATTTAATTGGCTAAAAATCTTAGCGAGCCAAACTGACCCAACGACTGATGCACCACAATAAACTCATCATGCGATCCACCTCAAGCAATGGAATTCTTAGACCTGATCTTATCTCACGATCTGAGTTGTGGATGAGAAAATTTGAGTCTGCCAAACGCTATCCAAAACTAGCTAGTAGTTATGAAAGAGGGTCTTTGGTCGTATGTGAACCAAGTTATATGATGTGGATTAATAATAAGGGACTAACCCCTCCAAATTCGAGAGATATTCTCTAGGTTCCCTCGAAGTAATATGATTCGGAAGCATGGTCATGCGCTAGTTGATTAAGTGTTAATCAAGTTAGGTCGACTAAGTGTTAGTCGAATGAAATCACATGTCACTGGCTCGAGAAGAGATAGTTATAGCTACACAGAGATGTCAGTCGAATCACTTGTAGCTTAGTAATAATATCGTGTGGCAAAGGGACTTGAATGTATCATCACATTGGGAAAGATTCATCTTATGATTTAATGGCATAGGGGAGCTAGCATGCTGCTAATGACTGATTAATTCTAAGTGTGACTTGAAACTGTGACCGTCTTGTCGTGACCCCTGCAGGTTCACCTACTTAAGGGAGTGGAGATAGAGGTATTGGATCCAAAGATGCATCTGAACTTCATGTATGTTCTTTGTAGTTTACTATCTCATATTCCATCATAATTATAAATGATTATAATCATAGTTTAAAATGATTTTAGGGATTTTTATAAAAGATCCATTTTATTTGTATTGTAACCTTGCAAGGCAGAAAAACCTTGTTTTCATATATTTGACTTTGATGGACCTTCGCGAGCTCAAAAGGACCTGGCATTTTTTTATATGGAAGTCTTGATGGAAAACAAGATCTGGAGTACCTGGACCCCACCTAGGCTAGCCAGAGGGTCGAGATAGGCTAGGTGGTGTGGCCCAATACCATGGACACGCCACCATAGCCCATCGTCTCGCCCTCCTTGCCCCCATGTCGTTGATCTTGGGGCCCTTCGAATCGCCTTGAACTAAAAACGGATATATATATATATATATATAGTTGTATTCGCAATCCCAAAGCACGGCGAACCACGAAATGAAGGTTGAACTAGCGTAGGTGTGAGGGGGAATGCCTCGGGAGCGCCGGCGGCTCGCATCTCCAATTTCTCCAACACATCTCCTTCGTCTCCATGATGAACAGGGAGTATTCCACCCTTGAACTATGGGTTTGTGGAAGTAGCTTGATATCTCTCTCTTCCTATCAATGTTCTAGAGCCACAAGAGCTTCCCTCATAGTTCTGGACATCTATATGTAACCCCTTTGTGGTGGATCTTTGGTTTTTATAAGATTGGTATTTGATATTGCAATTTTCATTTTATGTTTGATGTATGACTAGGTGTATATTATGTACCCTATTTTTTATTACAAGTTTTGATCCAACTAGTATGATAGGAAATGTGATGGGGAATATGTGCATTAATTAGTTGGAGTAACATGGTATTATGGAACTGGACGGTGACTAGAAAGTTTAGGTCCTGCTTTGGTTTTTACCTATCCGTTGTTACCTCACTAGGGATAAAAGAATGCATGTGTTACTATCACGAAGTTACCAATGATGGTGATCTCAAATCTTTTGAGGTAGTATATTTGATATCCAACATCATGTCATACAAGCAAAGACAATACTTTGTTTATCTTAAATCTAGTTTGCGGAGTTTTCTCTTACTAGAGGAGTGTTAGTGGGATGTTTTGCATCATCTAAACCATATGGCGTGATGCACATATGAAAACTTATTAAACACATAATAAAGTTACATTAGTATTATGCCTTTTAAAAATTGTTTTCATACCACTACTTAAAAGAGAGTTGACAAGTAAAACCATGAACCTCAGTCCATTTTGAATCATAAGAAACACATTTTACTTGCATTTATATACCTTTACAACTTCAGCACTTAACTAATAAGAAAATATAAAAACATTTATGATACTTGCATTTAGTTCCTACTTAAAGTTTAAATCACTTCCATCACCATACCACTTTGCTTTTGCATAGAATTTAGTTTACCTTTCATGTTGCATTTTTTAATTTACTTGTTGCATATTTACTTTATTTACTACACTTTATATATTTGTTCTCTATTATAATACGAAATCGTGTGCTTGACAACCACTTGGTGGAGTTGGGGACACAAGGCACGGTATTTGCGTTTTGTAGCTTGTTTGAAGAGGAAAGAAGTGTGTAAGTCCATTGTTTTCCAGAGAGTTCGATGTACACCCTTGAGCAACCCTTGTGGGGAAGATGCCCTTGCTAGTTGCTACAACACTTTGAGCATGGAGTCCCAATGAATCAGTAACCCTGTAGATTGGTGCCATCATCCAAATAACAGCTAGCTGGTTAGTTTGGATGTAACATGATAGGGATAAAGTTTGTGGGTGGGATCCACATGGACTACGATTAGGCATTGGGAACTTGGGACACAAGTGAGTGAGCCCAAACCACTCCCTCCCCCTATATATAGAGTCGTGGGGTGGACACGTAGAGCACATGACGGACCATTTCTCTTTCCCCTCCTATAGTCCTTTGATGCTGGAGGCGAGGCTAACACCTCACTAGCGCCGCTCCACCCTATACATGTGGATACCGGTAGAGGCATCTTAAGGTGCTAAGACAGAGACGTCGTTGGCAAGCACGCCAAAGCTAGAACTGGAGCTGATCGTGGGGACGAGCATGTCAAGGTTTTCACTGCCCCAACAAGCTTCACACGAGCTTCCAAAAACGCGCACCTAGTGATAAGAATCTTGTTGCCTCATCCATGAGCCGGTTCCTCGAAGGTCACCGGTTTCGAAGAGTTTTTGTTTACGATGCTCTCCTTCAGAGTAGCCCCGCACACTTTTACCTGCATGCTTATCATGTTTGTTGGACACTAGGATAGATGTGCAACGTCTCTCACTTTTTTATACTTCACGCGTTGAATAGTTTTTTTGCGGAAACTATATATTATACATGAATTTTTGAAATATTATTTGCCTTCATGTGCTATTCCGGTTCGCGAAAAGTTGAAGCTTCTTGTTATGATGACACAATGCCCTTTATGTGTTGGGTATAGCCATGTCAGGTCTTGCATTTATTCCTTGTAGACAAAGGGTGCTCTTAGCCACAAAAAATCAAATTGAAAATCTACCTTATCAGACAGAACTGAAAACTAAAATTAAATTAGCAATTGATCTGAGGTCATGAACTTCCTTTCTAGATTCATAAAAGGAGTTGTTCTTTCCAAATCAAAGTGCAATAATGTGAACATTTGGCGTAGAAGCATGCCACATTCCAATCACATGAAAACCATAAGTTGCACACAAATCTTTTGTTGCCTTGCTATCTTTTTTGCGGAAAAATGTCCACCAATTTATTGATAATCACCCATAGTAGTACGAAGAACCCAACAAGTAAAAAAATACTAATATATCCTTAGATCACCTAGCAATGACAATAAACACTACCATGAGCCGAAGGCGTGCCGTCGTCCCCACCCCTCCATCACCGGATTCGGAAATATTTGTCGTACTGTACCAAGGCCACAAAATACCAATGCACCAGAGCAGCAATCATAGCTAAAGATTAGCCCCGTAGATCGAAAGAGTCTGACCTGAAAACACACCAACAAACAAGAAAACTGACAAGATTTCAGGAGATCCGCAGGACACACAAATCCACACGCTCTCCGTCGGTGCTAGACGCACCACCGTAGAGAGGATATGATGAGGGGCTCTTATTCTGACTTTAAGATGTAGTTGTCGCATCACCATCTCAAAGAAGACACTAAAAACAAGCTAAACAAAGAACGAAAACCCTCTGATCGGTGAGGGGCCATGGTCCTCCACGCTTCCAAGGCCCCGTGCAGGCGTGGACACCCGCACATACCGGTTCTAGCTATAGGGAGACATCATTTGGAGTTGCCTTCTTATCTGATATATATCAGATAAAATCTAGTGATCTGGATTGTCATCGAAAGAAAGATAAAAGCTTACAAAAATATAGTTTTATGAGTGCTACATCCCAATATTTTTTAAGAACACGCACATCCAACTTTACATGTCAAGTAAACGAAAATACATAGTTTATAAAACCTTTAAATGGTGGAATAACTGAATTGTGATAATTAAATTGAACCCGGGTAACCAAAATGAGGTTTTCTTATCGCGTCAATCAATTGAATTCTTTTGACATCCTAGTCGAAAGAGAGATAATAATGACAAAACAGTATTCCTAGGTGGGAATTCTTGGTTAGCTCAGATTTTTTTTTTTGAAAATCAATTCAATATATACTCATAGCAATAAATAGTACATGGTAGAGATACCCAAGCTGTCTTCAATGATTACAAAATAAAGTCTAGAAGAAACGACTAATTTTTTTAGATTTTCAAACTCTTTCTTCTTCCATGATACAATCTTATACTTATCTGAAGGCAGCCGATACCAAACCACAGGCATGTGAATACAAACGAAGGTTCTCCCATAATTTTAATTTGAGCCGCAATGCCAAGGCTACGTCCAAGCCCGCAAGGCCGCAACCATTAAAGTATTCAACCAACATTGACAAGAGTACCAACACTAGTATACGAGGGAAAAATAACCGAACAGCATGGCTGACGTTGCTGGGTAGCCGAGAGTATGAACCAATATTGTCGAGAATGTAGCAGTCGAGACAAAATATTGCGAGGAAACTCCTCGCGGCAACCATGAGAAATTATTCAAAACCGATATGGCGAAGCAAGATTTGAAGGCATGTACCTAGATAAATGTAATCTTCCAACACAACAATTGACGTTGGGAGTAGAACGAACAAAATCAAGTGATAAAACTGCCAGTCTACCACTCGCAAAAATAAAACCAGTCGACAGTTAACTGAACGCGTAACCATTTCTTGTCAAGAGAAGAGCGTGCATGCTCTCGCTTCGGTTGGCCGTTCATCGCGCACCGCATGTAAGCTTGGCGTGAGCATTGTACTATAAGCCGCCGCCGCATATGCAGGCGGCTCGCGTTACGCGTGACAAGGACAGGTAACTAGGTAAGTAACACCATTAACGACCGAAGTAACGATATATATCCGAGCCTCCCAGCTTGTTCACCTTTCACAACATAGCTCTGGAGAGAGGGGGCGAACTCAACACCACGGAGGAGAACTCGACCGTCACTGCAGACCGGCACACGCCCGCATGGCCTGGAGCAGCGACAGGGCGTCGGTCTTCGTCGTCGTCGTCTCCTTCTTCCTGCTTCTTCCCCTCTGCGCCGTCCGCCATGCACGGGCGCAAGAAAGTGGTACGCGATCGAGCGCACGCGCAAGTTGGTAGGCTAAGTAGTAGGAGTATTTAGTCGATGTGTCAGCTAGCAGTACTGATCGCTTCGTTTCAGAGGACGAGGCGGCGTTCACGTACCGGAGCGGCGCGGACAACGGGCCGGACCGGTGGGGCCTGCTCCGACCGGACTGGGCGACCTGCTACTGGGGCCGGCTGCAGTCTCCGATCAGCGTCCCCGGCGACACCGACGCCGCGCGGCCGATCACCGGCCACCGCACCGGCCGTCTGACCCGCTCGTACCGCCCGTCGCCGGCCACCCTCGTGAACCGCGGGCACGACATCATGGTGCGGTTCGAGGGAAACGCTGGGACCTTGCTGCTGGACGGCGTCTCGTACAAGCTCCGGCAGATGCACTGGCACTCCCCCAGCGAGCACGCCCTCCACGGCCGTCGCTACGACCTGGAGCTGCACATGCTCCACCAGAGCGGCGGCGACGACAATAGGCCGGGCAGCGGCAAGTACGCCGTCGTCGCTCAGCTCTTCGAGATCGGCGACCACCGCGACGAGACCTTGCACATGGTACGCAATCCTTTCGACCATCCCACACACGCGCGCTCCCTGCCAGAACTGAATTCAATCTGAGGACCTGCTGTGCATGTAGCTGGAGCCGTACCTGGAGAGGATCAGGGACAGGAGGAGGGGGCACGAGGAGTGGATCGACTACGATGTGGACCCGAGGAGGCCGGTGAGGGGGAGCGACGAGTACTACCGCTACACCGGCTCCTTCACCACGCCGCCGTGCACCGAGGGCATCGTCTGGACCGTCGCCACCAGGGTGCGGCACGTGTCTCGCCACCAGGTGGAGCTGCTCAGGGAGGCCGTCCACGACGTACGTCACCATGCGCAGCTTCCATCCAACCCTCATCTTTCTCTCCTAGAGTCTCGTTGGATGTTTAAGCTTTTGGTGTCTGATTAATGGCGTGGGTTCGTGCGTGCAGCATGCGAGGAGAAACGCGCGGCCGCTCCAGGAGGCCAACGGCAGGAGCGTCGCCCTCTACTACAACTGGGCCTCGTCCTTGACGTCACAACAAGATGGACGCCGGAACTAGCCTCGCCGGCCCTCATGATCACCTCGATCGGACTGCTAGGAGATCACCACCGACCCCACCGCGTTCGATCGTGCCCCCTCGGCCGTTTTCAATTTGCTTGTGTTGCTCGATCTTGCTCATGTTAAAGCACCGCATGTATAATGCATTTTTGAGCTAGTGTTCCAACTTACAACAGCTGCTCGTTTCATTCAAAAACGAGGAATGAGATTCTTGCGTGCATGCTATATAGCTGCGGTCCGATTTGTACTGGTCCTTGCCTCATGATTTGTGCTGATAAAAATCACCATGTTTTGAATATTTCTTATGAACCGAAACTAAAAGAAATAGAGTGATTCCGTGCACGCTATATAATGTGCATTGCTGAAAAAACCACTCATTCAGAATCCAAATGTGCCCACGTAGCACTAGAGTGAATAGGACACGAAATCTGTCCATGTTGCCGGACAGAGTCCACCTAGAAAGCCTTGTGCACGCTCTGGCATGTTTCATCGATCCCACTTGAAACTCGGTAAACAACAGGTCAGTTGCGACCTAATTTGCAGTTGGTACAAAGATAAATTACTTCCTTCGATATATTTTAACACGTGTGCATGCAGTTTAAACCATTTAAAACCACCTAAAACTGGGACAAAGACGAGCTACCGTATAGCGCGGATTTTGGAGATTTTGGTTAGCTTGATGACATTTCGATGCGGTGTTTATGATCTCGTATGTGTATATACCATGGAGGTATTGAACGTCTTGTTCCTTGGATAATATATCTCCTCGCGACTAAACGATTCTAGTTGCAGGGATCAACTCATCTCTTCATCGACAACTTCCGCTAGATTAATCTAAGAGGGTATGATCAGTTGCCTCCTCTCTCGCATATGGCATTGGCTATGCGTAGGATTTTTTATGTTTTCTATACGCGTTCCCCAAGTGTCTGCACACGAAATGTTGTGTTGTATGAACAAGCATGCATCTTCGCCTATAATTAATATAGTGTTACACTCTTTCTGGTCACGATTTTTACATGGAATAAACAAACTTCTAATTTTATTTGTGTATTTTTCAATTACCCGCGTGTGATCTGAGCCTGTTTTTAATCCGCCTCATATCTGCAATACGATATAATCCGCATTCGAGCCTGTATTCGATCATTATCCAATCCAAATTTGTTAAAAACTATGGTAATGTACATGGAAATAGCAATATCCAATCTGATATGATCTATTTACATCTCTAGATGTTGCCATGGCCTTGGAGCTACACCCTTCGAGTATTCCGGTGAGGTGATGGTATGTGGTATGCCTATATAGGGAAAACTTTCCTTTGCTAAGGCACTAAGATAGTGCATCGCGCTTTGGATATGATTATATTCCATATAACTCGTGCCCATTAATGATGAATCAAATCTAATATTCAAACCAAAGATGAATAGAATGAGAATCGTTCGTTAAAAATGACAAGGACGGTGTACTTTTGGTAAAACAAACTTGATGAAAAATGCATAACCAATTTTTTCCATCATCATTTGACTTCTAGCTAAGTAAGAAAAATGAAACCTATGATGAAATGAGCTATATGTAGGGTGAAATAACCTTATGGTGTCGCTTTCGCTTGACTTGTATACTCCACCGAACATGGTGAAAAAGAATTTGCTCGTTGGTACAGAATCCATGGTATTTAAATTCATGGCACACATATAACACTTTTATAGGGTAACCAAGACAAGTTGTGCAATGTTTATTCATCAATCACATCTATGAAAAATAATTCAAGTATACGAAGATGCTTCATATTGAAATATATCTGAATTTGTTATATATAAAAAGTTTCTGCGATAATGGTTCCCAAACCTGTATCAGATTAACAATATGACTTTCTAAAATACAAATCAATTTAAATCCTAAAGTAATATGTGTAAAATCTGCCTTATTATTTGTATCGCCTTAACATATTTCCCATAAATAAGAGTATATAGTGAAGGCTATGCACCCAAAAATCTTTGCAATGACCTCATTATACTAAAATTTAATACTTATTCATAAGCTATCACATTGTGATATTAATGAATATACATTTTTATATTACTTAGGAATTAGCATTCTTAACCATACAAGAATGTTGCAAAACATTAATAATTATGTTCTTTGTTATATAATTACAATGTACATCATTGAAGATATATATGAGGTGCAATAAAAAACAAACATACTTTGTAACAAAATACATAATTGTTTCCACTGGACAGTGCCGCTTAAAAACATGCCTTAAATATGAAAGAAGGGCGAAAATGCATGCATCTTTGCATTATTTTTCTACAAATTGGTGAAATATACAGTGTATATGTATATTCTTATGTGAGCGGTCTTCTCAATTTAATATTATTAAATATGTAGATATTTTAGATCATATAACCTAAAAAGATATTGTAATAATGGTTTCTATTGTATGATACATGAAGGAAATTTATAGAAACTTCTGAAGTATAAATCAGACCATTGGCATGATTACCTTTTGGACATGAATACGTTTAGAACATTCTGTAGTTTGCTTAACCACATAACACACACCCATGAAGTTCAATTATGTGGATCCCAACCCTAAACACTAAACCCTAAATCCAGAGCGATGTAGTGGGCAGCCTGGTCAACTCACTGAACTGACTAGAAAAAGGTTTTAATTAATTACTTTCTCCGACTTGTAATAAGTATTAGAAATTTAGTACAAAAGTTATATTAATCATATTTTGAAATGCATATTACACAAATTTTGAAAAAAATTACAAAAAATGGAATCAAAAAGTTGCACGTACATCTTCACGTGTTACGCGTTCACAAAGTCGTTTCATGAAAAGTCAATTTGTCGTGTGCCGTGTGTAAAAAGACAAAATTCAATGCAAAAAAATAATGCTTTTCAGAAGATAAATTTTATTCTTTTACATAGACCACACGAAATATTGGTTCCTCGCGAAACTTGATGAACACATATATTGTGAAGATGTACATGTAGAATTTTTCGTCAATTTTTTTTAACATTTTGAAATATGATTTTTTTGGTAGAGCGTGTATATGCTTCCGTGTACTAGATCATTCACATTTTTTATAGATTAAAGCGACTAGGTAACTTCCCCCGGTAGCATGATTGCACGATATCGTTCAGATCGATCTATCAGCTAGCTACTGGAAACATAGTATACAATTGCCGTACCTTTTTGTTGCGCTGAAACTTGCCGTACGTTTATGGATCTGATTTCAGGCATGGCACCAGATCGGTCAAATGAATAAATTAGAGCCTGATGGCAATTTTCCATCCAGTTTACGGATACATGATCTGATTGATTCCGGTACGTCGTACGTGTATACAGAGCTAGCTAATTGGCCTACTATGCTACCTGATGGCTAATTTGGTTGTACCGCTATAACATGTTTTGAAAAATATTCTACGTCTAAACATAGCTAGATAAAACGTATTTTCTCCATTCTAATTTAGACTACATTTTAGAGAAAATGAGACAAACTAGTGTTGTATTTATTAGTAGTACTATTTAGATATGTGAATAACTAACTCAAGCTAAATTGAAAATAACTTCTAATAAAGAGAGCAAATCTTTTCATTTTTAGTGTTGTTATTAACTAAAAGCTAGAATGAATATTTCAAGAAAAAATTTGTAGCTAGGATGTAGACTATTTCATAACGAAGAGACTATGAAGTAGTTTTTAGGTCGAAGGTACCCAAAAGGCTAACAACACCGTTGTTAAAAATAGGTCAACTTATGGTCTCTCAAATTGTCCTTTGAGGCCGATAAGGCCAAATCTAAGAGCATATGCGGGTCGGCTCGTTCCCATCTGGACGCCTTGGTGGTGACAAATCATCTACCGTTGGGGCTTTAGGATCCATCTAAACGAACGAAGAGGTAGCACATATTAGCACAAACAAATCACGCAGCCAAAATTCAGAAGCAACTTCAAGAAACAGAAGCACGTCTTACATGATGGTCAAGCATAAGATGATCATGTCAAGTTCAGATTTTAGAAAAGTGACCGTGCCAGATTCTGATAACGCAATGCAATGTGTTGTTGATCAAAACAATTGCCTTGTTGAACTGGATCTTGCATACGTCAAGGTTGTCTGCGCGCGAGAGGCCAGGAACCGGTGCTTGATGCAGAGCAGTAGGCCTCTTGCCGCCGGCAGCGGCGGCGAGTTCCTTGACCGTGCTCACGGCGCCCACCTGCCATCACCGTGGCTTGCGTTCTCGTTGCGCCACCGCACGTACATGCAGTCCAACAGGTAGCCCGGCAAAACTTGTCTCTGTTGTGCATGGCGCGGTACACCCGAGTCCCCCAGGCTCTCCTTTCTGCTCTTCGGGAAGGGTGACATGAAACTTCAGCACCTCCATGTCGCTAAGCTCACCATTGTTGATGGTGACAACGGCGTGGTGAATCTTCTGGCTTTTAAAGCCATACATTCAAACCGATACAATATGATGAAGTTATCATCTTGCAAGGCAGATCGAAGATAAAAGATAAAACCGGAGAAGACAGCACCCTCCATCACACCCAAACAACCGACTAGAGGAATAACTACGCCTGGGCGCCCTTCCTCGCTCGGCACAAACCAGCACATCACTGGAACTTCCAGAGCCACCCAGTTCCTCGCTCGTCTACAGGGAACATGCAACGCTCACACAGAGCAGGTGCTGCACAAGGCACATTTCTGAACCTCTCCACTGTGGCCACCAATAGCACCAGATGGCTACATGGCAATGCGAATAGCTGATCTGATTGGCCGCAGTGAAGATATATGCATTGATCCAACATATGGTTCACATCACACAATTGTACATACTACACATTGCTGGTAGTAACACACAGCAAAAGATCAAAACAAACGCATGATCACAAGAAGTAGAACCACACGGCAAGGAAATTTTGTCAAGGGTGAGTTGCTGTAAATCATCTCTGTACCGCTAAAACTGTTCAGACCAATCCCGAGCTTGCAAAAGCTGTAACAAAATGGTGCTATCGCGCACATGGCATACGGAAAATAAAAATGCTACGATGCGGTACCAGTTTATTGCTTCCAGGAAACCCAGACAAAGGGTGTTGGTACATGTCAATTTCAAGGTGAAACGGGCGCTTTATGAAAGGGCTTTCTGCACCTCCACGGTCACTTCCTTTGGCGGTTTCTCCGCGTGAAGATTTGCAACTAAGCCATGCTTGGAGTAGTAGTCAATCACCTGGGAGAAGAAACCAGCTTTCAAATTTAAAACATTGACTGAACATCAACTGCTTTGCTTGATGTCATATGATAAAGCCCTTCCAAAACCAGAAAGCTCAATACCATCAGAAGAAATGACAGCCAACAAAAGATACGTTAATGGACGATCAGAAGAGAAAGCGCACAAGATGTCTCAGGTTCCATCAAACTCACAGAAGGCTTTATGCAACTCTATACTAGAAAGTACGAACATGTCCACGGCATACTTGTTGACCATATAAATAAATATATAAATGGGGATAAGGTACCATTCTAGAGTCCAACAAGAGCAAAGGGGATATTTTAGAAGGGCACTCATGCAAGTATGCAACAGAAGACACAGACAATAACAGAAGAATATTTTCATCCTGAAGATATGAAAACATAGTTGGTTGAGAAAACATACAGGTTCAGTTTGTATATGGAAAGCTTCAAGCCTTGACTTCAAGACAGCAGCTGTGTCATCTTTCCTTTGTATTAAGGGCTCCCCGGTAACCTTGGTAAAAGAGAGAAGAATCAGAGGTCAATGGTTCGCAGCAAAATGCCAGTTCAGGAAAAAATTAATAGCACAAAAGGGATACTGTCACCACATATCCATACATATTTTCTGGATGAAACATAATTTTTTTTTGCACAAAACAGTAGGATATGCCTTGAACGAAACCAAATAACATGTAACAGCAATAATGTATATTCTCAATTTACTGCAAAAACATGCAAAATATATTTATTTCTGGCAATTTTTAAAGATCATATTGTCATTGAAGGAGAGGATATATGCTGTTGTACCAGACATCCATACAGAAAGAACACCAAATTCAACTATTTAAACAAACCATAACATCATCCCAGTATTCAATACAAAATTTGATTGCACCTACAAGCAGAAGCAGACCATAGAAAGACTGAAACCTAGACTTTATATAGCAAACTAGGGAACTCATCATCCACAACATAAATCTTTGCCCAAAATTGAATAAGTATGTTATACCAGCCTAAGCATAGCTAACTGAGAGAGCGGCACCCAAGAGAAGATAAACTGCTCAAAACTTAAACTGCTTGAAGCAACGATAATGATCTAAGAAATCATTCAAATATGACATATCCAGGAATGGCCCAGTATTTTGCATTTGACTTACATCATCAACTCCAGGTGTCTTAGGAGGAGCAAATTTTGTATGGTAAGATCTACCACTTGATGGGTGTATCCAACGGCCAGTAATTCGTTCTTCCAATATTGCATCATCGATTGCAAAGTTCAGAACCTTATCAACCTTAGCACCTTGCTTTGCCAGCATTTCATCGAGCTGCAGCCATTGCTCAACCAAAGCATTAGGAAACAAACAAAAAAAAACTAAGCTCCCAGGATACAACTACTACTATCCATCAATATACAGTCCTTGTGAAAGAAAGAAGGCCATTCATGGTGATGCATATTGATCTAGGACCTGACCTTTTGCGCTTGAACAACAGTCCTAGGGAAGCCATCAAGGATAAAACCTTTCTGGCATGAAGGTTTCTTCATGGCTTCATCAATAATCCCAACAACCAAGTCATCTGAAACAAGCTCTCCCTAGAAAAAAAATCAAGAAGCAAGCGAATCAACAAACAAGGTTTCTGCTAGTTTTTAGTTGCTACTTTGCTCCTTTAAACCTTACCTTGTCCATGGCTTCTTTAGCCTTGATCCCCAGAGGAGTCTTAGCAGCGACAGCAGCCCTCAGCATATCACCAGTGGCTAAATGGCACAAACAGTATTCATCCTTGATAAGGGGCGACTGTGTTCCCTTCCCAGAGCCAGGTGGACCTACAAAGTTCATACAACATGTCGCACATGTCATAATGCACCAACATAGAGCAATTAAGAGTATAAGTCGTACTTTGTGTTCAGGAATTCAAGATGTACCAGATGATTAAATAATTCTATAATAATATTGTGTGTGTTCTTTGGCATCTCTGCAAAAGCAATGCAAGTGTATCCCCACATCACCTCTCCGTACACAATCATACTGCCATGCAATGCTCTATTCATTCAGCCGCTAGTAGTAAAATGTAGGTAGTTATATAATACATACTAGCTAGAGGTCAAAATTCCTAAACAATGTGTTGCGAAGAATGGAGCATAGCCTTACAAGAAAGTTCAATGTGTAGGAGCACATACTAAGGGCATTCGATTTATTCATCTTTGTTGTCGAAGTTGTGAATCATATCATCAGCTATGATGGACATAGTAAAAGACAGAAGAACTATTCACAAGTCATTTTCTCAGAAGCTTAGAGGTTCTATTCTATACCGAGGATGAAAGACTGGCAACAGACCTAAACATAATAAATAATTTCACTTCATATCTGTGGTACAGCTCAAAGAATAACTAAGGTCTGATGGACATAGTAATAGACCCTATTCACAAGTCATTTTCTCAAAAGGTTAGAGATTCTATTCGATGCCGAGGATGAAAGACTAGCACATTGCTGTAATTCACTTGAGAAAATGACTTGTGAGGACATAGTAAAAGACACAGAACTAATCACAAGTCATTTTCTCAAAAGGTTAGAGGTTCTATTCGATACCGAGGTTGAAAGACTAGCACATTGCTGGCGACAGAAACTAAATGTAATACATAATTCACTTGGTTGAGATACCACTCAAAGAATAAGACACACTGGATACAGCAAAAGGTGAAAAGAAACAAAACAAAAAGGAAAGAAATATACCTATCTTTCTTCCCAAGCTACGTTCTAGATCTACATCTTACTCATACTCACAACATTGTACTCAATTCTTCTCACCAACCACAAAAGGCTTAAACATGGTACCAGAATGATCCTTCTGTTCTTATCATTTTCGAGAAACTTTCATGGATGATAAATTGCACGCATCTTTCAATCACTACGACAACAAAAAGGCCTCGCTGACACTAATTAGGTGACACCGCAAATGAAGAGAGAATTAATTCTTCAGATTTGTTATCAGTGGAATTTTTATGGTTCCTCAATTGTTAGTGCGGAAAGCCGGTAGAAACAATATATTCATGCGACGAATAGCATAGCTAATCCTATCTTTCTGAAATTAAGTATCCCCTCCACAACTTCACACATGGACATGGTTAGTCTGAACTCTGAACAATTCCATAATGCCGAATACTACAATTTCCCCCTTTGATTGCAGAAACAACCTTGCAACTAGAAGAAAAAGAGAAGTTGGCAAGAAGAGAAGGTGTTTTACCGACGAGGATGATGCGCTTGTCGGGCTTGGAGCTGCACTTGGCGCGGCGGAGCAGCTCGGTCATGAGCTCCACCGACGGCACATCCTCGAGGTTCGCCGCCATCTCCTCCTCCTCCTCCGTCCGCCGCAACAGGAACGGCTCGACTCGCGTGACTGCAATTGGTGGAAAATTCGGTCAATCTGGTTAGACCCATCCGTTTTTTTTCTGTGTTTCAGGTTCCATCAGAAAGCAGCAAGCGAAATTACGAAACAGAGAACGGAAACCGAACCCTAGTACTAGAGGGCGGGGGTGCAACGGATCCTTTACCGGCGGCGAGAGGGGGTTCGAGCTCCGGCGGATCAGCGGCGCGAGGGCGGTCGAGATTCACAGGGTAGGCGGGGCGGCGGCAGGTGGGCGGCGAGTATAAAGAAAGATTAGCGAGAGACGACGGTGGATACGAGGACGGGTGGGGTGGGCCGATTGGGGTTGGTGACGGCTGGGAATCGAAGGTTCTGGGGTTTGGTGCAGCACTTCTTGTTGGGCCACGCAGACATAGTAGTAGAAGCCTTGTTTACATCTAGTCTAGTGTATTAGAGAAGTGGAGAAGATTATTCTAAATTTCGAAAAAGAAATTGATAACCCGCTTACTTCTCCGGGTTTTTTTTTTGAGAAACACAGTACAAACGCAGGCGCTCACATACACGCGCGTACACTCACCCCTATAAACGCACACACGCACACCCTACTCCTATGAGCACCTCCGGAAGATTGAGCCGGCGGATTGGATCTTGAAATTGACGAAATGACCACAGGCGCCTCCCTGTCGACGGGAACATCGCCTCCCACTGAATGAATATTCCGCCTTTATGTGTATTTTTGAGAAAAAGTATTCCAAGGGTTGTTAGGTGATGGGGTGAACACCAAATCCTCTTTCGTCCTCAAACATCTTAAGAGTGAAATATGAGAGATGTAAAGAATTTTGGGGTATGCGGCCAATTTGCACCGTGGAATGAACACATGAGCACACACCAACACTCTAAGCTAAGAAAGAAAAAAAAAGCACACACCACCACTCTGAAAAACAAACATGCCATGCCAATCAAGTTCTGGTTTCAAGAATCTGGGCATGCCCAATGCACTGCTCTAGAGCTACTGCCTCACACCTTTAACTAGGTTCGGGTGGTCCAAAGTAGGTTCGGATGAGGAGACAGCCTCCTCTTCAGGAGGTGGATCTTAAGCCTTAAAAACATGCTTTTTGGAGAGAGAAAGAGATATATGGTGTCATACTTGTGGGGTCTCTTCTCTCTTTTTTCTAACTAAAGTTGTTGTTTCCATTAGAGATATAAAATTGACCATGTTGTTTCTGACAAATTTTTTACGTGAAGCAGCTAGTTGTGTATGCCACCATTGCTCGGCATGGCCAACGCGTTGCCTGTACATACTTTCCCATAAGCCATGTAGGTTCGGTTTTTGGTTCTGAGCAAAAGTAGCTGCTGCACTAGTCTCTTGTGCAAGCTGTAGCCGCTTCACAGGAAAAAAGCATAATTAGGGTAGTAGAAAAGTTGGAAAGAGATAGACTGAGGGAGAGAATCACTCGTGACCAGCTTCCTTGCTTTTTCTTTCTACTGATGTAACTAGATGGGTACTTCCATCGTAGAAATAAAACCAATGAAGATGCTTCAACCGACTTTTTATCACGAGGAAGTAAGTTGTGGCTGCTTCCATTGCTCATGCCGTAAGGGCATGGACAACGTTTCGCCTCAAATTGATGCCTCACACGCCAGCTAGGTTCGAATTGCCAGGGTTGTAGCTTCGCAGTGTGTCAGTACCTCTTCAGCAAGAGGCAGCCGCTCTAGAGCAAAGTGTGGTCCTGATTGTAAAAAGGAGAGAGCTGAATAAACTAGCTCCTGCTTTTCTCTGCAGAATAGCCCTGCTGAGTTGCTGTTTCCGTTGGGAGAAAATTATGAGACCACATGCTTGAAGTGCCTTTTTTCCATGGGGAAGTAGCAACCGGTCGCTTCCGTTGCTCATGCCCTAAGAGCATCTCCACTCGTCTCCCCGACGAGGCCCCCGAGCGACGTTTTTCCCATCCGGACGACGAAATTCGGCCCAGTCGCGCCCCCGGTTCCTCGTTATCGTCCGGATTTGGCCTTTCATCCATCCGGCGAGCCCACGCCATCCCCGGCCCCCCGGGGATCTATCGGGACTCCGGACGAGTGAAAAGCGGGGAAGGGCCCGATCTGTCGGCGACTTGACACACGAACCCCACCGCCACCTCGCTCAAAATCTCCCCCACCCCTCGTATCTCTCTCGCGCCGGCACCACCCCGCCGGCTTGTTGCCCAGATTCCGCCGTCCCTCCTTCTCCACCTGTCTATATTCCGCCGTCTTTCGACGAGGCCGATATGGCTCCTCCGCCGGCCTGTTTTCCGACTTTGGCCTACTCCTCGTCGCTCGCGGCTCGGGTTGCCTCGACCACGCCCGTCAGGTGTTCGTCCATTTGCCTCGCCGGCCATGGACTCGGATGAAGAGGAGGACCAGATGTTCGTCGAGCTTATGCGAGAAGAGATGGCACCGCCCCAAGACGAGGAGCACATGATGATCCTCGGTTGCTTGTCAAGCATGTACGCCGGACTGGCAACTGGTCGACGTGGTGGGTCGGTACCAGGTCGCCGGAAGTGCAAGCCGAGACAATGAATGGAGGGCTACTGCATGTTGTACGCCGACTACTTCGCCGAAAATCCATTGCACGGTGAGAGTGTTTTCCGGCGTCGTTTCAGGATGAGCAGAAAGCTATTTCTGCAAATTGTGTATGCCATCCGAGACTTTGACCCCTACTTCAGATGCAAGGCGGATTGCACTGGTTTGGTTGGATTTTCGTCACTGCAGAAGTGCACAGTGGCTATGAGGATGTTGGCGTATGGAGCTCCCGGTGATGGTGCAGATGACTATCTTCGGATGGCGGAGTCCACCGCCCTTGATTGTTTCTATCGGTTCTGCAGGGCCGTCATAGCAGTGTTCGGGGACTTCTACTTGAGATCACCCATTGTCGAAGACACTCAGAGGATCCTTGCAACAAATGAAGCTAGGGGTTTTCCAGGGATGCTTGGAAGTATTGACTGCATGCATTGGAAATGGAAGAACTGTCCGTTTGCGTGGCAGGGAATGTACAAGGGTCACAAGAACGGCTGCACTGTGATACTTGAAGCAGTGGCTACCCATGATCTCTGGATTTGGCACTCTTTCTTTGGTATGCCTGGATCCAACAATGACATCAACGTCCTAAACTGCTCCCCGATCTTTTCCAAGCTTGTTGAGGATACTACCTTGCAGACGGTATCTATCCAAAGTGGGCAACATTTGTGAAGACTATCTCGAAACCTAGCACCCCCAAACTTTGCGAGTTCGTGAAGAAACAAGAAGCTTGCCGAAAAGACGTTGACGTGGGCATTACCCTTCGAGTAACCGACGTTGCCCTATCATGTATTGACTAACTGGAGGCCCATGAAGACACCCGAAGACTAGATGGGCCACTAGGTCGGCGCACCAGAAGATCCTTGACGGGCAAGACAAGGAAGCGAACAAACAAGGAAAGATTGGATCTAAACTACGTAAATCTAGTCGTATTCGGTTAGACCTCTTGAGACATGGCCTCCTATATAAAGGCCAGGAGAGGGGCTGCCGAAGGACACGAACAATCTTAGCAATCTTAGCCAAAAGCTTAGAGCCAGGTAACCTTAGCAACCATCTCGCCTAGATCTCACCGAACTATTCGGCACCCCATTGTAACCCATTATTCTCGTAATCAAAGAGACAGGCAGGACGTAAGGGTTTTACCTCATCGAGGGCCCCGAACCTGGGTAAATCGCTCTCCCGCTTGTCCGTGAACCGATGTCTCGTGTCGCCTACGGATTCCGTCGTGGGAACCTGTCGGCACAAGATCGGACATCGGCCGAACCCGTCATGTCATCGCGGCTTCATCAGCACCATCATCGTCTCATCTGGGAAGCCCGATCCGTTTCGGCTCCTACGAATTCACCCCACACAGCGAATCGTCTCGAGCAAGGCAACATGGACATGGCGTTCGGGAGCGTCCACTACAACGTCAACTCAGAGGGAATCCTCCGGCTACTGGAATCTCCTATCTCCAGATCGACAAGCCCAAGTGCGTCATCGACACCCGACCTTTCGGCTGGCCAAGAAAACTCGTCGAGTCCGTCCGCGCCATCGACTCCTCGCTCGGCATCTTCCATGTCGGTTGGATCTGATGACCCCGTGCCCTCGGAGATGACCTCGTACTACTGCATAAACTGCGACACCAGGCATGGACTAGGGTCGAGCGACACGCCATTCATCGCCTACTATTCGTCGGGAGAGGATAGCATCGGTAGCGTCATCCGAGGAGACACCCGAAGAGTGGCGCCCCTCCAAGTCTACGTCGCTAATAGGGGAGATGGGAACGCACCCCCCGTTCCAGCAGACGGGCTAGTTTCGGAGATAGCGCCAGCAATGACAATAGCGACCACACCATTACAGAAGAAGAGTGGGCAGCAGCCAAGGCAGCCGTGCTCAACAACACACCGCTTTCGGCGGGAACCACGGTTGGTACGCTCAACGCTTACCACTCCATATTGGAGAAAAATCGGGAGCGCCTATCCAAGGAGCAAGCCACCCTCGAGAAACGACTATCTGCGGCAGACCGGTCCAGCGAGCGACGAAGGGCCTCGCAGGGGAGCGCCTCCCGAAGTACCCACGGAGGGGGCAAACGTCGATCGAGGATGTCCAGGCTCTCGGAAGATGATGCAAGGGAGATAACATCAAACTTGACCAAGTCCTTTATGACCACGGACACCGCAGCATGCCACGGCCAAAAACCGTCGCAGGAGCAACAGTAATCTTGCAGCGTACCTCATTAACCAGCGTCGAAGGATCCATGGCTCAGGCCCACCGCGGTGCTTTGGAAAGTCTTGCGATACTAGGACATAATCTAGTACCGCCGAAAGAGAAGACCCTGCAGGCCAGCGGGTCAAAACATCGCGCAAGAGACGCTCGGGACGAAATCACACAGAGCAGGATTGACAAAGCAAGGCGACGACGCGCCATGAGAGAAGAACTTGACAGATTCTTCGGACGAGACCCAGGAGAACGACGAGCTTAGAGGAGCCGATTGTCTGAGCTACAAAATTCGGGAGGCGATGCCACCCAAGAAGTTCAAACCTACACCTACCGACGCTGCCAAATACGATGGGCAGCAGGAGCCAAGATCCTGGATAGAGGACTATCTGCGACATAATTAAAAAAATCGATAGCAGCAACGCAATGTCTGACTTTACCTAAAGGACTCAGCACGAGCCTGGCTCAGAGGCTGCCGAAGGGTTCCATCAAGTCATGGGATGACTTAGTAGAAGCTTTTGTTGCTAACTTTCAAGCAACCTACAAGAGGCCCGTCGGGATCGAGGAGTTACAGCACAACAGAAGCGAAGGAGTCGATGCGCGCGTACATCGGGAGGTTCACCAAACTCCTAAATGTTGCAGAAGACGTATCTGTCGACAGGGCAATTGACGCTTTCAGCGATGGCATCCGACATGAAAGCTATATAGAAGAGCTTGGGCGCAAAAAGCCGAAGACCATAACCAAGCTAATGGAAATCGCCAACAGCTGGGCCGATGGTGAAGACAATGTCCGAAAACCACGGCAGCGCAGCGATGACGAAGAGGATGACCAGCCGAAGAATGATTCGGGTGGTCGAAGGGACCGGAGCAAGAGAAGGAAGAACCGCAGTTACGATGACAACAACTTAGTGGCTGCAGGTTACTCTGATCGACAGGATGATCGGTACGACAATAGGCGAGACGATCGGCAGGACGGTAATCGGAACGACTCTGGGAACCGTGGCAACTATAAACCATGACCTCAGAGAACTCCCAAATTACCTTACGCTGAACAGATCAACGCCCCTTGCTACCTACATTCCTATACCGATTCCAAGGATGGAAAAGTAAAATCTAGCCACCTGCTCAGGGATTGTCGGCAGTTCCTTGATATGCATGAGCTCATCCAGCAGGCAGGCCAGAAGCACTACCGCCACCACCACCGCCACCGCCACAGCATCAAGTCCAGCAAGCTCAACCTCATCAACCCAACGAGGCGTTTCCACCGCCACGTGGGCAAATGAACATGATTCACAGGACAGGTGTTTCAAGAAGAGAGATGAAGAAGCTCACCCGAGAAATCAACCTGGCAGAAAGCGTCATGGCGAACATTCCCGAATATGTCGAATGGTCGTCTCAGGAAATCACGTTCAGTCGAATGGATCACCCGATGACCATCCCAAAGCTAGGGCACGCCGCCCTAGTGGTCGAAGCACAGATAGGGGGGTTCAAGATGAGCAAAGTCTTCATGGATGGAGGAAGTGGACTCAACTTGATATTCCTTGACACAATTCAAAGTATGGGGATCACCATGAGAATGCTGGAAGGCTCAGATACTCGCTTCCATGGGATACTCCCTACTTCACCAGCGCATTCTCTCGGCAAAGCTTACTTGAATGTCGTTTTCGGTAAACCCGACAACTTTAGGAAGGAGAAGATCGAGTTCGAAGTCGTGAACTGGGAATCACAGTACCACGCCATACTCGGGAGACCAGCTTACGCCAAGTTCATGGCCGTGCCGCACTACGCATACCTCAAGCTGAAGATGCCAGGGAACAATGGAACAAACATCACAGTCTATGGGAGCTTTTCACGCTTGGACAATTGTGACCGTGACTTTCAAAGGATTGCTGCTAAATTTGGGCCACGGCGAGATACTGTCGACCCCCCGCCCAAGCTGACGATACAAGAAATCAAGGAGGAAAAACTCGACGGGAAATTAAGAAGCCAGCTCCCGAAGGCCCAGCAGCAATAGCATCGGTAGAAAAAGTTTCGGCAGAAGATGCAGGAGGCGGCAAGATACTAACAATTGCTGCTCAAGCATCTGGCGAAATCAACAGCACTGTCGCGACCACCAGCATGACGAAGAAATCGGAAGATCCTTCTGAAGAAGAGAAGAACCCTTTTCTTGATAAAACACTCCCTTAGTTCTTAAATTTTTTCCCTTTTACTTTACACAGGGCCTCTTGTTTTCGCCCTCCAGTTTCATATTTATGAAGGAGATATGCCCTAGAGGCAATAATAAAGTGGTTATTATTTATATCTTTATGTTTATGATAAATGTTTATATATCATGCTAGAATTGTATTAACCGAAACATTAGTACATGTGTGATATGTAGACAAACAAGAAGTCCCTAGTATGCCTCTTAAACTAGCTTGTTGATTAATGGATGATTAGTTTCATAATCATGAACATTGGATGTTATTAATAACAAGGTTATGTCATTGTGTGAATGATGTAATGGACACACCCAATTAAGCGTAGCATAAGATCTCGTCATTAAGTTATTTGCTATAAGCTTTCGATACATAGTTACCTAGTCCTTATGACCATGAGATCATGTAAATCACTTATACCGGAAAGGTACTTTGATTACATCAAACACCACTGCGTAAATGGGTGGCTATAAAGGTGGGATTAAGTATCCAAAGTATGAGTTGAGGCATATGGATCAACAGTGGGATTTGTCCATCCCGATGACGGATAGATATACTCTGGGCCCTCTCGATGGAATGTCGTCTAATGTCTTGCAAGCATATGAATGAGTTCATAAGAGACCACATACCACGGTACGAGTAAAGAGTACTTGTCGAGAGGTTGAACAAGGTATAGAGTGATACCGAAGATCAAACCTCGGACAAGTAAAAATATCGCGAGACAAAGGGAATTGGTAATATATGTGAATGGTTCATTCGATCACTAAAGTCATCGTTGAATATGTGGGAGCCATTATGGATCTCCAGATCCCGCTATTGGTTATTGGTCGGAGTGAGTACTCAACCATGTCCGCATAGTTCTCGAACCGTAGGGTGACACACTTAAAGTTGGATGTTGAAATGGTAGCACTTGAAATATGGAATGGAGTTCGAATATTTGTTCGGAGTCCCGGATGAGATCCCGGACATCACGAGGAGTTCCGGAATGGTCCGGAGAATAAGATTCATATATAGGATGTCATTTTATGTGAAATAAAATGTCGCGGAAGGTTCTATGGAAGGTTCTAGAAGGTTCTAGAAAAGTCCGGAAGAAACCACCAAGGAAGGTGGAGTCCACATGGGACTCCACCACCATGGCCGGCCAGCCCTAGATGGGGTGGAGTCCCAAGTGGACTCCACCATGGGGGCCGGCCACCCCCCACATGGGAGGTGGAAATCCCACCCTTTGGGTGGGAGTCCTAGTTGGGCTAGGTTTCACCTCTTATGGAAGGTTTTGGTTTCGGGTCTTATTCGAAGACTTGGACACCAACACTTGGGATCCACCTATATAATGAGGGGCCAAGGGAGGGGGCCGACCCAAGACCACAAGCTGGCCGCCCCCCAGTGGCCGGCCACCCTCCCAAACCCTAGCCAAGCTCCTCTCCTCCATATTGCCCGCATAGCTTAGCGAAGCTCCGCCGGACTTCTTCACGCCACCGACACCACGCCGTCGTGCTGTCGGATTCAAGAGGAGCTACTACTTCCGCTGCCCGCTGGAACGGGAGGTGGACGTCGTCTTCATCAACAACCGAACGTGTGACCGAGTACGGAGGTGCTGCCGTTCGTGGCACCGGAACCGATCATGATCAAGATCTTCTACACGCTTTTGCAAGCGGCAAGTGATCGTCTACCGCAGCAATAAGAGCCTACTCTTATAGGCTTTGGAATCTCTTCAAGGGTTAGTCTTGATCATCCCCTCGTTGCTCCCATCTTCTAGATTGCATCTTGGCTTGGATTGCGTGTTCGCGGTAGGAAAATTTTGTTTTCTATGCAACGTTATCCTACAGTGGTATCAGAGCCGTGTCTATGCATAGATGGTTGCACGAGTAGAACACAATGATTTGTGGGCGTTGATGCTCTTGTTATCTTTAGTTTGAGTACTTTGCATCTTTGTGGCATAGTGGGATGAAGCGGCTCGGACTAACTTTACATGACCGCGTTCATGAGACTTGTTCCTCGTTTGACATGCAACTTGTATTGCATAAGAGGCTTTGCGGGTGTCTGTCTCTCCTACTATAGTGAAGATTCAATTTACTCTTCTATTGAAAACATTAGTATCAACGTTGTGGTTCATGTTCGTAGGTAGATTAGATCTCTCTCGAAAACCCTAAACCACGTAAAATATGCAAACCAAATTAGAGACGTCTAACTTGTTTTTGCAGGTTTGGTGATGTGATATGGCCATAATGTGATGATGAATATGTATGAGATGATCATTATTGTATTGTGGCAACCGGCAGGAGCCTTATGGTTGTCTTTAAATTTCATGTTGAGTAGTATTTCAAAGTAGTTGTAATAGTTGCTACATGAGGTGAACAACCATGAAGACGGCGCCATGAACCTTGACGCTACGCCGACGATGATGGAGATCATGCCCGTTAATGATGGAGATCATGTCCGTGCTTTGGAGATGAAGATCGAAGGCGCAACGACAAAAGGGCCATATCATATCACATATGAATTGCATGTGATGTTAATCCTTTATGCATCTTATTTTGCTTAGAACGCGACGGTAGCATTATAAGATGATCCCTCACATTAATATCAAGATAATAAAGTGTTCTCCCCTCGTATGCACCGTTGTAACAGTTCGTCGTTTCAAAGCATCTCGTGATGATCGGATGTGATAGATTCAACGATTCACATACAACGGGTGTAAGCCATGTTGCACACGCGAATACTTGGGTTTGCTTGACGAGCCTAGCATGTACAGACATGGCCTCGGGACAACGGAAACCGAAAGGTTGAACACGAGTCATATGGATGATATGATCAACATGTTGATGTTCACCATTGAAGCTACATCATCTCACGTGATGATCGGTTTTGGTGTAGTGGATTTGGATCGTGTACCACTTAACAACTATGAGGGATGTTGTATTAAGTGGGAGTTCATTAGTAATTAGATTAAAACATGAACTAATTATCATAAACATAGTCTGAGTAGTATTTTGAATTAATTTTGTAGTATTGGCATCCGTTTACTACTATGCGCTAGTCTTATAATTGAGATAGAAATACTGTTAAAATCTGACAAGAAACTTTACGGATTGGTACCGTATTGTTAAAGAATCAAGAATTGATTAAGTCCTATTGCAAACTTTTAGTAAACCTCACATTGTTGATTCAAAGAGCTATGGTTTCAATTATTACCTAAAGTTATCTTGTCTCCGTGAAACTTGAAGTTCAAATCTGTTTGAAAAGTAAGGAGCTGAAAATTTAGTTTTCAGAAATAATCAAGGTACGAGATATATGTGATATCTAAGACCTTATTGCAAGATGATAGAATATAAATTTGGTGAGACTACATAAACTCATAAGTTTTATGGGAATGTACGAAGGTTGAAGACGCAAGGCATCCCAATCCTCCAACTATTGGGGCACTAACGATATTCGCATATCCATGAAGTGATTGTCCTTAGTATGCACCGTTGCTAAGACTCGTCGTTTCGAAGCATCACGTGATGATCGGGTGTTATAGATTCTACGTGTGCTTCCAACGGGTGCAAGCCAGATTTGCATATGCGAATACTAAGGTTTAAACTTTATGAGCCTAGCATGTACAGACATGGTCTCAGAAAGTTATCATGAATTGATGGATAAAATTATGAGTGAAATTGTTCATCATATTACAAAGTTACTAATAGTGAAATCTGAAACACTTGTCATATGATGATCAACTTCAAAGTAAGAACCTCAAGGTTATTGGTATTTGACCAACAAACCTAGAAGTTATTGATGTTGAAATGTTTTTCTGAATAATGAGGAAAGCTAAAAGAGAAACTGCAAAAGATATTTTGGCAAAAGAAAAGAAAAGACTAGAAAGTCTAGCTCAGGTGTATATAAATGATATACATGTTATGGTTGTATTCCTAGTTAAGTTACACAATGAAATTCTTGGGTATTAGTACCATATTGGTTGGTATGAAGTGTCATACAAAACAACGCAATACAAGAATACAATGGCCTAAGTGACTGACAAGGAATATGATAGGAATGCACGTCTGGAACAAAATAAAGTGTTATTATGTTCGTCGTTGGCATTCTATCTAGCCCTTAGAATTTATAATAAAGAACTTAATAATTGTTATTTTGCTCTGGTCAAATGAAAACAATGAGTTGTTCAAATTATGACATTACTCCATGTACGATGGATAAGTTATTATAAATCTTAATGGTGAAACATACATACATAACACTGACGCTAAAAATGCCATAAGGCAAATGATTTGAATTCCACTTATTTGTGGAACCGCAATTTAAGTCATGTTAGAAAGGATCGCATGAAGGAACTCCATGCAAATGGATTTTTGGAGTCATTTGATTTTTGAATCATTTGGCGCTTGCAAATCTTTTCTAAAGAGAATGATTAAAATACCGTTCATAGGCCAAAGTTGAACGGACAACTAACTTAGTGGAAAAATACATGATGATGTATGTGGTTCACTGGGCATAGTTGTGTGCGGGAGATTCTTCTACTTCATGAAAACTTTCAACAATGAATTGAGTATATATATGTGGATATATTCAATAAGGAAGAAGTTTTGAAACATTTGAATGGATTCAAATAAATTTCAGTATGAAGTGGAAATCATCGTAATAGAAATCAAATATCTATGATTGGATCATGGTGGAAATATTTGAATTACGAGTTTTAGCGAAACATCTAAGAGAGTTATGAAATTGTTTTACAACTTACGTTTCTTGGAGTATCATAGTGATGATGAAGTATCCAAGAGATATATCCAAACTTTGTTGGATCAATGATGAAATAAAATATTGATGCCATTATATTTTTGTGGATTATGCTTTAGTGACTACCGCTTTTACACTGAATAGAGCATCATCATGATCCGTTGAAATGACACCATACAAGTTATGGCATGGGTATAAACCCTAATAGTCAACCAAAATCGGATGAATGTCTTTGTTGGTTATCCCAGAGATTTAATTGGGAATTCTTCCCACGAGACAAAGACAAAAGTGTTTGTCAATGTTTCTTATTTCCGAGAAATTGTTTCGAGTGAAGTATTTGAGTGGGAGGACAATATAATTTGATAAGGTTTATGAACCTGAGCATAATGATCAGAGTAGCGCAGCATCGGAATTGGTTTCGGAAGCGGCCACGACGATCATGGCTCCCATGACTACAAAGTGTTTTAGCCATGGAGATCGAAGTACATATTGAACCTTGTAGGTATGGTTTACTTTGTGATCAAATAAATGATTTGTGGACAAAGGATTGATTTTGAACAATGATAAACCAACTACAAACAAAGAAGTTATGATGGCCCTGACTCCGTTAAAATGGCTATACGCCATGAAATCCAAGATAGATGAATACTTTTTGAAAGTAAATAGATCTATAAAATTGATGGACTTGGATGAAATATCCTTGAAAAAGCTTGACTTGTCGAAAAGTTGTTTACGACAAAGTTCAAAGAATTGACTACGACAAGATTAGATCTTCCGTAGCAATGCTTAAAGTCTATATGGATTATTCTAGTAATCACTACATATTTCCTTTATGAAGATATGTTAGTAGGATGGCAAAATACATTACTTATCAGAAGTGTGTATTAAAGGTGTATACAAGATACAACCAAGAGTTTTGCTGGTCCGTGGTATATTAGATAGGTATACAAACTTCAACTTGATGAAGTGAGTATCGCGGAGTTTGAATCTTCACCAGATGAAATAGTCAAAGAGTTTTTGATTTCATCAGAAATGATGAAGAGGCTTGCATTTGCAAGAAATTAAGTGGGAGCGCTAAGACACATTTATAATACTTTATGTAGGTGACATATAGTTGGTTATAAATGATGTAATTATATACTTGATTAAAAGGATATGGACTGAAACAAATTTAGTGTCAAGATCTATGAAGATAGATTGAAACACATAAATAAGTTTAAGTCAAAGTACATATGATGGATATTGAAGTAGTTCAATATAGAAATATTAAGAAAATGTTCTTGTCATGTGAAGGTTTAACAAGACTTGAGTGTATCTGACACTCGATGAGTAAAAACACATGAGTGATTTTAGATCACGAATAAAATGTACACAATCAGATATCATGTGCTATAAAGTGTTATGAGCATATACCAGAATGATTCATATGATGATCATTGGACGACAGTAAGAATATCCTTGAGTACTTTAGAAGAACTAAGGATATATATATATATATTTGTATGAAGAAATGACAAACAAATCGCTGTAAGGTGTTACACCGATATTGGTTTTGTCACATATAAAATATAATTTCAATCTCAAATTAGACTAAGTGTTGTTTAAAAGGTAGCATAATGAGCTAGAAGTTGTCTATGCTAGATTTAGAAGAGTTCTAAATATTGTGACGGATTCTACAAAAGAAGGCAGAGTATGTCATTGTTTTGACAATGACAAAGGATGTTAAGTCAAGAGGTTCTTTGAGAACATGGTGTAGTTCCGACGGAATCAGAACTTTGAAGCTATATTGTGTATGACAATATTAGTGACATATTTCAGACCGCGGAATTAAGGTTCCACCAGAAGACCAAACATATTTAATGCCGACTCATTTGGAAATGAGTGATGCGTTGAGACGCAAATGAATTACAAAATACATACGTTTCTGAGCGTGTCAGATCCGTTGACTAAAAACATCTCCCGTGAGCAATACATGATAAAACACCGGAAGGCCAAGGTGTTATATCTTTACAAATGTAAACTAGATTATTGACTCTAGTGCAAGTGGGAGACTGAAGGAGATATGCCCTAGAGGCAATAATAAAGTGGTTATTATTTATATCTTTATGTTTATGATAAATGTTTATATATCATGCTAGAATTGTATTAACCGAAACATTAGTACATGTGTGATATGTAGACAAACAAGAAGTCCCTAGTATGCCTCTTAAACTAGCTTGTTGATTAATGGATGATTAGTTTCATAATCATGAACATTGGATGTTATTAATAACAAGGTTATGTCATTGTGTGAATGATGTAATGGACACACCCAATTAAGCGTAGCATAAGATCTCGTCATTAAGTTATTTGCTATAAGCTTTCGATACATAGTTACCTAGTCCTTATGACCATGAGATCATGTAAATCACTTATACCGGAAAGGTACTTTGATTACATCAAACACCACTGCGTAAATGGGTGGCTATAAAGGTGGGATTAAGTATCCGGAAAGTATGAGTTTAGGCATATGGATCAACAGTGGGATTTGTCCATCCCGATGACGGATAGATATACTCTGGGCCCTCTCGATGGAATGTCGTCTAATGTCTTGCAAGCATATGAATGAGTTCATAAGAGACCACATACCACGGTACGAGTAAAGAGTACTTGTCAGAGACGAGGTTGAACAAGGTATAGAGTGATACCGAAGATCAAACCTCGGACAAGTAAAATATCGCGAGACAAAGGGAATTGGTAATATATGTGAATGGTTCATTCGATCACTAAAGTCATCGTTGAATATGTGGGAGCCATTATGGATCTCCAGATCCCGCTATTGGTTATTGGTCGGAGTGAGTACTCAACCATGTCCGCATAGTTCTCGAACCGTAGGGTGACACACTTAAAGTTGGATGTTGAAATGGTAGCACTTGAAATATGGAATGGAGTTCGAATATTTGTTCGGAGTCCCGGATGAGATCCCGGACATCACGAGGAGTTCCGGAATGGTCCGGAGAATAAGATTCATATATAGGATGTCATTTTATGTGAAATAAAATGTCGCGGAAGGTTCTATGGAAGGTTCTAGAAGGTTCTAGAAAAGTCCGGAAGAAACCACCAAGGAAGGTGGAGTCCACATGGGACTCCACCACCATGGCCGGCCAGCCCTAGATGGGGTGGAGTCCCAAGTGGACTCCACCATAGGGGGCCGGCCACCCCCCACATGGGAGGTGGAAATCCCACCCTTTGGGTGGGAGTCCTAGTTGGGCTAGGTTTCACCTCTTATGGAAGGTTTTGGTTTCGGGTCTTATTCGAAGACTTGGACACCAACACTTGGGATCCACCTATATAATGAGGGGCCAAGGGAGGGGGCCGGCCAACCCAAGACCACAAGCTGGCCGCCCCCCATAGAGTGGCCGGCCACCCCTCCCAAACCCTAGCCAAGCTCCTCTCCTCCATATTGCCCGCATAGCTTAGCGAAGCTCCGCCGGACTTCTTCACCGCCACCGACACCACGCCGTCGTGCTATCGGATTCAAGAGGAGCTACTACTTCCGCTGCCCGCTGGGCGGGAGGTGGACGTCGTCTTCATCAACAACCGAACGTGTGACCGAGTACGGAGGTGCTGCCCGTTCGTGGCGCCGGAACCGATCATGATCAAGATCTTCTACACGCTTTTGCAAGCGGCAAGTGATCGTCGCAGCAATAAGAGCCTACTCTTATAGGCTTTGGAATCTCTTCAAGGGTTAGTCTTGATCATCCCCTCGTTGCTCCCATCTTCTAGATTGCATCTTGGCTTGGATTGCGTGTTCGCGGTAGGAAATTTTTTGTTTTCTATGCAACGTTATCCTACAATTTACCCTATCAATAAGTACTTAAGTTCCGATTCTTGTTAAAGTATTGCAGTAATCTAAAGCATCTATGACCGTGCTGCCGCCAAGTAGCGGCATAATTTAACGTGCGGCAGAAGATAGCGCTCAGGACAAAAACCTTTACGGGCACTGCAAAGAAGAATAAGGACATCAATCCGCTCCTCTGCTTCAGATGCCTCTACGAGTGCCGTACAAAGCAAGAGTTTGGAAAACTTACACACAACCCACGCTTGATATTTCACTTATGGAAATATCAGAGAACAACGGGTTCATCGGCAGAATCATTACACCCGAAAAATTCGGGAATGATTGTCGAAATTTATAAACGGTTGAAAGCAAAGTTGCGCATACAACAGGTTTAGCAAAACCTGCAACACGAGCTGATCACTCATAATGATTTGCTAACCAACTAGTACACATACATCCAACGGGCAATTAAGCTTCGCCCCTTTGAGTATTTGCCAACGGCATGGTAAAAGTACATATTCATGTATCAACCAAGACAAAAAAGTTGCGGCTTAAAAATCCGAACACTCGGAAGAACTAGCCAAAACAATTTACAAAAGTAATTTTACACCTTTACATCACCCTTGCGGAGTTTCCTTTTCCTCAGGTACCTTTGACATCTCCTCAAGCCTGTCGACAATTATATGGGCAGGTGCTGTCCTTCGGGTACAGCTCTTCGGCCTCACCAGTTGCAGAGGCGATAGAAACAAGCAAGCAAGTTTCCCTTAAGTGGATCACCCAAGGTTTATCGATCTCAGGGAGGAAGAGGTCAAAGATATCCCTCTCAAGCAACCCCAACAACAAAGCAAGAAGTCTCTTGTGTCCCCAACACACCTAATAGGTGCACTAGTTTGGCGAAGAGATAGTGAAATACGGTGGTATGAATATATATGAGCAATAACGGCGCCAGAAAAGTGCTTGCTGACGTAGTGATGGATGGTGATATAGCGGGCAGTATAAACGCAGAAACAAAAACAAGCAGCGATAGCATATTTAGGAACAAGGCCTAGGGATCATACTTTCACTAGTGGACACTCTCAACATTGATCACATAACGAATAGATAAATGCATACTCTACACTCTTGTTGGATGATGAACACCATTGTGTAGGATTACACGAACCCTCAATGCCGAGTTAACAAGCTCCACAATTCAATGTTCATATTTAAATAACCTTAGAGTGCAAGATAGATCAACACAACCAAACCAAGTACTAACATAGCATGCACACCGTAACCTTCACACTATGAAAGGAGGAATAGATCGCATCAATACCATCATAGTAATAGTTAACTTCATAATCTACAAGAGATCACAATCATAGCATAAACCAAGTACTTCATGATGCACACACTGCCAACATTACATCATTGAGGAGGAATAGACTACTTTAATAACATCACTAGAGTAGCACATAGATGAATTGTGATACAAAACTCATATGAATCTCAATCATGTAAAGCAGCTCATGAGATTATTGTATTGAGGTACATGGGAGAGAGATTAACCACATAGCTACAGCGGAGCCCTCAGCCTCGGGGGTGAATTACTCCTCCTCATCGTGAGACAGCGATGGCGGTGAAGATGGCGGTGGAGACGGCGGTGGAGATGACTCCGGGGCAATTCCTCGTCCGGCAGTGCCGGAAGAGAGTCTGTCCCCGAATTGGAGTTTCGCGACGGTGGCGGCGCCCGGAGTCTTTCGGAGTTTCGTCAATTGGTACGTTTTTAGGTCGAAAGGGGTTATATAGGCGAAGAGGCGGCGCAGGAGGGCGACAGGGGTGGCCTCACCAGGGCGGCGCGGCCAGGGTCGGCCCGCGCCGCCTTATGGTGTGGTGGCCCCCGGCCCCTCTCCGACTCTTCTTCGGTGGAGCCTTCCGGGAAAAATAGGAGGTTTGGCGTTGATTTCGTCCAATTCCGAGAATATTGCCCGAACAGCCTTTCTGGAACCAAAAACAGCAGAAAGCAGCAACTGGCCTTTCGGCATCTCGTCAATAGGTTAGTTCCGGAAAACGCATAATAATGACATAAAGTGTGAACAAAACATGTCGGTATTGTCATAAAACAAGCATGGAACATCGAAATTATAGATACGTTGGAGACGTATCAGCATCCCCAAGCTTAGTTCCTACTCGTCCTCGAGTAGGTAAACGATAAAAGATAATTTCTGAGGTGACATGCTACCAACATAATCTTAATCATACTATTGTAAAGCATATGAGATGAATGCAGCGATTCAAAACAACGTAAATGCAATGAGTAAACAATTGAATCATATAGCAAAGACTTTTCATAAATAGTACTTTCAAGACAAGCATCAATAAGTCTTGCATAAGAGTTAACTCATAAAGCAATAAATTCAAAGTAAAGACATTGAAACAACACAATGGAAGATTAAGTTTCAGCGGTTGCTTTCAACTTGTAACATGCATATCTCATGGATAATTGTCAATGCAAAGCAATATAACGAATGCAATATGCAAATATGTAGGAATCAATGCATAGTTCACACAAATGTTTGCTTCTTGAGATGGAGAGAAATAGGTGAACTGACTCAACAATAAAAGTAAAAGAATGGTCCTTCAAAGAGGAAAGCATCGATTGCTATATTTGTGCTAGAGCTTTTATTTTGAAAACATAAAGAGAGCATAGAAATAAAGTTTTGAGAGGTGTATGTTGTTGTCAACGAATGGTAGCGGGCACTCTAACCCCCTTGCCAGACAAACCTTCAAAGAGCGGCTCCTATTTTATTTTATTTTTGGGTGGCACTCCTTCCAACCTTTCTTTCACAAACCATGGCTAACCGAATCCTCGGGTGCCCGCCAACAATCTCATACCATGAAGGAGTGCCTTTTTATTTTAGTTTTATTATGATGACACTCCTCCCCACCTTTGCTTTCTCAAGCCATGGCTAACGAATCCTTCGGGTGCCGTCCAACAATCACATACCATGGAGGAGTGTCTATTTAGATTAATTAATTTGGGACTGGGAATCCCATTGCCAGCTCTTTTTGCAAAATTATTGGATAAGCGGATGAAGCCACTAGTCCATTGGTGAAAGTTGCCCAACAAGATTGAAAGATAAACACCACATACTTCCTCATGAGCTATAAAACATTGACACAAATCAGAGGTGATAAATTTTGAATTGTTTAAAGGTAGCACTCAAGCAATTTACTTTGGAATGGCGGAGAAATACCATGTAGTAGGTAGGTATGGTGGACACAAATGGCATAGTGGTTGGCTCAAGTATTTTAGATGCATGAGAAGTATTCCCTCTCGATACAAGGCTTAGGCTAGCAAGGTTGTTTGAAGCAAACACAAGCATGAACTAGTACATCAAAACTTACATAAAAGACATATTACAAGCATTATAAGACTATACATCGTCTTCCTTGTTGTTCAAACACCTCACTAGAAAATATCTAGACTCTAGAGAAACCACTCATGCAATCCAAATTTTAGCAAGCTCTATGTATTTCTTCACTAATAGGTGCAAAGTATATGATGCAAGAGCTTAAACAAGAGCACAACAATTGCCAAGTATCAAGTTATTCAAGACATCACACCAATTACTACATGTAGCATTTTCCGTTTCCAACCATATAACAATTAACGAAGCAGTTTCAACCTTCGCCATGAATATTAAAAGCTAAGAACACATGTGTTCATACGAACCAGCGGAGCGTGTCTCTCTCCCACACAAGCATTTATTCAAACAAAAACAAAAAAAAACAAGAAACATACAGACGCTCCAAGCAAAGCACATAAGATGTGACCGAATAAAAATATAGTTTCAAGAGAAGGAACCTGATAATTTGTCGATGAAGAAGGGGATGCCTTGGGCATCCCCAAGCTTAGATGCTTGAGTCTTATTGAAATATGCAGGGATGAACCACCGGGGCATCCACAAGCTTAGACTTTTCACTCTTCTTGATCACATTGTATCATCCTCCTCTCTTGACCCTTGAAAACTTCCTCCACACCAAACTCAAAACAAACTCATTAGAGGGTTAGTGCATAATCAAAAACTCACATGTTCAGAGGTGACACAATCATTCTTAACACTTCTGGACATTGCCCAAAGCTACTGGAAGGTAATGGAACAAAGAAATCCATCCAACACAGCGAAAGAGGCAATGCGAAATAAAAGGCAGAATCTGTCAAAACAGAACAGTCCGTAAAGACGAATTTTATTGAGGCACCAGACTTGCTCAAATGAAAATGCTCAAATTGAATGAAAGTTGCGTACATATCTGAGGATCACTCACGTAAATTGGCATAATTTTCTGAGTTACCTACAGAGAATTTTTCCCAGATTCGTGACAGCAAAGAAATCTGTTTCTGCGCAGTAATCCAAATCTAGTATGAACCTTTCTATCAACGACTTTACTTGGCACAACAAAACACAAAACTAAGATAAGGAGAGGTTGCTACAGTAGTAAACAACTTCCAAGACTCAAATATAAAAAAAGTACTGTAGCAAAATAACACATGGGTTATCTCCCAAGAAGTTCTTTCTTTATAGCCATTAAGATGGGCTCAGCAGTTTTAATGATGCACTCGCAAGAAATAGTATTTGAAGCAAAAGAGAGCTTCAAAAGGCAAATTCAAAACTCATTTAAGCCTAACATGCTTCCTATGCAGAGGAATCTTGTACACAAATGAATTCATGAAGAACAAAGTGACAAGCATAAGAGGATAAAACACGAGTAACTTCAAGATTCTCAACATAAAGAGGAAACTTAATATTATTAAGATGCATATAACCATATTTCCCTCTCTCATAATAACTTTCAGTAGCATCATTGATGAAATCCACAATATACCCATCACTTAAAACATTCTTATCATGGTTCATATGCATAGAAGTATCATTAAATTTGGCATAAGAAGAGTTATTCTCATTAATAGTAATTGGAGCAAGATTATTATCAAGAATTTGAACATGGTAAACAAATTGCATATTAAGGGAATTGTTTTTGGTAATCCAATCATTACTATGACAAGTTTCATAAGGATAGTTAGAACCTATATCATAGCATTCTTTATAATAATCATCAGAGATCGGAGGCACAGTGTCATCATAGGAAATAGAATAGTTATCTTTCACAGTCGGTTTATCTGTGTCCACACCATCATTGTTATTAGAAGGAGATGTATCAAGAACATAATGACCAGTAGCTAAATGATTTTCAAACACCTCTTCCCCAAGCTTAGAGCCTTCTATATCATTATGGGAGGAAGCATGGATAGCACTGACATTATGGCAATTATTATCATCATCATTTTCAGAATTAGTTTCCCAGAGATTTGCAATATCAAAAGTAGTTTGCTCATTCAAATCATGATTGCTAATGTATGTAAAGGGCATAGGAAGATCATCGTATTCAGATTCATTATCACAATAATCATTAGGAGCAACATACTTACGGTTACCTAGCGTTATCTCATTCACGCGGGGATACGCCGTTACCTCTTTCTTTTTATTCTCCTTCTTCTTCTTCTTCGTTCCCTTCTTCTTCTTCTTCTTCTCTTCCTTCTCCTCATTCCCTTTTTTAGGAGGAAGAGGCTTGAAGGGTGGCTTGTCCGCATAACCTGATTTACTTTCAGAAACAATAGAAGAAACTTGGGAGGATCCCTCCTTTTCATTAATTATTTGAAAACACACAGCGGTCCTATCATATTTTGGTAAGGTGTCATCTTCTAAAATATTCTGTATGTAAGTATTTGTATGGCTATTATCAATGCAATAAGAGAAACACCCATGCAGGACATCATCAATATCAAGATCACTCATATGTAACAAAGAGATTTTTCTCGACAGCTCTTCACACCCCAAAAATAAAGTAAGTTCATCATGCTGATTAGGAGTAATTTCATCATCACAATACAAATTTGCAGCACTCATTGGGTTCAAATTATCATTGGAGGAGCATTGAAAATTAAAATGACCCACTTCATGGCAAACTTCACAAATAAAAGGATAGAGGGCACAAACTTTTTTACCAAGATCATCTAAAGCCCTAAACCACTTTCTAGTTTTTTCATTAGCATGATGGATACAATATTCATCTTTGATTTGATTAATTCCACAAGGTCTATGTATTCCACAAAAATTAACATGCTTATAAGAAATAGCATTCTTAGGAGTTTGAGCATGCTTATTGCAATAATTAACAACAATTTCATTCTTCATGCAAGCCTCTTTAAAAGGTTCATGATACTTATCAAAATTCTTTTTAGGCAATTCAAAATGAGAAGCAAAGGCTTTATAAAGATTTGCAGCAACTTGAGAGTCAAGACCATAAGTAGCACTCATATTTCAAAATTTATCGGTATCCATAAAAGCTTCAATGCATTCATAATCATAATTTATACCTGACTCTTTACCTTTGTCGTTCTCCCATCCTTCAGCGTTCTCCTCAATCCGATCAAGAAGATTCCACCTAGCTTCAACCTCCTTGCTTGTGAAAGATCCCTCCGAACAGGCATCCAGATAGTCCTTGTGTTGTCCTGAAAGCCTTGCATAAAAATTATTAACAATAACATTACGGGGGAGCTCATGAATGGGACATTTGAGCATTAGTGACTTCAATCTCCCCCACGCTTGAGAAATACTCTCTCCATCACGAGGATAAAAGTTATAAATATAATTCCTATCAATATGCACTTCATGAGGAGGATAAAATTTAGAATAAAAGAGAGGTACAATTTCCTCCCAACCAAGAGAATGACTATTCTCCAACAATTTATACCAATGCGCCGCTTTACCAGACAGCGAAATAGAGAATAGCTTCTTCTTCACTTCATCCATAGAGATACCTGCACACTTGAATAACCCGCATAATTCATGCAAAAATAGTAAATGATCTTTAGGATGGACAGTTCCATCCCCTTCATAGCGGTTATCCATAACACATTCAATAATTTTCATGGGTATCTTGAAAGAAGTACTTGCAGTTGGGTGATTTAAAGTATCACAAGCATTATTAGAGTTATCGCATATGGGAGATAAAGCATTATCAGAACAAATTTTCTCCCCTAAAGATGGGAAGCCAAAAAGATCACAGAAACTAGCTTCCCCAAGCTTAGACTTATTCATAGCATTAGCAGTGATTGCGTTCATACCAATAATATTGCTACTAGCATGCAAATGAGGTTCCATAGGTTCTTGAATTTTCGCATCTCACAATTCATGTCTTAGCTTAGGAAATAAATTAAGAAGCTCATAGTTATATTCCATTATGCCTAACTAGTGTAAACAAGAAACAAAAAGTTGCAATTGCAGGATCTAAAGGAAATAGCTTCGAGCACAAACACAACGGCGCCAGAAAGAATCTTACTGGAACCGGAGTATGAGTGCCTTTACCTTTCCTCCCCGGCAACGGCGCCAGAAAAGTGCTTGATGTCTACGGGAGCTTCTATTCTTGTAGACAGTGTTGGGCCTCCAAGAGCAGAGGTTTGTAGAACAAGGCAAGTTTCCCTTAAGTGGATCACCCAAGGTTTATCGATCTCAGGGAGGAAGAGGTCAAAGATATCCCTCTCAAGCAACCCCAAACCACAAAGCAAGTCTCTTGTGTCCCCAACACACCTAATAGGTGCACTAGTTCGGCGAAGAGATAGTGAAATACAGGTGGTATGAATATATATGAGCAGAGAAACGGCGCAGAAAAGTGCTTGCTAGCGCGTAGTGATGGATGGTGATATAGCAGGCAGTATAAACGCAGTAAAACAGTAAACAAGCAGCGATAGCAGTATTTAGGAACAAGGCCTAGGGATCATACTTTCACTAGTGGACACTCTCAACATTGATCACATAACAGAATAGATAAATACATACTCTACACTCTTGTTGGATGATGAACACCATTGCGTAGGATTACACGAACCCTCAATGCCGGAGTTAACAAGCTCCACAATTCAATGTTCATATTTAAATAACCTTAGAGTGCAAGATAGATCAACACAACCAAACCAAGTACTAACATAGCATGCACACCGTAACCTTCACACTATGAAAGGAGGAATAGATCGCATCAATACCATCATAGTAATAGTTAACTTCATAATCTACAAGAGATCACAATCATAGCATAAACCAAGTACTTCATGATGCACACACTTACATTACATCATGGAGGAGGAATAGACTACTTTAATAACATCACTAGAGTAGCACATAGATGAATTGTGATACAAAACTCATATGAATCTCAATCATGTAAAGCAGCTCATGAGATTATTGTATTGAGGTGCATGGGAGAGAGATTAACCACATAGCTACAGCGGAGCCCTCAGCCTCGGGGTGAATTACTCCCTCCTCATCTGGAGACAGCGATGGCGGTGAAGATGGCGGTGGAGGTGACTCACAATTCCCCGTCCGAGTCGGAGAGTTCGTCCCCGAATTGGAGTTTCGCGACGGTGGCGGCGCCCGGAGTCTTTGGAGTTTCACAATTGGTACTGCGTTTTTAGGTCGAAAGGGGTTATATAGGCGGCGGCGCGGGAGGGCGGGTGGCCTCACCCTAGGCCGGCGCGATGACGCGTAAAGCACACGCTCGTTGGGAACCCCAAGTGGAAGGTGTGATGCGTACAGCGGCAAGTTTCCCTCAGAAGAAACCAAGGTTTATCGAACCGGTAGGAGCCAAGAAGCACGTTGAAGGTTGATGGCGGCGGGATGTAGTGCGGCGCAACACCAGGGATTCCTGCGCCAACGTGGAACCTGCACAACACAACCAAAGTACTTTGCCCCAACGAAACAGTGAGGTTGTCAATCTCACCGGCTTGCTGTAACAAAGGATTAACCGTATTGTGTGGAAGATGATTGTTTGCGAGAAAACAGTAAAACAAGTAGAGATTGTATTTCATAAAAGAGAATTGGACCGGGGTCCACAGTTCACTAGAGGTGTCTCTCCCATAAGATAAACAGCATGTTGGGTGAACAAATTACAGTTGGGCAATTGACAAATAAAGAGAGCATGACCATGCACATACATATCATGATGAGTATAGTGAGATTTAATTGGGCATTATGACAAAGTACATAGACCGCCATCCAACTGCATCTATGCCTAAAAAGTCCACCTTCAGGTTATCATCCGAACCCCTCCAGTATTAAGTTGCAAAGCAACAGACAATTGCATTAAGTATGGTGCGTAATGTAATCAACAACTACATCCTTAGACATAGCATCAATGTTTTATCCCTAGTGGCAACAGACAACACAACCTTAGAACTTTCTGTCACTGTCCCAGGTGTCAATGCAGGCATGAACCCACTATCGAGCATAAGTACTCCCTCTTGGAGTTACAAGCATCTACTTGGCCAGAGCATCTACTAGTAACGGAGAGCATGCAAGATCATAAACAACACGTAGATATAACTTTGATAATCAACATAACAAGTATTCTCTATTCATCGGATCCCAACAAACGCAACATATAGAATTACAGATAGATGATCTTGATCATGTTAGGCAGCTCACAAGATCCGACAATGATAGCACAATTGGGGAAGACAACCATCTAGCTACTGCTATGGACCCATAGTCCAGGGTAGACTACTCACTCATCACACCGGAGGCGACCATGGCGGCGTAGTCCTCCGGGAGATGATTCCCCTCTCCGGCAGGGTGCCGGAGGCGATCTCTGGATCCCCGAGATGGGATCGGCGTTGGCGGCGTCTCGGAAGGTTTTCCGTATCGTGGCTCTCTCGGGGGTTCGTCACGGAGGCTTTAAGTAGGCGGAAGGGCAAGTCGGGGGGCACAGGGCCCCACCACGGGCCGGCGCGGCCAGGGGTGGGCGCGCCGCCCTAGGGTTTGGGCACCCTGTGGCCCCCGTTTCGTCTTCGGACTTCGGAAGCTTCGTGGAAAAATAGGCCCCTGGCGTTGATTTCGTCCAATTCCGAGAATATTTCCTTACTAGGATTTCTGAAACCAAAAACAGCAGAAAACAGGAACTGGCACTTCGGCATCTTGTTAATAGGTTAGTTCCAAAATGCACGAATATGACATAAAGTGTGCATAAAACATGTAGATAACATCAATAATGTGGCATGGAACATAAGAAATTATCGATACGTCGGAGACGTATCAATCCCCAAGCTTAGTTCTGCTCGTCCCGAGCAGGTAAAACGATAACACAGATAATTTCTGGTGACATGCCATCATAATCTTGATCATACTATTTGTAAAGCATATGTAGTGAATGCAGCGATCAAAACAATGTATATGACATGAGTAAACAAGTGAATCATATAGCAAAGACTTTTCATGAATAGCACTTCAAGACAAGCATCAATAAGTCTTGCATAAGAGTTAACTCATAAAGCAATAATTCAAAGTAAAGGCATTGAAGCAACACAAAGAAGATTAAGTTTCAGCGGTTGCTTTCAACTTGTAACATGTATATCTCATGGATATTGTCAACATAGAGTAATATAATAAGTGCAATAAGCAAGTATGTAGGAATCAATGCACAGTTCACACAAGTGTTTGCTTCTTGAGGTGGAGAGAAATAGGTGAACTGACTCAACATTGAAAGTAAAAGAATGGTCCTCCATAGAGGAAAAGCATCGATTGCTATATTTGTGCTAGAGCTTTGATTTTGAAAACATGAAACAATTTTGTCAACGGTAGTAATAAAGCATATGTATCATGTAAATTATATCTTATAAGTTGCAAGCCTCATGCATAGTGTACTAATAGTGCCCGCACCTTGTCCTAATTAGCTTGGACTACCGGATCATCACAATGCACATGTTTTGACCAAGTGTCACAAAGGGGTACCTCTATGCCGCTGTACAAAGGTCTAAGGAGAAAGCTCGCATTGGATTTCTCGCTATTGATTATTCTTCAACTTAGACATCCATACCGGGACAACATAGACAACAGATAATGGACTCCTCTTTTATGCATAAGCATGTAACAACAATTAATAATTTTCTCATTTGAGATTGAGGATATATGTCCAAAACTGAAACTTCCACCATGGATCATGGCTTTAGTTAGCGGCCCAATGTTCTTCTCTAACATTATGCATGCTTAACCATAAGGTGGTAGATCTCTCTTACTTCAGACAAGACGGACATGCATAGCAACTCACATGAAATTCAACAATGAATAGTTGATGGCGTCCCCAGTGAACATGGTTATCGCACAACAAGCAACTTAATAAGAGATAAAGTGCATAATTACATATTCAATACCACAATAGTTTTTAAGCTATTTGTCCCATGAGCTATATATTGCAAAGGTGATGATGGAATTTTAAAGGTAGCACTCAAGCAATATACTTTGGAATGGCGGAAAATACCATGTAGTAGGTAGGTGTGGTGGACACAAATGGCATAGTGGTTGGCTCAAGTATTTTGGATGCATGAGAAGTATTCCCTCTCGATACAAGGTTTAGGCTAGCAAGGCTTATTTGAAACAAACACAAGGATGAACCGGTGCAGCAAAACTCACATAAAAGACATATTGAAAACATTATAAGACTCTACACCGTCTTCCTTGTTGTTCAAACTCAATACTAGAAATTATCTAGACCTTAGAGAAACCAAATATGCAAACCAAATTTTAGCATGCTCTATGTATTTCTTCATTAATGGGTGCAAAGCATATGATGCAAGAGCTTAAACATGAGCACAACAATTGCCAAGTATCACATTACCCAAGACATTTATAGCAATTACTACATGTATCATTTTCCAATTCCAACCATATAACAATTTAACGAAGGAGAAACTTTGCCATGAATACTATGAGTAGAAACTAAGGACATACTTGTCCATATGCTACAGCGGAGCGTGTCTCTCTCCCATAAAGTGAATGCTAGGATCCATTTTATTCAAACAAAACAAAAAACAAAAACAAACCGACGCTCCAAGCAAAGCACATAAGATGTGATGGAATAAAAATATAGTTTCAGGGGAGGAACCTGATAATGTTGTCGATGAAGAAGGGGATGCCTTGGGCATCCCCAAGCTTAGACGCTTGAGTCTTCTTGATATATGCAGGGGTGAACCACCGGGGCATCCCCAAGCTTAGAGCTTTCACTCTCCTTGATCATGTTGCATCATACTCCTCTCTTGATCCTTGAAAACTTCCTCCACACCAAACTCGAAACAACTCATTAGAGGGTTAGTGCACAATAAAAATTAACATATTCAGAGGTGACACAATCATTCTTAACACTTCTGGACATTGCATAATGCTACTGGACATTAGTGGATCAAAGAAATTCATCCAACATAGCAAAAGAGGCAATGCGAAATAAAAGACAGAATCTGTCAAAACAGAACAGTTCGTATTGACGAATTTTAAAATGGCACCAGACTTGCTCAAATGAAAATGCTCAAATTGAATGAAAGTTGCGTACATATCTGAGGATCATGCACGTAAATTGGCTTAATTTTCTGAGCTACCTACAGGGAGGTGGACCCAGATTCGTGACAGCAAAGAAATCTGGAACTGCGCAGTAATCCAAATCTAGTACTTACTTTTCTATCAACGGCTTAACTTGGCACAACAAAACACAAAACTAAGATAAGGAGAGGTTGCTACAGTAGTAAACAACTTCCAAGACACAAAATAAAAACAAAGTACTGTAGGTAAAAACATGGGTTGTCTCCCATAAGCGCTTTTCTTTAACGCCTTTCAGCTAGGCGCATAAAGTGTGTATCAAGTATTATCAAGAGACGAAGTGTCAACATCATAATTTGTTCTCATAATAGAATCAAAAGGTAACTTCATTCTCTTTCTAGGGAAGTGTTCCATACCTTTCTTGAGAGGAAATTGATATTTTATATTACCTTCCTTCATATCAATGATAGCACCAACAGTTCGAAGAAAAGGTCTTCCCAATATAATGGGACAAGATGCATTGCATTCAATATCCAAGACAACAAAATCAACGGGAACAAGGTTATTGTTAACGGTAATGCGAACATTATCAACTTTACCCAAAGGTTTCTTTGTAGAATGATCAGCAAGATTAACATCCAAATAACAATTTTTCAGTGGCAAGTCAAGCATATTATAAATTTTCTTAGGCATAACAGAAATACTTGCACCAAGATCACATAAAGCATTACAATCAAAATCTTTAACCTTCATCTTAATGATGGGCTCCCAACCATCCTCTAGCTTTTTAGGAATAGAGGCTTCGCGCTCTAGTTTCTCTTCTCTAGCTTTTATGAGAGCATTTGTAATATGATGCGTGAAAGCCAAATTTATAGCACTAGCATTAGGAGTTTTAGCAAGTTTTTGCAAGAACTTTATAACTTCAGAGATGTGGCAATCATAAAAATTCAAACCATTATAATCTAAAGCAATGGGATCATCATCCCCAATGTTGGAAAAAATTTCAGCAGCTTTATCATCACAGTTTCAGCAGTTTTAGCAGTTTCAGGCAGTTTCTCGCGCTTTGCATTAGAAGTGGAAACATTGCTAACACCAATTCTTTTATTATTATTAGTAGAAGGTGCAGCAACATGTGTAGCATTAGCATTACAAGTGGTGGTAATAGTCCAAACTTTAGCTATATTCTTCTCTTTAGCTAGTTTTTCATTTTCTTCTCTATCCCACCTAGCACGCAGTTCAGCCATTAATCTTATATTCTCATTAATTCTAACTTGGATGGCATTTGCTGTAGTAACAATTTTATTATGATGATTTTCATTAGGCATAACTTTCGATTTCAAAAGATCAACATCAGCAGCAAGACTATCGACTTTAGAAGCAAGTATATCAATTTTTCCAAGCTTTTCTTCAACAGATTTGTTAAAAGCAGTTTGTGTACTAATAAATTCTTTAAGCATGGCTTCAAGTCCAGGGGTGTGTTCCTATTATTATTGTAAGAATTCCCATAAGAATTACCATAGCCGTTGCCATTATTATAAGGATATGGCCTATAGTTGTTACTAGAATTGTTCCGGTAAGCATTGTTGTTGAAATTATTATTTTTAATGAAGTTTACATCAACATGTTCTTCTTGTGCAACCAATGAAGCTAATGGAACATTATTAGGATCAATATTAGTCCTATCATTCACAAGCATAGACATAATAGCATCAATCTTATCACTCAAGGAAGAGGTTTCTTCGACAGAATTTACCTTCTTACCTTGTGGAGCTCTTTCCGTGTGCCATTCAGAGTAGTTGATCATCATATTATCAAGAAGCTTTGTTGCTTCACCAAGAGTGATGGACATAAAGGTACCTCCAGCAGCTGAATCCAATAAATTCCGTGAAGAAAAATTTAGTCCTGCATAGAAGGTTTGGATGATCATCCAAGTAGTCAGTCCATGGGTTGGGCAATTTTTAACCAGAGATTTCATTCTTTCCCAAGCTTGAGCAACATGTTCAGTATCTAATTGTTTAAAATTCATTATGCTACTCCTCAAAGATATAATTTTAGCAGGGGGATAATATCTACCAATAAAAGCATCCTTACATTTAGTCCATGAATCAATACTATTCTTAGGCAGAGATAGCAACCAATCTTTAGCTCTTCCTCTTAATGAGAAAGGGAACAATTTTAGTTTAATAATATCACCATCTACATCTTTATATTTTTGCATTTCACATAGTTCAACAAAATTATTAAGATGGGCAGCAGCATCATCAGAACTAACACCAGAAAATTGCTCTCGCATAACAAGATTCAGTAAAGCAGGTTTAATTTCAAAGAATTCTGCTGTAGCAGGTGGAGCAATAGGTGTGCATAAGAAATCATTATTATTTGTGGTTGTGAAGTCACACAACTTAGTATTTTCAGGGTTGGCCATTTTAGCAACAGTAAATAAAGCAAACTAGATAAAGTAAATGCAAGTAACTAATTTTTTTGTGTTTTTGATATAGCAAACAAGATAGCAAATAAAGTAAAACTAGCAACTAATTTTTTTGTATTTTGATTTAGTGCAGCAAACAAAGTAGTAAATAAAACTAAGCAAGACAAAAACAAAGTAAAGAGATTGAGAAGTGGAGAGTTGCGTGTCTTGATCCCCGGCAACGGCGCCAGAAATTTAGCTTGATGACGCGTAAAGCACACGCTCGTTGGGAACCCCAAGTGGAAGGTGTGATGCGTACAGCAAGTTTCCCTCAGAAGAAACCAAGGTTTATCGAACCAGTAGGAGCCAAGAAGCACGTTGAAGGTTGATGGCGGCGGGATGTAGTGCGGCGCAACACCAGGGATTCCGCGCCAACGTGGAACCGCACAACACAACCAAAGTACTTTGCCCCAACGAAACAGTGAGGTTGTCAATCTCACCGGCTTGCTGTAACAAAGGATTAACCGTATTGTGTGGAAGATGATTGTTTGCGAAAACAGTAGAACAAGTATTGCAGTAGATTGTATTTCAGTAAAGAGAATTGGACCGGGGTCCACAGCTCACTAGAGGTGTCTCTCCCATAAGATAAACAAGCATGTTGGGTGAACAAATTACAGTTGGGCAATTGACAAATAAAGAGAGCATGACCATGCACATACATATCATGATGAGTATAGTGAGATTTAATTGGGCATTACGACAAAGTACATAGACCGCCATCCAACTGCATCTATGCCTAAAAAGTCCACCTTCAGGTTATCATCCGAACCCCCTCCAGTATTAAGTTGCAAGTTGCAAAGCATGGTGCGTAATGTAATCAACAACTACATCCTTAGACATAGCATCAATGTTTTATCCCTAGTGGCAACAGCACAACACAACCTTAGAACTTTCTGTCACTGTCCCAGGTGTCAATGCAGGCATGAACCCACTATCGAGCATAAGTACTCCCTCTTGGAGTTACAAGCATCTACTTGGCCAGAGCATCTACTAGTAACGGAGAGCATGCAAGATCATAAACAACACGTAGATATAACTTTGATAATCAACATAACAAGTATTCTCTATTCATCGGATCCCAACAAACGCAACATATAGAATTACGATAGATGATCTTGATCATGTTAGGCAGCTCACAAGATCCGACAATGATAGCACAATGGGGAGAAGACAACCATCTAGCTACCGCTATGGACCCATAGTCCAGGGTAGACTACTCACTCATCACACCGAGGCGACCATGGCGGCGTAGAGTCCTCCGGAGATGATTCCCCTCTCCGGCAGGTGCCGGAGGCGATCTCCTGGATTCCCCGAGATGGGATCGGCGTTGGCGGCGTCTCTGAAGGTTTTCCGTATCGTGGCTCTCGGACTGGGGTTTCGTCACGGAGGCTTTAAGTAGGCGGAAGGGCAAGTCAGGGCACAGGGCCCCAGACCACGTGCCGGCGTGGCCACGGGGTGGGCCGCGCCGCCCTAGGGTTTGGGCACCGTGGCCCCACTTCGCTTCGTCTTCGGACTTCTGGAAGCTTCGTGGAAAAATAGGCCCCGGGCGTTGATTTCGTCCAATTCCGAGAATATTTCCTTACTAGGATTTCTGAAACCAAAAACACAGAAAAGAACTGGCACTTCGCATCTTGTTAATAGGTTAGTTCCAAAATGCACGAATATGACATAAAGTGTGCATAAAATATGTAGATAACATCAATAATGTGGCATGGAACATAAGAAATTATCGATACGTCGGAGACGTATCGCGCCAGGGTCTGGCCCGCGCCGCCTTATGGTGTGGTGGCCCCTGCCCCTCTCCGACTCTTCTTCGGTGTTCTGGAGCCTTCCGGGAAAAATAGGAGGTTTGGCGTTGATTTCGTCCAACCCGAGAATATTGCCCGAACAGCCTTTCTGGAACCAAAAAAAGCAGAAAAAAGCAACTGGCCTTTCGGCATCTCGTCAATAGGTTAGTTCCGGAAAACGCATAATAATGACATAAAGTGTGAACAAAACATGTCGGTATTGTCATAAAACAAGCATGGAACATCAGAAATTATAGATACGTTGGAGACATATCAGCAGGTGCTAAAACCTTCGGGTACAACTCCTCGAGATCACCAGTTGCATTGGCGATAGACAACAAGCAAGCCGAAGGATAACAAGCAAGCACAAGGGCAAGCGTGCACTTGGCCCCTGCAAAGACTTGAGATCTTACCAGCTCCCGAACCTTCTTGGCGCTCCCAAATTCAGACATCAAAGTCAAGAGGGTAGGAGGAACTGCATTCAGAGGAAACATTGTTTTCCAAACTACCCTCATAGCCTTGTAGCACTTGTCGAAGAACTGGTGGACCTGGTGTACTCGATCCTGAAATTTGACGACAGCCGAGGCCTTCGAGTGTTCCCGCCAGAAAATTTCTTCGGATGAGGACAGCTGAGTCAAAGCATGCACCCGCTCGTGTATCCGTTTGTTCTCTTCCGCATGGTTCAACGCTATGACTGCCAAAACAGTTAGTCAAGACTCAGACAAGAGGTTGCTAGCAAAGAGGCAAAGGGATCAGGAAACTTACAGTTTAAACTTTTGGTAGCCTTATGCAGTTCGCCAAGAGTATACCGCTCCACGTCGGCTGCAATCTCGCTCTTTTTGTTGATGATGGCAGCTAAAGCATAAGTGCTGTGTAAGTCCTTTTCCATCTGCGTGATCCGGTCTTTCATGCGCTGGATCCGATCGCTTTCAGGAAGAGCACCCGACGAGTCATCTGCAAACGAGGGTACTGGGAAGACCTGCAAAAAATACTGGTTATAAAGAAGTGATGGATATGGTATAGCCAAACATCCAAAATAACTCCCATCGGGAGATGTGCAAGAAAGTGATATCATAGCAAAAGTGTGCTAACAACAATGCTAGCACGGAGTTTATTACAAAGCATGAGTTGTGCGGCAGAACAATGTTTTGCATCGGCTCTGTTATCACCAGATTTTGGACAAATCCATAGGTGGGCCGTAAGAGAGGTGGGCTTGGAAGACTACACGTGGAAGATCTCTGAAGCGGCCTTGCACGGAGAATTTGGGCTAGTTTGCCCGTGTATCTTTAATTATAGTAGGTTATGTTTTAGATCAAGGTTAGAGTTTGTATCGTGCACGGTGGGATATTCCCACGTTAGAAAGTCCCCTGGACTATAAATATGTATCTAGGGTTTATGGAATAAACAACAACTCACGTTCAACCCAAAACAAACCAATCTCGCGCATCGCCAACTCCTTCATCTCGAGGGTTTCAATCGGTAGCGATGCGCCTAGATCGCATCTTGCGATCTAGGCAGCAAGCTCCACGTTGTTCATGCGTTGCTCGTCGTCTTTGATGGCGAGCAACGTAGTTATCATAGATGTGTTAGGGTTAGCATAGCTCTTCGTATAACATGCTTACGTAGTGCAGCCCTTGCATGTCTAGCCGCCCTCACGCCTATCTCAGGCGTGGGGGCGGCACCCTGCTTGTTCATCATCTAGTAGATCTGATCCGTTACGATTGCTCCTTGCTCGCAAGGATTAGTTTAATATCTCAAATAGTTAGGCCTTACAAAGGGGTGGAGGATCCAGCGGCACGTAGGGTGGCGTAGTCCTAAACAGGATGTTCCGAGGATCAACGTCATGTTGGTTTTTAGGCCTTGTTTAGGATCGGCTTATGAGCACCGTGCGTGGCCGCGAGGCCCAACCTAGAGTAGGATGATCCGATTATGCGGTGAAAACCCTAAATCGTCGTAGATCTCATTAGCTATATTTTGATCAAGCAGATCACCAAGTATTCGTGCACCCCGTACGGATCATGGGTGAATCGGCTCTTTGAGCCGATTCACAGGATAACCCGAGAGCCGATCGAGGCTCGTATTTAATGTTTACGTGTATGCCATGCAGGAACTAAGCGAGGCATCCCCATCACCTTCCCGACTGGTATAGGTCGTGTGGCACGCCCTTGCACTTCGCATCGCCGCGTGACCAAAGAGCATTGCGGGCCGTCGCTCGGAGGGGTCTCACCAGCCGCAGCTCTAGGCTCTTCCGGCTCTACCGTGTTGCTGTGCCGCTGCCCCGTGGGTTTTGGCAACACATTCTCGCACGCCTGGGGACAATCGTCTACATCAACCACATCGCCATCTACATCTGAGATGGCGGCGGACGGCACGCCAGTCACCTACGAGGAGCTGCCTAACGAGCTCAAGAAGAGATACGATGAGATCAAGGTCACCCTCGAAGCCGACCTCATCGGCTCTTTTCAGAGAACCCGTTCCCATGGCATCAGATGGAAGGGATTCTCACCGCAAGGTGCACTCGATGGGATAGATCTCTCGCCCCGTGAGGAACGCACCAGGGCCTACGGCAGAGATCAACTACTTGGTGGCTCACTCACTACACCGCCACTCTGAAAACTTGGTCAACGTGTTGGAGCGTCTCGCTCTCGGCGTGATCCAGGAGATCATGAGCCACCGGTACTCGCCGTCAGGACCAGCTCTTGGGACGCATCAAGGAGAGTTGCCGCTCCAGTCCCGTCCACCGCTGCCATATGCGTTGGCAGCACCGAAGTGCCGGCTACACCGGCATTCGTCGTCTACAAGATTGGTGGTGATCCTAGTGACTACCAGTTCTTGACCGAGGCGCCTAAGGAGATCCCTCAAGGATACGCGTGCACGTATGTGGCAACTGGGTACTCTCAAACCAGGCCACAACATCGGGACTCCGGCGAAAACAGGAGAAACGTCGCCGAGCTTGAGAAGCGACGTGGCTAACTAAGTACGCCACCCCGACGAAACTCCCGAGCCAGCTCCTGCAGTGGCTCGAGCTGGAAAAGCAAGCATGGCTGGCTAAGTACGCCACCCCGGCGAACCTTCGAGTGCAACCAACAAGACAATGATCGATCAGTACCATACGAGAGACCAGTTCGGCATGGTGCCGAAAAGAAGGGCAATCGGCTATTCCAAGCCGTACCCCGACGAGTACGAGATGATCCCGCTGCCACCTAAATATCGGCTCCCTGACTTCTCCAAATTCAGTGGATCAGATGGCTCCAGCTCCATCGAGCACGTCGGCCGATATTTGGCGCAACTAGGACCGGCTTCAGTGTCGGATCAGCTACGCGTGAGGCTCTTTTCACAGTCCCTCACGGATCGGCTTTTGGATGGTACACCTCTCTGCCAGCAAACTCCATCCAGTCTTGGAAGCAATTGGAAGAACAATTCCATACGCAATACCATTCAGAAGCTTCCGAGTCTAGCATTGCCGATCTAGCACAACTACGTCAGAAGCGCGGAGAAACGGTGACAGAGTACATCCAGCGCTTCAGGAATCTTAGGAACCGATGTTATTCGGTTCGTATAACTGAAAAGGAAGCAGTCAGCTGGCCTTGCAACGCAGCTCAAGGACATGGCCTCCCAAGCGTATTATCCTCGCGCACATGGTTCGAAACTATCGCATATGAACAGTGCCACGGACTGTACCAAGACAAGTTCAAGCGTGCGAGTCATGGTCGATACGAGGAAGATGAGGTGCTGGGAGACCAAGAAGTAGTGGCTGAGTGGACTCGGGAGGAACCCCCGTATCCTGCAAATGGGTAAAGCCACCAGGGCCGCCCAGGGATTTGATTTTGACGTGACCAAGACTGAACAAATCTTCGACCTCCTGCTCAAGGAGAAACAGTTGACGATTCCTGAAGGTCTCAAGTTCCCCACGGCGCAAGAGCTAAACGGGAAGCCGTACTGCAAATTCCACAACTCGCTTTCCCATGCCACCAACGACCGCAGGGTGTGGCGTCAGCACATCCAAGCGGCGATAGAGAAGGGGCGTCTAATTTTCAACCAGTACGCCATGAAGGTTGACACCCAACCCTTCCCCGCCGTTAACATGGTGGAAGTCACCTACCCTGAGGGTTGCCAGCCAGGTCCCACGTTCAGCATCAACATGGTAGGACCTGGAACCACTCTGGCAAAGATGGAGATGAGGGCAGCTGCTCTCATAGCAAGGACACAGAGGAGGCCGCTCCACGCGATCGGCTCCATCATGATGGTAAGCGCTACGTCACAGAGGGAGAAGTGAAGAACATAAGATATCAACGACCTCTCTCTGATCACCTCCTCAACAAATATGTGAGTCAGTATGACCAACGCCGACGGTCCAACTATGATGATGAAGGAGATCGTCTGGCTAGAGAAGCCGAAGACATCGTCGGCAGGATCGCGATGAGGAGGAACACGAGCGCCGACCACGGACAAGTCAAGGGAGCAAGATGACAACGCCAGACACTGGGACTGCCCTTTCTTCGACACGCTGGGATTCAGGAATGAGCCGATTGCCCACAATCGGCAATTGCCCGAATGCAACCAAGAAGAAGGAGGCAGCCAACGTGTCCGTGTTCAAGCGCTTAGGGCCTCTCGCCACAGCAAACGCGAGTCACCTCGTTGGGCAGATCTTGAGGATTCAAGACGAGGGACTAGAAGAAGAAGAAGACAGTACCACCGTCCAAGGTGGTGCCCGACGGACTCAGCCGTTCACAAAACGCAGGGTTCAGCGGCTGCGCGGCCCGGAGGAAGCCGAAAGGTTATACCTGCACACGCTAAGGAAGGCACGACCTGATCTGGCTGCAAAGGTTCAGCGAGCCCTGATGAAGAGGGTCGTCCACGGAGAATGGAGTGGCGTCCCAAGCAAAAGAAAGCCGATGATGAAACATCGGCTGGCACAAACATGGTGCTCGTCTTGCCGACGGAGTAGTGCTCCACGATTATACGATGCACTCAGGGTGGACGACAGCAGGCGCCTCAATTCAGAGGTTGGGTTGGTTTTATCCAGCCTAACCGAGTAGCAAGATTAAACCAATGAGCAAACCGTTCGAGGCTGATCCTTGTGATTGGCCCCAAAAATTTATGGAGGGACATTACAGAACCTTCAGTCAGCGCTCCAATCATTGTGGAGGCCGATCCCAGCAATCGGCCAAAATTATCCTCTGCACATATTCTGTTTGTGTTCAGCAACGATCCACCGGCGGCCACGTCGGCAGATGAAAGTCAGCGTGAATCTTTGCGAAGCCGACGTGCAAGTGCGGTGCCCTGATTAACCATGAAAGCCGATATGCAGTCATTTGCGATTGCCTGGGGCATATAGTAGATGGACATATGCAGACAAACGTGTGCAGACATGCGTGCAGTAGAATATTGGGGGCCGATTAAGAAAAATCGGCCAAATAAAAAAAATGTTCAGAAGTGGAGCAAGACCGGCATCGACGGTCAGTGACCTACAAAGCGCGGAGTAGACTGAAGAAGCCCGGGGGGCAGCTCACCTGAAGGTTCTTCTTTGGGGAGCCGATTTTGTTGAAATCGGCTAACTCTGCGTAGGCGGCACATTCGGCTGATCCATTGTTCTCGCCTCGACTGGGACTCGGGGGGGTAGTTGGTGACTGCTCTGTTTTGGGAAGCCGATTGGAGTCGCATCGACGGCCCGCATTGTGATCTCCTCTGAATCGGGGTAGGAGGCCGTCGTTTTTACAAGTTTGGACCGTCTTGTCACTGCAAGAGGAAGAAAGGGACTAGATTCTCAAAATAGCCGATGAATAGTCATCGGCTAAGGAATTGCGAAAAATTGTGGTCAGATACCAAATCGCAGCCTGAAATTGAGAAGTTCTTGGCCTACGAGTTTATCGACATGAGGGTCCGGCTTCATGGGTGTCCAGAAGAAAAATCCGATACATTGCTATCGGCCTTGACGAGACAGGCGGAAGGAATGAAATTGGGGCAATTGAAGGATGAATCAAAAGAACAATTTCATTAATTCAGAGGAGCGGCTTTACAAGAAAGAGCCGATTGGCTCTCAAAAGAGGGATCTAGTACCTAGCGCACTACTACTACTAGTCCTATTCTACTAGTCGTCGCTTTCCTCGTCGTCACCGCCGTCGATGTCGTCGGTGCTGCTCCCAGGGAGCTCCTCGTCGCTGCTACCCCAGCCCGTGGCCGGAGCCTCTTCCTCCTCGTCATCATCATCGTCCTCGCTGTCCGCCCAGGAGCGGAAGCGTTTGGTTGGCGGGTACCCAGCGGAAGAGGAAGATTCATCTTCCTCCTCCTCTTCTTCTTCTTCGTCGTCATCTTCATCCTCGCTGTCCGCCCACTTGCGGGAGCGCTTCTTCAGCGGGAGTTTGGCGGAGGGGAGGGTCTTGGCCTTCGCTACTTCTCCTTCTTTCTTCTCATTATCGGAGGGGAGGGGGTTCACCTCGGAATGAGGCTTGTCCTCGTTCTTCTTCGGCGAGAATGGGGGAAGAGGTTTGAGAAGGAGGAGGAAGAGGAAGACATGGCTGGGGAGAAGAGGGTTTTTTGGTGCCGATGGCTGGAACAGAGGAAGGGGATGAAGAAAGCTAGTTGATCGGCACAGTTAAATAATGAGAAGCCTGGTGGAAATTTAATATCATTACAGTTTCCAAGGATATGACGCCGGAGCTATCGAATTTTGCAGAGAAGCTGAGAAGACAGGGCGTAATGATAACGGATACTGCAACAACTCTGCTCTGCCACGACATGACCCGACGAAGGAGAGCATAATGATTTTGGAAAAATTATTTCCAAAACCAGGGGGGCATGTGTTATCACCAGATTTTGGACAAATCCATAGGTGGGCCGTAAGAGAGGTGGGCTTGGAAGACTACACGTGGAAGATCTCTGAAGCGGCCTTGCACGGAGAATTTGGGCTAGTTTGCCCGTGTATCTTTAATTATAGTAGGTTATGTTTTAGATCAAGGTTAGAGTTTGTATCGTGCACGGTGGGATATTCCCACGTTAGAAAGTCCCCTGGACTATAAATATGTATCTAGGGTTTATGGAATAAACAACAACTCACGTTCAACCCAAAACAAACCAATCTCGGCGCATCGCCAACTCCTTCATCTCGAGGGTTTCAATCAGGTAAGCGACATGCTGCAGATCGCATCTTGCGATCTAGGCAGCACAAGCTCCACGTTGTTCATGCGTTGCTCGTACTGAAGCGTCTTTGATGACGAGCAACGTAGTTATCATAGATGTGTTAGGGTTAGCATAGCTCTTCGTATAACATGCTTACGTAGTGCAGCCCTTGCATGTCTAGCCGCCCTCACGCCTATCTCGGGCGTGGGGGCGGCACCCTGCTTGTTCATCATCTAGTAGATCTGATCCGTTACGATTGCTCCTTGCTCTGCAAGGATTAGTTTAATATCTGCAATAGTTAGGCCTTACAAAGGGGTGGAGGATCCAGCGGCACGTAGGGTGGCGTTCGCAAGTCCTAAACAGGATGTTCCGAGGATCAACGTCATGTTGGTTTTTAGGCCTTGTTTAGGATCGGCTTATGAGCACCGTGCGTGGCCGCGAGGCCCAACCTGAGTAGGATGATCCGATTATGCGGTGAAAACCCTAAATCGTCGTAGATCTCATTAGCTATATTTTGATCAAGCAGGATCACCAAGTATTCGTGCACCCCGTACGGATCATGGGTGAATCGGCTCTTTGAGCCGATTCACAGGATAACCCGAGAGCCGATCGAGGCTCGTATTTAATGTTTACGTGTATGCCATGCAGAACTAAGCGAGGCATCCCCATCACCTTCCCGACCAGTATAGGTCGTGGCACGCCCGCACTTCGCCGCGCGTGACCAAGAGCATTGCGGGCCGTCGCTCGGAGGGGTCTCACCCAGCCGCAGCTCTAGGCTCTTCCCGCTCTACCGTGGTGCCGCCGCACCGTGGGGTTTTGGCAGGCAACAGGCTCAAGGCACAAGTTTGTTACAAGAATCAAGGGAGCTGAGTTTGAGTCGATGAACTAGGGCCAGTCGACGATTTCCTTGATGAAACCAGCTCAAGAAGCTGACGGGCGCAAGTAAGAGCAGAAGCCTTAAAGGTGCTCAAATCAACAGGTTGCCCGTCTTGCTCTTTTGGAAGCCCCTTAGTCATTTCTTCGATGTCACCCTTAAAGCCGTAACCCATCATAAGTTGGAAGGCAAGGACAGCACCAAAAGTGCGCGATGTACGCTTGAATACCTCGATGACCTCTTTGGTATCAACCGCGAAGGTATCGATCAGCTGTCCCAGGGTCTTCTCTTGCTTGATCTTGGGAAAGATCATCGAGTGCATCCGCGCCAGAGCACCCTTCCCCTTCACAAGAAGCTCTTGTGTAAGCTGGTGAGAAGCGAGAATCGTTGACACAGCATTCGCTGGGGAGTTATTTGGAACCCTTTCCAGGGCATCGACAGGAATGTTTGCTGCCTCTGCAGTAGAAAGGAAGGAGAAAATTCAGTCATTGACAAAAAGTTTAAATCCATAAGAATGTCACTCGACAGAAGTATGTTAGAAATTACCAAGCAAGGCCAAAGAAGATTGGCGAAGGACTTCATCCTTTTCGGCTGCTTGAGCCTCAGCCACCAGCCTGGATGCTTCTTCCTCCTTCAGCTTCCCTTTCAGTCTGGCCAGCTCCTCCTTCAGAGAATCAATCTCTTGGCGAGCCGCGGCAGCTATCTTGACTGCGCCATCTAGTTTTGAGGAGGAAGATTCGACTTCCTCTTGCAGCCGAACTTTGTCAGCCTCTAGAGAAGTGAATCGGGAGGCGAAAACCTCCAGAGAAGAGATAACGCCGCGCAGGTCCTTAAGAGAGAAAGAAAAACAATTAAACAAGGCACGCTCCAAGAAATCTGTATTAAGATCAGGAGAGAACTTACAGAAAAAGGAGCCGCAGTAGCAGCAGTTGGAGAAATATCCTTCCCTTTGGAAAGGGAAGACGCAGTCGATGCTTGAGCCACGGGGGCAGCCTTAGGAGCCGAAGCTTCGGAAGCCACCACGACCGGCGAACGGCATCAGACTTGGCCTTTTTAGGAGGAGGCTCGATAAAGCCCTCATCACTGTAAAAGAAAACAGTCGATTGTGATTCTAACAGGAGTATGAAAGGTAAAAAAAAAGAGGCACAGTATAACTTTCAGAGAAGAACTACTTACATATCGAAGAGATCATCTTCATCGGCAAAGCCGCCGGTTGATCTCTTCGCAGGAGAAGCTCTGGCCCCATCAGCAGCTGCATCAACAAAAGTATCATGGTCAGTGTCGACGTTACGCACTGATCCATCTGCGATACAAGTGTTATCGGCTGAGGGGCGAAGATCAGCGTGGGCAACTTCAAGATTCATCGGACCGTTATATTCATCCTCTAGACCTGTTTCATCGGTGGTGTGAAAATCTATGGGGATTGAGGAGCCTCTCCCCTCGGAAGTATCATCCGGCGAATCACGTGTATTTTCAGAAGCCATAGGGATCTGGCAAAGAAAAATGAAAAAGTAAGAACAAAGGTAATCATGTCGGCTGAGCAAGAAGCTATAATAAAGATGTGAAGAAAGGAAAATACCCCTGATGGTGGATGATCAACGTCAAGGGGAGCATAAGAAGAGATTAGCGGGATCGAATCTTCCTGGTTGAAGGAAGTAAGACGACGAACTTCATCAAGCAACTCCTTTTCTGATAGATCGGCAGCATTAATCCTGGTCTCATCCTTTGGACCTGAGTACAACCACATCGGGTGAACTCTGGCCATGACTGGCTGGATTCGGCGCTTCAGGAAAACTGCTGCCACCTCCGTACCAATCATAGTTTGGCCGTCAGCCTCTTTGATTCGAAGGAATTTGGCAAACAATTCTTCGGCTGAAGCCCTTTCATCGGCTGAGAGGATGTTCTTCCAAGAATCCTTAGGCTTGGCTTCAGAAACGTCGGCATAGCAGGGGAGTCGATACTCGGGTGACGAGGAATCTTTGACGTAAAACCATTTCAGCCTCCATCCTTGCACAGACTCTCTCATTGGGAAATTGAAGTAATTAACTTCTGAGCGGGCAACAAAACCTACCCCTCCGGTGACAAAGTATCCATTACTACTGCTGTATCTCTTCACATAGAAGATCTTCTTCCACAGTCCAAAATGAGGTTCAATACCCAAAATTGCCTCGCAAAGGGTGATAAACACGGCAACATGGAGGATTGAGTTGGGGGTGAGTTGCCATAGTTGGATCTCGTACGTCCGCAAGAGATGGAGGAGGAATCCATGAGAAGGGAGTGAAAGGCCTCGATGAAGAAAAGATAAGAACATCACAGAAAATCCCGCGGGAGGATCAGGCCGAGAAATCGCACCTGGAAGGATCACATCACCCGTGTCGGAGGATATCAATCCTAAGCTTCGGGACCTCTTCTCGTCACGCTTGGTGACGGTTGAAGCTACCCAGTCCCCAGGTTTGACCGTCGAGCCCGACGCTGGCGGCGCCGGAGCTGGGGGAGGGCGCTCGGGGCGCTCCCCTTCGGAAGAAGAGGAGGACTTGGCAGCAGCACCTCCGCTGGTGGAGCTAGCGGCGGCGGCGGTGTTCTTCTTCTTCACCATCGCGAGATCTGAGGAAGATTGAAACTGTGGCGGCGGCGCGACAATGGCGGAAGAAGGGAGAAGAGGGAGAACGAGGAGATGCTGCGAGAACCGTGGAGAAGATTGAGAATTTTTTGCCTTTGGAGATTTTAAGGAGAAGTTAAGGGGTAAGTAAGTACGTGGCGCTTGAGGAAGGGAAGGAACTGACGGCCCACTACGCCCACGATTGCGTGAAAATCGAGGAGCCACCTCGGTCGTTACGCGTACAGTGGTCAAGCCCTAAAACACTGATTGAACAGGGCTAGGGCTAGCTCGTCATGATGGACCTGTCAAATCAGCCTGCAGCAGTTACACAGAATGACGTCATAATTTGGAAGCATTCGAAGGAAACATTAAAAGTCATCGGATGAAGGATTTGAGTCCACGCACGGATTGCAAGCATCCGAACCTGGACTCGGGGCTATCGGGAGCGCTGACGCGCACCCGATAAAAAGAAGATTCGACAGAATGAGCAGTTGAAGGAAAAAGGACTGAGTCTGCACTCAAGCGATGTACACCCAGACACTCCCATCGGGAGCGCATGACGTACATCTAGTAAAAGTTTTTTGCACTCCAGGATCATGCCCGGGGACTTGATTCTGTGTAGAGTAACGTTGTTTTGCCATCGGCAGTTAACCAACAAAAGTTGGGCACGTTGCTCATTATCCTTTGCGTGAAGAAAATATATCGGATGACCTATGAAGCCTGCGAAAAACTCGGCAGAGGAAAGTATTCGAGTAGTACAACTTGAGTCTACGCACGGATTGCAAACATCCGTACCTAGACTCGGGGGCTACTCCCATCGGGAGCGCTGACGCGCACCCGATAAAAGGAAGATGAAGCATAATCAAGATGAATAAGAATAATGAAGGAGAAGAATATCATGCATTAGTCTCTACCCGAATTATCTTCGGCTAGACACTCGGGGGCTACTGACGTGGGCATTACCCTTCGAGTAACCGACGTTGCCCTATCCTGTATTGACTAACTGGAGGCCCATGAAGACACCCGAAGACTAGATGGGCCACTAGGTCGGCGCACCAGAAGATCCCTTGACGGGCAAGACAAGGAAGCGAACAAACAAGGAAAGATTGGATCTAAACTACTGTAAATCTAGTCGTATTCGGTTAGACCTCTTGAGACCTGGCCTCCTATATAAAGGCCAGGAGAGGGGCTGCCGAAGGACACGAACAATCTTAGCAATCTTAGCCAGGAAAAGCTTAGAGCCAGGTAACCTTAGCAACAGCAATCTCGCCTAGATCTCAGCCGAACTATTCGGCACCCCATTGTAACCCATTATTCTCATAATCAAAGAACAGACATGCAGGACGTAAGGGTTTTACCTCATCGAGGGCCCCGAACCTGGGTAAATCGCTCTCCGCGCTTGTCTGTGAACCGATGTCTCGTGTCAGCCTACAGGATTCCGTCAACCCTAAGCCCCTATCGGAGGGCATTGACGAGGAGTACCCTCGACAGACGTGGAGCGTGCATTTGGTGTCCTCCAGCAGAGATTTGTTGTCATCCGGTTCCCCGCTATGACTTGGTCCAAAGATCAGATGTGGGAGGTGATGAACTGATGTGTGTGCCTACACAATATGATTATTGAAAATGAGCGAAAACATCCGGTTCCTCTGGCTGAGCAACAAGCACCATATGAGAGAGAGGGTCCTCTTGCACAGCCTAATCACCAGGTGCCTCCATCATGGGTCGCCTTCATTGCTATGCGCCAGGAGATTCGAGACTCTACAATGCATCAGCAGCTGCAAGATGATCTGGTGGAGCACATATGGACGCTCCGAGGCAACGCCAACGCCGACCCAACTATTCTGTCATAATTTGTTTGAAAAATTGTGAAATTGTGTGCTTCATTTGTTTCAGCACTTGTTAAACATTGTACTGATTATCGCCGAATTTGTTTCAGCAATTTTCGTACTCTTGCTCGCCGAACTTGTTAAATTTTATGTTGAATTTGTTTGAAATATGTCTAATGGTCGAGGTTGGGGGTTTCCTGCCGGGGGGGGCTGGAACTTCAGCGCTCCCCAGGCCAAATCTTCCTCCAATCCGGACGAAAATTTCGCCGGATTTGGAAAGCGCCAACGAGTGGAGATGCTCTAAGGCCTAGGGACACAACCAATTATGCCCCTTATTATTAGCCCGCAAGATCAGGTTACTGACGAAACTTGCCGCAGCCAAAGCTAGCAGCATCTTAAGCTGTTCCGAAATCATCGGAACTTTTCCACTACCTTGCGCATCCAATTTGGTTAAGGCATAGTCGACTCAAGAACAGAGAGTAAGCCAACGCTTTGCCACATAGAGTATTGTTACCGAGTGTTTTGCACACCATAGGTAATATTTTTTACAACTATGTTCCATGTGTCATACACTAAAATAACTGTGGCAAGATTTTCTTACCAGGCCAAAGTGTGGCTAGGAAATTGTGCGCCTAAACTTTGGCACACAAAAAAAAATTATGGCACACTATGGCAAAGTTAGCTCCAAAGGAAACAGGTCCTAAATCTACACACTTATTAGCCTAACTTAGCCCAATCACCTAATCGATTGTGCACACTGCATATGTTCCACCACACCCAGCAGAAGAATCATATCACATCTACATTATTGTTGATCTCCTACATAAGGTTATGCCGCCGTCGTCTATTCTTTGCTTCTGCCTCAATCGCTCGAAGAGGAAATCCTCACTCCTCCGCAGATGCAGATAGTCATCCATATGGAACGATGTGCTCTGGCTGTTATCAGGGCAGCTACTTTGGCGAGTCGCGGCTTGGTCGAACCTGGAGAGCAGTCCATCTTTGGAACCAGCTGAGCTGCCATGGTCTCCAGGGCTCCAGCTCCCACGGCTGCTACTCGTGTGATTACTGGTGCTGTATCCAGTGCTTGCGTCCTGAAAGTGTTGTTCCATCAGGCACATGAAACAAGATTCTACACGATATATGAAGAGAAGCTAGTCCATTTTCATGCAATTCACCCCTTGTGTAAAATGCAATGCCAAACACAAGCAGTGCACCATAAGAAAATAATGGATTGATTTACTATTTCCTAAAACAAAAAACAATAGTTCAGCCATCTCTACCTTTGTCTTGGTTGTGCTTGGGGAGGCATGTAGATCGTTGCTAGTTTCCCACTGCAACCAGGGAAGGACAACACCATCTGCGACAACAGGTGGTGCAACTTTGGGAAGGACTACATGCGTTTCCGGCATAGCATGATGTATCATATCTCGTCTACTTGAACTTGTGTCACTTCTTTCACCATCAAAGGATGAAAAATCGGTATCTTCAACATTTGACAGGAAATCTTCAAAGTACAGCTCAGCCTCTTCAGTAAGGCATTTTGACACCCTTGCTTTATCATTGCTCCTCTGAAACAAAGACACATGAAAATTTGAATTGCAAATTCTCGATAACAGAAGGAAGTATATATATAAAACAAATGACCAAGAAAGCTTACTCTTCTACGTGGTGGCTGCCTCTCCGGTTTAACGTTCTTCTTCGTAGTAGGCAGTAATTCTTTAACTATTTTTGTGAGTTCATGACCACGTTGTTCTTCTGCCGCTAACTGAGCTAGTAATTCCTGCTTCCTCTTCTCTGACTGCGAGACATATGGACCAAATTGAGCATAAACACAGCAAGGAAAAACTTTTGGATTCCATCAAACCGTACCTCTTCCAATTTGCTAGTGTAGTTCCTACGGAGCTCACCAATAACCTGGGTTGGTTGGACATCGTCACTTCTTACCTTTTCTAAAGGTTCGGATTTTGTCACAGCCTGAAAATGTGTGGTCAAAGATAAGAAAATCGAAGTGATAGAATTGTATAAAAAGCATTGCTACAGGTAGCAGATGGGCAAGATGAGTGATGAAAATTCAACATATATACTTTTCATAGTCTGGCTCTAAAATACACCAACAGATAAGGCTACAAGTTCATCATGTGATTACTCTACGACAAGAGACACAAGAAATTAACCTCAAGTATTTCTGAGGGTCTAGATCAGAAACTAAAACACCTAGAGTTATGCTCCAAAAAGAAGTTATCCAGGGATCAAGATCTATTCTGTGCAATTATAAAGCAACACTAACGTGAAATATCTAAAGATTCTTTACACGGTGGAGCGAAGGGGCCACGTTTAGACCTTGAACTTATGTTAGTAATCAAAACCTTTGTAAAATAAGAAACTTGAAGGAATTATTCAGCAGACTTAGCATGCCAAAAGATACCTTTTCAAACTGAGTTCTGATTTCTTCAACGGCTTGCCTCACTTCTTTACGCATCACATCATACAGCACATTTGAACCATCATTTGCAATTGACTGCTCGAATGAGAACATAAAATATATTTAAAAGTTAGCTCTTCTAAAATTTGATGGTATAAATTTGAAAGAATATTGTGAAATCAACCTTCTCCTGGGCATAAACAGTCTGAGCTCCACTGTGAGCACTGCTATGAAATGAGTGAGCATCCCTTGATTCATCGTCAGTTAGTGAAGAATGGCTCTGCGAAAATCAACATGAAGATATTCAGTGTTGAACTTTAACCACATAAAAAAAAAAAAAAAAAAATCAGACTGTAACAGATGGCAATGTCAAAATAAAGTATGGTCCATCGAAGTTCTTTGAGGAAAACTTGAAAAAATGTATACGCCTTAAGCTTGGGATTTGAGGGAGTACATACTACGTGTTACATCACTGGAACAGAAATTATTTGTGATGTGCACCAAGCCACCAACTACAGTACAACTTTTTACAAAGGTGCTAACAGTCAATAGATTATCCATTTTTTGCATCAATAAATAGCAGGGCTTTTTCAGTGACCAATAGTTTCTAACAGCACAAGAAAATACTAGATATGAGGTACTCACTGAGCCGCTATCTCGTAAATGTACAAAATCATTTTGACTTGTAGACCTCCTCAGAGTTTGATTTACTTTGGATTTATTGAATGAATTCTGTACGGTATGCCCAGTGCTAGATTTGGTATTTGTCCCCCTAGAACCAGACCGGTGAGAAAAATCCATATCATTCTGCAACCAGAAATGGAAAAGAAAGTCAGAAGCAGCACTAAACATAGTAGATGCAATGAATTGCAGGAATGCAAGTTAAATATTCTAGCTTGTTCAAGTAAAACAAACTAAAAGGCAAACAATGGGAGCAACAAAGTGCAGGACTAAAATGCAAAATAAGGAAGTAGGTTAATGAGGATTTTGATGGAAATTGAACAAAGTGCGGCAGTGGAAGTGAGTTCAAGCTAGAAGGCACATTGGCAATAACAAAGCAGAATAATCAACTTCATGCATTCATACTCTTAGATAACATCAGGATATACTACAGATGGACTTTATAGTGATAATGTTTGTCCACGTGAAGAGGATCAAGCAGAGCAAACTCTTTTGTTTTGTTACAGAAGAATAGGCATTGCCCTGAAATACTGCTGGATGCAAACTAATAAACTTTTTGCATTTACAACGGAAAACATCCTATTGTCTTACACAGGCAGTAAACTGGTTTGTGCTCTTTCACAACAAACATAATAAACCAACAATGGCAATATCCTTAGGTCTGTTGCATAACATACTTGCACACTTCCTCCAATCCAATCTCGAACTCAGAATGTCCATAAGTAGATGTAAACATGTTTTCGCAGCACACATGAATAATACCAGAGAAAGAAAAAGTAAATCATGTGGAAGTCAATTGCAAAGCAGGTAAGAAGGAACAGTAGAAACTGCTAAAACATAACTAGTTGATCATTTTTGAGTTCTGACTTCATCATCATAAATAATGGTGAATAAACTTTGCCTCTACTTGGAAGTATCAGTGTTTATTTCCTAGCATGCATATCTGCCTATTTGGAGCAACTACTTATTGTCAATCTAATCGAATGTAGTACTCGAGTACAGAAGTAAACAGTGTTATAAATTCAGACATGAAATTAACTCAGATTAAAAAAAAAATCCAACAATTGCTATTATAGATTCGTAAATAGATTCGAACACCAAAATGTCGCCAGAACTTACATCCGAATCACCCCAGCGCTGCCGGTCCACGGAGGCGCGGCGGTCCACGGAGGCGTACCGCTGCCTGCCGACCGGAGCGCGCCGATCCACCGAAGGGTACCTCTGCCTCCTGGCTGCAGCGCCGCCATTCTCAGCGGCGGCTCGGCGGTCGGGCGGGGGCCGGGAGACCGAGCGCTCGCGCTGCCTGGAGGACTCCGTCTCCCTGGCGTAGCGCGCGGTGGAGCTCCGGCGGGCCCCCTTCTCCTCCGAGGGCGAAGGCGCCGGGAGCCTGCCCCGCCCGCGCGGCGGGGCGTCGTCGTCGTCCTCGGACTCCACCCTGGCGCGGAAGAACTCGTCGGCGAGGTCGTCGAGGCTGATCTCCGGGAACCCTCCGGAGGAGGACCCGCCGCCCCGGACCTTGGTGACGAACCTGGAGGAGGGCGTGGGCGCGTCCTCCGGGGACGGCGAGGGCGGCGGGAACCTGCTCAGGCTCCTCGACCGGCGGTGGCTGCCCCCGCCGTCGGGCGTCCGGCCGCGCGTGGCGGAACCGGCCCCGGCGCCGTCCTCCGCGGCCCTGGAGAAGGCGTCCCTCCTCATCGCCGACCGGGACTCCGGCGGCAAGTTTGGAGCTGCCGCGCGCGCGCGCTAATCCCCAACTTTCTTCCCTTGATGAGCTTCCGAAGTCAAGATAGGGGAAACGGGAATGGCGAGGCGAGGCGAAGGAAGGAAGCCTCGAGTGCGCCGACTGCCGAGCAAACAAACAAATCCAAAACAAGATTCAGTTTCCCTCTCCCCTTTGGTAGTAGTACCACCCACCGGGCGCGGCTCGTGGGCCCGGCTGTCAGAGACTGGCACCCGCTGGGGACGGGGTTTTCGAAATTTGAAATGGCGCCGGGTTTTGAGGGGAATTCATAACGAGAGAATTGATTGGTCGTACGTGTACGTTAGGAAATCAATCCTTGCGTTGGGTCTGGCCTCGTGCGATCCGCCCGCCAGGTGGGCCTCAGACCATTTGCCACCGTTGAACGGAGCGGCCTCGTCCGTCGTCACGGTCACGGCCTAGCGCTACCTGCACCTGGGCGACGGAGCTGGCGGCCGGCGGGCAGAGGATGGGCGCCGGGGAAAACTAGCGGGAAGATTTGAAGCTGCTCGAAATCTCGAATCCTCTCCCACGAGGCCAGGCCGCCATGATTGCCAGATCGGGCCCGTCAGCTTTCCCAAGGCAGCAGCACTCACACTAGTCACAATGGGAAATAACATCACATTTTTGCCAACATGGCATGCATGATACTACTTATGATACTCCCATTGTGGCTAGTCTCAGCAGTGGCGGCAGAGGGAATAGTTGCGCGCGCCTGTGGTGTCTGGTCTGATCCTCCTCCTCTCCTCGTCTCCCCCCAACTGTGTGCTGCTATACAGATTACACCAAGTCTAACGAGACCGTCTAAAACTGTATAATAATCGTTGGAATACGGGTTTTGGTGTTTCCACGATGTTTATCGGGCTCCGTAAATCACTCGCCCCATATTAAATTTTCCTAGTTCCGCCCCGGGTCCGCTTGGGAACCCCTACGTGTGCGGTTTGGCGACTGAAACTAAACGCGACCCTCACTTCTCGCGCGAAGGAGATTTCAGCCCGTCCAACTACCACCCCTCGCGCCGCCGCCGCCCCGATCTCCACGCCCCCGCCCTCTCCGGACACTACGCGGCCGAATCTCGCCGCCATGGACCACTCGTAGGTCCCGCCTACCGCGGAAGGCGTACCGGAGGCGCGGATGGTGGCGGATGTCCCCGTCACCCTCGCGGGAGGCCAACCGAGTCCCGGCGAGGTAGCAGCCATGGTGTCCGCCATAATGCCGAGGAAGAGGAAGCGGGTGGTCTATCAGCCCCAGGCGGAGGCCGCTGTTGCGCCGGCAATTGCTGCGGCGGCGGTGACCCCCGCGCCGCCGAAGACGGGTGGCACAAAGACCAAATCCGCGGGGCCGAGGGGAACCCGTCGTCCAAGGCGAGGGTCGTGAACCGTGTCGGTCTCCACCCCTCCTCCCCCGCCCAAGGTTGTCGTCCCTCCTCCGTTCATTTCGATGCCTCCGCCTCAAGCTATCAACAACACCCACAACGTGTTCAGTGATTCTTGTACAACGGAATTCTTAAGCGCCCTCAACAACTCCTCCGTGGACATGGCTGGTGGCATTCCTCCGTTTGATGAGGAGATTGGCGATGAAGAGTACGACGAGGAGATTGGCGATGAAGAGGTCAACGATGATGTGGTCGAGATTGAGCCGGGTGTGGCCCAACAGGCGAAGCCGCGCTCGTCCAACTACACCGAGATCGAGGACGTGCCATTGATTCGTGCTTGGGGCAAGGTGGGGTTGGATGCAGTGACCGGCACGGATCAAACCGGCAAGCGCTATTGGCAACGCATTGAGGATCTATACCACAAGCTCAAGTCTCGGATGAAACTGCTCGCGGATCGGTCTCACCGCTCCCTTCAAGGTCGGTGGGACGCGGTCAAGCCTTGTTGTTCTCGTTGGAGTGTTGCAATGGACCAAGTGAGGGACAATCCCCCTAGTGGATGCGTTCCCGAAGATTTTGTAAGTTGTTTTCTCACACTCCCTACCATTTTTGTTGTGCAAACTATGCGTGTGATCATTCTTTGATTATATTGTTGTTGTGTAGCTCAAGTATGCTCAATTGCGGTACAAAGGCATGGCCGGCTCAAAGAACAAGGAGTTTCAATTCAGGCATTGCTTTGACATGGGCGGAGGGCCTTAGAGATGAAACTGGGCTATGACACCCCCTTGAAAAAGTGCAGATGCATGCTTTCCTTTGTGTACTATTTGTTTTACTCCGTATTAGTTTCCAATGTAGTCTAGGCACAAGGGAGCAACGAGAAGGAGGCCACAATTTTGTATCCCAGATCCTGCCTAACTTCCCCACCTCTTCGCATTGGATGGCTTGTGTCGATTGTAAATTGGCTGTGTAACCAGAATTTAATAGCAACAAGTTAGTATCCTTCTTCTTTTTTACTATGAAGAACGACTGATTTTGTATGTTTCGTAATTGTTGGTCATCGCGGAAATTTATTCGGCTCTCGGGTGCATATGCTTCCTCTACAGAAAAATTATATTTCGGAATGTCAAAAAAATTTGACAAAAAATTCTACTTGTACATCTACACAACCAATATTTTCTGTGTTCTATGTAAAAACGAAAAAAATTATCTTCTGAGAAGCTTTATTTTTAGCATTGATTTTTGTCTTTTTTACACACGTCACATGACAAGTCGATTTTTTATGAAACGACTTTGTGAGGACGTAGCACGTGAAGATGTACGTGCAAATTTTTCGTTTCAATTTTTTGAAATTTCAAATTATGTGTAACATGCTTTTCAAAATAAAGGAAGGATATGCTCCCATGTACTGGTCAACGGTGGATCTTGGGCGTATATGCTGTTAAAAATAGGAATAGAAGAGAGATAGCTTACTATGCCGGTTCATATGTAACGAAGAAATTGTTCCTAGCTATTGACGGATCTTGGGCAAAAACAAAAAAATAGTTTTTTCTAATTCTAAATCGACTTCTAGATAGTAATACACCATGATTATGCTGCAACTGATATTTGTAGGTTTATATGGGGTTGCATCTGAAATAAAAATCTAGCCCATTGTATTGATTCATGATTCATGCTAGATATGAATTGCAATATGTATTGTAACTGAGAAAAATGCTACTACTGTTGAATTATTTCGTGATTTATGTGGTTATGAGTTGCATTATGAGTTACAACTAACATTTGGTGACATCACGTGACTAAGATTTAACTTAATTTTCAGTTGACTGAGAATTAGTCACACACAAAAAAAATGCTCTCTTCCATGCTTTGTCACCTGCTATCAAAATTAAGATACCACTAACTACATTTTAAAGCGTGAAAGTCATATGTTGCCTGCTACAAATTGCTTGAAATTAGCAAAATTAGTGGCGAAGAGTTGGATTTTGCCCCCTCTTTACTTTTAGTCACGCTCCGCCACTGTGCTTTGACTTGCTCCAACATCTTCCCAAGTGGAAGTTGAGGGACCAAGAAACTGCGCCGAAAAAGTCGACAATGCTCAAGATGGATGATGAAGATGAGGATAAGAGTGGAAGCAACAAAGGAAAGCCCGAGGGCACCATGAAAGCCAAGGAGAGGATGAAGATTGAAGGCGAGGCATCTAGCTTCCGGGAGAAAATGGATCAAATGATGAAGTCAAGGGAGACATTGACATTGAAGATGTTGGAGATCAAGCTTCTCATCACCGAAAAGAAGAAAGAGGTGAAGCTAGGAAAGGTGGAGGCTCCACGAGAAGAAGACAAGCGCAAGGCTAAATTCGATGAGAGGATGCTCGCACTCAAGGAAACCAAAGCGATGAAGGAGCTCTTGGCCGAAGAGAAGGAGATCATGATGATGCCAACCAAGGATATGGACGAGGATCAATTGGCATGGTGGAAGGAGACCAAGGTGGACATTGATGTCTACGGGAGCTTCTATTCTTGTAGACAGTGTTGGGCCTCCAAGAGCAGAGGTTTGTAGAACAGCAGCAAGTTTCCCTTAAGTGGATCACCCAAGGTTTATCGAACTCAGGGAGGAAGAGGTCAAAGATATCCCTCTCATGCAACCCTGCAACCACAAAGCAAGAAGTCTCTTGTGTCCTCAACACACCTAATAGGTGCACTAGTTCGGCGAAGAGATAGTGAAATACAGGTGGTAAGAATATATATATGAGCAGTAGTAACAAGTAAAAGTGCTTGGCGTGCAAGTAGTAAACATGCAAGAAAAAGAAACAAGCGGAGATTGCAGTATTTGGGAACAAGGCCTAGGGATCGTACTTTCACTAGTGGACACTCTCAACATTGATCACATAATAAAACCACTCTACACTCTCTTGTTGGATGATGAACACCGCTATTTGTGTAGGGCTACAAGAGCACCTCAATGCCGGAGTTAACAAGCTCCACAACATTCGATATTCATGTTTAAATAACCTTAGAGTGCATGATAGATCAACACAACTATACCAAGTACTAACATAGCATGCACACTGTCACCTTCATACTATGAGAGGAGGAATAGATCACATTAATACCATCATAGTAATAGTTAACTTCATAATCTACAAGAGATCATAATCATAAACTACGTCAAGTACTACATGATGCACACACTGTCACCATTACATCATGAAGGAGGAATAGAGTACTTTAATAACATCACTAGAGTAGCACATAGATGAATAGTGATACAAAACATATTGCAATCATAAAGAGATATAAATAAGCACTTCACTATGACATTCATAACAGTGAATAAGTATTCTGTGAAATATAGCCTAAGAGACCCACACGGTGCACACACTGTCACCTTTACACACGTGGGACAAGGAGTCTCCGGAGATCACATAAGTAAAATTCACTTGACTAGCATAACGACATCTAGATTACAATCATCATCATATGGATCTCAATCATGTAAGGTAGCTCATGAGATCATTGTATTGAAGTACATAGGGAGAGAGATGAACCACATAGCTACCGGTACAGCCCCGAGCCTCGATGGAGAACTACTCCTCCTCATGGGAGACAGCAGCGTTGATGGAGATGGCGGTGGTGTCGACGGAGAAGCCTTCCTTCGTCCCCGGCGGCGTGGAACAGAGACTCCTGTCCCCCAGATCTTGGCTTCGCGATGGCGGTGGCTCTGGAAGGTTTTTGCGGGTTTCGTCGATCGTCCTAGGGTTTTCGCGACGGAGGCTTTGTTATCACCAGATTTTGGCCAAATCAGGAGATGGGCCGTAAGGAGATGGGCTTAGAAGATTACATGTGGAAGATCTCTGAAGCGGCCTTGCACGAAAAGTTTGGGCTAGTTTGCCCGTGTATCTGTAATATAGTAGATCGCATCTTAGATTAAAAGATAGAGTTTTACCCGTGCACGGTTAGGTGCACGCCTGAATTAGAAAGTCCCCTGGACTATAAATATGTATCTAGGGTTTATGAAATAAACAACAACCAACGTTCACCACAAATCAATCTCGGCGCATCGCCAACTCCTTCGTCTCGAGGGTTTCTACCGGTAAGCATCATGCTGCCTAGATCGCATCTTGCGATCTAGGCAAATGCTTCTTTGTTGTTCATGCGTTGCTCGTATCGAAGCCTTTTTGATGGCGAGCAACGTAGTTATCTTAGATGTGTTAGGGTTAGCATTGTTCTTCGTATCATATGGTCGTAGTGCAACCCTTACATATCTAGCCGCCCTTGCACCTATCTTAGGTGTAGGGGCACCCCGCTTGATCATTATTTAGTAGATCCGATCCGTTACGGTTGCTCCTTGTTCTTCAAGGATTAGTTTAATATCTGCAATAGTTAGGCCTTACAAAGGGTTGGAGGATCCAGCGACGCGTAGGGTGTCGTTTGCTAGCCCTAGACAGGATGTTCCGGGGATCAACTTCGTGTTGGTTTTTAGGCCTTGTCTAGGATCGGCTTACGATCACCGTACGTGACCGCGAGGCCCAATCGTGAGTAGGATGATCCGATTATGCGGTGAAAACCCTAAATCGTCGTAGATCGTTTTAGCTTTATCTTGATCAAGCAGGACCACCATATATTCGTGCACCTCGTACGAATCATGGGTGGATCGGCTCTTTGAGCCGATTCACAGGATAACCCGAGAGCCGATCGAGGCTCGTATTTAATGTTTACGTGTATGCCATGCAGAAACTAAGCGAGGCATCTCCATCACCTTCCCGACCAGGTATAGGTCAGGCACGCCTGCACCAGCATCGGACGTGTGTACCGAGGCTTTGGCCGTCGCTCGGAGGGACCAGGGCCACCGCAGCCCCTAAGTTGTTCCCGGCTCTCCGTGTTGCCCGCCGTCGTCGCTGGGTTTTGACTGCAACACATTCGCACGCCGGTGGGACGAGCTTCGTCATCAACCACATCGCCATCTACATCTGAGATGGCGGACGGCACCCGTCACGTACGAGGATCTGAGCGACGAGCTCAAGAAGAAGTATGACGAGGTCAAAGCAATCCTCGAAGCCGACCTCATCGGCTTTTCACAACCCGTTCACATGGCATCGTGGAAGGGGTTCTCGCCGATGGTGCACTCGATGGGATAGACCTCTACCCCGTCGAAGAACGCACTAGGTCCCTACGTCGGGAGATCAACTACATGGTGGCTCACTCGCTGCACCGCCACTCTGAGAACTGGTGAACACTTTGGAGCGTGTCGCTCTCCGGTGATCCAGAGATCATGAGGCACCAGACTCCGTCGGACCAGCTCTCGACGCACCAAGGAGAGATGCCACTCCGGTCCCGTCCACCGCCGCCATTTGCGTTGGCAGCACCAAGTGCCGAATTCACCGGCATTCGTCGTCTACAAGATCGGTGGTGACCCTAGCGACCAGTTCTTGCATGAGGCACCTAAGGAGATCCTCACGGGTACATGTGCACATACGTGCCGATCGCGGTAACGGGCGCTCACAAACCAGGCCGCAACATCGGGGACTTGGGAAAGCAGGAGGAACGTTAGCGACAGATCTTGAGAGCGACGTGGCTAGCTAAATATGCCACCCCGACGAACCTCCGGAGCTCAGCTCCTGCAGTTGGCTCGAGCTGGAAAAGCAAGCATGGCGGCTAAGTACGCCACCCCGCGAATCTTCGAGTTCGACTCCTCAGCCCGACCGTGGATCGATCGACGATCCCGAGGGACCGCCGCATGGTGCCGAAAAGGAGGACAATCGGCTATTCCAAGCCGTACCCCGATGAATACGAGTTGGTCCCGCTACCACCCAAGTATCGGCTCCCCGACTTCTCCAAGTTCAGTGGATCATGGTTCCAGCTCCATCGAGCATGTGAGCCGATATTTGGCACGCTAGGAACGGCCTCGCGGATCCACCGCGCGTGAGGTTCTTCGCACAGCCCCTCACGGATCGGCTGGGTGGTACACTTCGTTGCCACCGGACTCGATCCGGACTTGGCGCTGGAAGAACAGCCCACATGCAGCACTCGAAGCTTCCGAGGCCGCATTGCCGATCTAGCTCAAATACGTCGAAGCGTGGAGAAACGTGCATACATCCACGCTTAAATCTAAGGAACCGATGTTATTCGGCTCGTGTGACTGAAAAAGAAGCCCGAGTTGGCAGTGGTGGGCCTTGCCTCACAAATCAAGGATATGGCTTCCCAAGTAGACTACCCTTCACCGGCGCACATGGTTCGAAACTGTCGCATATGAACATCGCCACCCGGACTTGTACCAGGACAAATTCAAGCGTGCGGTAGTCCTGGTTGAGGCGGATGAAGACGAAGGCTCTGTGGGAGATCAAGAGGTAGCAGTGGCTGAATGGACTCGGGGGCAACCCCCGTGTCCTGCCAATGGGTTAAGCCACCAGGTCCGCCCAGGGGGTTTGATTTTGGCGTGACCAAAACTGAGCAAATCTTCGACCTCCTACTCAAGGAGAAGCAGCTTGAAGATACCCGAAGGTCTCAAATTCCCACGGCAGAGCTGAACGGAAAGCCATACGCAAATGGAATAACTCGCTCCCATGCCACCAACGACCGCAGGGTGTGGCATCACAGATCCAAATGGCGATAGAACAAGGACGTCTGATTTTCAACCAGTACGCCATAAAGGTCGACACTCACCCCTTCCCGCCGTTAACATGGTGGAGTGCACTTACCTCGAAGGTTGCCCCAGGATCCTCGTTCGCATCAACATGGTAGGACCTGGCACCACTGCAAGGATGGAGACGAGGGCAGGCTCTCGTAGCAAGGACACGAGGAGGCCGCTCCACGCGATCGGCCCGTCACGATGGCAAGCGCTACGTCACGAGGGAGAAGTGAAGAACATAAGATATCACGACCTCTCTCCGATCACCTCCTCAACAAGTATGTGAGTCAATATAGCCAACGCCGACGATCCAGCGACGATGATGATAGAGACCGTCTGGCTAGGGACGCCAGGAGACATCGTCGGCATGGTCGCGATGAGGAGGAGTACGAGCGTTGTGCCAAGGAAAAGTCGAGGGAGCAAGACGACGAGGATAGGCACTGGGACTGCCCCTTCTTCAGACACTGCGGGATTCAGGAATGAGCCGATTGCCTACAATCGGCAATTGCCCAGAATGCAACCAGAAGAAGAAGGAGGCAGCCAACGTGTCCGTGTTCCAACGTTTAGGGCCTCCCCCACCACCAAGCAAACGCGCTGAGTCCCCTCGGATGGAAGATCTCGAGGATTTGGAAGACGAGGGAGAAGAAGAAGAAGACAGGTATCACCGGCCAAGGTGGTGCCCTGATGGACTCAGCCGTTCCCAAAAGCGTAGGGTTCAGCGATTGCGCGGCTTGGAGGAAGCCGAAAGGTTATATCTCGCACACGCTAAGAAAGGCGCGGCCGATCCGGCCGCGAAAATTCAGCGAACCCTAGATGAAGAGGGTCGACCACAAAAAATGGTGTGGCGCCCCAAGCAAAGGAAAGCCGATGATGAAACATCGGCCGCACAAACATGGTGTTCATCCTTCCTTCGGAGTTCAGTGCTCCGGATTAGACGAGGCACCCGTGGCACAACTTGATCGCGCCCCGGCCGGTTATCTTTGAGAAGCCACGAGAAAGAAGTTACAGACATCTGAAGGCCCTGTACTTGCGAGGTTATATCGATGGGAGGCCTGTCAATAAGATGCTGGTGGACACCGGAGCGGCAGTCAACATCATGCCATACTCTATGCTACGTCGGTTGGGTCGCTCTAGCTCGGATCTGATCAAGACCAATGTGACATTGAGCGATTTCAGCGGCCAAGCGTCTGACGCACAAGGTGTTCTGAACGTGGATTTGACCATAGGAAGGAAAACTATCCCTACGACGTTCTTCATCGTCGATAGCAAGAGCACCTATGCTGTTCTGCTAGGAAGAGATTGGATCCACGCCAACGTTGCATTCCCTCCACGATGCACCAATGCGTAATACAATGGAGATGAGGTAGAGGTCGTCCAGCCGATGACTCACGAATTTCAACGGCTGGCATGAACGGGAAGAAGCAGCCAAGAGCCACTCTCGGGATCAATTTGGACGATCGCGAGCATCGACGTAACGGGCAGGTTGGCTGTCTTATCCACGCCGACCGTAGCAAGAGCAAACCGATGAACAAATGTGGCGAGGCCGATCCTTGGGATCGGCCCCCAAAGATCTATGAAGGAACATTACAAAACCTTCATTTGAGAGAGTCAATATGGAGGCCGATTCCAGCAATCGACCAAAATTTGTCTTCACCACATGTTCTGCTTGTGTTCAGCATCAATCTACTTGGCAGCGGTTTACGTCGGTGGATGAGTTAAGAAGAATCAACATTGGTCCTACCAGAGCCGACGTTCAAATACAATGCCTTGGCTAAACTATAGAGCCGATATCTGCAGTTACCTGACAGATTCGGCTCGGGGGGCACCTAAACCAGATGAACATGTGAACATGTGCAGGTGAGCATGTGTGCGGTGAAATATTGGAGGCCGATAGAAAAAATCGGCCAGTAAAAAAAAATCATCATCACGATATACAGCCGATGCAAGGACATCGACTTTAGAACTAAGAGACAAAGCCGATGCGCAACCATCGACTCTAGTATAACTACGCAGGATCTACTGGCTACGTGTTCAAAGCGCGGATCTTCACCAAGTCCAGTTCAGCCTTCTGCTTCCTCGAGGGAGTAAAACAATGAGAGCTTCCTCAGCTGCCTGGAGCCGATTCTGGTGCCTGAACCTTCTTGTCGAGGATTTTCAACCCTTTGTGCTAGTTCAGCAGTCAGAAGAAATATATCGGCTTTCGAGGGAAGAAAGGTGATCGGTTTTGGTGCATCCTCACCGATATTCTCGCCTTGATTAAGGCTCGGGGGGCAACTAACTTGGTAGATGCTCTGTTTTGGGAGCCGATTGGAGTTGCATCGGCTGACCCTGCATCGTAATCTTCTCCGAAAGCGGTGAGGTGTTGCAGAAGAAGACTGCTAAAGCTACGAAGAGGAGCCGAAAAGGGAGCCGTTGGCTTTACGGGTTTGGACCGTCCGTTGTCGCAAGAAAAGGAAAGAGACCGATTCTCAAAATGGCCGATGAATAGTCATCGGCTATGGGATTGCGAAATATTATGGTCATCAAATCGCAGTCTGAATTTGAGAAGTGCTTGACGACGGTCTAATCGATATCTGAGTCCGGCTTCATGGGCGTCTAAAGAAAAAGAATCCGATACGTTGCTATCGGTCTTGGTGTGGCAAGCGGGAGAATTGAAATTGGATTAATTGAAAGATAAATTGGAAGAACAATTCTCATTAATTCAAAGGAGCGGCTTTACAGAAAGAGCCGATGGCTCTCAAAAGGAGGATCTGGTGCCTAGTGCACCGCTACTACTAGTCCTACTCTACTAGTTGTCGCTGTCTCATCGTCGCCGTCGCCGATGCCGTCGGCGCTGCTCCCGGAAGCTCCTCGTCGCTGCTGCCCCAGCCCTCGGCTGGAGCTTCTTCTTCCTCGTCATCATTATCATCCTCGCTGTCCGCCCAAGAGCGGAAGCGCTTTGTCGGCGGGTATCCGATGGAGGAGGAGGATTCATCCTCCTCCTCTTCCTCGTCATCATCGTCTCTTCCGCCCAAGCGCGGAATCGCTTGGCCGGCGGATGCTTAGCGGGGGAGGAGGAATCTTCCTCCTTCTTCTCCTCTTCTTCCTTTACTTCTTCTTCTTCCTCCTTCTCGTTGGAGGAGGTGGGTTTCACCCAGGGATGGAGGTCGTCTTCGCTCTCTCTTATCAGCTCCCCTTCGATGAGGAACTTGAGGTCGTCTTCCCCATCGGTCAGAGGCAGGTCGCCATCTGACCCGACGAGTGCTTCGGGTGGACCATCTGGCACATGGTCGAAGTTCCACTCCGGCTCGCTCGAGGAGAAAGATTGGAGGGAGAGGCCGGAGGAGACGGAGGAAGAGGAAGACATTGCTACAGGGAAGGAGGGTTTTTTGGTGCCGATAGCTAGAACAGAGGAAGGAGATGAAGAGGGTTAATCAATCGGCACGGTTAAATAATGGGGAGCCCAGTGAAGATTTAATGCCATTGCAGTTTCCGAGGAGATGGAGCCAAAATTGTCAAATCGTGCAGAGAAGATGAGAAGGCAAGTCATCATGATGAAGAATACTGCGACGGTTCTGATCTGCCACGACATGACCTTTCGAAGAAAAAAAAGGCTTTAAGTAGGCGGAAAGGCGGCGTCAGAGGGGGTCTGTTGGGGCCATACCATAGGGTGGCGCGCCCACCCCCCTGGCCGCGCCGCCTTGTGGGGTGGGGCCCCCCTGGCCCCCCTCTGACCCTCCTTCGTGCTCGAAGCTTCCGGAAAATAGGGTCTGGGCGTTGATTTCGTCCGATTCCGAGAATATTTCCTTACTAGGATTTCGAAACCAAAAACAGCAGAAAGAACGGCACTGCGGCATCTCGTCAATAGGTTAGTTCCGAAAATGCATAAATATGACATAAAGTATGCATAAAACATGTAGATATCATCAATAATGTGGCATGGAACATAAGAAATTATCGATACGTCGGAGACGTATCAGCATCCCCAAGCTTAGTTCCCGCTCGTCCCGAGCAGGTAAACGATAACAAAGATAATTTCTGGAGTGACATGCCATCATAACTTTGATCATACTATTGTAAGCACATGTAATGAATGCAACGATCAAAGCAATGGTAATGACATGAGTAAACAACTGAATCATAAAGCAAAGACTTTTCATGAATAGTACTTCAAGACAAGCATCAATAAGTCTTGCATAAGAGTTAACTCATAAAGCAATAAATCAAAGTAGAGGTATTGAAGCAACACAAAGGAAGATTAAGTTTCAACGGTTGCTTTCAACTTATAACATGTGTATCTCATGGATATTGTCAATGCAAAGTAATATAACAAGTGCAATATGCAAGTATGTAGGAATCAATGCACAGTTCACACAAGTGTTTGCTTCTTGAGATGGAGAAATGGGTAAACTGACTCAACATAAAAGTAAAAAAAGGCCCTTCGCAGAGGGAAGCAGGGATTAAATCATGTGCTAGAGCTTTTTAAGTTTTGAAATCATATAGAGCATAAAAGTAAAGTTTTGAGAGGTGTTTGTTGTTGTCAACGAATGGTAATGGGTACTCTAACTACCTCCAGACTTTCAAGAGCGGCTCCCATGAAGGACGTTATCTCTACCAGCAAGGTAGATCATCCCTCTTCTCTTTTGTTTACACATGTACTTTAGTTTTTATTATGAGTGACACTCCCCCAACCTTTGCTTACACAAGCCATGGCTAACCGAATCCTCGGGTGCCTTCCATCAATCTCATACCATGGAGGAGTGTCTATTTGCAAAATTAAGTTGCTTACGATGAATCAGAGCAAAACATGTGAAGAGAATTATTAATGAAAGTTAATTAATTGGGGCTGGGAACCCCATTGCCAGCTCTTTTCGCAAAATTATTGGATAAGCGGATGTGCCACTAGTCCATTATGAAAGTCTGTCAAGAGTAAATGACAAGGTTGAAAGATAAACACCACATACTTCCTCATGAGCTATAAAACATTAACACAAATTGAGAAGCATTTTGAAGGTTTAAAGGTAGCACATGAAGCAATTTACTTGGAATGGCAGAAATACCATGTAGTAGGTAGGTATGGTGGACACAAATGGCATGGTGTTTGGCTCAAGGATTTTGGATGCATGAGAAGTATTCCCTCTCGATACAAGGCTTAGGCTAGCAAGGTTATTTGAAACAAACACAAGGATGAAGCGGTGCAGCAAAACTCACATAAAAGACATATTGTAAACATTATAAGACTCTACACCGTCTTCCTTGTTGTTCAAACTCAATACTAGAAATTATCTAGACCTTAGAGAGACCAATTATGCAAACCAAATTTTAGCAAGCTCTATGTATTTCTTCATTAATAGGTGCAAAGTATATGATGCAAGAGCTTAAACATGAGCACAACAATTGCCAAGTATCACATTATCCAAGACATTTTACCAATTACTACATGTAGCATTTTCTCGTTTCCAACCATATAACAATTTAACGAAGCTTCAACCTTCGCCATGAAAATTAAAAGCTAAGAACACATGTGTTCATATGAACCAGCGGAGCGTGTCTCTCTCCCACACAAGCATTTATTCAAATAAAAACAAAAACAAACACAAACAGACGCTCCAAGTAAAGCACATAAGATGTGACCGAATAAAAATATAGTTTCAGGGGAGGAACCTGATAATGTTGTCGATGAAGAAGGGGATGCCTTGGGCATCCCAAGCTTAGATGCTTGAGTCTTCTTGATATATGCAGGGTGAACCACGGCATCCCCAAGATTAGACTTTTCACTCTTCTTCATCATAGTGTATCATCCTCTCTCTCCCTTGAAAACTTCCTCCACACCAAACTCAGAACAACTCATTAGAGGGTTAGTGCATAATCAAAAACTCACATGTTCAGAGGTGACACAATCATTCTTAACACTTCTGGACATTGCCCAAAGCTACTGGAAGTCAATGGAACAACGAAATCCATCCCACATAGCAAAAGAAGCAATGCGAAATAAAAGGCAGAATCTGTCAAAACAGAATAGTCCGTAAAGACGAATTTTACTGAGGCATCAGACTTGCTCAAATGAAAATGCTCAAATTGAATGAAAGTTGCGTACATATCTGAGGATCACGCGCGTAAATTGGAATAATTTTCTGAGTTACCTACAGAGAGAATTTTGCCAGATTCGTGACAGCAAAGAAATCTGTTTCGGCAGTAATCCAAATCTAGTATGAACCTTACTATCAACGACTTTACTTGGCACAACAAAACACAAAACTAAGATAAGGAGAGGTTGCTACAGTAGTAAACAACTTCCAAGACACAAATATAAAACAAAGTACTGTAGCAAAATAAACACATGGATTATCTCCCAAGAAGTGCTTTCTTTATAGCCATTAAGATGGGCTCAGCAGTTTTAATGATGCACTCGCAAGAAATAGTATTTGAAGCAAAAGAGAGCATCAAGAGGCAAATTCAAAACAAATTTAAGTCTAACATGCTTCCTATGCATAGGAATCTTGTAAATAAACAAGTTCAAGAAGCATAATGCAACAAGCATAGAAAGATAAAACAAGTGCAGCTTCAAAAATTTCAGCACATAGAGAGGTGTTTTAGTAACATGAAAATTTCTACAACCATCTTTTCTCCTCTCATAATAACTTTCAGTAGCATCATGAGCAAACTCAACAATATAACTATCACATAAAGCATTCTTATCATGAGTCTCATGCATAAAATTATTACTCTCCACATAAGCATTATCAATTTTATTAGTTGTAGTGGGAGCAAATTCAACAAAGTAGCTATCATTATATTCTCATTATCAAATATAGGAGGCATATTGTATTCATAATCAAATTTATCCTCCATAACAGGTGGCACCAAAAGGCTACTATCATTATAATCATCATAAATAGGAGGCAAAGTATCATCAAAGTAAATTTTCTCCCTCAATGCTTGGGGGACTAAAAAGATCATGCTCATCAAAACCAGCTTCCCCAAGCTTAGAATTTTCCATATCATTAGCAACAACGGTGTTCAAAGTATTCATACTAATATGTTCCATGGGTTTTTTAATTTTCGGATCAAACCATCCATGTCTTAAATCAGAAATAGAATAAGAAGCTCATTGTTGTCCATTATGCCTAACTAGTGTAAACAAGAAACAAAAAGATGCAATTGCAGGATCTAAAGGAAATAGCTTCGAGCACACACACAATGGCGCCTAAAAGTACCGTTAACTGAACCGAGTATGAATGCCTTTTACCTTTCCTCCAACGGCGCCAAAGTGGCTAGTTGCCGGGTTGCGTGGTGAGTGCCGTTTACCTTTCCTCCCGCAACCGCGAAAGTGCTTGATGTCTACGGAGCTTCTATTCTTGTAGACAGTGTTGGGCCTCCAAGAGCAGGTTTGTAGAACAGCAACAAGTTTCCCTTAAGTGGATCACCCAAGGTTTATCGAACTCAGGAGGAAGAGGTCAAAGATATCCCTCTCATGCAACCCCGCAACCACAAAGCAAGAAGTCTCTTGTGTCCCCAACACACCTAATAGGTGCACTAGTTCGGCGAAGAGATAGTGAAATACAGTGGTATGAATATATATATGAGCGTAGTAACGTGCAAAAGTGCTTGTGGGCGTGTAAGTAAACATGCGAAAACAAGAAACAAGCGGAGATTGCAGATTTGGGAACAAGGCCTAGGGATCGTACTTTCACTAGTGGACACTCTCAACATTGATCACATAATAAAACCACTCTACACTCTCTTGTTGGATGATGAACACCGCTATTTGTGTAGGGCTACAAGAGCACCTCAATGCCGGAGTTAACAAGCTCCACAACATTCGATATTCATGTTTAAATAACCTTAGAGTGCATGATAGATCAACACAACTATACCAAGTACTAACATAGCATGCACACTGTCACCTTCATACTATGAGAGGAGGAATAGATCACATTAATACCATCATAGTAATAGTTAACTTCATAATCTACAAGAGATCATAATCATAAACTACGCCAAGTACTACATGATGCACACACTGTCACCATTACATCATGAAGGAGGAATAGAGTACTTTAATAACATCACTAGAGTAGCACATAGATGAATAGTGATACAAAACATATTGCAATCATAAAGAGATATAAATAAGCACTTCACTATGCCATTCATAACAGTGAATAAGTATTCTGTGAAATATAGCCTAAGAGACCCACACGGTGCACACACTGTCACCTTTACACACGTGGGACAAGGAGTCTCCGAGATCACATAAGTAAAATTCACTTGACTAGCATAACGACATCTAGATTACAATCATCATCATATGGATCTCAATCATGTAAGGCAGCTCATGAGATCATTGTATTGAAGTACATAGGGAGAGAGATGAACCACATAGCTACCGGTACAGCCCCGAGCCTCGATGGAGAACTACTCCTCCTCATGGGAGACAGCAGCGTTGATGAAGATGGCGGTGGTGTCGATGGAGAAGCCTTCCGGGGCACTTCCCCGTCCGGCGTGCCGAACGAGACTTCGTCCCCGATCTTGGCTTCGCGATGGCGGCGGCTCGGAAGGTTTTTGCGGGTTTCGTCGATCGTCCTAGGGTTTTCGCGACGAGGCTTTAAGTAGGCGGAAGGGCATCGAGGGGGTCTGGTGGGGCCACACCATAGGGTGGCGCGCCCACCCCCGGCCGCGCCGCCTGTGGCCCCCGGCCCCCTCCACCCTCCTTCTGCTCCTGGAAGCTTCCGGAAAATAGGGTTCGGCGTTGATTTCGTCGATTCCGAGAATATTTCCTTACTAGGATTTCAAACCAAAAACAAAAAAAAGAACTGGCACTGCGGCATCTCGTCAATAGGTTAGTTCCAGAAAATGCATAAATATGACATAAAGTATGCATAAAACATGTAGATATCATCAATAATGTGGCATGGAACATAAGAAATTATCGATACGTCGGAGACGTATCAGACATCATGACGAGGAAGAGGGTCTTGCATCAAGGTCGCGTGGCAAGTGGTGATGGTGCGTCTACTCCGGTGAGTGGTGGTGGTGGTGGTGGCGATGGCGTCCTCGACCACTCTGCCGGTGCCGATGCTTGATGCCGATGACGATGCTTGATGGTGAGGTGTAAATTTTTGGTACCGTTGTGGCTGAACTTTGCTAAGATCGCAACGATTTGATGTAAAAAACTATGAACTATGCATCACATCGTATTCATGATCATATTTGGTATGGAAATCTGTCTAAAACCCTGCTTTTATGGGCCGAAAACGCGTCCCAAATATCAGGCCCGTATTCTCAACCCGTCAAACAGAATATTCTTACACATATGGGTACTTGCAGATCACCGACATGAGGCAAAGAGACAAGGATACAAGATTGCAAAACTCCTATTTAATCCTTACACATATAATAAGATTAGATGCACATAAACGCGCGTAGGGCGGACAAGGGCTTCGACGACCGAGAGCAAAAAGCACAGCGGCCAGACCTCCTGGTGCTTCGGCTAGGCCAACCGACCAGCGGCGAGGAAGAGCACATGGTTGGCCTGCAAGGGCGTCCCAGTCGACTAGATTACGATGAATTCGAGAACGAATTCCGCACTTCTAACACATTGTAGAACAACTTCTTCTAGCAAAGGGTGCCACAACGCTATGCATCCCGCCGTAGATGGGAGGATGACCACGAGCGACATCAGGTGACATCCCACGCAATGTGACAAGCACCGCGAAGCTGCTGCCTCCCTTCTACTCCGGTGTGGATGACACCCTTGCCATCCACATGATTGGAAAGGCCAAAGAACAGTTGCTGCACCGCCATAACCGTCGCCATCCACGGGATTGGGCACGAGGGTGCTGGGTTGTCGGTAGTTGAGAGCGTGCGTCGCGAGTTGGAAACTAGGCGTGTGAGACAATAGGATCGAAATCATACTCCTTTTACTCTTTTGAAAAGAGGAATATAACATATGTGGGGCTTTTCGAAAATATACATGTATGGACAGTTCCCCTCGTGGGCCATATCATCGATGTGGCAGTTGTCAAAGTGCCACGTAGACAGGTCAAAGTGGCCGGAGCAAAATAGGACCTCGCGTGAATCTATATGCGAAACATTTAGGATGTAGATACTCAATTTCAAAGAAATATGGACTCAAGTAAAGGTGCGGGAAAAGAATAGGGGCGCTCATGCAGTTTACTCTTGTTAGCAATCTAGTTATTCGTGCTCTTTTTTTGTTGGTGTAATAGTTATTCGTGCTCTCTTCGTTTCAAACCCAAGACCTAAACATTTCCTTCTACTTTAAACTCTGTAAAATGTATAACTCATCTCCAGATTTTTAAAATAAAATAAAAAAAGATGTAAAGTTGGAGGACGCAGACAGCAGACTCGTGAGAAAACACATCCAGGCCTCTCCAAGGGACCACCGAGCGTTGGAGAGAGACGCACAGCCGGCACGCGCCACCTTCCAAAAAAGCTCGAGCCACCATAACGTGCGTCGCTACCAAATTACCCTTGTCTCCTCCCTGCGCTCCACACTTCCCACAGGGCCGCGAGGGTATTCTCGTCACCTGAGGTCGCCAGGCTGGCCACAAGGTCAACCGATGACGCGTGGGCTCCGTGCATCCTCGGCGAGGTGGACAGGGCAGCCGCAGCAGCCCAGCCCGTGCTTTCGGAGCCGGGCCCAGGAGCAGGTGAATATTCGGGTCTTTGCGGGCTCCAAGTGCGTAGCAAATTTATGCGTCCAGAAAATACGTAGGGCCCCATACCGAACTGCTACTTCTGAATCCGAACTCCTTTCCAGTTGTCTGGATATTTTGCCGGTATAACCCTGGGGATATGCAAAATGAGTAGCCAAGGGCTTTCCCCATAAAACAATGACAATGGGGAGTGTCATAGGTCAATGTGAAAATGAGCAGGGTACGACGTAGGATAATGATGGTTATAGAGCCAGACCGAGCGTATTTTATATCGTTTGACCTAGTTTTAATGACCAATGTTGGGCGGAGGTGGTCTTTCTAAAATCACTCCTTGTACTTGCACAAACAAGCTAGATTTACTTATGATTCAAATAACTCTGTTTTTTTGACATTGCCCCTAGCTTTTATTATTTCAGCTGTAACTAATGATGCATCATTGTGTGATTTGAAATGAAGTGCGTTGTGGTGGCTTTCCCTAAATTTTTTTTATGGGAATGTTGACTTGAGACAACACACACATTAGGCTCTTCACAAGGTTCAAGCTCATATGTTTCTTACAAACATCAAAGAATGCACGTACTTCACAGGAAATAGCCGGCTCACATTTTATAATTGAAAATATTATATTAGTGTATCATACAGGTGATCTCAAATTATTAGGAAGACTCTAAAGTTTAAAAAATACGCTTATGTCACTCGAGGCATTCGACCAACATTTAATCTCTCGTTCCAGATACAATGGAATTTTACATACTCTTTGCAAAATAACCATAATTTGAATACAGAATGATATAACTTTTGTGACACATAATTCATGTTTTGTTGGTCAAATCGAAGGCCAAACTTAGATATCGGAAAACATGTGCGCCATGTAAATAGGGTCGCGCGTGTGTGCGTGCGCGCGAGGGCGAGACACAAAATAATACCCACCTATTAATAACCAATGTTGGTTGGGCGGAGGTCGTCTTAGTAAAAGCGCTCCTACTTGTACTTGCACATTATGAACTCTGTAATCTTTAATTGTGGAATGTTCACTTGCGATAACACACACATTATGTCTTCACAAGGTTCAAGATGATATGTTTCTTACAAATATCAAAAATACACTTCACATGAAATAGCCACTGAAAATATTTTCGTAGGATATCATACAAGTTGTCTTGAAAACTCTAGATTCGGAAGTGCGCTTATGGTGACTTGGGGGCATTGGAGCAACATTTAATCTCTCGTTTCACATATAGTAGTCTTACATACTATTTTAAAAAATGACCAGCAACGGGAGATCTATCGCCAGCGAAACATACATGAAGAATTCAACCACGGATGTATATTGTTCAAACGACATAATACAACATGAATATGAGCAAGGGTCGAAGAACAACATCCATGCTACATTTTGTTGTATCGATCGGCTGTCGGAGCAATGCTTTGCACGACGTAGGACAATGTATTGTCTAAATGCATATCATCGTCCACCTCATACTCATACGTTTCCATGGGAAGTCGGGAGGCATAAGAAAAAGCACAACTATGTCTACCACTGTTTTGTTTTTGGGAGTGATGAATACAAGTTGCAACAAAGGTGCTTATGTCTCATCACAATTCATAAGAGATATTGTAAGGTAAAATCTATCAGACTATCTTTCAATCTTGTTTTGTGTTATCAATTTGTATTGAGTAAAAACAATGTGGCCAAATATTTGATAGTGTCGAAGAGCTCGGGGTAAATATTAGCCACATCTGTGTTAGTAATACAAAAACTTGAATTTTATTGTTATACAACTGAAAAAATTAACACTGCAAATACATCCATGCTAATGTAGAACTATATTTTATGGTGAAAAATTATATTGTTGTAAATTTTTGTACGAGAGGTTTGTACTGAAATGAGCTCCATACAAACATAAGGAAAGACTACAATAACAAATCATGTATATCTACAAAGTAGATTGTATCGAATATATATATATATATATATATATAGGTAAATTAACTGGTGCCCCATACTATAGTACTTGCATGAATTTCAGTATCTATATATAAGAAGTTGTATAGAAGTTCGGGTCCAAAAAATATCCTGAGAAAAAAATATCCTGAGAAGTGTTTTATCCAATGCCAATTTAGCATGTTATTCTCGGAAAAAGTAGACGATTATGTCCACAAGAGGGATATGCTGCATGCCTACTGTAATTAGTGAATGCATCATTCTCTGCTAGGGATAGCACATTTACAAGATTTTGATTCAAACAGTTTAGGGCCTGTAAATGGAAAGTGTTCTCACTGTACCTCTAAGATAATAAATTGTGTCCAAGTCCATATTACACAACTACAAAAGTAAATGATACTGAAATAAATTTGTATAAAATCACTACACGAAAGAACATGCTTCCATGGTGAGTGAACTTTTGCCAAATTAGCTGAAATATAAATGCAGCCAAACAATATGGAAGCAAAATGTGCCACAAGTCACAGTAGTATATCATGCAAGTTCTCACGAGGACTCTTGAGTCGAAAGTGGCTTATGGTGACTTGGTAGCATTGGAGCAACATTTAGTCTCTCGTTTCACATACAGTAGAGTTTTACACACTTTATGCAAGACGACCACCAATGGGACACTTGTCGCCAACAAAACGTACACGAAGAACTCAACCACGGATATATATTGTTTCAAAAGACATAAAACAATACAAATGTGAGCAAGGATCCAAGAGCAACATCCAGGGTACATTATGTTGTTGTACCGATCGATTGTCGGAGCGATTCTTTGCACGATGTACGAGGACAATGTATCTTGTCTAAATGCATATCAGCATCTACATCATACGTAGTACCCTACTCCACTATACGCCTTTTGAGCAGTGAGCAATAATGTTCCATAAAACCGCTTTTCATGCTTCACAACAATACCCATCTCTTTACATCTAAGCATTCACACCCAAAACTAGAAAAAGAGAAGGAAGTGCGTGCCGGTAGATAACTCGTGCGAAAGTAGACCAATCAGTACACAACTGCCCCTACCTTTTTGATCTTGCACCCATGCCCATGCAATTTGCCCATGCGCGGCGCATGTGCGGCGAAGAACTCGGCCGGGAAAACTTCAGGGGCGAAAGTACAAAAGTACGGATAAATAGCTATACGAAACCCCATTTAAATTCGATTTTGCTTATCTCTCCACCACGTCGTCCTCTTTAACGTTCACATTGCGCACGCGGCCGGCCCATCTCCCTCTCCGGTCCCCGCCGCCGCGAGCCAACTCCGCCAGACTAGCCCCCCGCTCCCCCGCCGCCGTCCGGCCCCGCACACCGGCGCTGCCGGCCCGACTCCGCGGCCCCCGGCGAGCATTTCGACCTCCGGCTCGCCGGAGACCGCGCCGGATCCGGCGCGTCCCGCAGGGCTCTGTCCGAACCGCGCGCCGCGGCTGGCGCAGATCCGCGGCTGCTCGTTCGGAATTTTGCGGGGGCAGTCCCCAGTTGGAGTTGATTGCGCGGGCTGGTGAGAAGGTTGGTGCGTGGGGAAGCTAGTTGCTGCTGGTGGGCGGCTGCGGTACATGAGCGCCGGAAACTTCCGCCGCCGCCGCTTCGTCGTGGTCCGGGAGCTCTCGCGGCGCCATGATCGAGCAGTTCGTTAATTTCGTCATCCGCCCGCCACGGTAACCGCCTCGCTGTCTCGTTCCCACTCCTCTGGCCAAACTACAGCTTGGGCTGAGCTGCAAGTAGGTCAAAGCGTGCTGCCACTTTTACGGTAGTGCTATATTATTATTATACTTCGCTCAATGAGTTAGCTCTTCAATTTGTCCATCAACGCCCAGTCCGATCTTATGGAAAATGGCGGTGATTTTTGGCCACTCGTAGTAATCTTACCACCAACGCACAAGTTGTATGCAAGCCACAGGGGAAACTTCCAAGCTCAAAATAGGGAAAAAGTTAAAATAAGCTTAGGAGCCAAAGTTTGTTGGTCGAGACTTGATAATGCGAATCGTGTACTAGTAGGTCTCTAGTTGTTCAACTTGCTCCTCATGGGTCATATGTTTTGTTGGGGCAAAGTTAAACTGATCTGAAAGAATAAAAGTAATAACTGCAGTAAAACTCTTACATTTTGTTAAGACGGGCAAGTTGCATCTTGACTGCACTTTTCTCAAAATAAATTTATGCCTTTCTCGTTAAGATGAATAAAAGGGAAACTTCCAAGCTCTTAATTTGGTATTCACCAGATGAATTTATTCTCCATGTACTGGTGCAGCTGGTTAACTGGAAATATGTTTCTACAGTGCAGAGTACAATCCAGATCAGTATTTATGGGAGCCAGAGTTTACTCTTGCTGGAAGAAAGTACAAACGAATAGACTTGGAGGCAAGTAAGGGGAGCAACTTTTGAGCCTTTTTCTGTGTTCCATTTGCCAGTTAAAAGACTTCATGCTGATTGTCAACATTTTCTGCATTTTGGACTTATTCGTGTACTTATCATGTGGCAGCTTTCCAATGAAAGAAACCAGATCTTGAAGTGCAGCCACTATGTTCCTGCCGTCATCCCAGAAAACACTGCGCTTCCATGCGTGATCTACTGCCATGGGAATAGGTATTTTGGGGTTTCTGGCTCGTGTGTTCTGTATGTCCTATCCATATGAGACATGACTCACTTTCTGATTCAATGTATTTGGAAGTATACTTGTCTACATTCTAGTACTCTCTCCGCACCAAAATGTAAGCTGCACTTTATTTTGCATGGTCTTTGATACATGACTTTGACCACTAATATATACTAAATTATATGGATTGGGAATGTATACATGATTCGTTGCATTTGTCTTGCAAAATACTTTTTATATTTTTATACTAATTTTGTGTACATATTATAAGTACAAATCATTGTCAAAGTTTCAAGTCGCTGACCAGCGAAAATCAAGGGCACCTTATATTTTGTTAAGGAGGGAGTGTTGTTTAACACATAAAGCCAAATTGCAACATTAGATTTAAGTTACGTTTAAACACGAAGGAAGGCGAAAGGGACATCTATAAGATGGCCAAGTTTAGGGAGAGGAAGACGAGGGATGTCAACGAAGTCAAATGCATCAAGGACGGAGATGATCAGCTTCTTGTGAAGGATGAGGCGATCAAGCGTAGATGGTGGGAGTACTTTGACAACCTTTACAATGGAGAGGCTGAGAGCTCTACCATTGAGCTAGACGACTCCTTTGATGATACCAGCATGTGCTTTGTGCGACGTATCCAGGAGTCTGAGGTTAAGGAGGCGTTAAGGAGGATGAAAGGCGGCAAGGCGATGGGTCCTAATGGTATCCCCATCGAGGCGTGGAGAGGCCTTGGAGACGTACCGATAGTATGGCTAACTAATATTTTCAACCTCATTTTTCGGTCAAACAAGATGCCCGAAGAATGGAGGCGGAGTATTTTAGTACCAATCTTCAAGAACAAGGGGGATGTTCAAAGTTGTACTAATTATCGTGGAATCAAGCTGATGAGCCATACTATGAAACTATGGGAGAGAGTCATTGAGCACCGCTTAAGAAGGTTGACAAGGGTGACCAAAAACCAATTTGGTTTCATGCCTGGGAGGTCTACCATGGAAGCCATCTTCTTGGTACGACAGCTGATGGAGAGATACATGGAGCAAAAGAAGGACCTTCATATGGTGTTCATTGATTTGGAGAAGGCCTATGATAAGTTACCTCGGAATGTCATGTGGTGGGCCTTGGAGAAACACAAAGTCCCAATAAAGTACATTACCCTCATCAAGGATATGTATGATAATGTTGTGACAAGTGTTCGAACAAGCGATGGCGACACCGATGACTTTCCAATTAGAATAGGGCTACACCAAGGGTCAGCTTTGAGCCCTTATCTTTTTGATTTGGTGATGGATGAGGTCACAAGGGATATACAAGGAGACATCCCATGGTGTATGCTCTTTGCGGATGATGTGGTGCTAGTCGATGATAGCCGAACGGGGGTTAATAGAAAGTTAGAGTTGTGGAGGCGAACTCTCGAATCGAAAGGTTTTAGGCTTAGTAGAACTAAAACTGAATACATGAGGTGCAGTTTCAGTTCTACTAGGCACGAGGAGGGAGAGGTTAGCCTTGATGGGCAGGTGGTACCGGAGAGAGACACTTTTCGACATTTGGGGTCCATGTTGCAGAAGGATGGCGATATCGATGAAGATGTGGGCCACCGAATCAAGGCTGGTTGGATGAAGTGGCGCCAAGCTTCTGGCGTACTCTGTGACAAGAGAGTGCCACAAAAGCTAAAAGGCAGGTTTTATAGGACAGCTATCCGACCTGCGATGTTGTATGGCGCTGAGTGTTGGCCAACGAAGAGATGACATATCCAACAGTTAAGTGTAGCAGAGATGCGCATGTTGAGATGGATATGTGGCCACACAAGAAAGGATCGGGTACGGAACGACGATATACGGGAGAGAGTTGGGGTAGCACCGATTGAAGAGAAGCTGGTCCAACATCGTCTCGGATGGTTTGGACATATCCAACGGAGGCCTCCGGAAGCGCCAGTGCATAGCGGACGGATAAAGCATGATGAGAATGTTAAGAGGGGTCGTGGTAGACCAAACTTGACATGGGAGGAGTCCGTTAAGAGAGACCTGAAGGTTTGGAATATCGACAAAGATTTAGCCATGGATAGGGGTGCGTGGAAGTTAGCTATCCACGTTCCGGAACCATGACTTGGCTTCGAGATCTTATGGGTTTCAACTCTAGCCTACCCCAACTTGTTTGGGACTGAAAGGCTTGGTTGTTGTTGTTGTTGTTGTTGTTGTTGTACGTTCACATATGATTTATCCAGATGAATCGTGGCATTTATTTTTCTTTTCGCATGGTGTTTATGTTGATTAATCACCAACAATGCTGGCCAATTGATTTTTTTTCTTAAACTTAATGCAGTGGGTGCAGAGCAGATGCAAATGAAGCTGCTGTCATACTTCTCCCTTCAAATATCACACTTTTTGCACTTGACTTTGCTGGATCAGGGCTATCAGGGGGAGAGTATGTCAGCCTTGGTTGGCATGAGGTACATATTCATTTTAAATTTCAAAGAACATTACTATCGTTTAGTGATCGCAGTGTTCTGACAAAACATACAACCACCAGAAACAGGATCTCAAATGTGCAGTGTCCTTTTTGCGGAAGAATAAGGAAGTTTCTTGTATAGGTCTTTGGGGGCGATCGATGGGTGCTGTTACAAGGTATTTTGGTTACAGTGCTTGTGCCTTCTACTTTATGGCAAATTGTTCGGTGTACTGTTTCTCGTAGTGCTATAACGTTTTTGTGATGTGTTCAGATAATAAGTTTGCGCATCTTAAGAGTTTCTGTGTATTGTTGAAAAATCCTGATATTAGATTATATCCTTATCCACGAAATATCATAAACATTGTAGGTTTTACTGGATGGAATTGTATTTTGATAGTTCATCACACTTTTAACCAAACTTTGATGCAGCCTGCTGTACGGAGCAGAAGACCCGTCGATTGCTGGCATGGTTTTGGACAGTGCTTTCTCTAACTTGTATGAATTAATGCTGGAGCTTGTAGATGTTTACAAAATCCGAGTTCCTAAGTTCACGGTATGCTTGTCTTTTGCAGAACATTTTGCTTTCTTGTTGTGGATGAACTGATTATAGAACAGGTTCACTTTGTGTAATTGATAACGCAGACTTTGACAAGTTATGTCTTACATGCTAATTGTTGGTTTATGGTGCACTTGTATCCTTGTAGCTATGCTTGAACTAACTTCTGTTTGTATACACAAAAGCTGTTGTATGTGCAACAAGAAATGTACCATGTTTATAGGGGTGTGCAAAAAGTGAAACAGTGTAAAACAGCTAGTGGAAGCTAGTTCATGTCCTTTCACAAACTAAATCCTCATTTTCAGACTAGTACAAAAGAATGAAATGGATGAAACCGGTTAAACCGCTGGACTGGTTTTTCCCACCCCTACATGTTTATGTCTAGGAATAATATGAATCTTACAAGGAAATTTTCAAATTCTGGAAGTCTTGAAGCACTATTCATTTTGGTGTCCATGGCCCTAGTGTTGATATCTTATACCAGCTCAATTTAAATCTATGTTGCTAGGGAAGCAGACTTTGAGTAAGCTATAGATTGAATTTGTGTACTAACTTACTTGCAAGCAATACATAACATCTAACTTACTTGCAGGCAATACATAACATGAACTGTTTACGCCACTCATGTTCTATATGGTTTCAGGTTAAAATGGCTCTACAGTACATGCGCCGTGTCATTCAGAGAAGAGCTAAGTTTGACATAATGGATCTTAATGTTGTTCAGGTTTGTTTTCTAAAATAGCATGCTGTTCTTCTTAATTACTAAATAGGCTGATGGAATTGAAGACTAATGAAAATGTGATAGGAGATGTTTGTTAGCATTGCAACAACTGGAGGCTCCATATCAGTAATAGTAATGTGCACTAGATATGAATGCTATAGATTACAGTTAGAAAGGATTGTAGTCAGCCTATGTATGTACAGATGTCTTCAAAGGACTGCAATGCAAAATAAAGTTTTCTTCTATGGTTATTGCATGCATGTTTAGGAGGAAAAATGGCTGTGCAAGCATATGTTAGGCCAATGCTTCGAGTGGTTCCCACACATGTAATATCTCTCTAGGTCTGATGGTCTGTAAGCAATTGGGCATGTGAAGCGGGAGACTGTTTTCCATGAAACTAGGTTGTTCGTGAGGTGTTTAGCAGTAGTCTCGTTCCTCAACCAGGTTCTCTGGTGATGGCATGGTAACTTGGTGAAAAATCGAGGTCTATCGACTAGAAGAGGGAGGGGAGAGAGGGGCAGGAAGTAAACTAAATCTAGCAACAAGATGCAACAAAAGTACTGCAAGAAGTAAAAGCTGGATGTGAAGACACCGTATGTATTCTGAAGTTCAAGTTGTTGGCAACAATTTTACGTCTTCGTTGGAGATTCTAGGCCGCTAGGCACTCGTGTCGTGAAGTCTTCTCTTTCTCCTTCGTCTTGAAACATCCTCTGCATATTAGTTGTCTCGTTGTGATTTCTTGGTGTATTAGGTAGTCTAGCAGCCGTGATGTTCTAATTATCATGGTTTTCAGTCAAACACTTTCTTATGTGTTTTTCTACCTCCTATTTCTGGATACATGAGCTTTACTACCCTTTTTGTTCTCCAGTTTGCCCCGAAGACGTTTATTCCGGCACTATTTGGACATGCATCAAGTGATATGTTCATTCAGCCGCATCACACTGACCGTATTCACCAGGCGTATGCGGTAACTGTGCTTGCTTTACATACTCTGATAAAAAGTAGATTGCTTAAACATACAGACCTATGCTGGGCATATTTTGTGAATGTAACTCTTTGTATTCCTTTGCAGGGTGATAAAAATTTAATCAAATTTGATGGCGATCACAACACCTCTAGGCCCCAATTTTATTACGATTCTGTTTCAATATTTTTCTATAATGTTCTGCACCCACCTCAATTTCCGTCTTCATGCTCAAATAAGTTAGAGAAGTACTACAACCGTGGTGCTGGAACAAATGAGGTAAGTTTTCTATTCACTCCTTCATCAAAACTTCTGCTCTGTGTTATGGGAATCAGGCACTCTCCCAGGGAATTTACACCTGTCTTCACTTGACTTTTCCAGAGCTTACTTTGTGAGATCATAAATGGTCTAAGAGCCGCTAGTACTGATGCAGGAAGTTCATCCGCCGCTACAACTAGTTTCACCAACGGTGTGTCCCAGCCCATATAGTAGCTACTAACAAACACGAGTTATCCCCTGTTGTTCGCTGACTCATATTTCATTGTTTCAGCTACAAAATCAGTAGTGGAATTGCTAACAGAGAGGGTCAATCAGTTGTCTGTTAAAAATGACAATGACTTGGTAAGTCCACTAGACCATCAGTGGTAGGTTTGCCTCTCATACGTGATATCCGAGGTGATATATCTCCATTTAATGCAGGATTTCCTTTTGGACGAAAATCATAACCTCACCGAGATGGAGGATAACACCCCCGAGCCTCATATACAGGTATAATATAAATATGATGATCTAAAAAAAATAAAAATGATGAGGCTTTATTTTATTGAAGTTGGTGGATTGGTTTGCCATTTTTAAATTCAATGCAGCAATCTGTAAAAACTCAATCACTAAATATGAGCATGATGCAGCCCGCCTATCTGTGTTTCTGAATTTCTAGTCACCATATCGAGGCTAACAATAGTGCGATGAACTGAGGCTATCAGTGAATTTTGGTATGGCTGTTATTGCATGACAACAAAACCATATTCTGTCAATCTGTAAATATTCATTGGCTTATTAGTTTTAGACTACTTTCTGAGGATTGATCTTGCAATTTCACTGATGAGAAGTTCTTTTCCATTTAAGGATAAAGCAACCAAGCAAAATGAGGAGTGCTGCTCATACACAAGTTCAAACAGAGAGAGTTGGGGAAGATGTTCTTCCTTGGGGGCAGCGAGTGATGGATCATCCTCAGGCGGTCGTCCTGGGGTTTCTGATCATAAGCATAAGGTGAATTTATTTCTTCAGTTTACATGTCTTTCAATTACTCACATAATTGCTATAAACTAAGCATCAAAGTGGCACATCACATGTGACAACTTGACAAGGGTTTACTATTATAGAATTTTTTCTTTACAATCCCTTTAAGCACCCCTTCTTTTCGGCTTATGGCAGCAGGAAGCCAAGAGCTGTTTAGAAGGTAAAGCTTATGATAGGCTCAAATAGGTCACAGAGTCAATTGCATTTTTTATGTTTGCTTATTGCTGGAACAAATAGCCATATTTCAAATTAGTGATTTTGCTTTCGCTAATTACATTATTGGGTAAAATTAGCAAAACTTTATTCCAGAGAGAACAACTTCTGATAGTTGTAGATTCCTTCATTTGCTTCCAAACTGCAGAGCTTGACGCTGAGAGCTCTGGCGACGCCATTAAGACGGATAAGACGGAAGCCACTCACTATACCGAAGGAGAGGAAAAATAGGTCTCTATGGAAGAGACTCAATCAGGAGAGGCATGATATGGGGGAGAGCTTTACCCAGCGTTTTAGGCTGTGCATCCACGGCCAAGCTCAGGACAAGAGAACAAAGTCGTCTTGACAAACTGTGAATACTCAGTTTAACACAGACAGAACTGCTAGGGACATGATGATTCACCAACAGAAACGCACCTTGATTCTGACCCACGGTGCCGACCCTGTTATATACTCACAACTGAATATGTGAAGCAAGCCATATGTAACTGTCGTCTTTGTCCATCGTATCACATTGGTCATGTAGATCCCAGGATTTGTAGAATTGTAGTGTGACCATTGGTTTGGGGATGGAACCCCTGCATTATATGAGCAGTTCAGTAGGCTTTTGGAGTTCAAATTGTATTGACATAACACATCATTTGTATTGTTGTTTGGAAACCTTATGGCTGAGGGGCAAATTGCCCATGAATCGTATCAGGCCTCTTGCTTGAGCCATCTGCCAACCGTTGCAAAATTGTCTTTGAGCAATACAGCCGTTGGCATTCTCATCTGCTTGGGAGAAGAAAGTTTGATCGACTCTGTTCTTATTCACACAAGTGTTCTCAAAGATTAGACTTCAGTGCAGTAGGAGAATTGCTACCAATAGCAAAGTTGCACGCTTGAAAGGAACAAAAAGGTAGCAGGAGCCGGAGAGAATTGCAGAAGAAACTCGAGAACTGTGATCGGGATCGCGATCTCAGAGGAGTCCTAGTCCTAGGGGTGTTTGTGAGTCGCCAGAGCGTCCTGTGAAGCTAGGAGTTCAGTGCAAACAGAGCTTGGCTCTGGTGGTGTGTGGTGTCAAGAGACCATTTACGGATTTATTCTGATTTAACCCGCTATGCCCGAACAACGAGGCCCCTTCGTCAACCTCAAGATATCTGTTCTTATTCACACAAGTGTTCTCAAAGATTAGACTTCAGTGCAGTAGGAGAATTGCTACCAATAGCAAAGTTGCACGCTTGAAAGGAACAAAAAGGTAGCAGGAGCCGGAGAGAATTGCAGAAGAAACTCGAGAACTGTGATCGGGATCGCGATCTCAGAGGAGTCCTAGTCCTAGGGGTGTTTGTGAGTCGCCAGAGCGTCCTGTGAAGCTAGGAGCCACACAGTTGCAAATGATATGTCATCTTATCGACTTTCCCTCCTGGGTCGCCTCGCGCGGGCGGCTTCGGAGGCGAACAAACCCTAGGAAAAAAAGCGCCCCCGATCTCTGCCGCCGCCGGCGCCGGCGGTGGCGGCCGCGCCCGGCCGTCGAAGGCTGTGGGCGAGGGCGGCACGCCCCGACGGGCTCTCTACGCGCGGAGGGGGACGTCATCTGGGTGGCGCGGGAGGTGTGGGTGTCCGGCGGCGCGAGCTCGGAGGCGTTGGCCAACGCATGGCGGAGGGGCTGGTGGTGCGGAGGAGCTCGGCGAGGAAGGAGGCAGGCGGGCTGCGGCAAAGAGAGGTGATGCGGCGGCGCGGCCTGGAGGCGGCGGCGCGAGCTCAAGGATGTCGAGGGGCTGGCGCGGAGGAGGCTCGGCCAGGAAGGAGTTCCTGGCCTGCAGAGGCCGGCCCCTCGCGCTACGGGCGCGCGACGGTGTTCCTCCGGTGGTGGCCGCCGTGGGAGCTGGAGGATGGCCTGGGCCCGATCTGGGCCTTTACGGGCTCGATCTAGGGCTTGAGGGCCTGATCTGGTCTGTAGGGAGGGACTCCAGCTGTTGGATGTTGCCTGGAGTTGGCGACAACCTTGGCTAAGGTTCCTGCCTCGGATCGGAGGTGGGTAGGCCGTGGTTCCTTGCCGGGGTGGAGGAGGATGATGGACCAGGCTCTCGGCCATGTGGGGTGTCGGAGGCCACGGCTCTGCAATTCGACGGGTGGAGCTGCGGCGACGGTGGTGTGACCCTCCTTGGACTGTGTTGTCCCAACCCTCGGAGGCGCGGAGATGTTGATGATACGGATGAAAATCCTGCCTGGCTTTTGTTGGGCCGGCGGCGACGGCACCTGAGGGTGTCGTTTTCCTTGTTGGAGGCGTCGCCGAGGTGCATCAATATCTTCCTCGCTCTCGCTTGGTGTTGGTAGTAGTCTCCGGGCGAAAGCCTAGATCCGGAGTTGGATCGGCGTGATAGCGGCGTCTTCGTCGTCGCTTCTCTGTTGGGAGTATCACGTTTGGAGACACGGCTTGGAGGTCCTCCGGTGCTCGCCGCTGTCCAAGGCTGTTTCAGGGCGCTATGCACGCCATTGCCGATGAGTCCAAGACGATGCTTTCTCGGGACCGACCAAATCCCGCCGTCTATCTTTTGTGGATGGTGCGTCGACAAGGAGAGTCCCTTTTGAAGTTGTGTTCTTTGGATGCGTTCGGTGGATGCGTTCGGCGTTGGTTGAGACACGGCTCGGTTGCCTAGCCTAGGACAAGTTCTTTCTTGTTGTGTTGTTGTGTCGGTGGTGGCTTGTCTTCGGACTGGCCGGTGTGGAGTTGTGCTACACTTGTTCGCAACGAGGGGTAGTGTTCTTGTATTCAAACCTCTGCCTTCTATAAAAATATGGTACGCCTTTGACGTACTCTCGAAAAAAAGATACGCCATCTTATCACATAATATGTGCAGCGAGGGACACAACGCCGCAGCGCGGTGCGTGATGAAAAACAATGAGAACGATCTCAAAAACGGAGCAAAGTGTCGCAGCTCTGAAGATGAAGCCAACTTTACTCTCTCCCCTTGGTTTTATTCATAAATTGCATACATAAACACTGGCCAAGAAAGAAGGACCCCCATCATTTATCCACGCAGCAGTACCTTATCTCACTCTCGAAGCTGCAGTAGGCGTCCTTCCAGTTTGCATACCCCATTTTCCTGAACGCCTGTCGGCGCTTGCTGGACGTTTTTAAGGAAAAGGTTTATCAGAGCTTTCACCCCATATTGCTCGGCAACATCTTTGAATTCACCATTGGTACATAGTTCTCTGATACCACATCCTCGCAGAGTATATCGCCGAAACAGCGACCAGGTCAGGTTACTACCGCATTACTCTTGACCATAACGAAAATGCAATATTGTGTCAACAACGGAGTTAGCTGGTAACAAGAAGTTCTTACCCGCTTGACAGTAGATTATTGAAACAGAAGACATGACTGCTAGAGCCATGAGGACAAGAGCCACTGAGTACATGGCCCTCGTGTCGGGCCGGTTGATCACAAGTGCCATCTGGATGCCAGCTACCTTTCTACTCTTTCTTTCTCTTTATGTTTTCGAGCAAGAAGGAAACTATCTCCCGATGTTTCTGTAGTATTGCCTTGCTGGTATCTTGTTGAACATACCCTTATTATGAGTAGTCTTATATAGAAGCTGGCAAAGGGTAATTATTTGGATATGTACTTATATGTATTTACTGGTAGTATCATAAATTGATGTCACCATGCAAATATAGACACATTAATTCATGATTTTGCATTCAATTGCATCATTATTTTCTCAACGGGTGCCACATTTATTGATTTATATGGTAAATATTCAATGTCAGCAAATATTTATTAATGCCAAGCAAATGAATAAATACATGCTAGCTATATATATATTCACTGAATTATTGTTTTAGTGTTACTGCTATGCTCACTCAGGGTGGTTGTTTGTTTGAAGGCACTAGACAACTTGGATCCATCATTAATGATATATTTTTGTAGCACCATAAAAAGTTATGTGTTGATATCACAGTACAAATAGTACTTGACATATTATTAAATGTTGTAACAAATATCACCTTTTGTTTTCTTACGCATGGTACATTTACTATTTCTCATGTAAAACATACTAATCCTTTATGCTCAGCTAAAATAAATAAATATCAGATTTGATTTGATTTCGTTTCTTTCTTTTATTTCAGTGTGCTATCAATGTTTTCTTTTAGTAGATATTTTTTTCAGAGCACTTAAATGATGAACAATAATTTCTTAAACTCATTTTTACCACCTTTATCCAAATGTGCATTAATGATTTCTCATTAAATCAATTGATTACTAAGTGGTTGGTGTCATTTTTATGGTTTACTCGGGACTATATTGGCTTGACATTATTCTACACTAGTCATGCAAAATATATTGTTAAGCGATTCCGACAGACCTAAGAAATATCGATATTTGATTTTCCCTACACAAATACATGGAGTGTTACATAAATCTGTCGTGCAAAAGAACATAGCTGTAATGTAATTCACATGGTAAATCCAATATATGAAAGATACAATAGTTAATGAACTGAAAATCTTTTCCTTGAGTTTTGGTGTTATGTCCTCACTTTCTGATTAAATTGTCAGCATACATTCATGCTTTTAGAAATCAAAGACTATTTGAGCTAAACGGTTGAACGGTGCCTTGATTCTGACTCACGGCACCGACCCCATTGTATGCTTACCTACTGACTCTGTGAAGCAAGCCGCAGGTAACTGTCACCTTTGTTTCAATCATATTGTCCAACGTTGGTCTAGTAGATCCCAAGCTTGTAGAATTTTAATGTGATCACTGGTGTGGGGAAGGAGCCCTGCATTAGTATCAGCAGCTCAGTGGACTTTGTGAGTTCAAATTGTGATGACATAACACATCATTTGTATTGTTGTTTGGGGACCTTATTGCTGAGGGGTGAATTGCCCAGTCGTGAATTGTATCACAGACAACGATCCCTTCCCTCCCTGATTCGCCGCCGGTAAGGGATGCATGCAATATGTGCAACGAGAGACGCAGCACCGCAGCGCGGTGCGTGATGAAAAGCAATGAGCAACGTTTCATAAAAAAGGACCCCCATCATTCTTTTGCGCAGCAGCAGAACAATATATCGCTGCAGGAGGCGTCCTCCCAGTTTTGGTACCCCATTTTCCTGCACGCCTGTTAGCACGGTTTATCGTCGCAGAGATCATAGCTGAAACAGTGACGATCCTTCTCCATCACCTCGGCTGCACATGTTGTAAACGACCAGGTTACTACCACATTAGTACTCTTGATAACCATAATGCATTATTGTGTCAACGGAGTTAGCTGGTAACAAGAAGTTCTTACCCACTTGACAGTACATTATTGAAACAGAAGACATGACGGTTAGAGCCATGATGACAAGAGCCAATGAGTACATGGCCCTCGCGTCGCGCCGGTTGATCACAACTGCCATCTGAATGTCAGCTATCTTTCTACTCTTTACTTTTCTTTATGTTTTTCAGCGAGAAGGGAACTATCTGTCGATGTTCTTGTATTGCCTTGCTGGTATATTGTTGAACATACCCGCTCCTCTGTTCTCTTTATATAGAGGCCGGCAAGGGAGATTAATTATTTGGAGATATATATGTATTTACTGGTAGTATCATAATTTGATGTCACCATACAAATATGGACACATTAATTAATGATTGTGCATTCAATTGCATCATTATTTTCTTAATGGATGCCGCATTAAATTGATTTGTATTCAATGGTATCCAATCTTTTTTATGCCAAGAAAATGAATAAATACAATTGTTTTAGTGCTACTGCTATGCTCTCTCATGGTGGTTGTTTGTTTGAAGGCACTAGACACCTTGGATCTATCATTAATGATATATTTATTATGTAGCACCATAAAAAATTACGTGTCCATATCACAGTGCAAATAGTACTTGACATATTATTACATGTTGTATGCAAATATCACCTCCTTCATGTCTTTCTTTTATTTCAGTGTGCTATCAATGTTATCCTTTTAGATCTTTTTATTCAGAGCACTTAAATGATGAACACTAATTTCTTAAACTCACTTTTTTTTTGGATCATCTCTATCCGAATGCACAATAATGATTTCTCATTAAGCTACATATAGACTAAGTGGTTGATGTCATTTTATAGTTTTCCCGGGACTATATTGGCTTGACATTATTCTACACCAGTCATACACAATATATTGCTAAGTGATTCCAACAAAACCTAAGAAAATCGATACTTGATTGTGTGGAGTGTTACATAAATCCGTTGTGCAAAAGAGAACATAGTTGTAATGTAATTCACATTATAAATCCAAGATATGAAAGATATATTAGTAACTGAAAAGCTTTTGGTTGAGTTTTGGGGTTGTATCCTCACTTTCTGATTGAATTGTTAGCATACACTCATGCTTTTAGAAATCAAAGACTATTTGAGCTAAATAGGTTGAACGGCGCCTTGATTCTGACTCACGGCGCCGACCCCATTGCACTTACCTACTGAATCTGTGAAGCAAGCCACATGTAACTGTTGTCTTTGCTTCAATCATATTGTCCCACGTTGGTCTTGTAGATCCCAAGCTTGTAGATTTTTAGTGTGATCACTGGTTTGGGAAAGGAACCCCTGCATTATTATCAGCGGCTTTAGGCCTTCTGAGTTCAAATTGTATTAGCACAACACATCATTTTGTACCGTTGTTTGGGGACCTTATGGTTGAGGGGCGAATTGCCCAGCGTGAATCGTATTAGGTCTCTTTCCCGGAAGCATGAGTGTATGTTGGAAGAAGAAAGTTTGATGATCTACTCCTTTGTTCTTAAGTATTAATGCCAATGTTTTCACATATGAGAGGCGTGAGTGTGTTTTTGGACAATTGTCAGGATAAAGAAAAACTCATGTCATTTATGCAGGACATAAACTATGGAGCAGATGATATTGTTATTGCATCTTACCACAGGATCGACAAGACATTAGTTACTTGCGAGAGACCATCTCATAACCACCTGATGTCCTCCTCTCCGAAGGCAGCAACGAGGCGTCTCCACGCCGCTGATGCAAGAACAGGAGCATGGCCAGCAACGCGGCTCCGCACGGCACAACAATGTCCCATGCGACACCGAACAGGTCGCCACGAGGGTTTGCGTATACCCTGCTAAGCCTCGCGCCTAGCTCTCCGTAGATCCGCCCCCTGACAGCGTCATACACGTGAGGCGCCACACGGATCACGGTGCCCCCCATGTAAAACCACGGTGAAATCGCTCGAACTCCAGACCCTGACACGTTCAGGATGACCTGAGGAAGCAGGAAGCCATCCAGTACCAGCCCCGCGTACGCCACGAGGTCGCCCCATGGCGTGTCTAGCAGTCCACCGACGCTTGCAGCCAGCGATCCCTCGCTTGCAGCAGCAGCAGCCGGGGCATTGATCGCGTGGACGATCGTGGTTAGGATTCCCCCGAGCAGGTACAACGGCAGGCATACCTGTAGCACGACCCTCTCCGATATGGCCGTCGACGGTGTACTGGTGGGTTCGCTCTGGTGTCTGGCCGACCTCAGGCGGCCGAACAACGCTAACTGAAGAAGGCGCAGCTGCAGCAGCAAGGCGATCAGCGCAGGCACCCTCACCATCGCCTGGTTCAACTCTATCCACCCTTCCATAGTTGAGTATAGAAAATACTGGCTCCTCCTGCTCAGGAACAGCACCTCAAAGCTGAGTACGAGAGGGGCGAGGTGCCCCAAGGAGAGGATGACGAGCATGGTGACCGGCATCGCCGGAGCTGTCTCGGGGTTCCGCTTGGTGTGGAGGATCTGCAGGACGGTGAAGAGGCATGACAGCGTCGTGGAGGCCACCAGCATTATGCTCTCCAAGTCCATCCTCGATATCGCCTCGGACAGCCACATGGGGTAAGCCCCGTACATAGTGATGTCCATCTTCTCGAAGAAAAGACGGTCCGCCCTATCCCTAAGGCTGTTGATTGCTCCCCTGTTGCCGAGCCCCTGAGCCCTGTCACCCAGGGAGGCGAACTGCACGGTTATTAGTATCTGGCAGTCCATCGAGCCCTTGTGATCCTGGCATCCCACCATGGACATGATGCCCCTCTTGGGATCATACACACCCTCTGCTGAGATTTGTCCTTCCTCAAGTGTATATGGGCTCGACACATTCACCCGTTTCTCGTGGGGAGGAGCATAATGGTGTATATCGTAGCTGATGCTCAGCAGATCGTCAACCACCGCAGGCCGGGTGGAGCCATCGGCGGCCTCCCCTTCGTCGTTTAGCACCACCGAACCAATCGTGCGTGGGTAGGCGTCTCCGCTCCCCGCGTTTGCCATGTAAAACCGAAGGCAGAAGTCGGTGTAATATTCCGGGACCGGGAGCAATCCCTTGATCTTCTCCTTGTTCATCTTGAGATAGTGTTTCTTCGCCACCTCCAACATCGTGTCGTTGTAGGTGTACTTCACATCGGAGAGGTTCATTCTGTTGTCGTCGAAGTCGAAGCTAAACGCCGATATCACGCCGGAGATTGGTCCAGCATCGCCGTCGATCATCCTCTTCTGATCTGAGTTCCAAAGCACGCCGGCCACGACGCTCCGCTCAAGGACCGTCCACATGGCCGGAAACCAGAAACTCATCCCGATCTTGCACTCGCGCACCGCCACAGTTGAGGGCACAGAGCGCACCACCCGACATGCTCTAAGGCAGAGCATCTTCCGATCTGAGTCCCAGTGCCCATCGGCTACAACCGCCTCCTCGTTGACCATGAGGTTGTAGTACGAACTGTATCCACGCCTCCCGGACCTGGTGTCGTTGGAGAACAGCATGTACGCGTGCACGGCGCCTTCCGCGGTGCACACTATCCGGTTGATGTGCATCCGACGAAGCTTGGCTGGGGCGCCGTCGTGATGATCAAGCAGCATGTATGAGGTCAACATGAGTTGACCGCACACGGAGTCGCTCCCAAGCGTCCGGAGCGAGCCCATGCTCGGCTGCACCAGTGAACTGCAGGCGGCGTGTTCTCCGTACTTGTAGTCCTCACCTTCATCGTACGCGAGCAAGTTGATGGCCCCGAAGTCGGAGGAGCCATCTAGAGTGCCGGTCATGAAGGGATCGGTGAGGGTGGAGGGACTAGGCACGTGGAGGCGGAGGGTGATGTTCGTGTACTGCTTTAGAGAGCCATTGGCAGCGGGTTCGGTGCCCGTCCCGACCATGCAGAGTTGGAGTGAGGCGGAGGAGTAGTAGCCATCGAGGACGAAAGATATGGACTCGGCGAAGGTGTGATTGAGGCGTCTTCCAAGGGTCAAGTACTTGTTGCTGCGTGGTCCGGTGAGGGTGAGGGTGGCAGTGAGGTGGATGAGAGTCGGATCACTGGTGCGGATCACGTGGTCGGGGACGAGGGAAAACGAGCGGTAGATGCTATGGAGTTGATCATCGGCGGAGAAGAGGTTATCCGCGTTGCCAGAGAAGTAGCTGGCATATATCTGGAAGGAGCGGGCGAGTAAAAGGGCATCGTCGGAATCGGTGAAGCGGTTGGAAGCTGGTGCCACGGAGGAGCAAACGGAGTATTAGGAGTTGGTGGAAACGGAGAGAGTGGTGGTGGACACAAGAGCAAGGAAGCAGAGGTAAGTTGAGAAGTAATTAGGATTCTTGGGTGGTGGTGATGGCACCATTGTTGGTTGGTTGAGCTTGTTGGATGGGAGCTAGGAAGAAGATGATGATATAAGTAATGTGAGTGGCACTTTGTAGCAGGGTGGACTCGTGGACTCGACGTTCACCCTCTCTCCAAAGATTCTCTTTGCTGAAACATTTCATTGCTGCAACGAGAAAAGTTATACAATACTCAGCTACACACACGCATATCTGTATCATTCAATTAACTTGCCTAGGGTGTACGTGAGGAGAAGTCAGACACATGCTAGCTGCTGCTCTTCTCTCTTGCACGGAATCTTTTTCTCTCTCAAGAGCTGTCTATCTCTCCAGAGATCCTCACTAAAATTTACTCTCGGATACTTCCTCTCACTCCGTCCCGTTAAAATCTGATTTCTTTCTCCGCGAAATCGCCCTCCGAGAGAAGTTGTTTTCTGTAGTTTCCGGAAAGCAACTAGTTGCAAGCGCACCCCGTTATTTTAGTTTACATTTTTCAAAATCTAGAAATGTTAGAAAAAGTTGGGTTGCACCTGCAACTACTTGCGGATTGTAGTTTACTGGAAGAGAACGCATGCAGCAAGCTCTGTCTTCTCTCGCACGTGGTTGCACACTCTCTGCCACCAAAAGAAAACAATGGCAAGAAGAGGACAAGCTGGTCGATCGGGACCCAGTCAAATTAGGACTCCACGGTCAACTTCACGCACAGCAAATCCATGGCAGGGAATCACTCATCTCTAGAAATCTTTGAGTGAATGTACTGTAGAATAGGGATGATGTACACTTGGGTCGATGCTCAGAAAAACGCTTCTCCCACGATCTATGCTCATTTGCTGAATCAGGGTGGAACGTGGACTAGATCATGAATTAATGATGGGAGAACGGGCCGGATCCAATGTCCACTTTGTACCATTCGGCATCTTCAGCAGTATAATAGCACGAGACATGCATATAATAGCATCAGCGAGGTTGTTTAAATTGCAACTGACCTTTATAAAACTATATACTGCGTAGGATATATATATCACTTTTCATAGTTTGCAATCTTGAATTAGCAACAACGGCGAGCTTAAAAGTAGTTGAAAGCATAGTAATATCACGCTTTATTTCATCACCTAGCTCGCCTTGAGTAAGGTTATTATCTTTCAGTGGGTAAGATATTTGCATGGAATATACACCTGCAACTGGTATGCTCGCATGTTATACCACTCTACAGACCCCCAAGTCGATTTAATTTCAGATAAACTGCATGTTTAATATATATCCTACTGCTAAAGCCAAGCAGCTAGTAGCACTTTAATTGCTGTCATAGAGTGCGAAGAGTGTGCCATGGAAGGAACACATGATTGTACTACAATTGACACCTCCGTGTATCATGCTCATGTTTAGTGTGCAGAATTCATCAAGCACCCACTCTTCAACAAAAAGATCGGTGCATGTAAAGTTTAGATGGAAAATAGCCATTGAACGTTCATGCTTTCCGCGAAATGATGTTGAAACGTACCAATCTGTAAACTTTCACCGGCTTACTTTCTGAGAAATGATCTTGCAATCTTACTGATCAGAAGTTCTTCTCCATTTTGGGATAAAGCACAAAATGAGGAGTGCTGCCCATACACAAGTTCAAATAGAGAGAGTTGGGGAAGGCGTCCTTCCTTGGGGGCAGCAAGTAATGGATTATCCTCAGGCGAGCGTCCAGGGGTTTCTGATAATAAGCATAAGGTAAATTTATTTCTTCAGTTTACATGTCTTTTAGTTACTCACGTAATTGCTATGAACCAAGGATTAAAGTGGCACATCTGGAGAATTGGCTCGGGTACGCAAGTGAAAATATTCAGAGATAATTGGCTTCCTAGGCCTGACGCCCCTCGCGTGTCACAGAGACTTGCAAACAGCCGTCGCCGCTGGGTTTCTGAGCTCATCGACCCGATATCGAGACAGTGGGATGAAGCCCTGGTGCGGTCTTGCTGCCCATCATCGGATGCTGACTCCATTTTGTCTATCAAGTTACCTAGCAGACCTTGTGATGATTTTGTGGCATGGATGCCAGAGAGCAATGGCTTATTTTCTGTCCGATCTGCATACAAGCTCGGTATGGAACCGGCCTACTCCAGATTGAGCCTTGGACAGTCAAGTGCAGAGCCTTTGGGTGATCGTGGGATTTGGAACATTGTCTGAAAGGCAAAGGTACCTAATAAACTGAGGGTCTTCGCTTGGAAGACGGCCACTTCGACGCTTTCTGTGATGTCTAACCTACACCACCGCATTCAGACTATTAGCCCTATATGCCCTATCTGCGGCAATGAAGAAGAGGATGGCCACCACGCTCTAGTCCGGTGCACGATCGCTCGTGCGCTCAGGGAAGAGCTGCGTGTCCCCTGGCAGCTCCCCCCGGAAGAGGCCTTCGCTTATACGGGATCGGAATGGCTCCTTATCCTGCTGCAAAACCTCTCAGGTGATCTGCGGTCAAAAGTTCTCTTTCTTCTCTGGCGGGTTTGGCATCATCGAAACAATATTATTCATGGAGATGGGTGACAAGGTATCAACTTGTCAATGCCTATGGATTGTAGGCTAGGGTTTAGTTGGAAGTAGAGGGTAAGTAGATCTCGAAGGTTTCAGCCGAAAAGTACTCGACGATTGTGAAGACTAGGGTTTGTAGACAATGATTCGATTATCTCTTCGTCCCTCGACTCCCCCTTTATATAGGAGGTGGAGCCGAGGGATTCGTGCTATACAAGTTACAGAGTTCGGGACGGTTTCTAACTCATCCCGCCAGATTACAAATAACACTTCCTACTACAACTCTTAACTTTCCTTAATATATCTTGGGCTCCCGAATCTTCTTATTCTTCGGGTAGTGGGCCTTCAGTAAACCCCGGGTACTATCTTCGGCAGGCCCATTTGGGATGCCTATGTCAATGGGAAAGCCTCAATCTCTGCCTCTGTCCCGTTTTTGGTAAACTACTTTCAGACTTTCAATTCTTTGACGAATCCAGTACCAGACGCAAAGGGGAAGTCTCTTAGTCCCCAGGATAGCGCGATATTTCATGCGGGTTCAGGTACTCCTAGCTCCTGGACAGCTCCAAGGTCTGGTGAAGTGAAGGCGAACGTGGATGCGGGATGGGATGCGGTCTCGAAGAAGGCGGGTATTGGTATCATTATTAGGGATTGCACAGGTAGTGTGATTCTTTCGGAGTGGAAGCCGATCCGAGGTTGCATATCAGCTGAAGAAGCGGAAATCCAGGCGGTGGTTGCGGGATTGAAGCATCTTATAACCCTGCGTCGATGGCCTGCTTCTCTCGAGACAGACTGTCTTCGTGTGGTTCATGTCCTAGCCGGCTCGGATAAGGATCGGTCGGGCTCTTGGTGCCTGTATGAGGAGGCGCGGGAACTCCTGAAGATCTTCACTCAAATATCTGTTCGCAAGGTTGATCGTCATAGTAATGGGGCTGCTCACTGTTTAGCTAGACTTGGTAAGGCGGGAGAAGCTGGCATGTTATCTGGTGCAACACCGATCTGCGCATTGGCTGTTGTTGCACGTGATTGTAATTTGTAACCATACTCTGTGCTTATCGCGGGCAAGTTTTCAGACGCACTCTTTTCCTTCCAGGGTACCGAAGGGGACTGGAAGGTTTTTAATGAGGCGGGCTTGCTCTGCTTAATATAGTGTGGTTCCTTTCAAAAAAAAAAGTGGCACATCACATGTTACAACTTAACAAGGTCTTACTAGTATTTTTTTTTCTGTACAATCCCGTTAAGCATCCCTTCTTTTCAGCTTATGGCAGCAGGAAGACAAGATCTGTTTAGAAGGTAAAGCTTATGATAGGGTCAAATAGGATGGAGTCAATTGCATTTTTTTATGTTTGCTTACTGCTGAAACAAATAGCTGGATTCAAATTAGTAAGTTTATATTTCGAAGAGAACAAATAGCTGAAATGATCATTTCCTCCCAAACTGCAGAGCTTGACGCTGAGAGCTCTGGAACACCACCATGACGGGTACGATGAAAATAAAGGAATTTTTTAGAATCTAGGTACTGCTGAACCTGATTAGAACATTACAGTTCCGAAGTCGATTATACTTACAGTGTTTTTTAAGTTACATGATGTCCGTGCAGTAGGTTACAGGCTTGTCTTGTAAACTTGTCATTTTTCCCTACGCTACATATTTTTGAATTTCAGTGCGAAATTTGGCATGTACATACGTACGTGTGTCCTTTTCATGCGAAATTTTTTATACAAATTTTCGGAGATCGGGAAATACGATTTTTACCTGAGTTGAGAGGGTAAATCGAATGCGGCGCAATTCAAATGCTTTTTGAAAGTGCTTAACAGACCACCTTGCAGGGGCTCCGCGGAAACCACTCACTATTTCAAAGGAGAGGAAAAATAGGTCTCTATGGAAGAGGCGAGGCATGATATGGGGGAGAGCTGACCCAGCACTTTAGGTTGTGCATCCAGGGCCATGCTCAGGACAAGAGAGCAAAGTCGTCTTGACTAACTTTGAATACTCAGTTTAACCCAGACAGAACTACTAGGAACACGATGATTCACCGACAGAAACACACCTCACTCATGGGCGCTGACCCTGTTGTATACTTACCTACTGAACCTGTGAATCAAGTCATATAAGTATCATGTTCACGTTGGTCTTGTAGATTCCAAGGTTTGTAGAATTCTAGTGTGACCACTGGTCATTAACCCAGTCAGAACTGCTAGGAACCCTGCATTATCATCAGCATCACAGTAGGCTTTTGAGATCAAATTGTATTGGACACTGGAGCAAAACCCTTGACATACACATCATTTGTATTGTTGTTTGGGACCCTTGTGGTTATGGGCGAGTTGCCAATGAATCGTTTCAGGCCTCTTGCTTGAGCTATCTCTTGACCTTTACAAAATCGCCTTTGAGCGAAGCAACAGCTGGCATTCTGATATGCTTGGGAGAAGAAAGTTTGATCTGCTCCGTTCTTATTCACACAAGCGTTATCCGAGATGAGACTTCAGTGCAGTAGGATAATTGTTGGCATTAACAAAGTTACATACTACTACTACTTAAGTTAGCTGTGAGATACCATCTCATAACCACCTGATCTCCGTCTCTCTGAGGCATCCCCAAGCCGCTGCTGCAAGAATAGGACCGTGGCTAGCAAAGCTGCTCCACACGGTACAACGATGTCCCACGCGACACCGAACAGGTCGACGCGAGGGCTCGCGTATACCTTGGTGAGCCTCACGCTTAGCTGCTCCAAGATACGCCCCCTGACCACATCATACACGTGAGGCGCCGCTCGGATCACGCTGCCCCCCATATAAAACAAAGGCGAAATCGCTCGAACTTTGGAGCCTGACACGGACGCATTCAGGATGACCTGAGGGAGGAGGAAGCCGTCCAGTATCAGCCCCGCGTACGACACCAGGTCGTCCCATAGCGTCGCTGGATCCCGAAAATGCGTTCGCGCAGCTGATCTCGCGCGAAGTGGATATCTGGGCCCTTGCATGGCATAGGGATGTCCATCCCTAGGTCCCACGATTTTGACTACCCACTTTACAAGATTCCCTTTTCTAAATACACTACCAATTGAAAAACTAGCACAACTTTCACGTAATAAATTCAAATGAATTTTTATTTTCATATTCGACTTCCTCGCGACGAGCTCTTCAAAATGAGTCTAATATTCAATATTTTAAAAGTTATTTTGTAAACTGCATCTATAGAGTTCTCTATTACTGGGGCATACAGTCCGGACACTACGTCCATGTAGTCCTGCGAAATATAGTACTGATTTTATCAAGTCCTTCCAAATTTGTTTGAATGGTACATGTAGTATTTGTGAAAAGTACTTCTATTTTTTGTACATATGACAGCTGCAGATTCCCTTTTCACGTGGGAACCATTGGCACGAATCTCGAAAAAGGCTGTGGCTATGATATCAGCTTCGCCCGAGATCAGCTGCGGAATCTGCGCGTCGGCTGGATCCTCACCAACGAGAACAACATCTCCTGCAGTAGAGCGGGCGTTGATCATGTAGACAATCACGGCAAGGACTCCTCCGAGCAGATACAGTGGCAGGCACACCTGCAACACGATCCTCTCCGACACGGCCACCGACTGTGTACCGACGGATTTGCTCTGGTGGCCGGCTGATCTCAGGCGGCCGAACAGCGCCAGCTGAAGAAGGCGCAACTGCAGCAGGAAGGCGATCAACGTAGGCACCCGCATCATCACTTGATTTAACTCCAGCCAGCCATCCGTCGAGTACAGAGAGTACTGGCTCCTTCTGCTCCGGAACATCACCTCGAAGCTGAGCACGAGAGGGGTGAGGTGCCCCAAGGCGAGGACGGCGAGCATGGTGATCGACATCGCCAGAGCTGTCTTGGGGTTCCGCTTTGTGTGGAGGATCTGCAGGATGGTGAAGATGCATGACAACGTCGAGGAGATCACCAACATGACGCTCTCCAGGTCCATCCTCGATATCGCCTCCGACACCTCCATTGGGTACATCCCGTAAAGGGTGATGTCCATCTTCTCGAAGAAAAGGCCGTCGGCCCTGTCCCTCAGGCTTCTAATTGTTCCCCTGCTGTCGAGTCCCTCAGCTCTGTCAACCAGGGCGGCAAACTGCACGGTTATCAATATCTCGCAGTCCGTTGAGCCGCTGTGCTCCTGGCAGCCCACCATGGACAGGATGCCCCTCTTGGGATCATACACACCCTCTGCTGAGATTCGTCCTTCCTCAAGGGTGTATGAGGGCGACACGTTCACCTGATTCTCGGGCGGAGGAGCATAATGGAGTATGTCGTAGCTGATGCTCACCAAGTCGTCAACCACCGCTGGCCGTGAGGAAGAGGAATCATCAGCGACGAACCCATCCTCGTTTAGCATCACCGAGCCCATCGTGACGGGGTAGGCGTCTCCGGTCCCCGCATTTTTCATGTAAAATTGAAGCCTGAAGTCGTGGTAAGCATAGTTACCCTGGGCTGGGAACGAACCTTTTCTCTTCCCCTTGCTAATATTCAGATAATAATGCTTCTTCGCCACCTCAAGCATCGTGTCGTTGTAGCTGTACGTCACGTCGGAGAGGTTTCTTCTGTGGTCGTCGAAGCTGAACGCCGATATCACGCCGCCTGAAATCGGTCCAGCGCCAATGTTGACACCGGAGCTCCAAAGCACGCCAGCCACGGTGCTCCGCTCGAGGACTGTCCACACGGCCGGGAACCAGAAGCTCATCCTGATGCCGCACTCGAGCACCGCCAGAGTTGACGGCCGGGAGCGCACCACCCGGCATGCTCTCAGGCAGAGCATCCTCCGATCCGAGTCCCAGTGCCCTTCGGCTACCATCGCCTCGTCGTTGACCATGTGGTGGTAGTACCCACGGCCACGGTAGCCGCGCCTTCCGGACCCGGTGTCGTTGGAGAGCACCATGTACGCGCGCACGGCGCCGTCCGCGCCACACTGCATCCGGTTGACGTGCATCCGACGAAGCTTGGCCGGGCCGCCGCCGCGATGATCCAGCAGCCTGTAAGAGGTCTCTCTCAAGGCTTCGCATGCGAAGTTTCCCTCGAGCGCCTGAAGTGAGCCCGTGGCCGGCTGCTGCACCGGTGCGCTGCAGGTGGCGCGCTCGCCGTACCGGTAATCTTCCCCTTCGGCATACGCGAGCAGCTGGATGGGCCCAAAGTCGGAGGAGCCATCTAGAGTGCCAGTCACGAAAGGATCGGTGAGGCTGGAAGGACTGGGCACGTGGAGGCGGAGGGTGACATCCAAGTATTGCTTTAGACTAGAGCCGTTGGCGGCGAGCTCGGTGCCCGTCCCAACCATGCAGAGTTGGAGTGAGGTGGAGGAGTAGTAGCCGTTGAGGACGAAAGAGATGGACTGGGCGAAGGTGTGATTGCGGCGGCGTCCATGGCTCATATACTTGATGCTGCGGGGGGTGGTGAGGGTGAGGGTGGCGGCGACGTGGACGAGAGCGGGGTCGCTGGTGCGGCTCGCGCTGTCGGGGAAGAGGGAAAATGAGCGGTAGTTGTTGTGGAGTTGATCGTCGTGGGAGAAGAGGCTGTCCGCGCCGCCTGAGAAGTAACCGTCGTATATCTGGAAGGAGCGGGCGAGAGAAAGGGCGTCGTCAGCGTCGGTGTGGCGGTCGGAAGCAGGTGCCACGGAGGGGCAAACAGAGGAGTAGGAGCTGGTTGAAACAGCTGCGGAGAGGGTGGTGGTGGTGGACACAAGAACAAGGAAGCAGATGTGGTAAGTGCACAAGTAAGTAGGATTCTTCAGTGGTGGTGGTGACACCATTCTTGGTCGATTAAGCTTGTTAGCCCGGAGCTAGGAGGAAGATGATGCGCCTGCGACCCTGCGTGATGTGCTCATATAATGTGAGTGCCACTCTGTAGCAGACTGGACCGGCGTGGACTGGATCATGCTGCTGCTACTGCTGCGAGGTGGAGTGAATGGCTTGACTTCGCTGAACCATTTGATTGCTGCACGATCTAGGCTGATTTGATGAAACAGGGTGGAGCGTGGACCGTGGACTGGATCATGATGAGAGAATGGGACAGATCCACTGTTGTCCTGTAGGTGCGACTCAATGACTAGAACCGTCCTCCTCCACTTGGTACGTTATTAGTCCAAGGATTTGAGCCGTAAGTGCCGTCTTTGATGACTGAGAATATTGAGTGCCTAGTTGACACCCTGCATAAGGTTCGAAATTTTTACTTCTCAAAATTTCTACTCGGATTTTCTCGCGCAACTTGGATGGAGATCGACCGACACCTGCAGCATGGTGGATTTTGACTTTCCCCATTTCTCAGATCCAGAACCCAACCAAGTGTTCAGGCAAAGTTTTCCACTCTCGTACAGGTTTGTATTTATCCGAACTCCACTTGAACGGTAATGAACTTTCTGTGCATATTGAATAGATTTCTGTTACCAGATTGCATCTTGGAACATACCGGTGGACATCGAGGGTATTCAGGAGGAAAGTGAACATCAAAGAAGAACATACCATCATGATATAAAATTTCAGCAGGCCCAACAATAGCAGCCCTGAGTAGATCAATCCTATCCTCATATCCTCATAAACTCGAATATATATAGATTCTGCATAATTGAAACCAAAACAAGATTCAAGGCGCAAATCCTCTAAAGGAAAAAACTGCCGTTGCAAATACGAAATGACAATGTGACACTGGACCCATATGGCACATCATTGTATATTCATGTTGATTGGGGCTAAAGCGGCATAGGTACGTACAACTTGGTTTAAAAAAAAGCTTAACCCCGATCTTATCAAACCAGATCACGGTAATTACAAACATATTGACATTTACTCCGTCCGATCGGTTTTAATCGACGCTGCTATTTGGAAGGATCGGGCAAGTGAAAGGGCTTTAGCGGCATCGGTGTGGCGGGCGAGTGTCACAGAGGGGCAGGCGGAGGAGTAGAAATTTGTGGAAACAGCCGCGGAGAGGGTGGTGGGGGACATGAGAAGAAGGAAGCAGAAATGGTGAGTGGATATGTTAGGATTCTTCTGTGGTAGTGGTGGCACCATTTTTAGACGATTGAGCTTGTTAGCAGGAGCTAGGACCTAGGAGGAAGATGATCCGCCTGCGATGATGAGCTCATACGTACAGAGTAGTATTATAATGTGAGTGACACTGTGTAGCAGGTGGAGTGAATGGCTTAATTTTGCTGAAACCTTTGATTGCTGCATGATCAAGTCCCATTTGAAACAGGGTGGAGCGTGGAGGGTGGACTGGATCATGATGGGAGAATGGGACAGATCCACTGCCCTGTAGGTGTGACTCAACGACTTGAGCCGTCCTCCTCTACTTGGTACGTTTTAGTTCCAAGGATTTGAACAACAAGTGCGTAGTTTGTTGACCGAGAATTGCCTAGTTGACACCCAGCACAAGGTTTAAAATTTTGGACATGGCGATTTGGCTTATAGATCAAATACATATATTCCAAAAAGTTATTTTAAATGTATCCAAAATGTCAAACAATTCTGAAAAAAAAATCTCGGTGTACACTCCAATATGCTATGTTCACACACAATATTTTGTGGAAAATGATTTTGGGCTGTGTAAAAAAGACAAAAAAATATCTCGTGAGAAGTTATTTTGGAGCACCTAAAATTATATTTTTACACAAGTCACAAAAAAGTCACTTTCGTGAAATTTTGTGTAATGTCCGAGTATACACTTCGAATTTTTTTTCCAGATTTTGTTAACAATTTAAAAGATATTTTTTGGACACTAGGTGCATCTACACCTATGAGGTAAGAGAAATCAAAAAAAATTATTTTCAAAATTTCTACTCGAATTTCCACGCGCAACTTGAATAAGCATTGCGCAAGCGTGCATGAACTATAGGGTAGGGCCTATGTTTATGTTGATTAGGCCGACGCGGCATAGGTGTTTTTTATAATACTAGCAAAAATGCTTGTGCGATGCAACAGGAGAGAAAATCTATGTTGCGGATATGCACAAAGCATGTTATAGTTCATTCAGCGGCTACATGTCGCAATAAACAGCTAACTTCCGTTGTACTGAAACTGTCATCTCTGCACGCCAATTCAGCCAGGCAACTCAATACACAGGCGTCAGCGCCAGCAAAGCCATGGATTGCCACCACCTCACCCCACTACGCATGAAGGCCTTTGCCTCCCTCGGTGTCGGGAGTAGAAGAAGCATGAAGGCCTTTATAAATCGTTGGGGGAGGAGTGGGGATGCTAATTGACCAAATCGTCAGGCTAATTTGATTTTCGGGTCGAAATTCGTATTACATTGAATACTACCCAAAATTTAGAATAGAGCATACAACCAAACCAAAAACACATACAATACGTGCTGTCTTGTTTTTGGCCATGTAGCTCGAGATCAGAGTTTTGTAGCAATGTGTCGGAATCGTTTCATATTATCCCAGACGAACTTCCTTAAATTACCGGTCAATAGGAATTAGGAAACCTATAAAGGTGTAAATTTGAACAGCAATGCAGGAGAATGTAAATAAAAGAATATTTTACTTGGCCGCAAGATCTTTAAATTAGCAGATAAACGAATATGGATTTCTCATGTGAAAAAAATAGTAAATTTACCACAAAGTATCATTACCTTTTCTTGTCTCTTGCTGCGGCGCTTTGTGCTAATAAACCGGTTGTGCTGCCCAAGCAAAACACCCACCAGCTATAAGTACCCTGAATAGTAAATAACATGAATTAAACGGATTATCAAGAACAGGAGTGAAAAAGGTATTCGTCAGGCGCATTATCAAGAAAGGAACGAAGTACATTAGCTATTTGTTCCATGTTACGGGGCGCTGAACCCCACTGATCCATTTGCATTGCATCTCTGGTCAAAGGGCTCTTGGAATCTTCGATGATTTTGTCTTCAGCCCTCCCAGCTGAACTATCTATCAAGTCCATTCAAAGAAAGAGGTTGATCCTTTTAGCAGTCGCATTAGCTTACCGTGATGATGAAAAATATGCCACGATAAGCTCACTGAATTTGGCTTATCAAAAAATCGGTGTTTTGTGTGATTATTGATTTTCTTAGCTATTACTTTTATCTTTGCAGAAGAATAATGTGTTATGGTTTGATTACATACGACCGAGGATGCAAGAGAAAATATATTATGTCCCTTTGGTTCATGGTATTGGAGCTGGAAAGCACTAGATACACCCAGTGGCGGACGCAGGAACAAATTAGAGGGTGGGCACACCTCAAATTTTTTTTTTTTGCGTTCCCCTGATTGTGATAAAAGTTTGCTAAATAAGTAATATATTGGCAAAAATACACGTAAGATGCAACAGCCCGAACTAAATTTTGCCCCCAAAATTATCAATTACCCTAGATTATCCAAGGATGACTAATGGAAGCGTTCAGTTAGACTATCTATTTGTCAACTTGGAGAGCTATCTAAAACTATTTATGTTTTTTTGTTTGCATTATAAACTCCAATGATTCTCCAATTGAAAACTCAGAAGCTACATGACGGTCTAGGAGCATGTTTATTTCAATCTAGATTGAAAACTCGGAAGCTACATGACACTAAGTCACTAATCCCTCTAGAAGTGAATCAAATCAATCCTACTATGTGCCGCAATGTGGCTATCACCCATGTATCCCTAGGCCTCTTCATAATCAATTGTACAATAACAATAGAAACAATAAAATTTATATAAGATATTGATTGTAATTTCTAAACATAAATTATCTATTATATTTCTACAATCTACACAAGTATTAGTTGATTGTGATTCTAGTACAAAGAAACTAGCCAAAAAGAGAAGGGAATAGGCGAAAATAGAAACATACATATGTTCCTGGCTAGTCTCCTGCACGCTTGACAGAACAGATAAATATACAGAGCTTGGGGGCGTGGGCGGTTCGCGGTTGGGCCTGCTGAACAAGGCCTAATGTGGTTTAGAAAAAAGCACTAGACCTTCTTTGTGACATATTATGGTGAATGTGGGGAACTTATTCACTTAGGTTTCAAGTAATTAACACCATGTCACGTTTATTAAATCTTATATGTATTAACAAGCACTGATGGTACAGTACAAGTGTTATGCCACATAATGTAGATCTACCTATGGAGTAGTAGTTTCATAACTTGCGGAGTAGTGTGTTACAACTCCTAGATTATCTCTGTACTTTACAATTAAAGATGAATGCATTTTCTAGAATAAGAAGAAGATTGATCGACTTATATGTCCGTGGTAACGCACGGGCATTCAACTAGTAAGCTGATAATATACGGACCCGGGCCATTAGTGCTACACAAACAATTTGACGCTGCAAGGTTAGATATTGAGTAAATGGAGGGGGGTTTATGCAAAACATTAAAGAGTGGGGATGTGCCTTTTTCCAGCAGGGCAACTCCATGTGTCAACCTCACAGCTATTTTGTATGAAAATGCACCTAAAATATAAGTTGTTGTACCACTAGAAAACACGCTACAAGTTTTTGTATGATTTTGCACCCCAAGAACAAGTTGTTGTATGAGCAGTACAATTTACCTCTAAAAATATTTATGCATCAGTTTGTTAGGAGCATCTCTAGACACAAATTGACACGGGGTTAAAAATGACCATTTTTCTATCTAAAGAGGCGACCCAAATCGGATGGTGCGACCGCATCGGATTTGCGTTGGAGATGCGCATCGAAACGGCGACAGCGAGGCAACAGCGGTCTGAGGTTGACTCTTCCATACATTCACGTGTCATCTCCCCGAAGTCACGGCGATCCCCACGCAACCGAGCCACCACACCACTCGCTCCACGTACCTCTCACTTACATGTGGGTCCCACTCCTTCCTGCCCCACTTGTCAGTGGCACAGAACCCTCGTGGTCCGGCCCTCTGCCGCCGCGTCACGCCGTTCTCGCTCCTCCTCCTCACCAGTACCAGCACCCAAAAGGAAAGCTTCTCTCCCTCGTCCCACACTCGAACAATCCCCAAAGCGGCGGAAAGGAAAGCAAAATCGCACTTCGACCCCGCCGCCGATTGAATCTCGCCGTCGCCGGTTCCGGATACCCGCCGGCGAACCTTGCCCGCATCGCCGATCCTCCAAGCCCCAGGCAAGGCAAGCCCTTCTGCTGTTAATTTCCTCCTTCGCGGTTTGATTCTGCAATGTTTTTTTGTGGCTACTCTGTTCGTCTCGCGCTTGCGTAGGCCTTAGGCGCCCAAAGCTTCGTCCTTTGGTAGATGATGGCTCGGCTGTCCGCGACAGCTGAACTGGGCGGGGTTGGTAGGTATAGATAGGAGGAATTCGGTGGGGTCTTTTGCTTAGGTTTTCCCCCATGTTAGCTTGTATTCGCGTCGATTATTATATTGCTTCCAAGTACTCTCTTGTGAGCTCTGACTCGTTGATACTCCGTATGTTGTTAATTAGCGGCGGGCGGGCGGGCTGAGTTTGGTTCCAACTACGTGCAGAATCCAATATTATAGTGCATGAAGAAGTTGCGATGCTTTGAGATCTGGGTGACAAACTGACAAGCATTGCTCATTCCAGGTGCTACTGTTCCGTGTCTATCCAATTGTCGACACCGGGTGAAGTGCCGCCATGGGGGGCGTGTTTGGCCGCATCGACTCGACCAAGCGGGGCTCGCATGGCCTGAAGCTAGAGAGCAAGATGGTGGAGTCCATGCGGCAGAGGGCGGCGCACGGGACTTCAGTCAAGTCCTTCAACACTATTATCATGAAGTTCCCGAGAATCGACGAGGGCTTGAGGAACTGCAAGGCTATCTTTGAGCAGTTCGGTGAGCTCTGCTGCATGCCCTGTCTGTTTGTATGCTGCTCATCCTTATTAGCAAATTCAGATAGTGCTCTTACCTTCAAACACAATCGCAGTAGTCGTCTTACTTACCTATTATGTTTTGAGATTTTAAATGGGAGTGGAATAGTTGATCGGTACATTATCGATTCATCAAGTCATGTTTCACTTGTTCTTATCGATAAATTGTTGAGTTCAGGTGGCCTTTAAAACTGCGGAAGTATGTAGCACTTTCACAAATATGAAATGACTTGTGCAACCAAACACAGTTACTTTATGTTTCTTTGTGTGTATCGAATAGCTGAAGAACTGTCTTTTTTTTTTGCTGCCTACCTTTCTCAGACGAAGATTCCAATGGGGAAATTGATAAAGAAGAACTGAAGAATTGCTTTCAGAAGCTGGAAATCTCATTCGCGGAGGAGGAGATAAGCGATCTCTTTGAAGCTTGTGATATAAATGAAGATATGGGCATGAAGTTCAATGAGTTCATTGTCTTTCTATGCCTTGTTTATCTTCTCAATGAACCGGCCGCATCAGAAGCAGTATCCTTCATACTTTATACACCAACAGGCCGATCCTTCTCTTATTGTTAATTTGGTATCACATCGTTATCATTGCTAGAGGGCTATGTCAACTAAATATGATTTTTTTATTATGCTGGTTCTTTTGCTTCTTGGCAACAGTTGGAGGATACTGCAGTATCTTAAGCTAACAGAACACCATTTTCCACAAAACAAATTAGAACCTGTTTTAAAGATTTCGTAGATGGTATGTCTCAAATATTCTTACTCTCTATTTTTATCTCTTACGAGCTGTACTGCTCCCTTAACCTAATACACAGAAGACAAAGATGGGATTAGGGGATCTCGAGTCAACTTTTGAGACCTTAGTTGATGCGTTTGTCTTCTTGGATAAGAATAAAGATGGGTACGTCAGTAAGGATGAGATGATTCAAGCAATAAATGAGAGCATACCTGGAGAACGCTCTTCAGGCCGTATAGCCATGAAAAGATTTGGTGAGTTCTCCCTTTCTTATTCGGAAACTACTGACATTCAATTTTCTTTGAACCACTATCAAGACACTTGTGAGCCACCATAATTTTTCCCCTTATGTTGTGTTCTTCAATGAAAGAAAAAAAGTTATGTGGTACAAAAGAGCTCTTCAAATGAGTTACTTCCCTAAGAACCGAGCACTGGCTTGGTGGGTAGAGCTCATGGTGGTGAACTTGCCCACCTGCGTTTGAAAATTTTGAATCGCGGGGTGTTATCCTCGTAAAAATCGTGGATAGGTCTCGTCTCCTACCTAAATAGTAATGTACAGTGAAGGGAGAGATCGGTCCCCCTTTAGCCACGTTTTTTAATGAGTTAGTTCCCTTGAGTTGTCTCCAAAGGCAGAGAGCCTACTCAGGAAAATGACTAGCTCTCTAATGTTGGCCTTTTCTCATGCTCACTTTGTACCGTTCTCACAGATGAAGCAAACTAAATGTGCAATGAAAATTCTTAACGGCCCTACTGCCCTCTAAATATAGCTACGTGACGCCACCTTTTTAACGGCATTAGCTGTAAACATACTTTGTGTTCTTGAATTCCTTGCCGTCTCCTCATCTGCAAGATCTTGTACCTTAAAGTGGACGATCTGCACTGTTATTCTGCAAGTTTTCTAGTTTTTTTCTTCTCCTGAGCTAATATATGTCCAATTTTCACATGGTACTAGAGGAGATGGATTGGGACAAGAATGGGATGGTTACCTTCAAGGAATTTCTGTTTGCATTCACTCGCTGGGTAGGAATTGGTGAAAACGAGGATGAGGATGAATGAATGATGTGGAAGTGATAGCTGATGTTATTGGGTTGTATGGCTGTTTATCCTCTTGTTAATATAGTGACTCATCATGGTCCAAATAGAATTGATTTGACTTGTGTGAACACCTGTATGTACAGTGTATGTGACAGTTTCACCTCAAATGCAGAAGTATGAAGTAAACAAAAGAAATCGCCTGCATTAACTTGTTCTTTTGTATTCATTGTTGTTCTGTACAGTGTACCAGCTCCTACAAAATGTGTTATTTGTATCTGTGGATATATATATTAGATTCCTAGAGTACATACATTGACTCTTTGGGCCACTTCATGAGCACAAAATAGCTAAAGCAAAGTACCTGCCTGTTTGGATATGGCGAAAGAGTGAGCTAAATCCAGTCTCTCAGATTGACGTGACATTGTGCCAGATTGTTTTCGACATTGCAGACTTAAGTATGGTACGTAACACCATTTAGTAATCAGATTTTGTCTGACAATCCTTTTCATATTGTCACAACAGATCATTAATTCAACGGACGAAAAAGTGAGCCTAAGAGCATCTCCACCGGTAGCCGGCAAATAGACGCCGGCAGTGCATCCTCTATTTGGGGAAGCCGTTTCCACACCGACGCCCCCAAACAGACGGCTCCGATAGATTTTTTTTTTTACCCAAACTACATACTATATATTATTTAGAGTTTCATTTTAATGTCATTTAGGATCGAGGAATGAATAATATTTTCGGTTAAATCCGAGTAAAACATTATTCACTCCTCAACCCCGGATAACATTTGAAACCAGCTTCTAGCCTACTACCTACTGGCCACCCGGCTCTGTGGAGGTGAACGATCGACCGGAGCTCTCTCCCATGCTCTCTACCCTGCTCCTCCGTCGTTGATCCCCCGTTGATCTCTCCGCCACGAACGTCAAGTAGGCGGCTCTATCCGCGGCCACCGTCTCCTGCAGCAGCTGCTCCTCCCACCGCCGACGGTGATCCAACTCCTGCCTCTGTAGCCGGAGCTGCATCTCCGCCAAACGACGCGCCTCGTAGAGTTCATCCTGACGCTGCGTCTCCTCCCGCAGCAACCGCAGTAGCGCAAGCTCCTCCCACCCCTTCTGCCGTCGCGCCTCCCACCGGCGCTGGCTCAACTTCTCCCGCCGCCGCCGCGACTCCAAGAACTCCAGCCGCTCCGCCTCCTCGAGCGCCACCCGGTTCTCCTCCTCATGGCACCGCCGCTCCGCCTCCCTCTGCGCCGCGCTCCAGCCGCTTCGCCTCCTGGCGCTGCCACTCGCCCGCGTCGTAGGCATCTACGGTCGCCACTAGCACCGCCTCCTCCCATGCCTCGTACTCTGTGAGCTGCGGGTCCGCCTCCACCACTTCTACGGCCGCCTCTAGCGCCGCCTCGTCCCACGAATCCCACATTGTGCTTTTTTCTAGGGTTTTTGCAGCAATGGCGGGGGAGGAGGGATAATATAGACCGCCGGTGAGGCGGGAAACATCCCACGCGGCGCCATGGCTGGAGACTTTCCCGCGCAGCACCATGGCGGGAGAGTTTCCGGACAGGCGTCGTGGCGGTAAAATATGCCACGCGACGCCCTGGCGTCAATGACAGGTGGCTCCCACGCCCAAAATTTTCAGTCTCGCGAGGCGCCGGCGCGCCCGATTCACGCCCTTGGCGAAGGGGCCGATACGAGGTTGCCGGCGCTTCTATTCGGCTCCAAAAATCGCCGGCGCCGTTTGGGGCGCGCCGGTGCGAGCCCATTTTTGCCCCCGACCCCCAAAATGCTATCGGGGCCGCTATCGGAGGCGCCGGTGGAGATGCTCTAAGATTTATAAAAATGGCTTATAATCTGAAGGGTACATTTTTTAGATTATAAGCCATGTAGCTCGAGATCAGAGTTTTGTAGCAATGTGTCGGAATGGAAAATTGTGCATATGACTTTCAACATTTACTCACTTTCTAGCATAACAAATCTATTTGACAATTGGTTAAATGGGGTGGAAAAGAAACAAAAAACTCACATTAGAGTGGGTGTATGTGTAACATCCCAGGATTTGGGGTTACAAAAAGAGAGGAAATATATGTGTGCATTGCATTCGTGCATAGAAAATCCGGAAAATTTTCGCGCTTTTGTTTAAGACGATCAAAGTGATCGAGGTTTCTCTTACATCGGTGGAATTGAGTTAGTCATCGATGTGAGTGTGACAAATTTCGACATGAACCTTGCGAATTCATGTGTTTTTGGGAGAACAAATTTGAATTCAAATTCAAATATGGATAATATGAATTCAAATAGAAATTGAATTGAATTTGAATTCCAAACTATAATATGAAATACAATATGTAAAAGTTCACACATTTGATAATTCAAAATAGATACATAATTAAACCTTATTACAATTATCATAATTCAATCATTTACAAGCTCGAAAAGAAATAGAAGATTACAAAAGTAATAAAGAGGAAATCCTAAACTAAGTCTTCATCCTCCAAATCTCTCCAAATCTTTTGATTCTTTTCCTGCAAAAAGAAAAATAAAGCAAAGGCAAAAGAGATATAACTTTGGGTTAATGTTAAAATATTTGTCTCCACATTTGGAAGACATTTTAATATTGGAAACTAGCTAATGAGAATTAGGAACTTGTCCTAATTCCCAAATAGTGATTAGAGGGATTTAATCATATTTGGGCAACATATGGATCAACCAAGCATAGTTGAGTCAATCTTGGATCATGAGGCAACATGTAATAAAGGCAACCAGGGACTAGAGCAACACTACTAGATCCATACCAAAAGGCAACAATAATTAATTTACTATTTGAGACAACAAGGCAACAATTTTTATTCCCTCTAATCTAGCTAGAATCCTTTAAAATTCCACAAATTTGTTTTTATGAATCATTATTGACATGGAGAAGTCAATATGATCCTAAACTAAAAGCCATAAGGTAAAATCAGCTTGATCACAACAGTCCAATAGGAGTAATACACTTGGCAGTGTCAAATATTAAAGGACAACCGTGGATAAGCATGTTTTGTCGACACCACAGACAACACCCAACAGTATATAAACAACACATTGGCTGTACCAGCAGCCCCTTTGACACACACAAACATCTCAGCCGCACCAACAATTTATCTAGCCATACTTACACTCTGTCTCGAGTTAATCAATCCATTAGGACAACACAAGAACACCAAAAAATATTCATGGATACTTAGATTAGTAGGAAGAATCAGAAGCAGCAAGGAGGAGAAGGCATGCCACAAGAAGAAGATTAATCAACAGTTCAGAAGGCCAAACTCTACAACAGGAGGTTGATCCATCGATCTCATATAAGCATCTCAGCATACTAGCTTGCACAACTAGGATCAGGGAAAATAAATGAAGAATATATAACACTCCCATCTATCTACCCTTCAACTAGACTCTGTCTAGGAGGATTTGAGAGATGGATTTCTCTCAGATCTGGCATAGAAGTGCTATGCCCATTTCATCACAGAGAATCTTATAAAATCATAAATTACTACAAGAATTAATCCTGTTGTGATCGGAGCATTCTCAGCGCTTTGCCGCCGCATGCTACTGCTGGTTGTGGGTCCACAGAATTTGTTGCCGCTGCAGCTGGACCTACTCTTTCTCTCTCTCTTTCCCCAAGCGTAGTGCCCGTTCCCACCTCTCCTCTCTCTCTCCCATGGTCTTTCTCTTCGCCTCTCTCTGCTTCAGAGCTCACCACCACCGACGGCAGGTCCCTGCCGATGGCAGCGGCGGCGGAAGAGCATCGGGCAGAGGCGGCAACGACCTGAAGGTGATTTGGGAGCGAAGGGGTTGGCCATGGCGTCCTATCCTCTCTCTTCCGGTAACCCTAACCCTAGCTTGGATGACGACGCCGGCGACGCCTTGCCGCCGCCGGACCCTTCCCCCACCGCCTTCGCCGGCGGCTCTTCGACGCGGGACATGGCAAGCGTCTCCAACCAGCCCGCGCTCCGTGTCCAGGGCTACTCCCTCGCCAAGGGGATGGGCGTCGGGAAGCACGTCGCGAGCGAGACCTTCACCATGGGGATACCAGCGGGCAATCTACTTCTACCCCGACCGGAAAAACCGCGAGGACAACTCCACCTACATATCTCTCTTCATCGCGCTTGCCTCGGAGGGCACTGACGTCCGGCCCACGCCGCAGGACCACTCGCTCGAGTCCGGGACCTACCACCTCAAGTACTGCGTCTCCATGTGGTAAGCAGGTCTCTCTAGAACCCCCTGTTTGGTTTAGTATGACTGCAACACTGGTGTTGAATTGGCGAGCGTAGAGGTTTAGTTAGTATGGTTGATAGCCTGTGATTCGATTTAGGTTGCAATGTTTGGGTGGTTCTGATGCTGAGAGTTCTGTCTAGCAGGTTCGTGGTGATCACCATCAAAATTTTCAATTAACCATTGTTCTTTGGTTTTTGATTGTAAAGTACTGTTTCACTGAACTCGGCTACTTACTGCAGTGGTGAATTTAATATACAATGTAGTTCAGTTGCCATATTTTAGTATAGAGATACTTTAACAGTTTAAGTGATGCGAAATTATTGGTAATGCCATATTTTAGTATAGAGAATCTTAGACAAATAAAAGGATGTACGCGCCACCGCTGATAGTCCACTTCGACCTGCTCGCCAAATCAGGTCAGTTCAAGTTCTCCGTCATCCCTTTAGTCCTGTACTGAGTTTTCATGTTGATTTTTTCTATCGTCTCTTTGTTCACTATGCTGGTTTGGTTACGGATGACTATGCCTTGGTTCAATCTCTGAATTCAGAAGTACAGATTGTTAATACGTTCTTGGGGTTAAAGGTACAATTAAGAAGTACAGGTCTGCACTTTGAAAAAAGATTTAAGACATACTTTATTCCTCTATCTGAAAAAATAATTTAATTTAGTCATGAATATTTAGTGGAATCAACAATTTGAAAGTTCATTACTCAAAATATCACAGCCTTCAATTCAGCGTTGCAACTATCCTACGAAAAAAAGGTTATTACTGAAGTGTTGAAACGTGTCATGCTATCGTGTACTAGACATAATTCATGTTCTTTCATTCCATTTTCATGGTTGCATTTGCACAGGTCTTACTATTGTGTATTGCTAAAGACCACTAAAGAAATTACTCTGCAGAAGTGCAGATATTTAATTTGATGGCATTCCATATGTGATTAACTTTATCGTTCAACACATATTCCAATTTTAATCAGTTGGTCTCTTAATGTTACTCTGAGAAGGATATATCTTCTGTGAATAATAGAAGTACCATGATGTTTGCAGACTGCTTTTGTCTCAATTTTGCGGCTGCCCATGTGTTAGCATATATTCTGAGTAACTTCAGCATGTATGCATACTGCTGCTGACTCTCCGCCTCAGATCGTTGTCTACCATGAGAAAAATGAAGGAAGGTGAGCATATTCTTTCCTACCATGCGTATACACATTGTTTCCGATGATATTTTCATATGTCCTTATTTATGTTACTAATTTATCTTTTAAATGTAAAAATACTTCAATAGTCTTAAGTTCACTTATTCATTACCCACCTACAGATTTATGCATTGCAGGTTGGCATTATGAATTAATATGGAATGCTTAACACACACCCAATATTTGGATCGTGTGTATTGTATTGGATAGCTGAATTTGGGGCTCTTTTTTGCATCTCTTCCTTGCTCTTCGGCACCAGAAGTGACATCTTCTCATCCTAGCTGGCTTGCTCTTTGATGGCTGCCGGCACTACGCGCTTAGGAAAGGTTCAAGTTAGAGCTAATATTAAAACTTAGGTGTAAGCCTGCCTGGTTACAGTCTTACAGACCCAACACTCTGAGGGCCTCCTGACAAGGCGTGTTGCTAGCCGTTGGATCATTTCTGAAAATGAATGCTTTTCTACTCTCTCTACTTTTTGGTCGTATGGGGAGTGCAAGTAGAAGGCTTACTGGTCGAGCTTCTGAATGCTTAATCTATTTCATACTAATACTTGATGCTCTATGTTGTCCTCTTTTATATAGATGAGAATGAGATACTTAATGAGTGACTAGCATTTTGTTGCCACTCTTAATTGTGTTGTGTGAAGCAAGAACTGAGGTTTGGAATGGTTACTGCTTTCTGAAATCAAGATACTGTGATTTGAGAGTAATAGGTAATATTGCAAGAGAGTGCCATTATATTCCTATTAGATAAAGACGGATATTAATATGCACTTCTAAAAGCTGCAATGAACCCCTCGCAACAAAGTGAATGATAAATATGTGACATTAATTCATTTATGTAGTCTGACTTACCTTTTAGTTTGCCTATGGCTGGTTTCTCTAAAACCCAATCATGTGGTTGTGTAGTGTTCGAAGATTTCCCCTTTTTCTTTTTCTTTGAAAAAATCACTAACAAGTAGGAGTAGATCTCACATACATGGGCTCTGTGAGAAGGCAGTCAGGTCAGGGATCCTTTTCCTGTACGATTCATTATTTTTGCTTATTCATATGGTATCCTCCAAATGTTTATTTCCTTAGGTGATAAACTCTTAGTGGATTATTTTTTAATTTTGTTAGTCTAAATTAAGTATGGTTGCCCGTGGTCGTTACTGTTGGGTTCATTTCTATAGTCCAAATGCCTTGCATCCAAACTAAGTATTCTTCACAAAGGTAATTCTTCCTGCTGGTATATATTAAGGAAGCATGCTTACTTTCACCATACATGTTGGCTTTATATCTTTATTTAAGAACATGATGATATGTTTTTTGTACATTTATCTGCTCCGGAAAATTAAGCATTGGAAATGTTCAGATGTTTACTTCCTTTTTGTCTACCATGTTGCTCAAGGTTTTTGAGTCACCAAATCAAACAAAGTCGCCAACTCTACGGCTATAGTCGTCATAAGTCGCTGTTTAGTCTTAGTCGTCATAAGTCGCTGTTTAGTCTTGAGTCTCCATGATTTTGAGAAAACGACTTAGTCACTATACAGCGACTCAAAAACCATGATTGCTGCTAGCCTTTAATAATTCAACGCGCATATGTTAGCTTCCTTTTTCTACCATGCTGCTGCCCTTTACACATCAGTAGCTTGACTGTAACAGATCCTATGAAAATTGTACGTACTAAACTTTAAGGAAAATATTGTCCTTCCTTTTAATACAACAACTTATACACCAAGATGAGGGTTTTAATCCAAGATCTAGAAATTGTGAAAGCATGTATTCTCTTTAGCTTTTAATTATTGATTGCAGCCTCATATTCTGATGTCAATGTTTGTGAATCCTATAGCAGGATGTATTTGCTAACGGCATGTGTTAAAAGTTTCTTGGCGGCATGCTAATATATGCTTTCTCAAGGATAAAAGTTTAGCCTGCTTACATAGATAAGGATCCCGTCATACATTAATCAGAGGATTTTTATAATTGTTTCTATGAAATACTACATGTATTGTCTGGTATCACTGATTGTTCGTTATCTTTCAAAAAATACTTTCCCTTTTGAGTTCAAGATTTGTGTTAATCTGACAAGCTAGATGAGTAGACACTTTTTAATTCCCACGAGAAATAAGCATGGAATATGTGTGTGTACATTGAAGCATGGATTAGAGCCTGAGAAATCTATTTGTGTGCTAAATTGCGTTTAAAATCAACCGAACAATGGATTACATTGCCAGACCATGCTCCCATACTGGGCACTCGAGGGTATGCCCCGCCGCAATTTTACGTCTCCGCTTTCTGTGGTGTTTGTAGGTTAATAATATGGCATATGATTGAATAACTTCAAATTCCTGCAATATTTTTCAGGCAATTGAATTTGGGGCGAAGGTTTACTGTGTTATTCTATTTTGACAGCTACATGTGAAGAAAGTGCTCAGGTAATGCACATTAGTTACAGGTGTAATATTCTTTTGTGCAGCAATGCACGTTAGCTATGTATTAGTACTCTTGCAGCTTACATTGCAAAAATACTTTTTACCATAGTTTCCCAAAGCTGTGCATGCCGGACTGTTGAAAGATGTATTTCGGAGTCATTTTCTGGACAGTGCCCAAGTGCCAAGTGAGTAGTATGTTTCCATGCCTAATCTGTTGTAATTCTTGGTCATTATGGAGATATACATGACTCACCAACTAATACAGCTACACATATGAAATGATTGCGTAGCACAGATATGGCTAACAATATTAGTATAATGTTCTACATTTGTCAAAACATTCTCATAATGTCTGATCTTTTACTGTTGCAGTTGTATCATAAGTTTCTTTTATCCATGTATATTAGTGTCTTTATTTTCATAGGTTTTTCCTTACCATCTCAATCAAAATAGTAAAAATATTATATATTTGTGAAAATTATATTGGTTTCATTATTTAATCTAGCACTAATTATTGTCAATAAATTTTCACTCGGATGGTGGCCTCCCAGGTGAACTCCTGCAAACTGTTGGCCTGCTGCATAGCTTGCTTCAAATGGAGCAGCTTCAGGTGCTAGGTGTCGATAAAAGGAACATGAGTTGGCACATGATCTGTTTAGCAACGAGATGTTAAAGGGCATCAATGTTTCCTACTTGGTCGTTTGGTTGTACCCACCTGTGCGGTGAAGTGCATTGATTCAGTTCTTGGATATCTGTGGGATCGATTTGCTAGCTGATATATGCGACCCCTGATATTCTATTTAATTTCCTTCATTTTGCATTGCAATTTGTCAAGGGAAGTATTCATCCACTAATAAGATTAAAAAAACCACTGATGCCATTAAACACGTCGATTTGTTGTAGTATTATAGGACTGGAGACATATACAATATCCACTAATAAGATTAAAAAAACCACTGAGCAATTCCAATAGTATAGCCAGCTGCTGGCTATAAGCCAAGTGCCATGTCATCTATAGCTAACTTAGAGCCAACATATACAATAGTGAGCTATAAAAGTGTAGTATTTTTACAATACATGGCCCACCTTTTAGTCTCACATAGTGCCTAGGAGCACGTGCTAGAGCTGGCTATAAGATAAGAGCCCACTTCTCTCTCCTAATCTCTCTCCTCCAACTAAGCAAATTTATAATATTTTATCTCTTATAGCCAGCTGACTGTATCTTATTGTACTTGCTCTTAGTAACATATTTCAAGATTATAGGCCGAAGCATTAACTCTCCTTAATTCATGTGCAAAGCTTAATTACCGAGCGAGTGAGAGGCCCCTTCTCTACCCGTTTTCTCCTTCGAGCATTAAATTATTTAAAAGTGTAAGCGTTTCCCTTAATGTGTGCATGTTTTGTTCACAAGAGATTGGTTTTTTTTTTTAGAGAATATGGTCTTTATTGATCAAGCAATATCATTGCAAAGTTCAACCTGAATAAACTCCGGGATTACATCGATAGAAACCTTACAAACCGAAGGCTCAGCACTACGAGCCAGCTTATGTGTTACCATATTCAACTCCCTACTGGAAAACCTGAAGATACAAGACTCAAAGTCCGTGTTCAGAGATTTGATATCACCAACGATAATGCCAAGGTTAGGAAATCCTCTCACGAGAAAAACAAGCCTACAAAATGGGAGAGAATTGTGGGGCAACTGAGACTTGGGTGGCTGATCTAAAATTCCCATGATTTTCTCACCCATTTTCTAGCCCACTGTCTTGTCCAATCAAAACGGCCCTTCGGCCTTGCAATTCCTAGAGGGAGAAGTAAATTTAGTTTGTCGAAAGACAACACTAGAAAAAACAAAGAAATAGTATGCCTGAAAACGCCTACATCCTACTTGGTTTATGCAGCTGACACACTGTGCCAGGACGGTATGCAGCCGGCGAGGCGAAGCTCGCTTGTCCACCTAGTAGTATATATGTTCTTATCAAAAGGAAGTGCCTCAGCCTTTGTATCATAGGATGAGCCAAGATATCAAGCTCAACATCTGTTCTTATTAGTAATAGATAGAAAGAAATATGCATCAAAGAGGGGAGCTAGATCACCTAGCTTTAGCTAGTGATCCCTAGTCAAACTAGGAGCTCATACCCTGTACATAGAAAGGAAGTGAAGCACGGTACACAAGTTACCGTCAGCAAATAACCATGTCTAGGAAGCTGGCAGTATCATCACTTTGCACCACCAACATAATCACAAGTGCAGAGCATGTATGCACATGATCTGCTAATCATCCACATCAACTAAATCACTATAAGCATATATATAAAAGCTCACCAGCAAGCTACCAAGCAGAGCATCTAGCCACAATACTTTTATCTCATTTCTTCAACTCAACCATGAGTTAAATGGGGCATCAAATTACCACAGCAAGTTATCCAAAGGGAGGCACCGCACATAGCACAAGGCAGTGATCAATTAATTCGGAGCATGGTCAACCCAAAACACACCTCCACTATACACACATATATACCACCAGTAGCACAAGTATGGAGCAGTAGTAATGGTGCAGCCCAAACAGTAGAACCCTGAACAAAGATGGGAGAGGTTTAGCTCACAGTGTCGTACAGGAAGTGGTGAGGTAGGCGACGCGGGGGTTGCGTCCGCGGCACCGTCCAGCCGGCGTCGAGGATGAAGTAGTCGCAACAGCACGAGACATCGCCATGAACAGCACACGAAACCACCAGACACCACCGAGATGGCGAGCTTGAGCTGGGGCTCATGGTCGATGAGGAGGTGGGGTCGCCAATGGGGAGCAGCAGCGGCTTGCAGCATCACACTGGCGAACCTAGGGTTCGGCCGAGCGCGCGTGGAGGCGCTTGGAGGCGTGGCAGCGGCGCGTATATGGTGGAGCCCCGCCGATCAGACAGCAGCGGCGCCGAAGGCGGCCATCAATGGCCGGGAGAAGATGGCGGTGGAGCCACACCAGGGAGTGCTGGGCGTGAGCAGGAGCAGGGCAGCGCGCGCACGTAGGGCGGCATCAAGGCGGCGGGTGAGGGCGAAGCCTCACCGGACAGCAGCAGCGAGCAGCGGTGGCGCGGGGTTGGCCGGCGACGGCCAAACCAACCAGCGACTGCTAGGGTTTCCAGGTTTGGGGGCGGACGAGGTAGAGCTGGAAAATCAAATCGAACGGGACAGAGAGGTAGAGGACGTCGAGGGGAGCCAGACGTTATGTCTCTCAGTTTCAGCCCTCAAGCCAAGGCGCATGCCAAAATTTTGCAGTCTTCTCATCTCCGATGGTAATGTTGATGGATGCATATATAGAACAAATCTATGTCCTTGTCGTCGCATGGGTGCCCCAAGCCCACCCAAGCTCGCTCCACTTCCGACCATTCATACCAAGGCTATCTTAGCCTCAAGGCCCTTGCAAATTTCCGGTCTAACACTCCAAGCCCTCCCATATTCTTTGGGGCACTCACGAGGTTCCACTTAACGCTAGTTATATTTCTTTCTCGTTTTGAGTAGACTTGGTTGTTTCAGGTTGGAGTTTTGTTCTTTGGTCATAGTCATTCTAGAAGAGACCCCTCTGTTATTTAGAGGTGTAGCCAGTTCTTTTGCTTTTATGTTGTACTCTCGCGATTCTGATGGCGTTTCTTCTTCTTAATTTATAACATGCACATGGTTCTAAAAAAAAACATGATGAGGCTCGGTCGATCTGGAAAACAGTATGGAAGTGCAAGGCTCAGCCAAAAATTCACATCTTTGGGTGGAGACTCGGAACAGACACTCTAGCTACAAAAAGAAACAAGTGGAGAAGGAACCTTGAGGTAGACTGTCGGTGCTTGATTTGAGGAAATGACGAGGAAGACGCCCATCACGCTATGGTGGCTTGTACCAAAGCCACAACTCTTCGACAGGAAATTAGAGTTAGAAGCTGCCACTAGAAGCAAGTTTCCGAAATGGTGCCAATGAATAAATCAATTTATTAGTCGGGGGAGTATTGGAATTAAAGTTAACAATGACATAGGTCACTATTTTCAGAGTCAAAAAGGTTTGAGACTAGGTGATCTGCTACTACATGTGTTATTAATCTAATCACAAATATGTTAGCAATTTTAATTGCAAGAGTGAAGGAAGATGGTCAAGTAGATGGATTAATGCCTCATTTAGTTGATGGGGATACATCCATACTATAGTACGCCGACGATAAAATTATTTTTCATGGAGACCAATTTAGAAAAAGTGCTCAACATGAAATTGATATTATGCATCTTTGAACAGTTATCGAGATTGAAAATTAACTTTCATAAGAGCGAAGTTTTTTTGTTTTGATAACGCAAAAGACGGGATCAATATATTTATTTGTTTGGTTCCAAAGTCGGATCTTTCCCGTTTAGATATATGGGAATACCTATTCACTACCGTAAACTAAGCAATCGAGAATGGAAACCAATAGAGGATTATTTTGACAGAAAGATTTTAAGTTGGGTGGGGAAATTATGATCTTATGGTAATGGTCTAGTGCTAATTAATTTAGTTTTAACTAGCATACCGATGGTTATGTTATCCTTTTATGAAATAGGGGTAAGAAAAAGATTGACTTTTTTTTATCACGATTTGTCTGGCAAAGTTATGGACACAAGAGGAACTATAGATTTACTCGGTGGAACATTATTTGTAGACTCAAAGATCAAGAGGGACTTGGAGAGAAGGTTTTAGAGATCAAAAGTAAGCGGCTCGTTGAAATCTTAAGTGATCAGGGAGTATGACATGAATTAATTCATAACAAATATTTGGATTCCAAGTTTTTGTCCAAGTAAAGTCAAAGTCTCCAGACTCTCCTTTTGGGAAGAGCCTTATGCAATGTAAAGAAGGGTTCTTTCAACGTGGTCGTTTTAATGTCGGTAGCGGCGAAGACACCCGTTTTTTTGGAAAATACGTGGCTAGGGAACACGCCTCTTTCCCAACAATGTTCATATATAACGTAGTACAACGAAATAAATTTTAGTCGCTAATTTTGTGTCTCAAGTGCCACTAAACATAGGTTTTGGGCAAGCACTAAGTGAAAATAGAGGAGACAGATGGATCCATTTAGTTCGGCACTTAATGCATGTTCAACCAAGCAACCTGATTTTTTTGTTTGGAAACTAACAACATCTAGTTCTTTCACGATTTAAGTCTTTGTATATCGATTATACCCAGACAATTTTAGGGTGCGTTTGGATGGATACAACATTTGCCTTACCAAAATGTTGGTCATGCCAAACTTTTTTGGCCATTATTTGGATCGGTACCAATTTTGGCAAATCTATTACCACAACGTTTCACATTTTGAGCCTAGGCAAAGGTTTCCAAAGACACATTTTGACACAGTAGGCAGTTTCTCACATAACTGAAATAAGATATGCATGCAGATTGTATAACATGTGCTTTTCGGCCTGTGTCATCGTGGTGCAGGGGCTGTGCTAGTATTTTTCTGTATCTACCAGTTTCCATAAATGTCTCCTAAGAGAATATTGCCGTCCACACACCACATGAATCAAAGTATTTCCTGGCTACCTATATATAAGTAAGATAAAAGTAAATTGCGACTGATTGACCCTCATACGCTATCAACAGCTGTGACCTGTGAGCACTTCATCTATGGGATTGTTACCAGATCGCAGTTAATTATATTCACGGGCGAAGAGGATCCATGTGTGAGTCGCTCCTTAACGCGATCCCTGCAGGCTTTATCCGCCTCGTATCTTGTTGGGGACTCGAGGTCGATGGCATCACATTCCTCGCAAGTTTTACTACCACACAACATGATTCCATGCAACCCCACAGCTCGTTCCATGACAAACCTTATATAGTTTGTCACCTTGTCTTCCTCCTCGAACCCTATCATCACGAGCAACCTTAAGTTCAGGTGCTTCATTTCTTTGGATGGTTCCCACACCACGTTGGCCTTCTCGGCACTGAGCTCGGACGTTTTGACGCAGGAATGACGAGCCCGGCTTAACTTCACGCGTGGACACCGAAGAGAAAACAATGTAGCAAAAGTTGAGTCAGATATATCTTTGCCAAAAAAAGAATCGCATCATCGATCAACACTAGTATTAAAGTTTGAGATTCCTGTAGAGTGTTTGGAGGAAATTGCATGAACAAAACCCCATATACACTAAGGCAAATGCATATGCTTCAGGGATTCCTATCAAGTTACAGCTGTATTACTCCTAAGTGTTAAGCTGTTGGCCTCGACCATGATACTTTGTAATAAAGCGGGTTATGTGTACAGTGTACTACACTATTACTCGAAGCAGATCGCAAGGATTTCCTCATTTTCAAATATGAAAGAAAACATATAAGGTAACAGACTTACAGGAAGGTGAGCTAGCAGACTTACTATAAACAATTGCAGGGCAGCTTCAAGGATAAACAGGGTCCAGTTCAGATCACACTCAGGAAAGATATGCCAAAGCCCCAAATCCTTGAGATTGCGGAACATAGGAGTGAGCAGTTTCGGATGTTCAGGCTTAATCCAAATCTGCAGGAAGAATAAAAATGCAGAGATTAAATGGGTAGAGAAGAACATAGCATACTGTATGTAGGGTGCAGAAATTAAAGAGACTACCATTTGGCAGCTAAAATTAAGATGCAGCTGCGACAGGCTCGTGACATTCGTTGTGAGGCACTCGCTGAGCGCGAACGGCGCCTGCCCCACCCCTGCATGAGTACAGAGAGTCACAGAGCGAAGTTGAGGTACATAGCCAAGGCGCAGCGGAGGGTTCTTGGAGTTCCAAGACACGCAGATGAGATGCGTCAGCTTTGGCACAGAAACAAGCTCGATCCGCATGCAACTACAGCTAACGAACTCGAGGCTCTGAATGACAGAGTTGGGCACGTCGATCTCGAGCGCAGAGTGCCAACCCAATATGCAGGATGTTAAGGACAGGTGCTCGAGCTTATCGCAAGCCCCCATGAGGCTGGGCAGGTCGGCGTCCCCGAGGTCGAGGCTCGTGAGCGATAGGTCCGTGAGCCACCGGAAGGCGATGGGGGCAGGCATGAGAGAACGACATGAATTGCTGGCCAAGCTCGGTCCGCCAGGCGGCTGTGAGGTCAGAGTCAGATGTAGGCGGAATTACGTCGAACTCGAGGAGTTCGGTCTGGCCACGGCTCACGGTGTCCTCGACGGCGCGGCCGATGGAGCTCAGGTTAGGGGCCGACAGGTGGAAGCGGAGGCGGAGGGTCTTGATGGAACGCCTGCTGTTGCAGTCGCACTTGCACTCCGCCGGAGGACACGTTGACAGCAACCTGCACACCGCAGCCGTGAACGCGCCCATGGTCTCGAGCGGCGCCCTGCCCTGAAAGTCGTCGACGTCGAGGTCCACGCGAGAGAGCTGGTGCGGGAGGTGCCGCCACCGCGTGGACACGGCGCCGGCGCGGACCGCCTCATGCAGGCTGAGGCGTTCAAGGATTCCGAGGAGGAGATCGTCCGGTAATGCGCTGATTCGATCTCTATCTTGGCCGACTTTGGACGGCCGTGACTCCATGATTGGAACCCCGGCCCGGTTGATCTGATCAGGATTGCTATTATAGTCTGGTACAGTTATTATTAACAGAAGAATAGGCCCGATTAACATGGATTTTATTTCTAAGCGACGGTGGATGTGGGTTTATAATTAAATTAAATTAGGAAACTTTGAAGAATCCTTCTCCGCCACGGCTGGATTAATTGTGAATAAAAAAAGGAATGCAGCGCAGAGGCTGTCAAGTCAGTAGCTGCTGATGGGTTACCAAAATCTGCTTTGCTTCCTCCGTGCACGAGGCCGAGGCGTGCCCGCGTGTGACGGCGCGTGTAGAAGCGGACACATACGCAAGCGATCGACGATAGTTAATTCCGTCCGTCGATCCATCAGCGACCCATTTTTTTTTCTCCCTCCTAGGAACAGCCTCGCTCCGTGCATCTCCTTTTTTTTTTCTCCCTGTGGCGGGATCCATCGGGACGGACACGTGACCTTCGAGAGGATGCGCTCGCTGTGGCGGGCCGGCGAGCGAGCGACGAAGCGCGTCCTTCTTTCCCTCGTCGCTTTTAATTCGCTCCTAAACGGCTTTGGCCGTCCATGTTAATTCACCCACCGTACGCAAATACTACAGTACCTGCGCTCGCCTTTTTTCCCTCAAAATTTCTCTTGGAATTGGAACCACACTTGGCTTGCAAATACGGACATGCTGTTTTCCCCCTCCTCCTAGGCTTAACTAGTGCTCCCTCCCTCCCTCCCTCCCTCCAATCAAAGCTGTCTAAATTCATATGTATCTACACACCAAATAGCATCTACATACATCTAAATTTTCACAAATTTCACACAAGTTTCGTGAGACAAAGGGAGTAGATCAAGACCAACAAGGTGCGTGACTATTATTTTGCCTGCAATCCATTTTTTCCATTCCTTCCTTTGTTAGTGTAGGCAACTACTAACGAACAATACAAGTGGCAGCCCAGAGAATGTTCATGACAGATACATGTTCTCTCTCCTTCAACAGACATGATGCAACTCTACAAACAAAGCTATTACAACTTCCGACTCAATTGCAAGACCTGAAACAGTACTACACCGCCATCTAAATTCATATGTATCTACACACTAAAATTTGTCTAATAGTCGCGCATGAATGGAAATGTTGAAATTCAGTCAAGATGCAACATCCATGAGCTCACCATCCAGTCAACATATTTCTTCTATGCGAATTGCAACAGAGTGCCAGATAACAAAAAAACAGTTACAGGTACTAATCACGACCATCCAAATCGGCTACTTGTTATGTTTGTGTGACCAGATTAACAAATTCAAGAACCGACTACAGGGGAAGGAAGAAATCAGGAGTCAGGACCAGCTGCTGCACCAGCCAAAAAAAAAGGTACGTATATTCCCGAGTCAGCTATATGCTTGTAACAGTAGCTCAGCATATATTCATTTGGTGCAGTGCAACTCACGACAAGAAGAAATCAACCAAGGAAATGTTCCTAGCTAAGGACCTCAAAAGTAAATAATACTACTCCGACTACACCAGCAAAAGGCATACTCGCCACAAGCTTTCTCCTCTTGAAGCAATCTAAAGAATTTCAGCTATGGCACCCAGAAAAATTTCAAAGTTCAGATCAGCAACTACCCCGAACTGACGAATCAAAGAATCTGCTTGGAACAAGGAAGTCTACCTGTTATATTGCAGTTTCAGTCATCAAAAAACATTTCCATTTCCTACTAGGAGAGCGTTTTGCTGGCATTGCACAGAAAGAAAACAATCCAATCTCTACTCACAATGTCGGTCTGCGTAGCAAAACTGCAAGATACCAACAACACATGTGCTAGTATGTTTGCCCAAACAGAAATAGCTCATGACGTACATGGTGACCATCGAGACACAGCATCTGGGAATGCACCAAATGTGTAATGCTCAAATCTGAACACATAGTCTTGAAATAACCAGAAGCACTCAAGATTGTTCTTTGTTGTTTTACCTCAGACCAAAACTCCATTACTCTGCATCAGAACCAAGTGTCTTGAAATTTCGCTTACAGGTCAATTTATTTGCTGAAATTTCGTTACTAGCTGCTCAAGAAAATTTCGAATTTTCACATAGGGGAGAATAGGATTGGGGGCTGGGGTTCGGGCACATCATACCTTCTGCTGCTGGAGACGTGCGACGGGCGGCGCCGTCGCGTCCTGCTGGCCAGCAACGCCACACCGGCGTGCAGCGACACCCGTCGGCCACACGCGCGACGCGGGCAGGGAGTTCGGCAGAGCGCCGCGCAACGTATTACCGGTGCACGTGCGCGCCGGCGAACAACCCGCCGCGGCGCCGTGGCTCCCGGCCGGCGACGCATCTCGAATCGGCGAGGCTGGGGCTAAGCGATCTATCGTATGCGGGAGGGGAGGACGGGAGGAACGGGGGGCGGAGGCAAGAAAGGACGGTGGGCGGAAGGATGGGGTGATGGCGGAGGGGACATGCCGGCGCCGGATGGGATGTTGGACGGCTAGGGTTTGTGGTGGAGCGGCGATTCAGATGTTCTACGGGGTGCAACAGAGAGAGGAGGGGGGAGCTGGTTCGGGGACGGTCGGCGGCGGCGCGAGGGCTCGCCGGAGCCGGCCGGGGTCTGCCCGGTGACAGAGGAGTCGCAAATGGGGTCGGGAGGAGAGGGAGGTTGTTTTTTTTAGATGAAGGATGATAGGTGTAGGCCCAAAATTCCGTCTCATTATTTCGGGCCAAAGTTTCCGTTCGGCCGGAAACTAAAATGACGGCATCAGCGCATGAAATTTCGTTTGGCGCCTGTTTTACTCAGGTGGCATATATATCCTTGCGTACTGATTGTATTACACAGATCTATGGATGAATGTGTGCATGAAAAAAATCTACTCATGCACATATTACACATATATGCACGTCATTGCACTTGTCACGCTAGAGATAGCTTCGAGTTGATTGTTTTCGAATAAGGTTCGTCAAGATAATTCCGATGAGGCACAACGATTCTGACGGAGGTTATAGGGTATGCGTGGACACCTCGAGGGAAGCACCATGGCACGAGAATGGTGGAGGACCTACAGAGCCGAGACCGTCCTACATGCATCGGTGATGTCCACGCGTCTCCCGCTACAAGGCAATGCGAGGTCACACGCGAACCAAGAAGACATGAACCAAGACAACGCCTTGAGAACCTCATGATAATGAAGACAAGAAAAACACCGGAAGAACCTAGGGTAATGTGAAGACTCCAACCAAGAAGACCGAGGAGCATCTCCATCACGACGAAAAGGCATTCGATAGCTGAGACTACGGGGCGGCACCAAAGCTCTATAGGTGATGTCAAAAGATGGCACCGAAGAGTTGTCACCATGCATGGTCAAGCCACGTGGTGGCGGCGAAGCTTAGAGCGATGGTTGGGGTGGTGAACGAGGCGTCGCGGAAGCGTGCTGGTCGGGAGCGAGGAGAGGCCAATGAAGATGGTTTTGATGGTGTGGCCGCTTGTCCCCTACTATCCGACGGATGATGGTTGACATCTATAGGACAAAATTGGGTATCAAAATTTACCCAAGGAGACGCCTAAAATCGCGCGAGGTAGTGTGGAGAACCCTCCCCATTCTGCACGGGGTCCTAATATGGGGTATATAAGCGTGTTGTAAAGAAATAAGAAAATCCAAAACTTTGGAGTGGAATTTTCTTCACAGTCATACATGAAATTCTAAACCTATAGTGCAAAACTACCATCTTGTGTGGGGACTAAAGCTAGTGTGTTGTCGGTGTGGGGTGGGTGGGGACTAAAGCTAGTGTTTGTCGATGTGGGGTGGGTAGGAACTAAAGCTAGTGTTTGTCGATGTGGGGTGGGTGGGGACTAAAGCTAGTGTTTGTCGATGTGGGGTGGGTGGAGACTAAAGCTAGTGTTTGTCGATGTGGGGTGGGTGGGGGCTAATGTAGGATAACGTAGCATAGAAAACAAAAATTTTCCTACGGCGAACACGCAATCCAAGCCAAGATGCAATCTAGAAGACGGTAGCAACGAGGGGATTGTCGAGACTCACCCTTGAAGAGATTCCAAAGCCTACAAGAGGAGGCTCTTGTTGCTGCGGTAGACGTTCACTTGCCGCTTGCAAAAGCGCGTAGAAGATCTTGATCACGATCGGTTCCGGCGCCACGAACGGGCAGCACCTCCGTACTCGGTCACACGTTCGGTTGTTGATGAAGACGACGTCCACCTCCCCGTTCCAGCGGGCAGCGGAAGTAGTAGCTCCTCTTGAATCCGACAGCACGACGGCGTGGTGTCGGTGGCGGTGTAGAAGTCCGGCGGAGCTTCGCTAAGCTATGCGGGCAATATGAAGTGGAGGAGCAAAGCTAGGGTTTGGGAGGGGCTGGCCACTCTATGGGGGCGGCCAGGTGGTCTTGGGGTGGCCGGCCCTCCCTTGGCCCTTTGTTTATATAGGTGGATCCCAAGTGTTGGTGTCCAAGTCTTCGAATAAGACCCAAACCAAAACCTTCCATATGGTGGGAAACTTTCCCTCCCACTAGAGGTGGGAATTCCACCTTCCATGGGGGGGCCCCTAAGGGGAGTCCACTTGGGACTCCTCCCCCACTAGGGTTGGCCGGCCATGGAGGTGGAGTCCCATGTGGACTCCACCTTCCTTGGTGGTTTCTTCCGGACTTTTCTAGAACCTTCTAGAACCTTCCATAGAACCTTCCGCATCATTTTATTCACATAAAATGACATCCTATATATGAATCTTATTCTTCGGACCATTCCGGAACTCCTCGTGATGTCCGGGATCTCATCCGGGACTCCGAACAAATATTCCAACTTCATTCCATATTCAAGTACTACCATTTCAACATCCAACTTTAAGTGTGTCACCCTACGGTTCGTGAACTATGCGGACATGGTTGAGTACTCACTCCGACCAATAACCAATAGCGGGATCTGGAGATCCATAATGGCTCCCACATATTCAACGATGACTTTAGTGATCGAATGAACCATACACATACGATACCAATTCCCTTTGTCACGCGATATTTTACTTGTCCGAGGTTTGATCATCGGTATCACACTATACCTTGTTCAACCTCGTCTCCGACAAGTACTCTTTACTCGTACCGTGGTATGTGGTCTCTTATGAACTTATTCATATGCTTGCAAGACATTAGACGACATTCCACCGAGAGGGCCCAGAGTATATCTATCCGTCATCGGGATGGACAAATCCCACTATTGATCCATATGCCTCAACTCATACTTTCCGGATACTTAATCCCACCTTTATAACCACCCATTTACGCAGTGGCGTTTGATGTAATCAAAGTACCTTTCCGGTATAAGTGATTTACATGATCTCATGGTCATAAGGACTAGGTAACTATGTATTGAAAGCTTATAGCAAATAACTTAATGACGTGATCTTATGCTACGCTTAATTGGGTGTGTCCATTACATCATTCATACAATGATATAACCTTGTTATTAATAACATCCAATGTTCATGATTATGAAACTAATCATCTATTAATCAACAAGCTAGTTAAGAGGCTTACTAGGGACTCTTTGTTGTTTACATATCACACATGTATCAATGTTTCAGTTAATACAATTATAGCATGGTATATAAACATTTATCATAAACATAAAGATATATAATAACCACTTTTATTATTGCCTCTTGGGCATATCTCAACTCCCCACTTGCACTAGAGTCAATAATCTAGATTACATTGTAATATACCTAACACCCATGGCATTCTGGTGTTGGTCATGTTTTGCCCTAGGGAGAGCTTTAGTCAACGGATCTGCTACATTCAGATCAGTGTACTTTGCAAATCTTTACTTCTCCATCTTCGATGTACTCGCGAATCGAGTGGTAACGCAGCTTGATATGCTTCACCTCTTGTGTGACCTTGGCTCTTGTGCATTGGCGATGGCACCCATGTTATCACGATGACAAATGGGTCCAATGCACTAGGAACCACACCGAGCTCTACAATGAACCTCTTCATCCATACCGCTTCGATGAAGCCTCCGCTATGTACTCCGATTCTGTTGAGATTTCGCCACCGTGCTTCGAGCTTGCCCAGCTTACAGCACCATTCAATATAAACACGTACCCAGATTGTGACTTAGAGTCATCAGGATCGTGTTCCAACTTGCATCGGTGTAACTTGTTACAACGAGCTCTTGGTCACCTCCATAACAAAGAAACATATCCTTAGTTCTTTTCAAGTACTTCAGGATATTCTTGACCGCTGTCCAGTGTTCCATTCTGGATCACTTTGATATCTGCTAGTCAAACTAACAGCATGTGCTATATCCGGTCTTGTACATAGCATGGCATACATGATAGAGACTGCCGAGGCATAGGGGATCCGACTCATCCTTTCTCTTTCTTTCGTAGCCGGTCCTTGAGTCTTACTCAAGACCTTGCCTGGTAACATAGGTAAGAATCCTTTCTTACTTTCGTCCATTCTAAACTTCTTCAGAATCTTGTCCAGGTATGTACTCTGATAGCCCTATTAGACGTCTTGATCTATCTCTATAAATCTTGATGCCTAATATGTATGATGCTTCACCAAGGTCTTTCATTGAAAAACTATTATTCAAATAACCCTTTACTGCTTAATAGTTCTATATCATTCCCAATCAATAATATGTCATCTACATATAATATTAGGAATGCTACAGAGCTCCCACTCACTTTCTTGTAAATACAGGCCTCTCCATGACACGTATAAACCCGAAGTCTTTGATCACCTTATCAAAACGTCGGTTCCAACTTCTCGATGCTTGCTTCAGTCCATAGATTGAACGCTGAAGTTTGCATACTTTGTCAGCATTTTTAGGATCGACAAAACCTTTGGGTTGTACCATATACAACTCTTCCTCAATGTCTCCATTAAGGAACGCCGTTTTGACATCCATCTGCAAATCTCATAATCGAAAAATGCAGCTATTGCTAACAAAATCCTCACAGATTTTAGCTTCGCTACAGGTGAGAAAGTCTCATCGTAGTCAACACCTTGAATTTGTCGGAACCCTTTGCGTCGAGCTTTATAGACAGTAATATTACCATCAGCATCTGTTTTTCTTTTGAAGATCCATTTATTCTCGACAGGCGGCTATCAGGTAATTCTACCAAAGTCCATACTTTGTTATCATACATGGATCCCATTTCGGATTTCATGGCTTCTTGCCATTTGTTGGAATCTGGGCTCATCATCGCTTCTTCATACGTCGCAGGGTCCTCATCATTGTTATCCACAATCATGACATTTAGACAAGGATCATACCAATCTGGAGTGGCACGATCCCTTGTCGATCTGCGAGGTTCAGTAGTTGTCTCATTTGAAGTTTCATGATCATCATCATTAGCTTCCTCTGTTGCCGGTGTAGGTGGTACAGGAACATTTTCCGGTACTGCGCTACTCTGATCAACGAGTAGAGATTCTTCAATCTCATCGAGTTCTACTTTTCTTCCAGTCACTTCTTTAGTGAGAAATTCTTTCTCAAGAAAGGTTCCGTTCTTAGCAACAAATATCTTGCCTTCGGATTCGTGATAGAAAGTGTACCCTATAGTTTCCTTAGGGTATCCTATGAAGACGCATTTCTCCGCTTTGGGTTCTAGCTTGTCCGGTTGTAACTTTTTTACATAGGCTTCGCAACCCCAAACTTTTAGGAACGACAGCTTAGGTTTCTTATTAAACCATAATTCATACGGCGTCGTTTCAACGGATTTTGATGGTGCTCTATTTAAAGTGAATGCGGCTGTCTCTAATGCATAACTCCAAAAAGATAACGGCAAATCAAGAGACATCATAGAACGAACCATATCTAAGAGAGTTCGATTACGACGTTCGGACACACCGTTTCGTTGTGGTGTTCCCGGCGGTGTCAATTGTGAAAGTATTCCGCATTTCTTTAAATGCATGCCAAACTCATAACTCAGATATTCACCTCCGATCGCAGAAATTTAATCTTCTTGTTACGTTGATTTTCTACTTCACTTTGGAATTCCTTAAACTTCTCGAAAGTTTCGGATTTATGTTTCATTAAATAGATATACCCATATCTACTCAAATCATCTCGTGAAGGTTAGAACATAACGATAACCACCACGCGATGCTACACTCATTGGTCCACATACATCTGTGTGTATGATTTCCAATAAGTCAGTAGCTCGCTCCATCATACCCGAGAATGGAGTCTTAGTCATTTTTCCCATCGACATGCTTCGCATCTATCAAGTGACTCAAAGTCAAGTGATTCAAGTAATCCATCGTATGGAGTTTCTTCATGCGTTTCACTCCAATATGACCAAGACGACCACATATAAGTAGAATTATCATTCAATTTAATTCGCTTAGCATCAATGTTATGTATATGCGTATTACTACTATCGAGATCTAACAAATAAGCCATTCTTTTGTGGTGCTCGACCATAAAAGATATTATTCATAAAAATAGAACAACCATTATTCTCAGACTTGAATGAATAACCGTCTTGCATTAAACAAGATCCTGATATAATGTTCATGCTTAACGCGGGTACATAATAACAATTATTTAGGCTTAAAACTAATCCCGAAGGTAGATGTAGAGGAAGTGTCCCGACTGCGATCACATTGACCTTGGATCCGTTTCCAACGCGCATCGTCACTTCATCTTTCAGCAGTTGTCGTTTATTCTTTAGTTCCTGTTTCGAGTTACAAATATGAGCAACCGAACCAGTATCAAATACCCAGGTACTAGAACGAGAACTAGTGAGATAAACATCTATAACATGTATATCGATATACCTTCTTTCTTCTTCTTGACAAGGCCGCTCTTCAGATCCGCCAAATACTTGGAGCAATTACGCTTCCAGTGTCCCTTCTCCTTGCGTAATAGCACTCAAGCGGGCCGACTTAGGTTTCACAGGAGGCGTGGCAGCTTTCTTGCCACTCTTCTTGTTCTTGCCTTTAGACTTGCCCTGTTTCTTGAAGCTGGTCTTGTTGACCATCAACACTTGGTGCTCTTTCTTGATCTCAATCTCAGCAGCTTTTAGCATGCCAAAGAGTTCAGAAACTCCTTGTTCATGTTCTGCATATTGTAGTTCATCACAAAGTTCTTGTAACTTGGTGGCAGTGATTGAAGGACACGATTAATCCCCAGTCTGTTAGGAATCACTATTCCCAAGTCAGAGTTTCTTCGCATGCCCGGTCATAACGAGCATGTGCTCACTAATGGAGCTGCCTTCTTCCATCATACAGCTGAAAAAGTGTTTCGATGCTTCATAGCATTCCACGGCCGCATGAGTCTCAAAAATAGTCTTCAACTCTTTTATCAACTCATGAGGATCGTGGTGCTCAAAACGTTTTTGAAGATCGGATTCCAGACTGCATAAGATGGCACACCGAACTTGAGAGTACCGAGTTTTCCGAGTCATGTAAACATTCTTTACTTCATCGGTTTCAGTTTCTGCAGGAGGGTCACCTAGCGGATCAAGCACATATTGCAGATTTCCGCCATTGAGGAAGATCCTCACATGACGGAACCAGTCGGTGAAGTTGCTACCGTTGCTCTTAAGCTTTTCTTTCTCTAGGAACTGGTTAAAATTGATTGAGGACGCCATATCTACAACATATTTGCAATAGTTTAGACTAAGTTTATGACAAATTGAGTTCAAATTTTAATTCTACATAATTAAAAATCTAGGTGAACTCCCACTCAAAACAATATCCCTCGCATTGTCTTAGTGATCACACGAACCAAATCCATCACACCTATGCCCGATCATCACGAGACAAGATGTAATTTCAATGGCGAACACTCAAAGCGTTCATCATATCAATCATATGATTCATGCTCTACCTTTCGGTATCATGTGTTCCGAGACCATGTCTTTACATGCTAGGCTCGTCAAGGCCACCTTAGTATCTGCATGTGCAAACTGTCTTGCACCCGTTATATGTACTTATCGAATCTATCACACCCGATCATCACGAGATGCTTCAAACGATAAGACTTGATAACGGTGCTACTAAGGATGAACACTTTATTATCTTGAGATTTTAGTGAGAGGGATCATCTTATAATGCTACCGTCTAAGCAAAATAAGATGCATAAAAGGATTAACATCACATGCAGTTCATATGTGATATGATATGGCCCTTTTGTCTTTGCGCCTTTGATCTTCATCTTCAAAGCACGGACATGATCTCCATCATCAACGGCATGATCTCCATCATCGTCGGCGAAGCACCAAGGTCAATGGTGCCGTCTTCATGATCGTCCTCCATGTAGCAACTATTACAACTACTTTGAAATACTACTCAACATGAAATTTAAAGACAACCATAAGGCTCCTGCCGGTTGCCACAATACAATAATGATCATCTCATACATATTCATCATCACATTATGGCCATATCACATCACCAAACCCTGCAAAAACAAGTTAGACGTTCTCTAATTTGGTTTGCATATTTTACGTGGTTTAGGGTTTTCGAGCAAGATCCAATCTACCTACGAACATGAACCACAACGGTGATACTAGTGTTGTCAATAGAAGAGTAAATTGAATCTTCACTATAGTAGGAGAGACAGACACCCGCAAAGCCACTTATGCAATACAAGTTGCATGTCAAGCGTGGAGCAAATCTCATGAACGCGGTCATGTAAAGTTAGCCCGAGCCGCTTCATCCCACTATGCCACAAAGATGCAAAGTACTCAACTAAAGATAACAAGAGCATCAACGCCCACAAACCATTGTGTTCTACTCGTGCAACCATCTATGCATAGACACGGCTCTGATACCACTGTAGGATAACGTAGCATAGAAAACAAAAATTTTCCTACGGCGAACACGCAATCCAAGCCAAGATGCAATCTAGAAGACGGTAGCAACGAGGGGATTGTCGAGACTCACCCTTGAAGAGATTCCAAAGCCTACAAGAGGAGGCTCTTGTTGCTGCGGTAGACGTTCACTTGCCGCTTGCAAAAGCGCGTAGAAGATCTTGATCACGATCGGTTCCGGCGCCACGAACGGGCAGCACCTCCGTACTCGGTCACACGTTCGGTTGTTGATGAAGACGACGTCCACCTCCCGTTCCAGCGGGCAGCGGAAGTAGTAGCTTCTTGAAGACACACGACGGTGGCGGTGGCGGTGTAGAAGTCCGCGGAGCTTCGCTAAGCTATGCGGGCAATATGAAGTGGAGGAGCAAAGCTAGGGTTTGGGAGGGGGTGGCCGGCCACTCTATGGGGGCGGCCAGCTTGTGGTCTTGGGGTGGCCGGCCCCCTCCCTTGGCCCTTTGTTTATATAGGTGGATCCCAAGTGTTGGTGTCCAAGTCTTCGAATAAGACCCGAAACCAAAACCTTCCATATGGTGGGAAACTTTCCCTCCCACTAGAGGTGGGAATTCCACCTTCCATGGGGGGTGGCCGGCCCCCTAAGGGGGAGTCCACTTGGGACTCCTCCCCCACTAGGGTTGGCCGGCCATGGAGGTGGAGTCCCATGTGGACTCCACCTTCCTTGGTGGTTTCTTCCGGACTTTTCTAGAACCTTCTAGAACCTTCCATAGAACCTTCCGCATCATTTTATTCACATAAAATGACATCCTATATATGAATCTTATTCTTCGGACCATTCCGGAACTCCTCGTGATGTCCGGGATCTCATCCGGGACTCCGAACAAATATTCCAACTTCATTCCATATTCAAGTACTACCATTTCAACATCCAACTTTAAGTGTGTCACCCTACGGTTCGTGAACTATGCGGACATGGTTGAGTACTCACTCCGACCAATAACCAATAGCGGGATCGGAGATCCATAATGGCTCCCACATATTCAACGATGACTTTAGTGATCGAATGAACCATACACATACGATACCAATTCCCTTTGTCACGCGATATTTTACTTGTCCGAGGTTTGATCATCGGTATCACACTATACCTTGTTCAACCTCGTCTCCTGACAAGTACTCTTTACTCGTACCGTGGTATGTGGTCTCTTATGAACTTATTCATATGCTTGCAAGACATTAGACGACATTCCACCGAGAGGGCCAGAGTATATCTATCCGTCATCGGGATGGACAAATCCCACTATTGATCCATATGCCTCAACTCATACTTTCCGGATACTTAATCCCACCTTTATAACCACCCATTTACGCAGTGGCGTTTGATGTAATCAAAGTACCTTTCCGGTATAAGTGATTTACATGATCTCATGGTCATAAGGACTAGGTAACTATGTATTGAAAGCTTATAGCAAATAACTTAATGACGTGATCTTATGCTACGCTTAATTGGGTGTGTCCATTACATCATTCATACAATGATATAACCTTGTTATTAATAACATCCAATGTTCATGATTATGAAACTAATCATCTATTAATCAACAAGCTAGTTAAGAGGCTTACTAGGGACTCTTTGTTGTTTACATATCACACATGTATCAATGTTTCAGTTAATACAATTATAGCATGGTATATAAACATTTATCATAAACATAAAGATATATAATAACCACTTTTATTATTGCCTCTTGGGCATATCTCCAACAGCTAAAGCTAATGTTTGTCGATGTGGGGTGGGTGGGGACTAAAGCTAGTGTTTGTCGGTGTGGGGTGGGTGGGTGTTGGAGCTGAGTGAAAGCTTAGGCCAACGATGTTGGTTTCGGTGCCTTCGTGCGCTGTCGTGGATCCAACTCGCATCTCCTTGGTTATGCTTCAGGTGAAAACTTTGGTCTTGCCGGACCAGGCAGGTGCGGCGTTGTTGTTGCTGCGTCGTGCCCTCCTTGGAGGCACCGTTGAGGAGATTAGATTCTTCTAGCTTCAACATGTTTGTCTTAGTGGCAAATATGATGTCTTTCTATAGTCAGAGAGACGATATGGTGGATGCCTAGCCCGGTGTATCGTGGGAGGCCGACCTTGCACATGGAGGCGCCACACACCTTGGCGCCATGCCTTGCCAAGAGGACGCGCCAATGATTGGAGATTCGGAGGGATGTCATCCAATGTCGTTGTCGATGTTGCGGTGGGCTAGGGTTCATCCACACACGGGCATGTTTGATGGCGTCGTCACCACCGTTTCCTGACATGGTGTCCGACCATGGCTGGTGGCCTCTACACAATCTTGTGATGCTGGGCACCCTTCCTTCATTCTCGTAGTCTTCTCGAGACCCATGATCTTTCTTCTCCCGCGTTCATCTTTGGTACCAAGCTTGTTGGTTTCGTGGCGGTGCCTTCTTCGCTAGTTCGGGCCTGAATCCTTCTCCTTGATGGTCGTGCTCGATGGTGTAGCGTAGCTCTTGGTCGTTAAGCCCTCCAAGCTTATGTTCTTCTTCAGCGTCGTCCTAGTGGCGATGACCTGTTGCTCGTCTTAGTGTAGATGTGATCAGTGCTCTGCTTTCTCTAGTTGTAGTTTGGTCTCTTTTCTGCTTGTTAGAGGTTCTCCTCAACACCTTGTATCGTTCGGTCTAATTAACTAGCTTTATTAAATTTAAAAGTCAGGTTTTATAACCTTTTATCCAAAATATTGTATAAACAAGACCAATTATTTGGACAATTTTTTTGGCACAGCTGCGCGGAAGAAATATTTGAGATAGCCCGGCCGGACCAAACGCGAGACTGGATCTAGATCTACTATCACAACTCCAGCAACCATGAAACCCCTAATTGATGGGATTAGTTATCGCGCATCAATTAACGGGAGGAAGTCCGAAGCGAGCCATGCAACAATTAACGAGATATCACAACAGGGATTGGAGCACACCACCATTGTATCGGAATTCGGAACAACCACGCACGCAAAATCAGGCGAATAGGTCGAGCAAATCTCGCCTGTATCACCCGTTGAAAACGATGTGAACCGCCTCTCCTCCCAAGTCCCAACACCAGGAGCGCCGCCTTCTCGCATTCTCTCGCATCCACCATCGTCGGTTCTCCTTTCTGGATCTCCACCTCTCTCCTGCAGCCACCCCATCCTAGGCCTAGCACCTCGCCGCCGCATCCCCGCTACCGTCCATCGCCGGCGCAACCTCGGCTCCGCCCTATCCCGTTCGATTAAAGCACCCAAGACGCCATCCCACGCATCAAATCGCACCGCCGAGCAAACCCTAACGGATCCCCTGATGGCTGTCGTCGAGGGCGACGCGTTCCAGCCACGCGTGCTTTTTCCCAGCCCTTTGCCTCCCTCACCAACCTCCTACGCGGCGCAGACCCGTAGTTCTGGCTCCGACGCTCGTCAGGGACAAGGACAAGGAGGTCCCGGCATAGCGGGAGGAGCTCGTCGTGGTGTGTGAATGGCGGTGGGGTTTCATGATTCACGATCTGCCGGTCGCTTGCCCGGAGGTGCTGCTACCGGTTGCCAAATCCCGAGAGCCACGTGCCCGGGCTCCCGCCGCCATGTTGCTGGCAGCCGCGTCCCTGAACCAGTTGCTGCCCGGCCGGTGAGCCCCCTATCCTCCTGCATGTATTCGTGCAAATGAATGTTTCTTTGCCGTGTCAAATGTGTAAGCAGCTAATAAACCATGCATGCATCAACCGATGCAAATTTTGTGTGTACTATTGCCATTGTAGCATGGCGTTTTAGAGTTAGAAACATACATTTATTTGAGAAAAGTAATTTTAATATTTTGCATAGTTTTGGATTATCATGAAAAGATCTTCAGTTCAAAAGAAGAGATCATGAGAAAATTGAAGGCCCCGGAAAGAAGGCATTGGACCCTGAATACTGGAGTGAATTGTGTGATGTGTAGCCGAGCTAAAGGAGAAACAAGCGACCATTTTTTCTCAATTGTGGCTTTCCTTTTTCAAGGATACACCCTGGAAGGTGTATCGGTCTCATAGAAGAAATGCCAAAGACGGCCGGTACAACGCCAAGAAGGCTACAACTCCACACCACAACGAACGGTACAACACAAACCACGGCTACCACGATACAAACGCACACCCCGGCAGACAACACAACCCACAACCAGGCACCGAAAACTCGCCTTGCATCATCCCCTGCCAAGAATGGCGAGGAGGCGATACACCAAGCTCCCGAACCGCGTCACGCCCGATGGAGGAAACTTCGATAATGCCAAACCCCAACTCCGAGATGGTGTAGATCAACGCACCACCCACCCTTGAGCGCCCAAGAGATGGCGAGTTGATGGCGGGATCGGAACCAAAGCGGAGAAGGCTTCGGTGAAGAAGCCTCACCAACGGTGTACATAGCGCACCGGAAGCTCACGCTCGAAGCGGTGGCCAAACCTCAACTCCATCAGACTCGCCGAGGACTCTGAACAACCAAAGCAACGCCTCCAAGGAGGGAACGACATTGTAGTGCCGCCGCCGCTCGATCCGAGGACGGATCTAGGGTTTCCCCCGGTGCTCGAGGCAGGAGAGCACGAGCAAGGCCATGACAACGCCTCCAAGAAGGTGACGGCACCCATGGGCGTCGCCGTCGTTAGCAAAATGCAGGGATTTCGCCCCGGCCTGTCGACCACCCCCAAAACCATCGGACAAGCGCACAAGGAGCTTCCTTTCAGCACACCGCCGGCGAGAGGCGCGCAGGAACGACAGCTGGCGGAGAAGGAGGCGCTGCTCGCCGGTCCACCACCACAACTGGACGGGACTAGAAGGTGGAGTTCCAGCCCGCTGCCGCCATGAACGGCTGCTAGCACCACCACGATGCCGAGCAGCCAGCAGCTAACCACGCCTGCCGCGTCCAGACCAGCTCCACAGGTCCCCCCCAGACCGAAGACCGTGGGGAACCTGGAGCTCGACCTCGCCGGAGCAGGCACACCACCACCGGGGAGAGGCCCCGCCCACCTGTGCCGCCGGAGCGCCGCCCTTGCCGCGAGATCCCGCAGCGCCGCGCCGCCGGATCCGCGAGGCACCACACCGCCACCAGGGGGCAGGGACACCGCCCGTGGGGAGAGACCCCGCCGCCGCCGTCATCGCTCGGGCTTTGCCCGGCGTGACATCTGGCGGCGGCGGAGTGGGGGGAGGACGGGAGGAGGAGGTGTTGTTTGGGTCAGGAGTCAGCAGCGGCTGCCGCGGGCGCGGGCGGAGAAGCGCGAGCCAGTGACGGGTTCGGCGGAGGCAGCTGCGTCGGGCGCGGGCGGGGAAGCGCGAGCCGGCGGCGGCTGCGGTGGGTGGCGGCGGCAGTGGAGGAACCCTATTCCTGGGCCAACTGTGGCTTTCCTTGTAAGTGTTACAAGAAAGTTGCCATCGCATGGGACTCGAGGCAAGGCTCTTTGGATATGTTTGAGCAAGCAAAAATATACTTTATAGTACCAGGTTTTTTTTAGGTTGGTACTACAGCTCTTTGGTGCTATTTGGAAACAGTGCAATGGTATTATATTTGAAAAAGTTCAGTCTTCCATGCGAGCGTGGAGATTTTTTTTTTAAGAAAGATAGATCTTTGATTGCTCAGTATATACTAGTTCTTTTTCTTGTTTCTCTTGCTTTTACATACCCCTCCCCATATAATTATGTTCAGTAGTACTCATTCTTTCATTTAATTGAAATCATACCATAGGGGTTTCCCCTACGGTTTTAAGGTCAAAAGAAAATTTGAAGGCCCAAAGTTTCGTAGCTGCATTGTATGTTTAAGTGGCCACAAAGGGTCCTTTATAGTTTGCTTTGTTACAGTTGCTTTATATGGATGTGTGCTTGTTGAGGAAATCTAGTACTAAAAGGTATTGTTTCGAAATGCTGCTTATATTTGCCCAAATTGTTGTAATTATCATACATGATTCATGTCTCAGTGTTTCCCTTCTTGTTAGTTTCTAGGGTGTAAATATCAATTCTGCATATGTATACGACCTATGAGATGGTGCTCAAAGCATCATCATGATTATTCATTATGACTGTAATAACTGATTCAGGATATCCTTGCGGTTATGCAGATAGTATATGCAAAAATATTGTTAGTGTTGTGTTTGGTTATGCAGCTAGTATATGCAAACATATTGTTAAGTGTTGTGTTTGATTTCTTTTTTTTTTCCGTACATTCCTAGACATTCCCTCTCTATTTTCCTCATCTGGATATGTTTTAATCACCAACACTCTTATATCTGGTGCTTTCTTTTGTAGTGAAACATGTGGCCAGGGAACCTTTCTTCGCTTGAGTGTAAGCGATGAACGTGTGGAACTTCTTAATAAGAAGATGGAGATTGTTGAGCTGTAGTTTGACAAAAACTCCTAAGTCATCACATGTACCTAACTTATCAATTTTGTGTGTTCAGGTTCTATTCCAGTATGTTGCCATTGTCAATTGTGTGTACATGTTATGGTCCGAATCTAGCGGTGCTTCTGCAGTTGGGCGGGTTGGGACCCCCTGTGCCAGATGGGTGGTGGTCTCTGTTGGCTTCAACTACCTCCTTGGCTCATGTCGTGCAGCAGTCGCAGTGGTGTGATGTTTGGCCTTTGCTACCACTCTATGGTGAGCTCCTCGGTTTTCTGGTACTCCAGCCGATGACATTTTTTTAGTTTTGGTGGTGGTGGTATGACTAGGATTTGGTAATACAGTGACAAGGCCAGTATAGCTCATATTCTCTAATTAGGGATTGTTTAGTTATTGTTGCATTGAGCATTTTTTGTTGTTTGGAGGGTTGGTGTCTAGAAAGTTTCCATTTAACAACACAACGAGCTTATAGGGATTGGCAAAATGTATCAAGTTCACGATAATGAATTATGTTCATGTCCATGCACTTGTGCATGACCGGATCATAACCTGGATATTAATGGTGCATGACTGGTGCTCTAGTTGTTGTGGGTATCAACATCATTGTTGTGGTTGCTATATTTCTATTGCAAAAGAAATGTCATCAGGTGGCAATTTCGCTCTAGGTGCCAATGATATGTAAATATGCATCGTTCTATCTAACAATAGATGGTGATGGCATGCTACAATGTAGCATATTTTGAAAGCGAGCTCTCATTTTCCGCGCATAAAGTCTGAGATGTAAGAAACATGTACTCTGAATTTATAAAATGAAAATGCATGATCTTCTAGGTCATCTAGCTTGATTGTGATCATCAAGTTACTCTCTTAGATAGTGGTATAATAATCTTTACTCTGGAACATGCCTACTTCTATTTATAATTCCTTAAATCGATAAAACTTTAATAACCGTTTTCTGTCTTTTCCTCTATTTTTTGGTTTATATTCTTATGTTTTTTATATGAACCTGATTCCTCTTTGTGTACGTTTTATTAACGAGCCATGATACATATTTGTCTCTTCTTTTGTTGCCTGCCAAAGTTTCTTATTGTTTCAAAATTCTTAGATACCCTTTTCTTCTGGTCGTCACCAACATGCAAAAAGAATTGGCATATAGCCTCATGGACTTACTTGTCATAGAGCCTGAATAACTGCCTTGGTGAGGCGGTCTATTTTGAGTTCTTGGGTATTCTTGAATTTTTTTGTGATAATTATTACCATTATATATTAAAGTACATGAAGTCAAGTTGTAGCTTTCTTCTGATAAAACAAGTCAGATGTTTCTTGCTTGGATGTTGTTGTATTTTAGTTCTGTTCCATAGTTCATGATAGGAGTTTTTTATGGGGATCATGATACGAGTTATGTATTTCCCATTTTCTAATAAGCTATCATGTAGGACAAGTAGACTTTGACTAGATTATTAACTGTGTACGTTGTTGGTTTCTCGCTCAGAAAAATACTAGCATACCTCCATGCAGGCTCTTCTAATATCCACACTCAGTATCATTACCTTGCATGTTGACATTTCCTGCCAAGTTGGTCATAATTTCTCTCCAAGAAACTATTAAAACCTAGAAATAATAATCTATGTTTACTTTGCAGCATAAATTTTTATGGTTATGATGCTCATATTTGTTTGCAATTTGATTACATTGAGCTAAAACTTTGCCACTTATCTATCTCTTTATTTGCTTCTCCTCAGATTCGTAGCTTTTTTTGTTTCTTGTTTGGCTATCATTGATTGGAAATGACTGTTTACTATTTTTTTTTGGTGTCTTGCTTGCATTAATGTTACAACATTCAAAAACTGTGTTCTGAGTGGCTCTCTTTTTGCTCTATGGATATTGGTTGGTCTTTTATCATGACAACTACCTTTATTTGTAAGTTTTGCGCTCGATTGAGAAAAATAATCCAATGTTATATATTAAACTATGGATATCTTGATGATTAATGAGATATCATCTTGGATGACTTTTGGTGGTAAATATCTGAAGCCTTATGAGTCATTTAAAATTATTTTGTCAATGGGTGCTGGTGCTATTAAACCTTGTATCATTACCCAAAAGGGTTGAAACAACATTGGGCTACTTGATTCTTTTGGTTGTTCAATTAGGTGTTATACTTATATTTTGTAAGGCATGCCAACTGATTGTATTGTGTTATTTGTTATTTTATTTTAAGGTGGTATCTGGTGTTGTGTTGGTGCTACTGATTCATCCTTCAACTTCTCATATTATCGCAAACTAGTTTGGGGGAGTTTTTTTTGTTTTTTTTGGAAGATGTTTCAGTCTTGCCACAAATGTGTTTGATGCAAAATATCAATGTAAACATATAATATGTAGTTTCCTTGACACCATGATTTAGTTCGCGACCAAAATTTTAGAAATTTTGCGGATCGTAGAACCGTCCATGCCTAACTATGTGTTTGCGCTGGCTGGATTTGGGTGCAGGAAGTCAAAAGGATTGCCACACTAAGTGGTCATCGCCGAGCTTGGAAACTCACGCAACAGGGATCCCTTCTCCCCGGGTGTCCTCCAGGTCGTTCCGACGCAGCAGGACTACGATGTGCTTCGTCCTAGCGGTCTCCTACATCGACCTTGCCGGAACAATTTCGCCCCTGGGTGGTCGGTGAGGCTCCTCTCCTCTTCTCTCTGCCTCCTAGAACGAGATCTGATAAGTTATTCTAATCTGAATTTGATTGGTGATGTGGTTAAGACTAGGATTTGCAGTGCGGGCATGCTAGGAACTCGAGATCAGTGCGTATGTGGTTAAGATTATATTTTTACATGAGAATTAGGGATCTTTTGGGTGTGAATGTGTGTGACAAGAAAATTACTGGATTCATGGTGTTGTGGCTCATCCCATGGATGATACATGTGCAGGACTGATTAGATCAGTACAAGCTTTTATCCATATATACACGTTATCTAGCAGGACTAGTTTATCCATAGATTAGATCAGTACAAGCTTTTATGTTAATTAACTGGATTAAGGAAACCAAGAACCTATCAATAATTCAATTTTTTTTATTTCCAAGTTAAATATTTTCTCTGTGATTTGACTCAAATTGGAAAAGTACACTAGTTAAATTAGAGTACTTGTCAAACTGGAATCTTTATCTTGCATGTTTTTTGTTTGCAACTTTATAAATAATTTGAGATAGTGGAATATAATAATTCCATGGTTTGAAGGAGTATTTCATCCTCCGTTGTGCAGCTTTTGTGGCTTTTCTTTCTCGGTTCCCTCCTTAGCGGATTTTCATTCCTATCTATTCTTCTGATGCAAGTTATTTGTATAACCTACAGAAGTTGAACTGCTATTTCACCCCATGGACAGAACCTTTCCTCCGCCTGCTCGGATGGAGGTGGTGAAGAAGGCTGCAGAGGAGGTGGTCAACAATGCTGCAACTCAGGAGCTTGTTAAGGTGCAGCTAACCGCTGCGGGCACCGGAAGTCCTCATTGTACATCCTCCGATGTGCATCTTTTATGGATTTTCTTTCTTGGTTCCCTCCTTAGCGGAGTTTCATTCCTGTCCATTCTTTTGATGCAGGTTATTTGTATAACCTACAGAAGTTGAACTGCTATTTCACCCTATGGACTGAATTGTTCCTCCGCCTGCTCGGATGGAGGTGGTGGAGAAGGCTGTAGAGGAGGTGGTCAACAATGCTACAACTCAGGAGCCTGTTAAGGTGCAGGTAACCGCTGCGTGCACCGGAAGTCGTCACTGTACATCCTCCGTTGTGCAGCTCTTATGGCTTTTCTTTCCCGGTTCCCTCCTTAGTGGAGTTTCACTCCTGTCCATTTCTGATGTAAGTTATTTGTATCACCTACAGAAGTTGAACTCTATTTCACCCCATGGACTGAATTGTTCCTCCGCCCGCTCTGATGGAGGTGGTGGAGAAGGCTGTAGAAAAGGTGGTTGACAATGCTGCAACTCAGGAGCCTGTTAAGGTGCAGCTAACCGCTACGGGCACCGGAAGTCGTCATTGTAATGGTGAGTTAGCTCGCTGCTTCACTCACCGACATCCAAAGTTGCACTTTTGGTCTAGAAAAATATATTAAGCCTTCTTGTGCAGTATTAGTTACCTAGGAATGAAATGAAACTTTATATATCATGCGGTAGGTATGAAGGATTACAGGCTTCTCTTGGGGATGCACTAGAAATAGCTAGACACTATGTTACCATTTTTCTAAATGATATATTGATGTGATGGCAGCCTTTCAATGAATTTGTTTGGTTGCAATTGTAGAAGTGTTGAAACCTACGATGCCCTCAAAGAACATATTGTGTTTCATATGCATATTGTGTTCAATGAGAACTATTTTGATTACCTTTTTACTTGTTTGCAGATTGTGTCGTTTCAATACTTTGGGAGTAGATCGGTATATATTTACACACTGAAACTGAGAGATGCCAAGGCAACGATCAGGTTAGCGCTACTCCGATACATATTTTTTTTGTTTAGGAGACCAAGTCTGTGTACTGTTTTTAATAATATAGATAATGTTGCTTATAGTTGTTTCCCTCCAACATTTATGGAATTGAATTGAGAAGCACCTTACTACAATGAAATTCACAAGTTAGTATGACAATAGTTTACTACAAGTATTTCTTCAATAGCCCAAAAAAGTTGCTCCATCATTCTTCCATGGACATCATGGTGTCATACTGCTTCCAACGAGTAGGAATACTTGCGACTAGGAATACTAGTCAACGGAATCAATATTGTATCAGATTTTTTTTATGGTGGCATTAGACATAGATCAGTCTAGAGAATTAGATGAATCAGTATGGTGACTTCATTTCCATTTAATATTGTTGGATCATCAGGAACATTTTATGGAACATAACTTGTTTCATTCTGAGTATGCTCATCTTCATATTTATCTATGATTGTGTATTTATTTCCATAAGATCTCTTGATCAGGGGCATATCCTCCTTGCTGCTTCACCAATGGAGTAGTGACTATTTAGAACAACTCTTTTAAGGAGATTCAAATTGCATACTAAAGTCAGTTTCTAACATGTGGGGTTCCAGTGTTTCAAATTTTATAAGCATGGAAACTTATGATACCATGTTTAATAGATATAAAGTTTTCTTGCTCCAATGCTAGGTGTTGAATCATGATGAAATTCACATTGGATATAATGTGGAGTCAGAATTATCTTAGTTTAATTCTTTGTTTCATACATATTGTTTGTCATCTATTCTGATTGTTATGATCCTTTTGTTTTTCCTGCAGTAAATTTGAAGATATCTTTGAAAGTGGAAGATGTCTTCCCTGCATGAGAATCAAGAGAGAAGTTACCGCAGTCATGCATCAATATATCTTTGATGCGAAATACGGAGATTATGCTGGTGATAGCTTCCAGTGAATTGATTCGTACTACCTATTGGGTTGTTCTTGAAGGCTGAGCTACTAGTTGGAAGAAACATTCAAGTTGCCCACTTCACTATGTGTTTTCATTCAGGTGCCTTCTTGGTAATACTAACATTTGGTATTTTGCTATTGTATCGTTGCACTTACTTTTGTGCAACTTCTTCAATCAAACTATTATATTCCTAATCCTATTTGTGGTGTCAGGGGCTGATGACCTCCATTGAGGCATGGAAGGTTAGATTCATCTTATTCTGCATCACCCAGTTTTTCAAGAAAGGTGAGTCCAACATCACTTGTGCTTTTTTTGTAGCTTGTCACGGAATATTTGCTTTCATTTTTTGATCATGCTATTTAATGCTAACTGATTAATTGCGAACACTATTTGTCAGGAACCAAGAAGGGTATCAAGGAGTCGTAGTCCTAGATGGTAGGTTTGAACTTATTAAGATGTTGATCTATGATCTAGGAGGGATAATAGTCATTGTAGTCAATGAAATTTCTTTAAGGCATTTTTCTTGTTATTCCTAGACGTTATGGTTGGTGCTGCTTTGGTTTGGCTCTATTGCTAACATGGATAAGAAAAAAATATTACTAGATTAAAATTTTCTTATTTATCTTGCATGCTGGTATTCTTGCTTCCATGAATATCGTGGTACATATTTTCTCAAAGAGAGGCTGGTTGAAGGGAAGCTTGATCTCATCATTTTCTTCTTTTTGGCCCCTTAACAACAAAGTTTAATGGTGTATTGGTGTCTCTGAAATATAGGTTGCTGACTGTTTATTGTAATCTTCTCTTTCTTAATACTTGGCCCCATTTTCCTGGTCTCACATCGAGCCACGTAGGCTTATTAACAAATTTGATCTCCCCGCACTGTTCCCAGCCGTACGGAACGATTCGCTCGCCATACCGACACGGCAAAAGGCTACGGATGGGCTGCTCAACCTATATGGCCTGGAAGGCTAGAAGTCCGTTTGTGCGCTCGCGGGCTCAGGTCGAGTCACACAGGCCGTTTGTTCTGGATTTTGTTTTGCAGCCGCAGCTTTCCGAACAAAAAATCTTTTCGCATCTGTAATGGTCGCTAATAATCACCGACACTAATTCTATTGCCGCGACAGTCCGCCTTCCTCACAAATTCTGATGAAACCTCTTGATCAATCTCAGCATTCAACAACGAGTAGAAACTGCTAGATTGAACTGATCCGTCGCCGATGCCTACGCCTCGAGGTTAAAAACCTGGCCCTGCTGCCATCTGCATCCATCAAGAACGCTAGCCTGCTAGCACCGCCACCTCTCACAGGAGCCTCCACTCTGGTACCTGGACGCTCCCCATTTTAATTCCCCCTTTGTTTCTTCTTCTCATCTTGCAGGTTGCGCTCCGGTTGTGAATCTGCTCGACGTTTTGTGCGTCCACCCAATTTGATTGGATTAGTCTGCTCGCTGAAGCTAGGACAAACCGGCCATCATCGCGTAGCAGGGAACCTCCGTTCCAAGGTGATTTTCTTGAGTCGATTCCAACGCTGTGTTAATTTGGGTCTGTGCAGGAAGCCAGGAACAGGTTGGCTGTATGCAGGAGAAGATCGATCTGGGCGGTCCTGTATTCATTGACTTCATTGAGAATGAATAGGCTACCAAGGTACTCCGTATTGTTTTGTCTTGGAGTTTCTGATGCTAACGGTACAAGATTTCCATGGTTGGTTTAAGTGGTGAGTTGCACAGATCAGCCAATCAGTTGTCCGTTGAACAAAATAAAAAGTTGTCCACTGAATCATATTAAGGATTGAAATTCATGCAGTGGTTTTTTCGATGAAGTCCTGCAGTGTTTTCGCTGGTACATTTTCCACCTATCTGTCCTTAAAGATCGAGGCTGAGTGCCAACCTCCGCGGGACGAAAGAGAATTTCTTCGCTGGAAGAAACAGTTTGTTCCATTGGACTTTGTGTACTGTCTATCTATGATTTGAGCCTGCAAGATTTTAGAAGTCTTCCCTTTTGTTTTGCTGCACAATTTTTTGAAGCAACTGATACAAGGGTGAAAATAGTTGTTTGGTTTGTTCAAAAGCTTTCCTACGTCATGACAGTGAGAAGAACAATTTCGATTTACATTTAGTCCGGACATCCAAATGTGTTCTTCACAAACTCTTTTTAAATAATGGCACACTTTTATTTGGACATCTTAATTGAGTAATCTGGCAGATATTTGTGAATTGTGATGGATGTACCTTGGAAGCTATAACTATGTATGTGTATTTTTGTACTGTGAGAAATATTTGATCTGAGTCATACACTACTACACAGGCGAGCTATCACAAATGTTTTATACAATTCTTTATAAGGAATGACTCATTGATCCCTTGCAAGTAACAGCTTATTTCATTACGTTTTTGTTTGCCTCTTACTCAACTTTGTGTTATTTCAGTTTATGGATCTCACATAGATAATAAAAGATACAAGATACTCTTTGTCTCAAATTTAATACAGGTGTAGTTGGATAAAAATGAGACTTTAATTGATCAATATGATCCATAGAAATATATCGTACATGTAAGTTGTATTCTACACAATTATTTGTTTAATAATTTTTTTTCCTTACAGGGCTGTTTTATTTACGCAAATATCCCGCAGCAACGCGCGGGGTATCATCTAGTTACATTAGTTTGCATGTGAAATTTGTTGGGCAATACTCACAATCATTACCATTGATGCACTTTTTTGGAAGCATGATGTTAATGTGGTCTATCTTTGTTTCCTGAATGATTTTGACTATTGCTTCCTGAAGTTGAAGAAAATTTGTTGTTTCTAAAATCTGGTTATGTGTAGGGAGGTCATCAAGCTCGTCTTACAAGTTTTAACCGCAGTTCAGAGCAAGAACTGCTGGAGCTGGATAGGAGGATTAGTGCCGCTGGTCTAAGGCAGGGTAGGTACTAATATTCATGTCACTGTCACTTTGACTAGAATATTCATGTAACACATATTGTCATTCCTTTTGGTGGCCATGTCATTTTGATCCTAGCTAGCTTGTGTTATACTCCTACATGTTAGCATGTATCAGCATGGGTGTGCAATTATTCTTTAAATTTACAAGAGACACTTGGATCTCTCCATGTAATGTATTATGATGTCCAAGTAGACCCATTCGAATGCAGGTTTCATTGCATTCCTACTATAGTGTCTTGTTTGTTTGTCATGTTTTCTTGTGAAAGCTGGATATAATTTTTTTCCTTCTTCTAGCAAATTTGTTATGAGAAGCTATTAAATAATCCTAATTTATGGTATGGTTGACTGTGCCCTGAGTAGAGCTGTGTGCACCTTGTTCCTATTTGCAGTATATATATATATATCATGTGTGACGCGTGGAGATCCAAAAAATAGCATAGAGGATATGCCGAATTTTCTAGCTGAAATATGTAATGAGTACTCTTATTTCTTACTTGAATTTTTGTGATAAATAACACGCTGAAAATAGAGCAAAGCAATTTTAGTTATTACTGTTAAATTCTGGATAAATAGAATATGCCAATATTGCTTGCTGCACCATTTTTGCTAGTTTACTTCTAGTTCAAGTGAAGCATGTATTAATGATTTTTTTCCCTAAATTACAAGATCCATTTCCGTTTTGCATAATTGTGGTAAACATGTGATTCATGCACTCACCATGCACATTCTATTTGTAGGACCATGAAGTGGAGCTACCCAAAGGTTGGAAGGAGGTAACAGAGCACTTCTTCCTCTAAGTCTGAGGGGTTTAGGTGAGTATCCATGGCTATCCAAAGGTGTGGTTGATGTGTGGTTTGGCCTGTGATGCTGGTTTAGGTTTAGGTTGTGTAGTTTCATTGCAGTAATAAGAGATGTTCTTTTGTTGATGTATAGCATTATTCAATTTGTAGCTTCTTTTTAAATAATTCTACCATTGTTTCTTTGCATAGTTTGTTTTTTCTTGAAGATTGTATTATGAGGATTAAGCAACAACCTTGATTTCGTTTAACTGTGCTTAGTTTATTTTATATGTCAGGTGTGAGAGTTGGAGAGAAAATAATGCGAGGAAGATTGATAGAAGATAAATGCAAGACTTGAAGGAGCGGATGAGTGCTTGTGCTTGTCCTGGCGGTGTGCAGCAGTGCCGCACGGAGCGAGGCTGCAGCAAGCATCAGCTAGTGCCTCTCCCCTCCAGCTGCTTGGGTGCTGCGTGACCTTGCCATTCTTGCTCCACGCAACGAGAGGCATTGCGGCTGCTGTGTTTATGTAGTTATACAAATAGTGTTTCCAATGTTTAAGTACTGGATTTCTTATAGTACTCAGAAGTCATGATACTGTAACTAATTGTAATTTTTTTCGTTGTTGGTAGCATCTGTCTATAGTTATTGAACTTGTCATTGTGTATTTCCTATATATGAGACTGAAATGTCCAAATAATTAGCATTGGTTATGTCAAAATTTCCAGCATTTTTTTTGTTAAAGAAATATCCCTGTTTTATGCATTGGGCGCCTTTGAGCACTAAAATAACAAACGCGTGAGAAGTTTGTTTTGTGATTATGATCATCACCACTACTTTGGCATATAAAATAGAATTGGTTATATGGTTTCTGATGGTTGTGACTGCAAGTCAGCCTAGAGCATCTATATATGTAGACAAAATTCGATCATCGTCATATTTATTTCTAAAAGTGATGTTGCTAGCTCAAGCTTTGCCGTTTTGCATTTGTATTTACTATTCACCTGGCATTTGCTAACTCAAAGCAGCAATCAGCAAGATCACTGATCATATGATGATTTCTAAATACCCAACATTTATTGGTTGTTGTCGCATTTTGTTATTTTTAGTTGCAACAATACAAGTTTCCTTGATACTAGTTATCATTAGAAGATCTGATCGAATGCACTTACTAAAAATCCATTCAATTTGGCTCCATTTACATTTGGGAAATTTGAATCTCTAGACGATAGCAACCGTAGCTATTTGGCTCCACTTTTTACATTAAAAGCAACTACAGATGCATGGTTTCCACGGGCATGTTGAATCAGTCAGCCAAATGCAGTCTTTTGTGCATCGGCTTCCGCTAACATCGGAAGTATCAGAACTGATGTGAGACTCCCTTTGATAGCTCCTTAGAATACGGATTGAGATTACTAGAGAAGCAGTTATTAGGAAACAATCAATCTGTAATTACTAGGAGAGAATCAATGGTAGCCACTAGCCACGCCCCGTCGTTTAGACTCACAAGACCTCCACGTCACCAATCCAGTGCAGGATACATCCAATCTCGGCGGTCGATTGTATCCCTGCGTCTGTGCGCCTAACAACAGCCGAGAGAGAGAGAGGGGCAAAAATTTACCTCCAACCACATCTTCCCGCCATAGCACTCCCTCGTCCCTCGAAAGTTTGAACTCCAACCTTGACCTCCGCCAGTCTATATATACTAGAACGGGTGTATCTAACGCGTGCGTCGCGTGTGACTTAGACTTTGACTCTTGCTCGGAGAGGAGAGGAGAGGAGAGGAGAGGGGATGAAACTCTGAGATAGGGGGCGAGCACCATGGATGAAGGTTTGAGCACGCAGCTGCGCCAGGGAGATATGAATCCCTGGACGACTCTTCAGGCAGGCCATGGATGAGGTTGGGCACGCGGCTGCACCATGGATGAAGGTTTGAGCAGCACCATGGCGTAAATCCGATTGCCATCCGCCCGGCCGGCCGCGAGCGACCTTTTCTCGAGATGCGATCTAGCAACAGCCAACAGGTGTGTAACTACCTCCCATATCTAGGATCTGTTTCTTGAGTTTTTCTTGCCTGGTTGGTGCATGGGTTGATCCGTTGATTAGTATTTACCTGCCCGCCATCAGAGAGATACATACGTTGATTTGGGTCTCTGAATCTGATGATTCTCAATACTTACCTTACATCCGAGCTACCAGACAATCTGGTCTGAAGTCTATAATTTGGGTATTAGTACCTCAATCTGAAGTCCACCCTTGCATCTAGAAGATGGGTACTAGCATAGCCTCCACGAACACAACACAAATCATTGTCGAGCTGAGCGCAATAATGGAGAACAGTGTCAGCAGTTAGCACCTCCCTCTCCCCCATGTGCAGATCACAACCCTCCACTCCAACAACTCGGTCGATCCTCACCTGGAGCACAATCTCCACAAATAGTGAAGCTTATCAACTAAATTACAATTTGAAATAGTTGATTACATACAAAAGAAGGGACCAATATATTAATTTGTTTGGTTCCAAAGTCGGGTCTTTATGTTTAGATATATGGGAATACCTATTCACTACCATAAACTAAACAATCGAGAATGGAAACCAATAGAGGAGAGAGAAAGATCTTAAGTTGGGTGGGGAAATTACGATCTTATGGTAATGGTCTAGTGCTAATTAATTTAGTTTAACTAGCATACCGATGGTTATGTTATCCTTTTATGAAATAGGGGTAAGAAAAAGATTGAATTTTTTATCACGATTTGTCTGGCAAAGTTATGGACACAAGAGGAACTACATATTTACTCGGTGGAACATTATTTGTAGACCTAAAGATCAGGAGGGACTTGGAGAGGAGGTTTTAGAGATCAAAAGTAAGTGTTTATTAAGTAAGTGGCTCGTTGAAATCTTAAGTGATCAGGGAGTATGACATGAATTAATTCATAACAAATATTTGGATTCCAAGTTTTTGTCCCAAGTAAAGTCAAAGTCTCCGGACTCCCTTTTTGGGAAGAGCCTTATGAAATGTAAAGAAGGGTTCTTTCAACATGGTCGTTTTAATGTCAGTAGCGGCAAAGACACCCGTTTTTCGGAAGATACGTGGCTAGAGAACACTGCCTCTTTCCCAAAAATGTTCATATATAACGTAGTACAATGAAAATAAATTTAATCGCTAATTTTGTGTCTCAAGTGCCACTAAACATAGGTTTTGGGCAAGCACTAAGTGAAAATAGAGGAGACAGATGGATCCATTTAGTTCGGCACTTAATGTATGTTCAACCAAGCAACCTGATTTTTTTGTTTGGAAACTAACAACATCTATTTCTTTCACGATTAAGTCTTTGTATATCAATTATACCCGGACAATTTTAGGGTGCGTTTGGATGGATACAACATTTGCCTTACCAAAATGTTGGTCACGCCAAACTTTTTTGGCCATTGTTTGGATCGGTACCAATTTTGGCAAATCTATTACCACAACGTTTCACATTTTGAGCCTAGGCAAAGGTTTCCAAAGACACATTTTGACACAATAGGCAGTTTCTCACATAACTGAAATAAGATATGCATGCAGATTGTATAACATGTGCTTTTCGGCCTGTGTCATCCTGGTGCAGGGGCTGTGCTAGTGTTTTTCTGCATCTACCAGTTGCCATAAATGTCTCCTAAGAGAATATTGCCGTCCACACACCACATGAATCAAAGTATTTCCTGGCTACCTATATATAAGTAAGATAAAAGTAAATTGCGACTGATTGACCCTCATACGCTATCACTCCAGCAACAGCTGTGACCTGTGAGCACTTCATCTATGAGATTATTACCAGATCGCAGTTAATTATCTTCACGGATGAAGAGGATCCATGTGTGAGTCGCTCCATAACGCGACGCCTGCAGGCTTTATCCGCCTCGTATCTTGTTGGGGATTCGAGGTCGATGGCATCGCATTCCTCGCAAGTTTTACTACCACACAACATGATTCCATGCAACCCCACAGCTCGTTCCATGACAAACCTTATATAGTTTGTCACCTTGTCTTCCTCCTCGAACCCTATCATCACGAGCAACCTTAAGTTCAGGTGCTTCATTTCTTTGGATGGTTCCCACACCACGTTGGCCTTCTCGGCACTGAGCTCGCACGTTTTGACGCAGGAATGACGAGCCCGGCTTAACTTCACGCATGGACACAGAAGAGAAAACAATGTAGCAAAAGTTGAGTCAGATATATCTTTGCCAAAAAAAAAATCGCATCATCAATCAACACTAGTATTAAAGCTTGAGATTCCTGTAGAGTGTTTGGAGGAATTTGCATGAACAAAACCCCATATACACTAAGGCAAATGCATATGCTTCAGGGATTCCTATCAAGTTACAGCTGTATTACTCCTAAGTGTTAAGCTGTTGGCCTCGACCATGATACTTTGTAATAAAGAGGGTGATGTGTACAGTGTACTACATTATTACTCGAAGCAGATCGCAAGGATTTCCTCGTTTTCAAATATAAAAGAAAACATATAAGGTAACAGACTTACAGGAAGGTGAGCTAGCAGACTTACTATAAACATTTGCAGGGCAGGTGCAGCTTCAAGGATAAACAGGGTCCAGCTCAGATCACACTCAGGAAAGATATGCCAAAGCCCCAAATCCTTGAGATTGCGGAATATAGGAGTGAGCAGTTTCGGATGTTCAGGCTTAATCCAAATCTGCAGGAAGAAGAAAAATGCAGAGATTAAATCGGTAGAGAAGAACATAACATACTGTATGTAGGGTGCAGAAATTAAAGAGACTACCATTTGGCAGCTAAAATTAAGATGCAGCTGCGACAGGCTCGTGACATTCGTTGTGAGGCACTCGCTCAGCGCGAACGGCGCCTGCCCCACCCCTGCATGAGTACAGAGAGTCACAGAGCGAAGTTGAGGTACATAGCCAAGGCGCAGCGGAGGGTTCTCGGAGTTCCAAGACACGCACGTGAGATGCGTCAGCTTTGGCAGAGAAACAAGCTCGATCCGCATGCAACTACAGCTAACGAACTCGAGGCTCTGAATGACAGAGTTGGGCACGTCGATCTCGAGCGCAGAGTGCCAACCCAATATGCAGGATGTTAAGGACAGGTGCTCGAGCTTATCGCAAGCCCCCATGAGGCTGGGCAGGTCGGCGTCCCCGAGGTCGAGGCTCGTGAGCGATAGGTCCGTGAGCCACCGGAAGGCGATGGGGCAGGCATGAGAGAACGACATGAATTGCTGACCAAGCTCGGTGCGGCCGACAGCTGTCAGGTCGGAGTCAGATGTAGGCGGAATTACGTCGAACTCGAGGAGTTCGGTCTGGCCACGGCTCACGGTGTCCTCGACGGCGCGGCCGATGGAGCTCAGGTCAGGGGCCGACAGGTGGAAGCAGAGGCGGAGGGCCTTGACGGAACGCCTGCTGTTGCAGTCGCACTTGCACTCCGCCGGAGGACACGTTGGTAGCAACCTGCACACCGCACCCGTGAACGCGCCCATTGTCTCGAGCGGCGCTCTGCCCTGGAAGTCGTCGACGTCGAGGTCCACGCGAGAGAGCTGGTGCGGGAGGTGCCGCCACCGCGTGGAGACCGCGCCGGCGCGGACCGCCTCATGCAGGCTGAGGCGTCCGAGGATTCCGAGGAGGAGATCGTCCGGTAATGCGCTGATTCGATCTCTATCTTGCCCGACTTTGGACGGCCGTGACTCCATGATTGGAACCCCGGCCCGGTTGATCTGATCAGGATTGCTATTATAGTTTGGGACAGTAATTATTAACAGAATAGGCCGATTAACATGGGATTTCTAAGCGACGATGGATGTGGGTTTATAATTAAATTACGAAACTTTGAAGAATCCTTCTCCGTGACGGCTGGATTGCTAGTTACAATTGTGAAAAAAAAAAGGAATGCAGCATGAGAGCAGAGGATAAAATCGCTGCCATGTCAAGAGCCTAAAACATCTATTTGTGCTAGCAGCAACATATCACACTAAAAGTTGCGGTCAACTGCAAAAGTTTTTTTATATTCTATGTTTTATACAACTTTTTTACTCCCTCCGATCCAAATTAATTGCCGCAGATTTAGATTAAATGTTGCTTAAAATCTTGGTAGATCCATTGAACTTGCGATAACTAATTTTGATTGGAGGTAGTAATAAAAATTGGCGCTACGTGTAATTTTCTCTATCCGCTGGAACGCTGAATTTGGAGCGGCGGAAAGAGGCTCATAAGGGCATTTTGGACTCTTTGTGCTTAAAATCAATCAACCAAACTTTAGGGAGAAATCTTACTTCCTAGTAGGTATAGATATAGATAGATAGATTAATAGGTTAGTTCCCAATAAATATAAAAAAGTTGCAATATAATAAAGATTTTACTACAATGAACTACAAAGTTCATGTATGCATTTCACATGCATCACAAGCGGAGCTGATGATGTGGCCCCTGGTGAAGTCGTTGGGAATCGCGATGTGGTAAGTGTCGCAGTCGCTGCAGAAGACCTGCGCTGCAGTCGATTCCGGGTCGCAGGAGGAGCGAGTAGAAGATGGTGAAGAGGGCGCCATGATGGTCGATGACGATGTCGATTCTCCCAAGATCAAACTGATTAGGCCCAGGAGATGGAAGGTGCCCATTGTTATGTCATGGAAGCGCATATCTCCGATCATCAGGCTGATCCCCTCATGGAAGGGGTTGAAAGAAGGAAGCGACGCCGACGGATGCTAGATGAACGTGAGAGAGCCTAAGTATATTTGGTCCCCAGAAAGCGACGGGTCACAGATCGTTGATGTCGGAGCCACTGAAATCATGGCTCTAGCGCCTAGGTTTCCAACAAAAGGCACTGATTGGTGTGGGGTCTCCATGATAGTTCCCATAGATGTTTGACTTGGGTTTAGGAAAGAAGAGCGCTGGTGAATCCGTCGGCTATCAAACAAAAGGGAGGCGATATTTTACCCAGGTTCAGTCCCCGGAGGGTAAAACCCTGATTCATGCTTGTCTAATCTTGATTATTGATGAAGGTTATAATGTCGCCATGATGGCTTATGGTGATAAATCGAGGAGGCAAGATCGTGTGTGTAAGGTGCTAGATATGTCATCCTCCCTACGACCCCTCCTAGCCTTTATTAATGAGGCTAGGTCTGAGGTGTCCTAGTCGGGTCTTGTTCTTGTTCGTCAAGCCAAGAACTTAGGCCTTTGTTGCTCTGCAGGTGTTGGCTTCTCTTGGGCCTCCAGCTAGGTCGGACCATGCATACCAACGGTGGTACCCAATGGGTAATACAACTATCGGGCGAATGCCTCAATCTCGGTGCCTCTCGCCGCCTTTCGCACGGCTGTTTCGTCCTCTCTGAGCCGCTCTTCCTCCTGATGGCGACAAAGGTTGCCTGCGGGCCGCCACTTCTGCCTCCAACGCGGTGTGGTGGCCGGCCTACTGGCGTGCGGCCTCTGCCGGCGCCCTCTAGGCAATCTCTTTGTCCGGTCGGTGGGAGTTGAACTCTGCAGCCATGAACTGGTGGTTGCTCTCTTCCAAAGCCACCATGTGGGGACAGCTCAAGGCGGTTGGAGTCGATGGAGTTTTCTGAGGCTTCCAGGGCTCGCTGTCGTGCTGTAACATCCCAAACTTCAAAAGCAATGAAGAAAATCAATTTCCCTTATTTCAAAATTTGGTGCCAACAAAAACTTGAATTGAATTAAATTGTGTGCATAGTGTTCATGCATGATTGTGTTGATGTTGCTATGATGGCTGTTTAGAATGGTGTGAATTACCAATGAACCCAAAACAATAACATTTGAGTCAAAGAAAAGCAAAACAAATAAAAAGAAAAATGAAAATCAAGTCACGTATGATAATGGTCACTTTTGCAAATAATATCAGGATGCCTACTTTGAGCCTCTGTAGTAAACAATTTCTAAACTAAACTTTCCCATTTCTTTGCCCATCATCCAAGAACACATCAAGGTGATCACATTGGTGTTGACCAACCTTGCTGAGTCATTCTCAAATGCTTATAATAAGCAACCAAAGTGACAACATTGAAATAGATTCAAGATCACATCAAATTTGATTTTCATCAAATCAACTTCACTTTGCAAACCAATGCCACCAAGAGATGCCAAATATTATTAGAATCACACCCATAAAATATTTTGGCAAAATTCAAAATATTTTCTCTTGCGGCCATTGTGTCGAACACTTGGTGTGCATGATTCAGCTATGAGCATACACTCTAAAAACCAGTGGTTTTAAGCCTAAACCCTAGCCCCAATGGTCAACCTCAGCCTCCTCTTAAACCCCCTAGTAATGCCATGCATTTTCTCCACTGTTCCCTGGTAATCATCACCATGGCAAGGTCATGCCATGACATCATGCCACCACCATGCCACTCATCACCACCAGCCCTCTCCTCTCACCTCCACCATGTCCTGGAGCTACCCCTCCATCTCCTGACCCTGCTGGTACCAGCCATTGGCCAAGGAGAGACCAGCACAGGCCAGCCCAGGACGTGCCCATGTCACCCAGTGACGCCATGACCGGCATGGTCGCGACGCACGAGCACGCCAGAGCACGGCCTCGCCCCGTCGCCTCCGTCCTCCCCTTGACCTCTGCTTCCGCCCTGAGCATCGCCACGACACCAGGAACACGGCAGACATCCTCCCTCTCTCCCCCGTGCACTGTCGCCGTCGTGATCATCGGCGACGACCGCCACAGTACCGTCGGACACGATGATCTCACCATCGTGTCTGACAACCATTCTCCGCGCCACGAGCACCATGACGATCGCCATGACGCCAGGAGCAGCACGCCGTCCTTGCCTTGCCCCTTCGCAGCCCAGAGCTCCACCTCCATGATCGACACCGTGACCACCCGCAACACCTCTCATTCGCTATAAATAGAGACCTCCCCCGCTCGATTTCTTCACACCCTTCTCCTCCACTCCTCTCACTGACGCTCCTCGAGCACCGCCGCGCCCCAATTTGACACACCAAGCCCCAATTTCTCGCCGGAGCTCCGCCAGTACCCCTACAAGCTCGCCGACGATTGGAGTCACCCCAGGAGCTGCTGCCGGTACCAGGAGCCTCGCCGTCATCTTCCACGACCTCTCCCAGCCTCGCCGAGGCTCGCCGGTCCTCCGGTGAGCCTCCGACCCCCTAGGTCCGCCGCGGTTAGGGTTGGAACTCGCCGTCGACGATGACGAGCCTCGGCCGTTCGATCTCTTTCTAATCCTACGGCCCTCCTCTCGCGTACCGTTTCGGGGTTTTAAGACCCGCAGATAGGCGGGACCCACTGTCAGGCCGCTCACGTGTGCGAGACGCGCCACTGGGCCGGCCCTTTTCCTTTTCTCCTGGCCCGTTTAGCTTTCCCGCCTAAGCCCGTGATTTCAAATTCGATTTATTCTTTTTAGCCGAAATATAATACTGCTGCCCTATTCAAAAATAAATAGAAAAATATCTACTGAGCCAAAATTTATGAAATAAATATTTCTGGAAAGCTTATGAAATTATCTAGCCAAATCAATTGGTTTCAACATCACAAGAATTGTAGAACACTTGTAGTAAAAATAACAAGAAAGTACCTTTTCAAAATTCAAACATTTATTAGAAATCAACCATAATTTATTTTGAGTTGATTCCACCTCTCAAAATTCACATTTCAAACACTCTACATGAATATGTAAAAATATGACATTAGTTTTTACCATGATCATGGGCTAGAGTAAATAATGGCTATGTGGCTATTTCGAACTCATTTAAATTACCAAAAATATTAGCAAAATATTATGAGAGGTATCCTCTCATTTAAATCACCTTTCCAAGTAATTCAATGTGAGGTGATGACATTGGCATACATGACCTCATATTTTATTACTTGAGAATATTAAATCTTTTCCAAGTAGTATTTAAATTGTATGAGATGTAGCATCTCATTTAAATCATTTTCTCAAATGGATAAATATGAAGTGGTGACTTTGGTCAGCATGATCTCATACTTTATTATTTGAGGATATTAAAGCTTAGTAATATTCAATGAGAGGAAATTATTTTTCCAAAAAGAAAACAAAGCCAACCACAATATTAAAAATGGTGTGATGCTAGATCATCTTGTGCGAGCCATTTGAGTGTTAAGTCTAGTACCTAAGTATTGTTTGGTGATTGTATACCTCGTATCCGTTTATAGACGCTAGTACCAAAGGCTATGAGGAGGAGGAGGTCTTCTACGAAGAAAAGGAAGAACACTTTGATCACTGTACCAATCAAGGCAAGCTCTACTAATGCAAGCAATACTAGTGCAAGCTACCCTTGCAATACTTATTTGTTTAAGGATTTGTCCAAGCCCAAGTTTTTATCTTGCAAGCTTTAACTTTGGTTATCAAGGCTTATTTTTTTATAGTTAACTTTGGTCTAAATATAGAGTACTACAAGAGCACCAAACTTAGCCTATAGAGCTAAAATTTAGTTAGCACCCCTCATGATTAGTTGCTAGTGCTAAAACTAAAATTGACCACTCTAGATGGGAACTTGTGAATCAAATGATTTTGAAAACCTTAGAATGATGAGTGATACGTCTCCAACGTATCGATAATTTCTTATGTTCCATGCTACTTTATTGATGATACCTACATGTTTTATGCACATTATATGTCATATTTATGCATTTTCTGGAACTAACCTATTAACAAGATGCCGAAGAGCCAGTTGCTGTTTTCTGCTTTTGGTTTCAGAAATCCTAGTAAAGAAATATTCTCGGAATTGGACGAAACTTTCGCGGGTCCTATTTTTGCACGAAGCTTCCAAGACCGAAGACCTAACGAAGTGGGGCCACGAGGCAGCCAGGGGCCGGCGCCCAAGCCCGGCCGCGCCGACCTAGCCCGGGCCCCTCGTGTGGCCCCACGCGTTGACCTTCCGCCTACTTAAAGCTCCCGTCGCGAAACCCCAGCACGAGAGCCACGATACGGAAAACCTTAGAGACGCGCCGCCGCGAATCCCATCTCGGGGGATTCTGGAGATCGCCTCCGGCACCCTGCCGAGAGGGGATTCATCTCCCGGAGGACTCTTCATCGCCATGATCGCTCCGAGTGATGAGTGAGTAGTTCACCCTGGACCATGGGTCCATAGCAGTAGCTAGATGGTTGTCTTCTCCTTGTTGTGCTTCATTGTTAGATCTTGTGAGCTGCCTAACATGATCAAGATCATCTATATGTAATTCTATATGTTGTGTTTGTCGGGATCCGATGGATAGAGAGTACTATGATTATGGTGATTATCAATCTATTGTTCATGTGTTGTTTATGATCTTGCATGCTCTCCGTTATTAGTAGAGGCTCTGGCCAAGTTTTTACTCTTAACTCCAAGAGGGAGTAATTATGCTCGATAGTGGGTTCATGCCTTCATTGATACCTGGGACAGTGACAAAAGTTCTAAGGTTGTGATCTGTTGCCACTAGGGATAAAACATTGATGCTATGTCTAAGGATGTAGTTATTGATTACATTACGCACAATACTTAATGCAATTGTCTGTTGCTTTGCAACTTAATACTGGAGGGGGTTCGGACGATAACCTGAAGGTGGACTTTTTAGGCATAGATGCAGTTGGATGGCGGTCTATGTTCTTTGTCGTAATGCCCGGATTAAATCTCACTATATTTACCATGTCATGTATATGCATTATTATGCCTTTCTCTATTTGTCAATTGCCCGACGTAATTTGTTCACCCAACATGCTTTTATCTTATGGGAGAGACACCTCTAGTGAACTGTGGACCCCGGTCCTATTCTTTCCATAGCATACAATCTACTTGTTTTACTGTTTTCTTTGCAAACATCTTCCACTCGATACGTTTAATCCTTTGTTACAGCAAGCCGGTGAGATTGACAACCTCACTGCTTCGTTGGGGCAAAGTATTTTGGTTGTGTTGTGCAGGTTCCTAGTTGGCGCCGGAATCCCTGGTGTTGCGCCGCATCACATTTCGCGACCATCAACCTTCAACGTGCTTCTTGGCTCCTACTGGTTCGATTAAACCTTGGTTTCATACGAGGGAAAACTTGCCACGTGCGCATCATACCTTCCTCTTGGGGTTCCCAACGGACGTGTACATCTACGCGCATCAAGCACTTTTCGGCGCCGTTGCCGGGGAGATCAAGACACGCTGCAAGGAGTCTCCACTTCTCAATCTCTTTACTTTGTTTTTGTCTTGCTTTATTTTATTTACTACTTTGTTTGCTGCACTAAATTAAAATACAAAAAAATTAGTTGCTAGTTTTACTTTATTTACTGTCTTGCTCTCTATATCGAAAACACAAAAAATTAGTTACTCATCTTTACCTTATTTGCCTAGTTTACTTTTTGCTTATTTCATCATGCTTAATCCTAAGTTTACTTTGGAAGAGATACCGGTAGGACGAGGGTGTATCATTGGAAGAGATAATATAGAAGAATTTTTCACCCATGTTAGTATGGATGAAGATTTTGAAGATATACCATTATTAAAAACTGCTCCTACTTATGAAAGTGCTTCTGCCTGTTTGATACACATGTTAGAAACTAGATTTGTTAATCTCAATCCCATAATACAACATATGTTTCTTACACTTTCGGATATGGAGATGGGGGAAAAGAGAAATTTTGTTTTAAAAGTCCTTGTTAGAGAATTTGAGGATATAGTTAAAGAAGCTAGAAAAGTTTTTATTAAGCATAAGAGGCTTGGTTTCTTTCCTAATTTTAAACAAATACTTGAAAAGATGGATATGGATAGAATTAAGTATACTAATAATGTTAATGATGGTAGGGAAATTAAAGCGCCAATACCTAGCAAACTACTAGGGATGCATGAAGCTTTGGAAAATAACTATGCTTGGCTTGTTCCTGAAAATTTGTTTGATGAGAATAGTAAGCCTAGGAGCAATGAGAGAGGAGTTACTCATATAGACCAGATACAATGCATTGTTGAGAAAACTCCCAGCTCCCAAGGTAATGATGTTGATGCTTCTACTCTCGATGTTACTTGATTTACACTTTCTGCGCCTAGCTGAAAGGCGTTAAAGAAAAGCGCTTATGGGAGACAACCCATGTTTTTACCTACAGCAATTTTTTGTTTTATTGAGTCTTGGAAGTTGTTTACTACTGTAGCAACCTCTCCTTATCATGTTTTTGTGCCAAGTAAAGTTTCTATGTCAAAGTTGATGTTATATTTGGGATCGCTGCACAGAAACAGCATTGCTGTCTGTCACGAATCTGGGCATAATTCTCTGTAGAAAATTCGAAAAAATCTGCCAATTTACGAGCGTGATCCTCAGATATGTACGCAACTTTCATTAGTTTTGAGTTTTTCCATTTGAGTAAGTCTGGTGCCATTTATAAATTCGTCTTTACGGACTGTTCTGTTTTTGACAGATTCTGCCTTTTATTTCGCATTGCCTCTTTTGCTATGTTGGATTTATTTCTTTGATCCATTAATGTCCAGTAGCATTATGCAATGTCCAGAAGTGAAAAGAATGATTGTGTCACCTCTGAATGAGTGAATTATTAATGATGCACTAACCCTCTAATGAGTTTGCTTGAAGTTTGGTGTGAAGGAAGTTTTCAAGGGTCAAGAGAGGAGAATGATATACTAAGATCAAGAGGAGTGAAAGCTCTAAGCTTGGGGATGCCCCTGGTTCATCCCTGCATATTTTAAGAAGACTCAAGCGTCTAAGCTTGGGGATGCCCAAGGCATCCCCTTCTTCATCGACAACATCATCAGGTTCCTCCCCTGAAACTATATTTTTATTCATCACATCTTGTGTTCTTTACTTGGAGCGTCGGTTTGTTTTTGTTTTTGTTTTTGTTTGAATAAGATGGATCCTAGCATTCACTTTGTGGGAGAGAGACACGCTCCGCTGTTGCATATGGACACATGTGTCCTTAGGCTTTACTCATAATGTTCAAGGCGAAGTTTCTTCTTCGTTAATTTGTTATATGGTTGGAATTGGAAAATGCTACATGTAGTAATTCTAAAAATGTCTTGGATAATGTGATACTTGGCAATTGTTGTGCTCATGTTTAAGCTCTTGCATCATATGCTTTGCACCCATTAATGAAGAAATACATAGAGCTTGCTAAAATCTGATTTGCATATTTGGTTTCTCTAAGGTCTAGATAATATCTAGTATTGAGTTTTGAACAACAAGGAAGACAGTGTAGAGTCTTATAATGTTTACAATATGTCTTTTATGTGAGTTTTGCTGCACTTGTTCATCCTTGAGTTTGCTTCAAATAACCTTGCTAGCCTAAACCTTGTATCGAGAGGGAATACTTCTCATGCATCCAAAATCCTTGAGCCAACTACTAAGCCATTTGTGTCCACCATACCTACCTACTACATGGTATTTACCCGCCATTCCAAAGTAAATTGCTTGAGTGCTACCTTTAAAATTCCATCATTCACCTTTGCAATATATAGCTCATGGGACAAAATAGCCTTAAAAACTATCGTAGTATTGAATATGTACTTATGCACTTTATATTTTATTAAGTTGCTTGTTGTGCGATAACCATGTTTCTGGGGAACGCCATCAACTATTGTTGAATATCATGTGAGTTGCTATGCATGTCCGTCTTGTCTGAAGGTCTATCATTTTAGTGGTTGGAGCATGCAAAATTGTTAGAGAAGAACATTGGGCCGCTAACTAAAGCCATGAATCATGGTGGAAGTTTCAGTTTTGGACATATATCCTCAATCTCATATGAGAATAATAACTTTGCTACATGCTTATGCATTAAAGAGGAGTCCATTATCTGTTGTCCATGTTGTCCCGTATGGATGTCTAAGTTGAGAATAATCAAAAGCGAGAAATCCGAAATGCGAGCATTCTCCTTGGACCTTTGTACAGGCGGCATGGAGGTACCCCTTTGTGACACTTGGTTGAAACATGGCATGCAAAGATCCGGTAGTCCAAGTTAAGTAGGACAAGGTGCGGGCACTATTAGTATACTATGCGTGAGGCTTGCAACTTGTAAGATATAATTTTCATAACTCATATGCTTTATTACTACCGTTGACAAAATTGTTTCATGTTTTCAAAATAAAAGCTCTAGCACAAATACAGCAATCGATGCTTTCCTCTGAAGGACCATTCTTTTACTTTTATTGTTGAGTCAGTTTACCTATCTCCTTCCACCTTAAGAAGCAAACACTTGTGTGAACTGTGCATTGATTCTTACATACTTGCATATTGCACTTGTTATATTACTTTATGTTGACAATATCCATGAGATATACATGTTATAAGTTGAAAGCAACCAAACTTAATCTTCTTATGTGTTGCTTCAACACCTTTACTTTGATTTATTGCTTTATGAGTTAACTCTTATGCAAGACTTATTGATGCTTGTCTTGAAGTACTATTCATGAAAAGTCTTTGCTATATGATTCAGTTGTTTACTCATGTCATTACCTTTGCTTTGATCGCTGCATTCATTACATATGTTTACAAATAGTATGATCAAGATTATGATGGCATGTCACTTCAGAAATTATCTTTGTTATCGTTTTACCTGCTCGGGACGAGCAGAACTAAGCTTGGGGATGCTGATACGTCTCCAACGTATCGATAATTTCTTATGTTCCATGCTACTTTATTGATGATACCTACATGTTTTATGCACATTATATGTCATATTTATGCATTTTCGGAACTAACCTATTAACAAGATGCCGAAGAGCCGTTTGCTGTTTTCTGCTTTTTGGTTTCAGAAATCCTAGTAAAGAAATATTCTCGGAATTGGACGAAACTTTCGCCAGGGTCCTATTTTTGAAGCTTCCAAGACCGAAGACCTAACGAAGTGGGGCCACGAGGCAGCCAGGGGGTGGCGGCGCGGCCCAAGCCCTGGCCGCGCCGACCTAGCCCCTGGGCCCTCGTGTGGCCCCACGCGTTGACCTTCCGCCTACTTAAAGCTCCGTCGCGAAACCCCCACGAGAGCCACGATACGGAAAACCTTGAGACGCCGCCGCCGCGAATCCCATCTCGGGGATTCTGAGATCGCTCCCGGCACCCTGAGAGGGGATTCATCTCCAGGACTCTTCATCGCCATGATCGCCTCCGGAGTGATGAGTGAGTAGTTCACCCCTGGACCATGGGTCCATAGCGTAGCTAGATGGTTGTCTTCTCCTTGTTGTGCTTCATTGTTAGATCTTGTGAGCTGCCTAACATGATCAAGATCATCTATATGTAATTCTATATGTTGTGTTTGTCGGGATCCGATGGATAGAGAGTACTATGATTATGGTGATTATCAATCTATTGTTCATGTGTTGTTTATGATCTTGCATGCTCTCCGTTATTAGTAGAGGCTCTGGCCAAGTTTTTACTCTTAACTCCAAGAGGGAGTAATTATGCTCGATAGTGGGTTCATGCCTTCATTGATACCTGGGACAGTGACAGAAAGTTCTAAGGTTGTGATGTGTCTGTTACTAGGGATAAAACATTGATGCTATGTCTAAGGATGTAGTTATTGATTACATTACGCACAATACTTAATGCAATTGTCTGTTGCTTTGCAACTTAATACTGGAGGGGGTTCGGACGATAACCTGAAGGTGGACTTTTTAGGCATAGATGCAGTTGGATGGCGGTCTATGTTCTTTGTCGTAATGCCCGGATTAAATCTCACTATATTTACCATGTCATGTATATGCATTATTATGCCTTTCTCTATTTGTCAATTGCCCGACCGTAATTTGTTCACCCAACATGCTTTTATCTTATGGGAGAGACACCTCTAGTGAACGTGGACCCCGGTCCTATTCTTTCCATAGCATACAATCTACTTGTTTTACTGTTTTCTTTGCAAACATCTTCCACTCGTACGTTTAATCCTTTGTTACAAGCCGGTGAGATTGACAACCTCACTGCTTCGTTGGGGCAAAGTATTTTGGTTGTGTTGTGCAGGTTCCGTTGGCGCCGGAATCCCGGTGTTGCGCCGCATCACATTTCGCGACCATCAACCTTCAACGTGCTTCTTGGCTCCTACTGGTTCGATTAAACCTTGGTTTCATACTGAGGGAAAACTTGCCACTGTGCGCATCATACCTTCCTCTTGGGGTTCCCAACGGACGTGTACATCTACGCGCATCAATGAGTCATTCTACTGAAAGTTTTGAAGGTGCATATGACCTTTGAATGACAAGGTGAACTTGATAAAAACTGATGGTTGGGTTCGGATGCGATACCATTCCAATTTTGGAGTACCCCCACAATACCTGATAATGGTAAGGCTTAACTGGAAATTTATGCACTTTAGTATGGGTTCCCTCTGAACAAGCGTCATAGGGGTTATGCCGAGGCTGCCTCCGTGAAAGGTGAAATGACGTGAAAAAGAGATGAATGTCTTACCCAAGCCCGCAGTTCCTAGGATGGCAGATTGCCATCACTGGGAGGCCAAGCTCATAGGGGAGGTGCCTATACTAGGGTATGTAAGTGAGAGGTTAATGGTTGATGATCCACATACTGAGTATGATTATTCAGGGCTATCCCTGACAGATGTAATCAAAAGTTGTGGCACAAGTGTACAACCTCTGCAGAGTGTTAAACTATTCGAATAGCCGTGTCCGCGGTCATGGACGGTTGGATGGCTATACTGTTCCGTTGTCAGATATTTTCAAAATGACTTGTGACTTGAAAAGTGAACTTGACTTGACTACCACCAAGTTGTGGGAATGACACTGATGTTCCCACTTGAGTAATTTTAGACAAATAAAGAGTCATTGACTATTAAGTGTTTACGAAATAAAACTGGCTTTGGGCAAATAAACTTAGAAAATTAGAACCCTCATTAAAGCTACTAGTTCTTCTATTAGTGTTAGTTTGCGAGTACTTTATAAAGTACTCATGGCTTTGTCCCTGGCTATTCAAATGGCCAGACTATGAAGAAGAGAACCAGTACCAGGACGATGGACAGCATGATGTCTATGATAACTAGGATCACCTCCCGACGTCAAGCGTTGCCTGTGGAACAGATGGACCGCTACTACGTTTCTTCCGCTATGTGTTTGTTTTTTGATCTGTAGATCAACTGTTGTTTTAATATTGGATCATGAGATCCCTTGTTGTAAGACGATTATGGTTTGTAATGAATAATGTTCCGTGATATCGACTATTATGTCTCGCAAAAACAGTCTTTCTGGGATTGCGATATATGGCATAATAGGCATCTGGAATTAAAAATCCGGGTGTTGACAAGTTGGTATCAGAGCCATTGTTTGACCTTAGGAGGCCCTAGTTAGAATGGACGCCTGAAAAATTTAGTTTCAAAACAAAAGAAGTAAATATTTATGAAAACTTATTCGCACTCTTACCCTGGAGATCTTTTCAAAATAAGGAATCCATGCTCTACTTTTCATTTGTAATTCCAGATAAAATTTTGACACACTTGCTCACTTCTCTAACTTACTCATCCAATTCACTTACAGATGGAGCAGCTCAACCACACCAAGTTTTACCAGCTGGGCAACGGAGGAAGCCTAATCTTTGAGAGGGACTTGGAGGCCTTAGCTGAGTTTCTCGAGTGCCCGCACCCGGAGTTCTTTGGAGCACAAGTCAACGATCAGCCTGGAGGAGAACTGCAGTGGGTCATAGTTGCAGATCTGAGGGGAAAGATTGAACCACCTATGTCCGAGAGAATCCAGTTTTCCGTGAGGGACAACAACTGGCTGGATGGACTAGCTCGAGCCCTGCAGGAAGCACTTGCCCGTCTATGTGGGCAAAGTGTGAACCAGATCAAGGGAACCCGCTTTTCCCACCTTGCAAGGCATGACTCAATGGGAGAGCCAATGAGCTGTCACCGCCCCCAGAACTGAAGTACCCTGTGGAGCACCTGGACTTCATGCTGACTCGCAAGGAGTTAGACAACTCCCACGCCTATGCCAACCAGACACACCTCCACCAGTCGCAGCAGTCCGAGACCATCAAGATCCTTGCTAAGGAGCGCAAGTCACTCCGCCAGCAGCGTGCCAAGAAGGACTACATCATTGCTCGCCTCCGCGCGAAGATAGCATCTCTGGAGGAAACTGTCAAGGCACAAGAGACCCAACTAAAGGACCTGGAAGGAGAAGGTGAAGACATCCAGGGAGGTGGAACATCCTACCTGAGCGATGATGATGACTTTGAGGAAGCCAAAGACCTGGATTTCCACACAGATGTGGAAGGCTATGAGTTCATGGAAGCCGGAGTGGATGACTTCATTCTGATAGATGTTGACGAGGAGGAGTAGTATCACTAGAGCAGTTGCGTAGGTGTGAGTTTGTATCATATCCCTTTGTATTGTAGAACGAGGAAATGGTTCTTAAAACCATTGGTGTGTTAGCTTGTAATGTTTGTTTGGAATGAATGAAAGTGTTGTTTGATTTCAACCTGACAAGTACTCAAATTTTAAACTTTTAAAAATTTACCCAAACAAGCCATAGAAAAATTCCCTCTTATCTTATGATCTATCTCAATGTTCAGATGGCCCCTCCAACACGCAACACCCACCAAGATGCAATGCTGTAGATATTCTTGATGTCTACGGGTGCTTCTATTCTTGTAGACAGTGTTGGGCCTCCAAGAGCAGAGGTTTGTAGAACAGCAGCAAGTTTTCCCTTAAGTGGATCACCCAAGGTTTATCGAACTCAGGGGAGGAAGAGGTCAAAGATATCCTTCTCAAGCAACCCTCAATCACGATACAAGAAGTCTCTTGTGTCCCAACACACCTAATACACTTGTCAGATGTATAGGTGCACTAGTTCGGCGAAAGATAGTAAAACACAGGTGGTATAGATGGTGGTAATATTGCGAAAGTAAAGATGCGGAAACAGAAACAAGCGGCGCAAAAATAGCTTGCTGGCGTGGGAAGCAATTCTTTGTGGTGGAAACAAGGCCTAGGGATCATACTTTCACTAGTGGACACTCTCAACATTGATCACATAATAAATAAGTTCTCTTCCTTGTGCTACATATACTCTTGTTTGATAATGAACACCATTCGTTGCGTAGGATTACACGAACCCTCAATGCCGAGTTAACAAGCTCCACAACATTCGATATTCATGTTTAAGTAACCTTAGAGCATAATAGATCTTTGCAAAATAGACCAGTACTAACATAGCATACACACTGTCACCGTCACACTATGAAGGAGGCATAAATCACATCAATACTATCATAGCGATAATCAACTCCATAACCTACAAGAGATTATGATCATAATCTACGACAAGAACTACACGATGCACACACTGTCACCATTACACCATGCAGGAGGAATAGACTACTTTAATAACATCACATGAGTAGCACATAGATAAATAGTGATACAAAACACATTGCAATCATAAAGGGATATAAATAAGCACTTCACTATGCCATTCATAACAGTGAATAAGTATTCTGTGAAATATAGCCTAAGAGACCCACACGGTGCACACACTGTCACCTTTACACACGTGGGACAAGGAGTCTCCGAGATCACATAAGTAAAACCCACTTGACTAGCATAATGACATCTAGATTACAAGCATCATCATATGAATCTTAATCATGTAAGGCAGCTCATGAGATTATTGTATTGAAGTACATAGGAGAGAGATGAACCACATAGCTACCGGTACAGCCCGAGCCTCAATGGAGAACTACTCCCTCCTCATGGGAGCAAGCGTTGATGGAGATGGCGGTGAAGATGGCAGCGTGTCGATGGAGAAGCCTTCCAGGGGCACTTCCCCGTCCGGCGGCGTGTCGGAACAGAGACTCTGTCCCCGGATCTGGCTTCGCGATGGCGGCGGCTCGAACTTTTATCGTACCGTGGCTTATTCGTATCGAGGTTTAGGTCGAGACCTTTAAATAGGCGAAGAGGCGGAGTCGGAGGGTCGACGAGGCGGTGACACACTAGGCGCGTCCCCCGGGCCGCGCCGGGTGGTGTCTGGTGGCCCAGGTGGCCCCTCCTCCCTCGGGTGCTCCGGGCTTCCGGTGAAAATAGGCGGCGTTGATTTCGTCCGATTCCGAGAATATTTCCTTACTAGGATTTCTGAAACCAAAACAGCAGAAAACAGAACTGGCACTTTGGCATCTCGTCAATAGGTTAGTTCCGGAAAACGATCAAAACGATATAAAGTGTGAACAAAACATGTAGGTATTGTCATAAAACAAGCATGGAACATCGAAATTATAGATACGTTTGAGACGTATCAGCATCCCTGCTTAGTTCCTACTCGTCCTCGAGTAGGTAAACGATAACACAAATAATTTCTGAAGTGACATGCTACCATCATAATCTTGATCAACATTATTGTAAAGCATATGACATGAATGGAGTGATTCAAAGCAATATCTATAGTTTGCTAACAAATAGATAACATATAGCAAAACTTTTCATGAATAGTACTTTCAAGACAAGCATCAAAAAGTCTTGCATAAGAGTTAACTCATAAAGCAATAAATTCAAAGTAAAGGCATCGAAGCAACACAAAGGAAGATATAAGTTTCAGCAGTTGCTTTCAACTTTCAACATGCATATCTCATGGATAATTGTCAACATAGAGTAATATGATGAATGCAAATAAGCAAGTATGTAAGAATCAATGCACAGTTGACACAAGTGTTTGCTTCTAAGATGGAAGGAAATAGATAAACGACTCAACATAAAGTAAAAGATAGGCCCTTCGCAGAGGGAAGCAGGATTAAATCATGTGCTAGAGCTTTTCAAGTTTTGAAATCATATAGAGAGCATAAAAGTAAAATTTTGAGAGGTGTTTGTTGTTGTCAGAATGGTAGTGGGCACTCTAACTACCTTATCAACCAGACTTTCAAGAGCGGCTCCCATGAAGGACGTTATCTCTACCAGCAAGGTAGATCATCCCTCTTCTCTTTGTTTACACATGTACTTTAGTTTTATTTATTAGATGACACTCCCCCAACCTTTTGCTTACACAAGCCATGGCTAACCGAATCCGGTGCCTTCCAACATTCACATACCATGGAGGAGTGTCTATTTGCAAAATTAAGTTGCTTACTGATAGATCAGAGCAAAACATGTGAATAGAATTATTAATGCAAGTTAATTAATTGAGGCTGGGAACCTCATTGCCAGCTCTTTTTGCAAAATTATTGGATAAGCGGATGAAGCCACAAGTCCATTGGTGAAAGTCTGTCAGAAGTAAATGACAAGATCGAAAGATAAAACACCACATACTTCCTCATGAGCTATAAAACATTGACACAAATAAGAGATAATAACTTTTGAATTGTTTAAAGGTAGCACATGAAGTATTTACTTGGAATGGCAGGAAAAATACCACATAGTAGGTAGATATGGTGGACACAAATGGCATAGGTTTTGGCTCAAGGTTTTGGATGCACGAGAAGTATTTCCTCTCAAACAAGGCTTTGGCTAGCAAGGTTGTTTGAAGCAAACACAAGTATAAACTGGTACAACAAAACTTACATAAGAAAATATTGCAAGCATTATAAGACTCTACACTGTCTTCCTTGTTGCTCAAACACTTTTACTAGAAAATATCTAGACCTTAGAGAGACCAATCACGCAAACCAAATTTCAACAAGCTCTACAGTAGTTCTTCATTACTAGATTAAACTACATGATGCAAGAGCTTAAACATGATTTATGAGAGCTCAAAACAATTGCCAAGTATCAAATTATTCAAGACCATATGAAGCATTTTCTGATTCCAACCAAATAGCAACAAGTGAAGCGATCAACTTTCGCCCTTGAACATTAAAAGCATGAATGAAGAACACTAGTGTTCATATGAAAAAGCGGAGCGTGTTTCTCTCCCACACAAGGATGAACTTATTCAGAGAATGAAAATAACAAAACAAAAATAAAAGCACACAGACGCTCCAAGTAAAATACATAAGATGTGACTGAATAAAAATATAGTTTCAATAGAAGAAACCTGATAAGTTGATGAAGAAGGGGATGCCTTGGGCATTCCCAAGCTTAGACGCTTGAGTCTTCTTGAAATATGCAGGGATGAACCTCGGGGGCATCCCCAAGCTTAGGCTTTTCACTCTTCTTAATCATATATCACCCTCTTCTCTTGACCCTTGAAAACTTCTGCCACACCAAACTTCAAGCAAACTCATTAGAGGGTTAGTGCATAATCAAAATTCACATGTTCAGAGGTGACACAATCATTCTTAACACTTCTGGACATTGCACAAAACTTCTGAAAGTTAATGGAACAAAGAAACCCATTCAACGTAGCAAAAGCGGCAATGCGAAATAAAAGGCAGAATCTATCAAAACAGAACAGTCCGTAAAGACGAATTTTAAAATGGCACCAGACTTGCTCAAACGGAAAAACTCAAAACTAATGAAAGTTGCGTACATATAAGGATCACACACGTAAATTTTCAGATTTTTTTGATTTTTACAGAGACTTCTGCTCAAAGTGACAGACAGCAATGCTGTTTCTGCGCAGCAATCCAAATCTAGCATCAACTTTAACATAGAGACTTTACTTGGCACAAAAACATGATAAGGAGAGGTTGCTACAGTAGTAAACAACTTCCAAGACTCAACAAAACAAAAATTGCTGTAGTAAAATAAACACATGGGTTTTCTCCCAAGAAGTTCTTTCTTTATAGCCATTAAGATGGGCTCAGCAGTTTTAATGATGCACTCGCAAGAAATAGTATTTGAAGCAAAAGAGAGCATCAAGAGGAAAATTCAAAACACATTTAAGTCTAACATGCTTCCTATGCATAGGAATCTTGTAAATAAACAAGTTCATGAAGAGTATAGTGGCAAGCATAGGAAGACAAAACAAGTGTAGCTTCAAAAATTTCAGCACATAGAGAGGTGTTTTAGTAACATGAAAATTTCTACAACCATATTTTCCTCTCTCATAATAACTTTCAGTAGCATCATGAGCAAACTCAACAATATAACTATCGCATAAAGCATTCTTATCATGAGTCTCATGCATAAAATTATTACTCTCCACATAAGCATAATCAATTTTATTAGTTGTAGTGGGAGCAAATTCAACAAAGTAGCTATCATTATTATTCTCATCATCAAATATAGGAGGCAAACTCCTCAATGCTTGGGGGACTAAAAATATCATGCTCATCAAAACCAGCTTCCCCAAGCTTAGAATTTTCCATATCATTAACAACAATGGTGTTCAAAGCGTTCATACTAATATCATTGCTACTAGCATGCAAACAAGATTCCATAGGTTTTTTAATTTTCGCAGCAAACAATCCATGTCTTAACTCAGGAAATAGAAATAAAAGCTCACTGTTGCTTTCCATTATGCCTAACTAGTGTAAACAAGAAACCAAAAGATGCAATTGCAGGATCTAAAGGAAATAGCTTCGAGTACTTACAACGGCGCCGAAAAATAGCTTAGTAGCCGAGATCCGAAGTGTGAGTACCTTTTACCTTTCCTCCCCGGCAACGGCGCCAGAAAATAGCTTGATGTCTACCGGTGCTTCTATTCTTGTAGACAGTGTTGGGCCTCCAAGAGCAGAGGTTTGTAGAACAGCAAGTTTTCCTTAAGTGGATCACCCAAGGTTTATCGAACTCAGGGAGGAAGAGGTCAAAGATATCCCTCTCAAGCAACCCTGCAATCACGATACAAGAAGTCTCTTGTGTCCCCAACACACCTAATACACTTGTAAGATGGGCGAAGAGATAGTAAAACACAGGTGGTATAGATGGTGGTAATATTGCAGAAAGTAAAGATGCAGTAAAACAAGAAACAAGCGCGCGAAAATAGCTTGCGTGGGAAGCAATTCTTTGTGGTGGAAACAAGGCCTAGGGATCATACTTTCACTAGTGGACACTCTCAACATTGATCACATAATAAATAAGTTCTCTTCCTTGTGCTACATATACTCTTGTTTGATAATGAACACCATTCGTTGCGTAGGATTACACGAACCCTCAATGCCGGAGTTAACAAGCTCCACAACATTCGATATTCATGTTTAAGTAACCTTAGAGCATAATAGATCTTTGCAAAATAGACCGAGTACTAACATAGCATACACACTGTCACCATCACACTATGAAGGAGGCATAAATCACATCAATACTATCATAGCGATAATCAACTCCATAACCTACAAGAGATTATGATCATAATCTACGACAAGAACTACACGATGCACACACTGTCACCATTACACCATGCAGGAGGAATAGACTACTTTAATAACATCACATGAGTAGCACATAGATAAATAGTGATACAAAACACATTGCAATCATAAAGGGATATAAATAAGCACTTCACTATGCCATTCATAACCGTGAATAAGTATTCTGTGAAATATAGCCTAAGAGACCCACACGGTGCACACACTGTCACCTTTACACACGTGGGACAAGGAGTCTCCGGAGATCACATAAGTAAAACCCACTTGACTAGCATAATGACATCTAGATTACAAGCATCATCATATGAATCTCAATCATGTAAGGCAGCTCATGAGATTATTGTATTGAAGTACATAGGAGAGAGAAGAACCACATAGATACCGGTACAGCCCCGAGCCTCAATGGAGAACTACTCCCTCCTCATGGGAGCAGCAGCGTTGATGGAGATGGCGGTGAAGATGGCAGCGGTGTCGATTGAGAAGCCTTCGGCTCCCCGTCCCGGCGGCGTGCCAACAGAGACTCCTGTCCCCGCATCTTGGCTTCGATGGCGGCGGCTCGGAACTTTTCGTACCGTGGCTTATTCGTATCGAGGTTTAGGTCAGGGACCTTTAAATAGGTGAAGAGGCGGAGTCGGAGGGTCGACGAGGCGGTGACACACTACGGGGGCGCCCCCCCCCCTGGGCCGCGCCGGGGTGGTGTCTGGTGGCCCAATGGCCCCCCTCTGGTCCCTCTCGGGTGCTCTGGAAGCTTCCGGTGAAAATAGGGTACTGGGCGTTGATTTCGTCCGATTCCGAGAATATTTCCTTACTAGGATTTCTGAAACCAAAAACAGCAGAAAACAGGAACTGGCACTTTGGCATCTCGTCAATAGGTTAGTTCCGGAAAACGCATCAAAACGATATAAAGTGTGAACAAAACATGTAGGTATTGTCATAAAACAAGCATGGAACATTAGAAATTATAGATACGTTTGAGACGTATCAATTCTACAAATGATGGTGGCAGATAGAGAAGCCGAAAGAGCTGAGCGGCAAGCCAACCTTGCCGTACTGCAGCAGATAGCCCATAACAACCAAGGAAATGGACCTCATGATCATCCTGGGTCTAAGTTGAAGAATTTCCAGAATACTAATCCCCCAATGTTTAGCAAGACTGAAGAGCCCTTGGATGCAAATGACTGGCTCCAATCAATGGAGAACAACCTAGAAGTTGCAGGAGTTGAAGATGCTGAGAAGGTGTTGTTTGCCACCCATTATCTTTCAGGACCTGCCAGAGCCTGGTGGAACAGTGCCCGCGCAATGAATGCAGGACAAATGATGACTTGGGAGGACTTCAAGCTCAAGTTCAGCAGATACCATGTGCCCCCGGGCTTGATCAAGAAGATGAGGGATGAGTTCAGAGAGCTCAAGCAAGGAAGGATGTCTGTGGTGGAATACCATGACAGGTTCCTTACTTTGTCTAGGTACGCCCCGGACGAGACAGACACCAATGAAAAGAAGAAGGAAAGATTCCTGAATGGACTGCATGATGAGATGCAGACAGTGCTAGTGAATATTCCGTTTGCTGACCTGGAAGCCCTAGTGGATTCAGCCATCCAGATGGAAGGAAAGCTCCATCAAGCCAATGAGAACCGCAAGCGCAGAATGATGAACCAGAGTGGACCCAGCAATACATCAAGGTATCGCCCCAACTCAAGTGGAGGATTTGCCTCAAGACTCAACAAGCCCCCAACGCCGTTGTCACGTCCGAATTTCCCCAATCGGAGTGGAGGACACCCAAGACCAGGAGGCAACAACCACAACCAGGCCAACAACAACCACTTCAACCGTGCCCCAATGAGAGCCCCCGGCAACCACAACAACACCAACACTGCCCCAAGGACTGGAAGCAATGTTGTCCCCATTGCCCCAAAGGACAAGTCAACTATGACCTGTTATGAATGTGGAGTTACTGGTCATTACTCCAATGAGTGCCCCAAGAAGCTAGCAAAGACTGCCCCCAATGCCGCTGCACCTGCCCAGCAGCAACGCCGTGTCTCAACTTGAAGAAAGTTTGCCCCAGGCAACCCGAACAACCGCAATGGCCGCCTCTTTCACATGAATGCCGAAGAAGCCCAGGCGCCAGATGTCGTGGGGTATGTTTTGTTAACTCGCACTGTTATTGATTCTGGAGCATCGCACTCGTTTGTTATTGAAGATTTCGCATGCACTAGTAGGATTCAACCAATCAGTTTGAAGCATGTTATGATAGTTCAAATATCTGGTTCAACTACAAAAGCTAGAAATTTTGCAAAGAAGTACCTATCAGAATACATGAAATAGATTTTTATGCAAATTTGATAGTTCTGGGAACGAAAGGTTTGGAAGTAGTGTTGGGTATGGATTGGATGTCGACACATCATGGGTTGATTGACTGTGCCAAGAAGGCCATCACCATGACTAGTAGCACCGGTGTGTTAGTAGAACACGTGTCTGAAAGGCTGCCCAGATTTCCTGCAATAAGAGTTTAGCCAAGCCAACCTTGGATCAAATCAGGGTAGTCTGTAGATATCCCGATGTGTTTCCTGATGAATTACCCGGTATGCCCCCAGATCGGGATATCGAGTTTATCATTGAGTTGATTCCTAGAACATGACCCATAGCTCAGAGACCCTATAGTATGAACCCGACAGAACTAGTAGAACTGAAGAAGCAACTGGATGATATGCTAAGCAAAGGTTTGATTCAACCAAGTGCCTCGCCATGGAGATCACCGGTATTGTTTGTGGATAAGAATGATGGTGCCACTCGTTTGTGTATGGATTACCGTAAACTGAACGATGTCACCATCAAGAACAAATACCCCCTGCCAAAGATAGAAGACCTGTTTGACCAGCTGACTGGTGCCAGAGTATTATCTAAGATTGATCTTAGGACTGGTTATCATCAGCTAAAAATTCGCGCAACGGATATCTCCAAGACTGCCTTCACCACCACATATGGACTGTATGAGTACAATGTCATGTCATTTGGATTAACCAATGCCCGCTTATTTCATGAATCTCATGAATAAGATCTTTATGAACTTTTTGGACAAGTTTGTCGTTGTCTTTATCGACGACATTCTAATCTACTCCCAGTCAGAAGAAGAGCATGAGCAACATCTGGAAATTATCCTGGAAACCCTTAGGGACCATCAGTTATACGCCAAGTTCAGCAAATGTGAGTTCTGGTTAAAAGAAGTAGGATTCCTGGGACATATTCTGTGTGCAGCAGGAATTGCGGTCGATCCCGCGAAGATCAAGACAGTTGAAGAATGGAAAGCCCCAACCACTCAGACTGAAGTCCGTGGATTTCCTGAATTAGCGGGATATTACCGCAGGTTTGTTGAAGGATTTTCAAGCATAACAAGACCCATGACTCAGCTGTTAAAGAAAGACAAGAAGTTTGAATGGACTGATAAATGTGAAGAGAGTTTTCATGAGCTCAAGAACAGATTAACCTCAGCCCCAATTTTGATCGTGGCTGACATTACCAAACCATTTGACATCTATTGTGACGCCTCCAAGATTGGTCTTGGATGTGTGTTGATGCAAGAAGGAAAAATGATATCATGTATGTCTAGGCAACTGAAGCAACATGAGCAGAATTACCCAACCCATGACCTAGAGTTAGCAGCAGTAGTTTTAGCCTTGAAGGTATGGCGTCATTACCTCATGGGTAATCGCTGTGAGATCTATTCGGATTATAAGAGCCTGAAGTACATTTTTAATCAGAAGGAGCTGAATATGAGACAGAGAAGATGGATAGAGTTAATTAAGGACTATGACATGGAAATTCACTACCACCCCGGCAAGCCCAATGTGGTAGCGGATGCTCTGAGTAGACAGTTGTGTCAACTAAACTCCATGATCGCAGAAGAGCAGCCTAGTTTGTATCAGGAATTTGAGCAGTTTAGACTGGAGCTAGTTAGTGAAGGATCCTAGCAAGCATTAAGCTCCAGCCTACCTTGGTTAGTCAGATAAAGGAAGCACAGAAAGGAAATGCCAGTATTGATGGAATCAAGCGCCAAATAGTTGCAGGAAAAGCACCTGGATTTACCGAAGATGAAGAAGGAGTTCTTTGGTACAACGGACGCCTCTGTGTACCAGCAGATTCGGAGTTGAAACAAGTCATTTTGAAGGAAGCCCATGATACCCTTTATTCCATTCATCCCGGTGGAACCAAGATGTACCAAGATTTGAAGGAACAATTTTAGTGGCACAGAATGAAGAGAGAGATTGGAAGTTACATAGCCAAGTGTAATATCTGTCAGAGAGTCAAAGTAGAACATCAGCTTGGATGGATTTTATTAGAGCTATATACATTAGTAGTCCCACAACTTGCGTAAGATGTGCAAATTAGTCCCACAACTTGCAAAATGGGGTACCGTAATCCCACAACTTGTTTTGTTGGGCAAAAGCTGGTCCAAGTGATTTAGGAGGTGACACGTGGCGATATCTTTTATGCAAAAATGCCCCTCCATTTTTTCTAATGAAATATATCTACAATTCTACATTACAAATATGGGACCCACTTGTCAGAGGACATAATAAAATTTAGTAGTCCAGTGTGGCGATTCGAACAGTGAACCTTCTCATTCATGGACGCATGAACCTAGCCAATGCGTCTCACGACCATTTGTGTCTTATCCTTTACAGTGACCTATCTAATCATTTTTTTCTTGCAGACTTGATCGTACAGCTGTCTTATATCCATGTCAATTAATCACACTTCGTGTTAATTATATGTTATTGGTGGTGATTGTGTTACACCATCTCTATCTCTAGCAGACTCCTCAAACAGCAAACTCTAAACGCTGTATTACAAGGGGGAAAAAGCGATATGCAAGCTGACACAAGCCTCTGCAGAGCAGATACCAGAGCAGATACGACAACGCGTACTGCAATCCTTAAAAAAAATCACGGGAGACATTGAGCATTGCAATTCGACCTTGATCATCTAAAATGCGGCATAATTCAACATTGCAATCCATATTCCTAAACTAACAAAATGAGTTGCAACGGCATGTTACATAGCCAAGCTGGCTCCGGAATGCTCAGGAGCCTAATGTCGTGGCGGCGACCTTGCGGCTACGGAAGCGCGTCCTTCACGCGTTGTCGCTGACGAGGCCCTCGTACGGATGCTAATTTGCAATCTGCCGCCATGCCACCACCTTCTCGGCTTCGTGGCGGCTCGCCGCCTCGACGAGACCGACGACGGCGGGGAGTTTCGCGTCAGCGACAGAATCTCCGGGCGAAAGGGCTGCCTTGTCCTCCAGCGCGGCGAGGAGGTCGGGGAGGTCCACATCGTCGATGTAGTCGCCAGCGAAACATGGCGCTGACGCGTCATCGACCTCCACCTGCAGCGCGAGCGGATTGATCACATAAAGAATCACGAACATGTGCACGTAAATATTGCCGAATTCGCACGCCTTATCTTATTTTTAGCCACCTTCCCGTTACAACTTGTGATTACATGACCCTATGCATGTATATATGAAGACATTTTTTTCTTGATATGTGTATATAAAGATTTAGGCTACTTAACATAACGGTCTCCAAGTAGTACCTAGCACTACATGAATTAGATTTCTAATGTCATTATTCAAACTCAGATTAGCAGGTTTGGTCATGGGCACGACAAACAACACCTATCACGAGTTCACGACCGGTGACTGGGAAAATCCGTGGGATATGCTTGCCGTTTTATATACAGTAACTGTAAAGTTGTCAACAGAAATTGCTGTCCGACGCATTGGTTAGATTCATGCGTCCAACAAGTAGTATGTTCGCCGTTCGAATCACCACAGCGTTGGACTAAATTTTATTATCTCTTCTGACAAGTGGGCCCTGCAATGTAAGGTATATACATTTTAATAGAAAAATACAAGGGGACTTTTTTGCATAAAAGACATCGCCACTTGTCACCTCCTGTATGGCTTGGACCAGGTTTTGCACAACAAAACAAGTTGTGGGACTGCGGTACCCCCGTTTTACAAGTTGTGGGACTAATTTGCACATCTCTCGCAAGTTGTGGGACTACTAGTGTATATAGCTCATTTTATTACTCCTATATGATCTTTTCCCTTGCTATATGCTATAGTGCAATTATACGGATATGTGTACGTGTGATCGCGAGAGAAATCTTCAGTTATTTTATTTAAGAAACATTGGTTCATGTGGTTTACCTTTGTTGTGCCTTTTCTATACATGTACTGTTATTTTCTTGAGCTGCATTTTTAGATTATTAGTGTTCAATTCATGTGGTAAGAAAATGTGTCATGTGTTTTGCTGTATGATTATATCATATCAAGCAAAATTAAGGGTTAATCCATGTGGTTTACCTTTGCTGTGCCTTTTCTATACATGTTGGAATATACTTCGGATAAAGGGGGTTTAATAAGGCTATTTGTTGCAGTGGCGTATTGACCAACTGTATGCTAAAATTTGCGGTGTTATTCACTTTATAATTAGTTTGTAATTTTATCTGGCTACACTAAAATCCATTGTAAGCTACAGTGTATTTGTGAGTTGGGATCTTTTTGTTGAGATTAAAAAATTATGCATTACAGATAAATCTTTATTATGGTGGTTTCGAGCATGCTTCAGTTTTCTTTTACTCTGCAAATTCTGCATCTGATTTTGTTATAACACTATTAAAATGCAGGTTCATGGACAACATATGGCGTGTCTGATCTCATCTCTGGATATGGACAATATCTTCAAGGCAAAGGTTTTAGAGGTCAAGATGTTTCATGAAACTACAAATTAATAACTCAAAATGCGTAGCCTCATTCAGCTTGAGCGAATAAATAGGCTCTCATGTTAAAAAATTTGTGCTTTGGCATGCTACAATATATATTTTATTCAGAATGTGCTGGAGATGCAATTTTAGAAAATAGTTATTTTCCCGTGTTTTGGTTCATGGGGTAGCTCTGAAAAATTATCCAACAAAGAGGGTGCATGATGAGCAGCTCTGCTTTTGTCATACATGTACTTTATACTGAACCAATCAATCTGCTACAAAAAGGAGGAGACCAATATAATCAGAATGATGCATAAAAATGAGTTACTTTCTCAGACTACAAACAAGAAAGCACAAATGTTTTTTATGTACCAGGCAAGGCTGATACCCTTTTACCCTTAGAGCATCTCTAGTAGAGCCCGAAAAAACGCAAACCGAAAAGCGCGAGTTCAGTTCACCGAAAACGTGAGTTCTGACGAAATTGGCAGTGGCGCAGAATGGAACCTGTAAAATGGAACCGAAAACAGGAATTCAAATTGGCGCGGTTTAATTTTAGTCGATGATAATAGTTTAGATGAAATAGATGCTCCGATTGAGAGCATCGATACTTACATAGTGCAGGGAATTGACAATACTACTGGTACACCGGCAACCTAACCTAGCTATAATGAGCAAAATGCGGCCTACTTCCAGCTATGGCGCGCGCGGCGGTGCTGGTGCTAGCGGAGATCGTCGGCGGCGTGAAGTCTTCACGCGTCCTCCTTGTCAAGCTCGACTATTTCGAGCTTGACCTTGCGGACGCGGGCCTCCCGGCGGGCCGCCTCGTACTCCCGTACCTGGCGGACGGCGTCGGCCTCCTCCCGGCGGAAGCGCGCCCTCGCCTCCGCCTCGCTGATGGCGAAGGTCTGGGCCATCACCGCCTCCTCCTCGTCGCTGCCGTGGACGTTGTCCCCGGCAGAGAATGTTGGCGATCGAGCGGGGACGAGGTCGTCCTCCTCGATGCTCGCCGCCATGGGCAGCCGCAGTGCGCGGTTTGACTGCCCGGAAGAGGAGCCCTCGGCCTGGTTGCCGTAGCGGGCGAGCTTCCGTGGGGGCGTAAGCCCCCAGTTGGTCCACCGGCGAGCGCTCCTCTTGCGCGCGCCCTCGCTCCGCTTCCACTTCCGCCGCTCCGCCTCGGTGCGGAAGACGGGCGGACGCGGCGGCGAATCGCCGCCGCCCAATCCCGCGGCACGGCCCTCCGAACCTCCACGGGAGGCCATCGCGCGGCGGCGGGACGAGGATCCGTGTGTGTAGGAGCGTGGATTGCTCGTCGGAGCGCGCTACTGGCATCAGAGGGAGAGGAGACGACGGAGGGGAGTAGGGTTTGCGAACCGAACTCCCCTCCGCGATCCCTTTTAATTGGGGCCGTGCGGGGAGTTTCTCAGGCCCCTGAACTCCGTATTCAGGCCGGCCCACGTTTTCGGTCACTGATCGGCGCGCGTTTCGGTCCGAACCCGTATATCCGCCGGAAAAGTTCGGTTCCGACGGGATTTACGGGCTGTTAGAGATGCTCTTAGCTAATCAGAATGATGCATAAAAATGATTTACTTTCTCAGACTACAAGCAAGAAAGCACAAATGTTCTTTACGTACCAGGCAAGGCTGATACCCTTTTACCCTTAGCTAATATGATCTTCCGCCCTTTCTTAGGTTTAAGCCATGGCATACATCATTCTATTGGAGAAGCCCCAGTCTACTTCCTTTGATCAAGCGCTGTATAGGTCGTTGACTTTAGTTTGTTGTAAGACATATTGTACTGTATTAAAGAAGATTTACATAGTGAGCATAGCTTAGTGAATCATTTGGTGAAATAAAAGACTGTAGTCGTCCGAACCGTTTTTCTCTCGCCCATGGCGATCCAAAGGCGGTCTAGGTTTTGATGGCCGCCGCCGCTGGCGACGGCTGTGCTTCCCCCGTGCCTTGCTAGGTAATGCGTGTCTTGTCCCCGTTAAGGGTTTCTGTCCTCCCTCCGGTCTCCAGCCGGCGGTGAGTTTTTCGTGGTAGCGATCCTTCGGGACAAAGTTCTGCAGGCCTGTGTTTCGCTGGTCTGGTTGCAAGAAAGTGCCCTGGACATAAGGTTCTGTGGTGTTAGTAGTTATTTTAGACTTGCTTGGAACTGATCGGTGAGCAAGATCCTTTGAGATTTGCATTGTTCATCTGGCGTAGTGAACCAGAAGGTTGGAAGTCTAAAGTTCCTCCCACATGCAATGAATATTCTTTGTTGGAATTGCCGTGGTGGGGGAAACGCCGGACTGTTCGTGAGCTGTTAGTCTTGTGCAAGGCTAATTCCCCAAAGCTGGTCTTTCTATGTGAGACTAGGCAAGCTGAAGATAATTAACAGGTTGAGGAGCCGACTGGGGTTGAGAGGTTTTTGTGGCGTCAGTAGTGATGGACTAAGTGGAGGTCTCGCCTTATTTTGGGATGAATCGATTCAGGTTACAGTTCTGGAAAGTACTGCAAGGTTTATTGATGTCATTGTTGTGGATCCAACTGAAGGGCTAAGTTGGAGGACAACCTTCATCTATGGTGAGCCGAGAGTGGAAAATCGACACCTGATGTGGGAGAGCTTAATTGAGTTGAGAGCTCAATCGCAACAACCGTGGCTGGTCTGCGGTGATTATAATGAAGCAATGTGGCAACATGAACATTTTTCAAACTCATTGCGTGGTGAAAATCATATGGCTGCGTTTCGAGACACTTTGACGTTGTGTGAATTGCAAGACTTGGGTTTCTCGGGTACACCTTATACCTATGATAACAAGCGAGTTGGAGTACAGAATGTGCGTGTTCGTCTTGATAGAGCATGTGCATACATGTCATGGATAGATATATTCCCTTTGGCATCGGTGAAGCATTTGACATCGCCAAGATCTGATCATTGTCCTATATTGATTCACGCAGAGGTCGAGGATCCAACTCAGCATCGTCGATCATCTCCTAGATATGAAATCATGTGGGAGCATGAATCATCGCTGCATGAGGTTGTCCAGCAGGCGTGGGAGCAACGGCGGCCGAGTGGTGACCTAGGATCAGTGGCTGAATCTTTGCAAGGGGTAATGCAAAACTTGCGTAAGTGAAGTAAGGAAAATTTTGGGAGTGTTACGAAGGAGCTAGAAAGGCTTCGTGGGGAACTGGAATCTCTCCAGTTGGCAAACAACGACAGAAGGGCAATTCGTGCAAAAATACAACGCATGGATGAGCTATTGTATAGAGAGGAAATGATGTGGTTGCAACGGTCACGTATATCTTGGTTAAAAGAGGGTGACCGGAATACTAGCTACTTCCACCGCAATGCGGTGTGGAGAGCAAGGAGGAACCTGATAAAGACACTAAAAAGGGGGGATGGTACATGGACTAAGGTCCCTGGTGAGATGGAACGGATGGCATCATCATATTTTCAGGAGATATTCACCAAGGATCCAACCTTGGTTCCAGATGTGGCCATTGAGCACATACCTACAAAAGTAACAGCTGGCATGAATGAACAACTATGCAAAAGTTTTTCTGACCAAGAAATTTCTGATGCATTATTCCAAATTGGACCTTTGAAGGCACCAGGACCAGATGGATTTCCAGCAAGGTTCTACCAGCGTAATTGGGGGTTGATCAAGGAGGACATTATTGCAGCGGTTAAGGTATTTTTTACATCTGGGACTATGCCTAGTCATGTGAATGACACATCAATTGTCTTGATTCCGAAGATAACTCATCCAGAAAGCATCAAAGATTTTCGTCCTATTAGTCTTTGTAACGTTGTGTACAAGATTGTTTCGAAATGCTTAGTGAATCGCCTTCGGCCTCTGCTAAATGATTTGATTTCTGAAAATCAAAGTGCATTTATCCCAGGGAGGCTAATCACTGATAATGCAATTATTGCTTTCGAGTGTACCCACTTTATTCAACAGGCTAATGCAAATTCTTCGTATTGTGCTTACAAATTGGACTTATCAAAGGCCTATGACAGGGTGGATTGGGACTTTTTGGAAAAATCTCTTCTAAAGTGGGGCTTCTCTGCCACGTGGGTAAACTGGATTATGGAGTGTATTAAATCTGTAAAGTATTCGGTCAAGTTCAATGGGAAGTTACTGAATCAATTTTCTCCAACGCGGGGACTTCGCCAAGGTGACCCTTTGTCACCTTTCCTATTCCTGTTTGTTGCTGATGCTTTGTCGGGGTTGTTACATAAAGCGGCATTGGATAATTTGCTGGAACCGATAAGGATCTGCCGGAGAGCACCAGGGATATCTCATCTTCTGTTTGCAGATGATACCATGCTTTTCTTCAAAGCTAATGCAGCACAAGCTACTGTGGTGAAGAATGTGTTGAACACCTATGCGGAGGCAACCGGGCAACTTATTGTTGGAGATATGCCCAAGAGGCAATAATAAAAGTGGTTATTATATATCTTTATGTTTATGATAAATGTTTATATACCATGCTATAATTGTATTAACCGAAACATTGATACATGTGTGTTATGTAAACAAACAAAGAGTCCCTAGTAAGCCTATTAACTAGCTTGTTGATTAATAGATGATTAGTTTCATAATCATGAACATTGGATGTTATTAATAACAAGGTTATATCATTATATGAATGATGTAATGGACACACCCAATTAAGCGTAGCATAAGATCACGTCATTAAGTTATTTGCTATAAGCTTTCATTACATAGTAACCTAGTCCTTATAACCATGAGATCATGTAAATCACTTATACCGGAAAGGTACTTTGATTACATCAAACGCCACTGCGTAAATGGGTGGTTATAAAGGTGGGATTAAGTATCTGGAAAGTATGAGTTGAGGCATATGGATCAACAGTGGGATTTGTCCATCCCGATGACGGATAGATATACTCGGGCCCTCTCGGTGGAATGTCGTCTAATGTCTTGCAAGCATATGAATAAGTTCATAAGAGACCACATACCACGGTACGAGTAAAGAGTACTTGTCAGGAGACGAGGTTGAACAAGGTATAGTGTGATACCGATGATCAAACCTCGGACAAGTAAAATATCGCGTGACAAAGGGAATTGGTGTCGTATGTGTATGGTTCATTCGATCACTAAAGTCATCGTTGAATATGTGGGAGCCATTATGGATCTCCAGATCCCGCTATTGGTTATTGGTCGGAGTGAGTACTCAACCATGTCCGCATAGTTCGCGAACCGTAGGGTGACACACTTAAAGTTGGATGTTGAAATGGTAGAACTTGAATATGGAATGGAGTTCGAATATTTGTTCGGAGTCCCGGATAAGATCCCGGACATCACGAGGAGTTCCGGAATGGTCCGGAGAATAAGATTCATATATAGGATGTCATTTTATGTGTTTGAAAATGATTCGGAAGGTTCTATGGAAGGTTCTAGAAGGTTCTAGAAAAGTCCGGAAGAAACCACCAAGGAAGGTGGAGTCCACATGGGACTCCACCTCCATGGCCGGCCAACCCTAGTGGGGGAGGAGTCCCAAGTGGACTCCCCCTTAGGGCTTGTTTGGTATTAGAGTTTTACTGGGGATTAGCGGGGATAATCCGCTCCAAACTTCAAATCCCCACTTATCCCCAACGCGTGTTTGGTGATAGAGTATGAGCGAGTTTAATCCCCACTTATCCCCACTTTTCCCCAAAATTTAGTGTAATTTTTTCAATCCCCAATACTCTACCTCTACCTAGTGGATTGGGGATGGGGTTTTGTGGGGATTGGGTGAATTTCTGCTGTCACCCAATACTCTAGAGTATTATCCCCACTGATCCCCACTAAAACACCAGTACCAAACAAGGCCTTAGGGGGCCGGCCACCCCCCATATGGGAGGTGGAAACCCCACCTCTAGTGGGACTCCTAGTTTGGCTAGGTTTCCCCACCATATGGAAGGTTTTTGGTTCGGGTCTTATTCGAAGACTTGGAGACCAACTCTTGGGGATCCACCTATATAATGAGGGGCCAAGGGAGGGGGCCGGCCACCCCAAGAACACCAAAGCCACCACCTTGGCCGCCCCCTTTAGTGGCCGGCCACCCCCTCTCCCCAAACCCTAGCGCCCCGCTCCTCCACCATATCCCGCACGCTTAGCGAAGCTCCGCCGGATTTCTTCACCGCAGAGCACCACGCCGTCGTGCTGTCGGATTCAAGAGGAGCTACTACTTCCGCTGCCCGCTGGAACGGGAGGTGGACGTCGTCTTCATCAACAACCGAACGTGTGACCGAGTACGGAGGTGCTGCCCGTTCGTGGCGCCGGAATCGATCGTGATCAAGATCTTCTACGCGCTTTTGCAAGCGGCAAGTGAACGTCTACCGCAGCAACAAGAGCCTCCTCTTGTAGGCTTTGGAATCTCTTCAAGGGTGAGTCTCGATAATCCCTCGTTGCTACCGTCTTCTAGATTGCATCTTGGCTTGGATTGCGTGTTCGCCGTAGGAAATTTTTGTTTTCTATGCTACGTTATCCTACAGTGGTATCAGAGCCGTGTCTATGCGTAGATGGTTGCACGAGTAGAACACAATGGTTTGTGGGCGTTGATGCTCTTGTTATCTTTAGTTGAGTACTTTGCATCTTTGTGGCATAGTGGGATGAAGCGGCTCGGGCTAACTTTACATGACCGCGTTCATGAGATTTGCTCCACGCTCGACATGCAACTTGTATTGCATAAGTGGCTTTGCGGGTGTCTGTCTCTCCTACTATAGTGAAGATTCAATTTACTCTTCTATTGACAACACTAGTATCACCGTTGTGGTTCATGTTCGTAGGTAGATTGGATCTTACTCCCTAAACCACGTAAAATATGCAAACCAAATTAGAGAACGTCTAACTTGTTTTTGCAGGGTTTGGTGATGTGATATGGCCATAATGTGATGATGACTATGTATGAGATGATCATTATTGTATTGTGGCAACCGGCAGGAGCCTTATGGTTGTCTTTAAATTTCATGTTGAGTAGTATTTCAAAGTAGTTGTAATAGTTGCTACATGGAGGACGATCATGAAGACGGCGCCATTGACCTTGGTGCTTCGCCGACGATGATGGAGATCATGCCGTTGATGATGGAGATCATGTCCGTGCTTTGGAGATGAAGATCAAAGGCGCAAAGACAAAAGGGCCATATCATATCACATATGAACTGCATGTGATGTTAATCCTTTTATGCATCTTATTTTGCTTAGATCGCGACGGTAGCATTATAAGATGATCCCTCTCACTAAAATTTCAAGATAATAAAGTGTTCATCCTTAGTAGCACCGTTGCCAAGACTTGTCGTTTGAAGCATCTCGTGATGATCGGGTGTGATAGAATCAACAAGTGCATACAACGGGTGCAAGTCAGTTTTGCACAAGCGGATACTAAGGTGGCCTTGACGAGCCTAGCATGTACAGACATGGTCTCGGAACACGTGATACCGAAAGGTAGAGCATGAATCATATGATTGATATGATGAACACTTTGAGTGTTCGCCATTGAAATTACATCTTGTCTCGTGATGATCGGGCATAGGTGTGATGGATTTGGTTCGTGTGATCACTAAGACAATGCGAGGGATATTGTTTTGAGTGGGAGTTCACCTAGATTTTTTAATTATGTTGAATTAAAATTTGAACTCAATTTGTCATAAACTTAGTCTAAACTATTGCAAATATGTTGTAGATATGGCGTCCCCAATCAATTTTAACCGGTTCCTAGAGAAAGAAAAGCTTAAGAGCAACGGTAGCAACTTCACCGACTGGTTCCGTCATGTGAGGATCTTCCTCAATGGCGAAATCTGCAATATGTGCTTGATGCACCGCTAGGTGACCCTCCTGAAAACTGAAACCGATGAAGTAAAGAATGTTTACGCGACTCGGAAAACTCGGTACTCTCAAGTTCAGTGTGCCATCTTATGCAGTCTGGAATCCGATCTTCAAAAACGTTTTGAGCACCACGATCCTCATGAGTTGATGAAAGAGTTGAAGACTATTTTGAGACTCATGCGGCCGTGGAATGCTATGAAGCATCGAAACATTTTTCAGCTGTATGATGGAAGAAGGCAGCTCCATTAGTGAGCACATGCTCATCATGACCGGGCATGCGAAGAAACTCAGTGACTTGGGAATAGTGATTCCTAACAGACTGGGGATTAATCGTGTCCTTCAATCACTGCCACCAAGTTACAAGAACTTTGTGATGAACTACAATATGCAGAACATGAACAAGGAGTTTCCTGAACTCTTTGGCATGCTAAAAGCTGCTGAGATTGAGATCAAGAAAGAGCACCAAGTGTTGATGGTCAACAAGACCACCAGTTTCAAGAAACAGGGCAAGTCTAAGGGAAAATTCAAGAAGGGTGGCAAGAAAGCTGCCACGCCTCTGTGAAACCTAAGTCTGGCCCTAAGCCTGATGCTGAGTGCTATTACTGCAAGGAGAAGGGACACTGGAAGCGTAATTGCTCCAAGTATTTGGCGGATCTGAAGAGCGGCCTTGTCAAGAAGAAGAAAGAAGGTATATCGATATACATGTTATAGATGTTTATCTCACTGGTTCTCGTACTAGGGGTATTTGATACTGGTTCGGTTGCTCATATTTGTAACTCGAAACAGGAACTAAAGAATAAACGAAGACTACGAAGGATGAAGTGACGATGCGCGTTGGAAATGGATCCAAAGTCGATGTGATCGTTGTCGGCACACTTCCTCTACATCTACCTTCGGGATTAGTTTTAAGCCTAAATAATTGTTATTTTGTACCCGCGTTAAGCATGAACATTATATCAGGATCTTGTTTAATGCAAGACGGTTATTCATTCAAGTCTGAGAATAATGGTTGTTCTATTTTTATGAATAATATCTTTTATGGTCGAGCACCTGAAAAGAATGGCTTATTTCTGTTAGATCTCGATAGTAGTGATACACATATACATAACATTGATGCTAAGCGAATTAAATTGAATGATAATTCTACTTATATGTGCACTGTCGTCTTGGTCATATTGGAGTGAAACGCATGAAGAAACTCCATACCGATGGATTACTTGAATCACTTGACTTTGAGTCACTTGATAGATGCGAAGCATGTCTGATGGGAAAAATGACTAAGACTCCATTCTCGGGTATGATGGAGCGAGCTACTGACTTATTGGAAATCATACATACAGATGTGTGTGGACCAATGAGTGTAGCATCGCGCGGTGGTTATCATTATGTTCTAACCTTCACAGATGATTTGAGTAGATATGGGTATATCTATTTAATGAAACATAAATCCGAAACTTTCGAGAAGTTTAAGGAATTCCAAAGTGAAGTAGAAAATCAACGTAACAAGAAGATTAAATTTCTACGATCTGATCGCGGAGGTGAATATCTGAGTTATGAGTTTGGCATGCATTTAAAGAAATGCGGAATACTTTCACAATTGACACCGCCGGGAACACCACAACGAAACGGTGTGTCCGAACGTCGTAATCGAACTCTCTTAGATATGGTTCGTTCTATGATGTCTCTTACTGATTTACCTTTATCATTTTGGAGTTATGCATTAGAGACAGCCGCATTCACTTTAAATAGAGCACCATCAAAATCCGTTGAAACGACACCGTATGAATTATGGTTTAATAAGAAACCTAAGCTGTCGTTCCTAAAAGTTTGGGGTTGCGAAGCCTATGTAAAAAAGTTACAACCGGACAAGCTAGAACCCAAAGCGGAGAAATGCGTCTTCATAGGATACCCTAAGGAAACTATAGGGTACACTTTCTATCACAGATCCGAAGGCAAGATCTTTGTTGCTAAGAACGGAACCTTTCTTGAGAAAGAATTTCTCACTAAAGAAGTGACTGGAAGAAAAGTAGAACTCGATGAGATTGAAGAATCTCTACTCGTTGATCAGTGTAGCGCAGTAGGAAAATGTTCTGTACACTACACAGCGAGAGGAAGCTAATGATAATGATCATGAAACTTCAAATGAGACAGCTACTGAACCTCGCAGATCGACAAGGGATCGTGCCACTCCAGATTGGTATGATCCTTGTCTAAATGTCATGATTGTGGATAACAATGATGAAGACCCTGCGACGTATGAAGAAGCGATGATGAGCCCAGATTCCAACAAATGGCAAGAAGCCATGAAATCCGAAATGGGATCCATGTATGATAACAAAGTATGGACTTTGGTAGACTTACCTGATAGCCGCAAGGCTGTCGAGAATAAATGGATCTTCAAAAGAAAAACAGATGCTGATGGTAATATTTCTGTCTATAAAGCTCGACTTGTCGCAAAGGGTTTCCGACAAATTCAAGGTGTTGACTACGATGAGACTTTCTCACCGGTAGCGAAGCTAAAATCTGTGAGGATTTTGTTAGCAATAGCTGCATTTTTCGATTATGAGATTTGGCAGATGGATGTCAAAACGGCGTTCCTTAATGGAGACATTGAGGAAGAGTTGTATATGGTACAACCCAAAGGTTTTGTCGATCCTAAAAATGCCGACAAAGTATGCAAACTTCAGCGTTCAATCTATGGACTGAAGCAAGCATCGAGAAGTTGGAACCGACGTTTTGATAAGGTGATCAAAGACTTCGGGTTTATACAGTGTCATGGAGAGGCTGTATTTACAAGAAAGTGAGTGGGAGCTCTGTAGCATTCCGATATTATATGTAGATGACATATTATTGATTGGGAATGATATAGAACTATTAAGCAGTGTAAAGGGTTATTTGAATAATAGTTTTTCAATGAAAGACCTTGGTGAAGCATCATACATATTAGGCATCAAGATTTATAGAGATAGATCAAAACGCCTAATAGGGCTATCACAGAGTACATACCTGGACAAGATTCTGAAGAAGTTTAGAATGGACGAAAGTAAGAAAGGATTCTTACCTATGTTACCAGGCAAAGTCTTGAGTAAGACTCAAGGACCGGCTACGGCAGAAGAAAGAGAAAGGATGAGTCAGATCCCCTATGCCTCGGCAGTAGGCTCTATCATGTATGCCATGCTATGTACAAGACCGGATATAGCACATGTTGTTAGTTTGACTAGCAGATATCAAAGTGATCCAGGAATAGAACACTGGACAGCGGTCAAGAATATCCTGAAGTACTTGAAAAGAACTAAGGATATGTTTCTTTGTTATGGAGGTGACCAAGAGCTCGTTGTAACAAGTTACACCGATGCAAGTTGGAACACTGATCCTGATGACTCTAAGTCACAATCTGGGTACGTGTTTATATTGAATGGTGCTGCAGTAAGCTGGGCAAGCTCGAAGCAGTGCACGGTGGCGAAATCCTCAACAGAATCGGAGTACATAGCGGCTTGAGGCTTCATCGGAAGCGGTATGGATGAAGAGGTTCATTGTAGAGCTCGGTGTGGTTCCTAGTGCATTGGACCCACTAGTCATCTACTGTGACAACATGGGTGCCATCGCCAATGCACAAGAACCAAGGTCACACAAGAGGCTGAAGCATATCAAGCTGCGTTACCACTCGATTCGCGAGTACATCGAAGATGGAGAAGTAAAGATTTGCAAAGTACACACTGATCTGAATGTAGCAGATCCGTTGACTAAAGCTCTCCCTAGGGCAAAGCATGACCAACACCAGAATGCCATGGGTGTTAGGTACCTTACAATGTAATCTAGATTATTGACTCTAGTGCAAGTGGGAGACTGTTGGAGATATGCCCAAGAGGCAATAATAAAAGTGGTTATTATATATCTTTATGTTTATGATAAATGTTTATATACCATGCTATAATTGTATTAACCGAAACATTGATACATGTGTGTTATGTAAACAAACAAAGAGTCCCTAGTAAGCCTCTTAACTAGCTTGTTGATTAATAGATGATTAGTTTCATAATCATGAACATTGGATGTTATTAATAACAAGGTTATATCATTATATGAATGATGTAATGGACACACCCAATTAAGCGTAGCATAAGATCACGTCATTAAGTTATTTGCTATAAGCTTTCATTACATAGTAACCTAGTCCTTATAACCATGAGATCATGTAAATCACTTATACCGGAAAGGTACTTTGATTACATCAAACGCCACTGCGTAAATGGTGGTTATAAAGGTGGGATTAAGTATCCGGAAAGTATGAGTTGAGGCATATGGATCAACAGTGGGATTTGTCCATCCCGATGACGGATAGATATACTCTGGGCCCTCTCGGTGGAATGTCGTCTAATGTCTTGCAAGCATATGAATAAGTTCATAAGAGACCACATACCACGGTACGAGTAAAGAGTACTTGTCGGGAGACGAGGTTGAACAAGGTATAGTGTGATACCGATGATCAAACCTCGGACAAGTAAAATATCGCGTGACAAAGGGAATTGGTGTCGTATGTGTATGGTTCATTCGATCACTAAAGTCATCGTTGAATATGTGGGAGCCATTATGGATCTCAGATCCCGCTATTGGTTATTGGTCGGAGTGAGTACTCAACCATGTCCGCATTTCGCGAACCGTAGGGTGACACACTTAAAGTTGGATGTTGAAATGGTAGAACTTGAATATGGAATGGAGTTCGAATATTTGTTCGGAGTCCCGGATGAGATCCCGGACATCACGAGGAGTTCCGGAATGGTCCGGAGAATAAGATTCATATATAGGATGTCATTTTATGTGTTTGAAAATGATTCGGAAGGTTCTATGGAAGGTTCTAGAAGGTTCTAGAAAAGTCCGGAAGAAACCACCAAGGAAGGTGGAGTCCACATGGGACTCCACCTCCATGGCCGGCCAACCCTAGTGGGGGAGGAGTCCCTTAGGGGGCCGGCCACCCCCCCTATGGGAGGTGGAAACCCCACCTCTAGTGGGACTCCTAGTTTGGCTAGGTTTCCCCACCATATGGAAGGTTTTTGGTTCGGGTCTTATTCGAAGACTTGGAGACCAACTCTTGGGGATCCACCTATATAATGAGGGGCCAAGGGAGGGGGCCGGCCACCCCAAGAACACCAAAGCCACCACCTTGGCCGCCCCCTTTAGTGGCCGGCCACCCTCTCCCCAAACCCTAGCGCCCGCTCCACCATATCCCGCACGCTTAGCGAAGCTCCGCCGGATTTCTTCACCGCCACCGACACCACGCCGTCGTGCTGTCGGATTCAAGAGGAGCTACTACTTCCGCTGCCCGCTGGAACGGGAGGTGGACGTCGTCTTCATCAACAACCGAACGTGTGACCGAGTACGGAGGTGCTGCCCGTTCGTGGCGCCGGAATCGATCGTGATCAAGATCTTCTACGCGCTTTTGCAAGCGGCAAGTGAACGTCTACCGCAGCAACAAGAGCCTCCTCTTGTAGGCTTTGGAATCTCTTCAAGGGTGAGTCTCGATAATCCCCTCGTTGCTACCGTCTTCTAGATTGCATCTTGGCTTGGATTGCGTGTTCGTCGTAGGAAATTTTTTGTTTTCTATGCTACGTTATCCTACACTTATGAATCCGGGGAAGTGTTCCATTCTCTTTGCAGAATCGTGTCCTGCTAATTTAGTCCAAGAAGTGAAGCAAATATTGGATGTATCACAGGAGGTCTTTGATCCTAAATACTTGGGTCTACCTATCCCTGATGGTCTTATGCGTAAGAGCAGGTCTAACAGACCCCCTAAACCACGCCGGACTTGTATAATTCCGGCGGTATACGGGGTGCGGGCGAAAATGGCCGTCTAGCAGGCCCCCTAAACGGTTCACCCCGTATCTAAAATATACAGGGCCCTGGGAATTTTCTCCCTCGCCCCTTACTTGTAGAGGGTGGAGGGGCTTATAGGGGGTGAAAACTGCACTCTGCACCACCGGACCTCGCCGCGCCGCCGCCAAACAAACTCCACTCCGGCGACCAATTCCAGCCAACGAGCTCTAAATTCTATCAAATCTCTACCAATTTCTTTCAACCCATCAAGATTTCTATCAAATAATGAAAAAACTAGATGAATTTTGAAGCAAAATTCCGCGTTCTCCCACTCGGGGCGGAGCTGGTGGGGACGGGGCGGAACTGGCGCCGGCGCGGGCAGGGCGGGTGCGCCGCGACGGGGCAGGGCCAGGGTGGCCATGGCGGCCTGAGGCGGCACAAGGCGACGGGGGCCATGGCGGCCTGAGGCGGCACAAGGCGACGGGGGCCATGGCGGCCTGAGGCGGCGCAAGGCGACGGGGGCCGCCCGCGGCCTGAGAAGCGGGGCGAGGCGGCGGGGCGGCGCGTGGCAGCAGCTCGGGGCGGCATGTCCGGTGGTGCGGGGTGGCAGGTCCGGTGGGGCGGCAGGTCCGACGGCGGGGCTGCAGCGCGAAGAGATGAAAAAAGAAGCATATTCTTAGAATATGCTCTTTTACAGTTTTCGTATACGGGGACTGCTAGACGGGAGGCGTTTTTGTCCGGTTAAAAGTACTCGCGTTTTATATACAGGGCCCTCTACTCGCGTTTTAAGGGGCCTGTTAGACATGCTCTAAGGGTTGCTCTTAGTCCTTGCACTTTTTCCGCACGGTGATGTTGGCTGAAAGGTAAGGCTTGAGTAAAAGATTCATGATTGGGTGGCAAAGCCATACCAACTTATGTGATGAGTGTGTTGATGCGCGTAGATGTAAACGTCCGTTGGGAACCCCAAGAGGAAGGTATGATGCGCACAGCGGTAAGTTTTCCCTCAGAAAGAAACCAAGGTTATCGAATCAGTAGGAGCCAAGAAGCACGTGAAGGTTGTTGGTGGAGGAGTGTAGTGCGGCGCAACACCTGTGAAACCGGCGCCAACGTGGAACCTGCACAACACAATCAAGATACTTTGCCCCAACGTAACTGTGAGGTTGTCAATCTCACCGGCTTGCTGAAAACAAAGGATTAAGCGTATCGAGTGGAAAATGGTGTTTGTTTGCAAAGAACAGTAAGAACAATGATTGCAGTAGAATGTATTCAGATGTAAAAGAATGGACCGGGGTCCACAGTTCACTAGTGGTGTCTCTCCAATAAGATAACTAGCATGCTGGGTGAACAAATTACAGATGGGCAATTGACAAATAAAGATTCAATATATACATATCAACGATGATTACTATGAGATATTGTTGATACTCGTTTTGGGCAGATGACTAATCAAGAACATAATTTGGCGTTCGGTGTGACAGATATATTGCTCATTTAGGAGACATCATGTCCACCATATCAAGTTGTGCCATGATCCGGCTTGATAGCCGATTATGTTGGCAGTCAGAGGTGATCTCGAGGATCGATATATGAAGGCTTCCATTAGAGCTCCTTTAAGATGACCTCAAATGAAGAAGTGATATAAACAAAAGTTGTGCGTCTCGTCGAAACAAGCAACTTTGGTTTTTGAGTCATCGCGATCCGAGCTAGTATGTAACTTGTGGAGCCAAAATACAGCTGAAACCTGAATTACCGAGTTTGAGGCGCTCGACCATAGAGGGCTCTAAGGTCAGGCGCGAGCTGAGGCTGGGGCTGAGACAGAAAGTCGGAATTGATCGTTTTTCTTGCGACCTCAATTTAATGATCAAGATGAGCTCGGATGGAAAAGTGGTCAACATGAAAGTTCTTCTTTTTTTCGAGACGAACAACTTTGTTGTTTACGATATTTTGATTTGAGGTCGTTTACTGCCTCAAAGTTGCCACGCAAGGTACTGCCAGTTTTAAACCGAACAGTTTTAAAAAGTTCGGTCCAAGCCATCCGAATTGGACTGAAACTAGGGTTTTGGACGTGAATCCAACCCTTCATCTTGCACGGAAAGTCCAGCCGCCCTTTATATACATGAGGGGTGACGGCCGATTGAAACAACACCAATCGAACAAATCAATCTACTACTTTTTCGTGTTCATCTACTTTTATCTCTCTTCCCTTTTATCTTTTTCTCGTTCTTCGTTGTTCTTCAGGATTGGAGGCTGCGAATCCACGAGGTCCTAGGGGCGGTCAGGCCGACCTAGGGCAGCCCATAGCCGCCGCAAGCCCTGACGGGGTCCCTCCCGGGCGAGCGGGGTTTCGGGTCTACAAAAGAGCCCGCCGGACTGTCTTGCGTATCGCGCTTCCGGCGAGCCTCCCTCGGCGCGTGCTGCCGCGCATCGTGCTCGGCGTCGAGGGTACACGGTGACGTGTTTGTGTGCGAACACACTTTTTGGCGACTCTGCTGGGGACGAAGCTTCGAACGGTCTCCAGCCCATTCTTGCTACGAAAAGATCGTCATCAAGAGGCTGCAGTCTACATCGGTATCATGAATCCTCAGTCTCCTTATGTAGATGCAAATAGCTCTTATATTGATGTTGCTAGATCATCTGATATATGTACTGTATCGGCTAGCCCTAGTTCTTACTATGTGCAAAAGCCGATACAAAATAATCTCCATATTAGCAACTTGCAACAGTTATCGACTTCTCATGCATCGGCAATCCCAGAAGTTCATATGCCGATGAACAACATGATAAGTTCAGTTAATCAATATGAAATACCTAATGTTAGAAATTTCAGTCGCATGCAAGATAGTGTTTCATCGTTTTATTCATCGGTAGATACTCAATACATGGTTTCAGATTTAAACATGCCGATGGATAGGAAAATTGGACATGCTAGTACTAGCTATTTGGCCAATTACTCTGAACCATCATATGTTGCACCTTATGTTACTAACTTTTCAGCACCATATGCAACTGGCGATACCCATAATTCGGCTCCACACCTCCACAATGGTTATAGCCGAATAAATGGAAATTCAATAGAAGCTCAGGTGCCTTCATCTAGTGTTGCAGCGTATGAAAACAATGATTGTAGGGGAAAACTTGCAGCTGAGTTCAAGAAGCTTAATGCTCTTCACCGGGAACTAGAAGAAAATCCATGTGATCTTGCAGCAATACATGCTTATGAATCATACAAGAAGAAGCGTGAAGAAGAGCGTCAAGCATGCAATGTCAGGTTTTGTCCTTCACAACTACAAAGATTCGGCAACACTTCATTGCCGAAAGAGAAAACAAGCATCAGAGCGCAACAATGTCTAGCTGAGGTTAACGCCGATAAGGTCATTACGTTTGATGATTTATCGGAGGAACAACGCCAAGGCTATGAAGTACTAAAAAATAAGCGCAAGGAGGAATTTGAGGTGCTTGAAATTAAGCTCAAGGAGGAGCATAAAGCGTACAAGAAAAAACTTGAAGAGGAAGATCTACAATTTTTCCATGCAATGATCAAGAAGAATCCTCAGGATAATGTTACCCTGGTTGAAGAAACCAAATCCTCTCCTCCATGCAGCAATCAAGTTGAACCCTCTAAAATATCGAAGCAAGAAGAAGAAGCTTTGCATAGCAATAAGATCCATGAAGAAAATAAGAATGACTCAGCTAGTATGGTTAATTCGGTTATAGAAGCCGAATCAAAAAGTACATGTGCTGAATCTACTGAATCAAGAGATGCCAGCTTCAGTGAAAAAGATCATGGTGCAACCATGCTTGATTTTTATGGATGCACAGGAGCTTACATGTTGCCCTATGAATTGCATGTCAAAGAAGTTAATGAGCATGAACGACAAGAAAATATAGCCGAACAATGTTCGGTTGAGAAAGAGCATCAAAGTAAAGGAGCACATGATCCAGGAAAACATGAAGACAAGGCGTTAGAAGATCATCCAGAGGTGGGGCAAGTTATTGTTCATGACATACAACCATCTTGTTCTACTAACATCTTCAAAGAGGTATCTCTAGCAAATAATTTACTTGTTTTCAGATTTGGTCAAAAATATATTGTTCATGCATCTATTAGCAATAGTTTTATAAGAAATATCAAAAGACCAATCATGAACTATAAATTATTTGTTAGCAGTAAAATGGTTACTAGGCATATCGGTCAACATGTTGTGCCATTTAGAGAGACTGATAGTGAAAAATTATTACAACCAAAGCTTTCCATATTGTTTCATTTGAATTTTATATCTATATGGTTAGCTTTGCTTACTTCATACTTGGCTTACATTTGGTTTCAAGTGAGACATATGTGTTACAACTATTTTGGTTTCAGAAACTTAAAGCCAAGGTTATTATCTTTGGAGAAAGCCGATGATAGTACAACAACTTATTCAAACACATCGGAAAAAGAGTGTAAAAATCAACACATAGCTGAATGGGGTGATGTAAAATCTGAACCATTCGGTTGCTTAATTTCAAAGCCGTTTTCACAGCAAGAACGGCTGGAAGATAAAAGGTGTACCTTTAGTTTGAGCATGTGTGATCATATCTTTGATGTATTGCTGACGAGTGATTATATTAGAATCCTTGATCACAATGTTGAGCCATTAGCACAAGGACAAATCTATTGCAAGTTGCATGATTCGTTTGAGCATAGTACTTATAATTGCACCATGTTTCATAAAATAGTACAATCGGCTGTAGATAAAGGACGATTGCAATTTGTTGAAACACAAACATATAGCCAATCTATTTCGATTGGTATGAATGATCAAAAGTTATTGGATCGGTTACCTATAGCCGATTCATATGATGATGAGAAGGTACACACGGAAGATAATGGGATCAAGCTTTCAAGTGAAGAAATTATTGAAGAGCATGTTGAAGACATTCTTGAAGCTGGGTGTTCCATTGAAGCTACACCAAGGATATCAAGCACTGGGGGGCAACAACAAAATTCAAAGATCGATGGACGCAAAACGAAACAGGACAAAGGCCGTGATAAGCACAAGGGTAAGAAAACTAAAGTCACTTTCGCAGAGTTATTGGAGAAATATAAGAAGGAGAGTGAAGCAAGAAGTTCTTATCGGCCAAGTATTGAAAATTCATCGAGATCACCCCCAAGGCGAAAGTCTAAAGACCGGGATTGGCAATGGGAGAAGTTCAATGCAGCAGCTTCGTATCCTCCCTTTAGGCCACCAATGCCAATGTCATGGATACCTTCCTATGGTGATTGTTATCCATATCCATCATGGGATCACAGGTATGACCCAAGGGCACGTTATCCGTCTTACTATAGATCATCTAACCCAAATTATGCAGCTCCAAGAAGGTCAAAATCTGAACAACAATCACATGTCAAAGACCGTTTCAATAAAAAAGAATCGGTTAGGAGCTCAACGAACAAGAAGGAGACGGTCAAGCAAGTTTATCAAGTGAAAAAGGATAACCGTAAGTGTGATGTTTCAGATTCGATCTCAAATAAAAAAGAGCCGGTCAAGTTGACCTTGGCTACAGAAGACAAAGAGATGAAGCAAGTAAATGCTGGAGCTCGAAGTGCCAAATCTGAACAAGTAAAGTTGAAAGTGCCAGAGGCTAAGGAAGAAACGCTAATGTGCAAAACTAAATCACAGCCGGGATGTCCACTCGACTTAACAAGCTGGCAAGAGAGAAAGCTGAAACATCTTAGTGCCGCAAAGCTGAAGACAAAGAACATGGCATGGGTCCCTAAGGAAGGACCTCAAAGTAAGGAGGATGTGCAAGTTCCTATTGCAAGAATAGCGATAAGGATGAAGGAAGAAAAGACCGAGGCTAGCAAACGATCAAGAAAGAATTTTCTATCATATACTAAGAGGTTTCGGTCAGCGCATCATACATATTATTCAGCCATGCCATTTATGCCTATTCCATGTAGCATATCCTCAGGTATGGTCAGTTACCCTCCATGGTCTTACTTTAATCCGTGGATGCATTATAATTCTTTACATCATCAAAGGGTATCACCAAAACGTTATTCGTTTGGTTAGTTGCAATTTTGTTGCTAATCTGAGAGGCCGAAATGTTTGGAGTTCATAATCAGAGTTGTTTTATTTTATTTATTTCGGCTATACATACTTTGGTGGATGAATTATACAGGCCTTTGAGGCAAACAACACATGGCCGATACTTATCCTATCGCCCTGAGAGAATTATCTAATCATGGACGATGTGTTGTGCTAACATCGTCCCTAGTCCTATTGAAACCCGAGACAAGGTATGCGTTTATTGAATATTATGCTTATGCTTATGCTTTTGTAATTTGGCTTATGAATCTGTAAATCTATGAAAGGCCAAATTGTTCTAAATTTCATTGCTGGGTATTGATTATGAGCATAATATGTTTATTGATTTTGTCTCTCTAGTACCATGGAGATAGTATGATGATGCTTCAGTTTTTGAAAGCAATAGCCAATTCTTTGGTATTGTTTATTTATCTCCTAATGGTTCTGTTTTCGAAGCCTCATGCCGCTTAGATTAGGCCGAATATGAAGTTTTGCTATTCGTGCTAGAACTGTTTTTTGCTATAGGTGCTACACATATTGAGGCTTCTAGTGATTCGTTGGTAGTAGTATAATAAAAATCTAAGGTTTACCAATGTTTCGACGAATCACTTAATATGTATCTTGATCAATCTCTAGATATACTTTCTACCTTGCATTTCTCATATATCTAGGCAAGACATTTGGAATGCAAATGAGTTAGCACAATAAGCATCTGGCTACCATGTTAATCGTGGCATTTTCATATATCTCATAAGCCGATGTTTGCTCTTGTTGTCATAGCTAAGACCGAATTAAATCCCATTGATTCGGTCACTAATGAAGGATCTAGTGCAGGTAAACAAGAAGATTGGAAAGACATATTGTTGAATATTTGCAGGATCCTAGCAAGAGGACGGACATAGCTGTTCGGCGGATGGCTTTTAAGTGTGCATTAATGGACAATAAGCTTTATCGCTGAATAGTTGACGGTATTCTTTTGAAGTGCTTGGATGAAGATCAGGCAAGGGTCGCTATGGGAGATGTACTTGAAAGTATTTGGGATATCCATCAATCATTAAGATGAAGTGGTTGTTCTCAAAGGTGATTATTTGAAGAAGTTCTACCAAGGTGGCGACCATGCTGAACATAAATGGCCGATATAAAATTATCGTCCTGAGAACCAATGGCCGATGGAGTGTTGACATCGTCCTGGGCAAAATGTGGAGAAAGTTATTTTCTGGCATGCAAGCTCTGCCAGAAAACAGGGGGGCATGTGTTGATACTCGTTTTGGGCAGATGGCTAATCAAGAACATAATTTGGCGTTCGGCGTGACAGATATATTGCTCATTTAGGAGACATCATGTCCACCATATCAAGTTGTGCCATGATCCGGCTTGATAGCCGATTATGTTGGCAGTCAGAGGTGATCTCGAGGATCGATATATGAAGGCTTCCATTAGAGCTCCTTTAAGATGACCTCAAATGAAGAAGTGATATAAACAAAAGTTGTGCGTCTCGTCGAAACAAGCAACTTTGGTTTTTGAGTCATCGCGATCCGAGCTAGTATGTAACTTGTGGAGCCAAAATACAGCTGAAACCTGAATTACCGAGTTTGAGGCGCTCGACCATAGAGGGCTCTAAGGTCAGGCGCGAGCTGAGGCTGGGGCTGAGACAGAAAGTCGGAATTGATCGTTTTTCTTGCGACCTCAATTTAATGATCAAGATGAGCTCGGATGGAAAAGTGGTCAACATGAAAGTTCTTCGTTTTTTCGAGACGAACAACTTTGTTGTTTACGATATTTTGATTTGAGGTCGTTTACTGCCTCAAAGTTGCCACGCAAGGTACTGCCAGTTTTAAACCGAACAGTTTTAAAAAGTTCGGTCCAAGCCATCCGAATTGGACTCAAACTAGGGTTTTGGACGTGAATCCAACCCTTCATCTTGCACGGAAAGTCCAGCCGCCCTTTATATACATGAGGGGTGACGGCCGATTGAAACAACACCAATCGAACAAATCAATCTACTACTTTTTCGTGTTCATCTACTTTTATCTCTCTTCCCTTTTATCTTTTTCTCGTTCTTCGTTGTTCTTCAGGATTGGAGGCTGCGAATCCACGAGGTCCTAGGGGCGGTCAGGCCGACCTAGGGCAGCCCATAGCCGCCGCAAGCCCTGACGGGGTCCCTCCCGGGCGAGCGGGGTTTCGGGTCTACAAAAGAGCCCGCCGGACTGTCTTGCGTATCGCGCTTCCGGCGAGCCTCCCTCGGCGCGTGCTGCCGCGCATCGTGCTCGGCGTCGAGGGTACACGGTGACGTGTTTGTGTGCGAACAGATATAATCAGGGCATTACGACAAAGTACATAGACCGCTATCCAGCATGGATCTATGCCTAAATAATCCACCTTCGGGTTAGCATCCGCACCCTCCAGTATTAAGTTGTAAACAACAGATAATTGCATTAAGTATGGTGCGTAATGTAATTAACACAAATATCCTTAGACAAAGCATTGATGTTTTATCCCTAGTAGCAATAGCACATCCACAACCTTAGAACCTTCTGTCACGATCCCAGATTAAATGGAGGCATGAACCCACTATCGAGCATAAATACTCCCTCTTGGAGTTACAAGTATTAACTTGGCCAGAGCCTCTACTAGCAACGGAGAGCATGCAAGAACATAAACAACACATATATGATAGATTGATAATCAACTTGACATAGTATTCTAGATTCATCGGATCCCATCAAACACAACATGTAGCATTACAAATAGATGATCTTGATCATGTTAGGCAGCTCACAAGATCTAAACAATGATAGCACATGCGGAGAAGACAACCAACTAGCTACTGCTATGGATCCATAGTCCAAGGATGAACTACTCACGCATCAATCCGGAGGCGGGCATGATGATGTAGAGCCCCTCTAGTGATGATTCCCCTCTCCGGCAGGGTGCCGGAGGCGATCTCCTGAATCCCCGAGATGGGATTGGCGACGACGGCGTCTCGGAAGGTTTCCGTATCGTGGCTCTCGGTACAGGGGTATTCGCGACGAAGGCTTTAAGTAGGCGGAAGGGTAGGTCAGGGGGCGACGCGAGGGGCCCACACCATAGGGTGGCGCGGGCCCCCCTCTGGCCACGTGGCCCTATGGTGGCGGCGCCTCGTCGCCCACCGTTATCCCTCCGGTCTTCGGAAGCTTCGTGGAAAAATAGGACCCTGGCGTTGATTTCGTCCAATTCGAGAATATTTCCTTACTAGGATTTCTGAAACCAAAAACAGCAACAAACGGCACTTCGGCATCTTGTTAATAGGTTAGTGCCGGAAAATGTGTAATAATGATGTAAAGTATGTATAAAACATTCAAGAATTGTCATAAAAGTAGCATGGAACATAAGAAATTATAGATACGTTTGAGACGTATCAAGCATCCCCAAGCTTAGTTCCTACTCGCCCTCGAGTAGGTAAACGATAACACAAATAATTTCTGAAGTGACATGCTACCAACATAACCTTGATCAACATTATTGTAAAGCATATGAGATGAATGGAGTGATCTGAAGCAAAAGATTGCTAACAAAAGATAATGACTAAACAAATGAATCATATAGCAAAACTTTTCATGAATAACACTTTCAAGACAAGCATCAATAAGACTTGCATAAGAACTAACTCATAAGCAATAAATTCTTAGTAGAATGAATCGAAGCAACACAAAGGATGATTAAGTTTCAGCAATTGCTTTCAACTTGTAACATGTATATCTCATGGATATTTGTCAACATAGAGTAATATAACAAGTGCAATAAGTAAACATGTAAGAATCAATGCACACAGTTAACACAAGTGTTTGCTTCTAAGATAGAAAGAAGTGGGTAAACTGACTCAACATAAAGTAAAAGAATGGCCCTTCGCAGAGGGAAGCATGGATTACTATTTTTGTGCTAGAGCTTTTGTTTTGAAAACATAGAAACAATTTTGTCAACGGTAGTAATAATTCATATGTGCTATGCATAGTACTTCCTACAAGTTGCAAGTCTCATGCATAGAGTACTAATAGTGCTCGCACCTTGTCCTAATCAGCTCGGAAACACGGATTATCATCGCATAACATATGTTTCAACCAAGTGTCACAAAGGGATACCTCTATGCCGCCTGTACAAAGGTCTAAGGAGAAAGCACGCATTGGATTTCTCGCTTTTGATTATTCTCAACTTAGACATCCATACCGGGACAACATAGACAACAGATAATGGACTCCTCTTTTAATGCTTAAGCATTCAACAACAAATAATATTCTCATAAGAGATTGAGGTTGTATGTCCAAACTGAAACTTCCACCATGATACATGGCTTTAGTTAGCTGCCCAATGTTCTTCTCTAACATATGCATACTCAAACCATTTGATCATGAAATCGCACTTACTTCAGACAAGACGAACATGCATAGCATCTCACATGATATCCAACAAAGGTAAAAAGTTGATGGCGTCCCCAGAAACATGGTTACCGCTCAACAAGCAACTTATAAGAACTAAGACACATAACTACATATTCATCACCACAATAGTTTTTAAGCTATTTGTCCCATGAGCTATATATTGCAAAGATAAAGGAATGAAATTTTAAAGGTAGCACTCAAGTAATTTACTTTGGAATGGCAGAAAAATACCACATAGTAGGTAGATATGGTGGATACAAATGGCATGGGTTTTGGCTCAAGGTGTTTGGATGCACGAGAAGCATTTCCTCTCAGTACAAGGTTTGGGCTAGCAAGGTTGTTTGAATCAAACACAAGTATGAAAAGGTACAACAAAACTTACACAAGAACATATTGCAAGCATTATAAGACTCTACACTGTCTTCCTTGTTGTTCAAACACTTTACCAGAAAATATCTAGACTTAGAGAGACCAATCATGCAAACCAAATTTTAACAAGCTCTACGGTAGTTCTTCATTAATAGATTAAACTACATGATGCAAGAGCTTAAACATGATCTATGAGAGCTCAAACAATTGCCAAATTTCCAAACCATATGCAGCATTTCCTGATTCCAACCAAATAGCAATTTAACGAAGCAATTTTCAACCTTCGCCATGAACATTAAAGCACAATTAAGAACACAAGTGTTCCATATGAAAAAGCGGAGCGTAATATCTCCAATATAAGGATGATGGGATCCAACTTTATTCAAACCAAAACGAAAATAAAAGCAAACCGACGCTCCAAGTAAAGAACATAAGATGTGATGGAATAAAAATATAGTTTCACTAGAAGTGACCGATAAGTTGTCGATGAAGAAGGGGATGCCTTGGGCATCCCCAAGCTTAGATGCTTGAGTCTTCTTAAAATATGCAGGGATGAACCACCGGGCATCCCCAAGCTTAGACCTTTCACTCTTCTTGATCATAGTATATCATCCTCTTCTCTTGACCCTTGAAAACTTCCTCCACACCAAACTTCAAGCAAATTCATTAGAGGGTTAGTGCATAATTAAAAATTCACATATTCAGAGGTGACACAATCATTCTTAACACTTCTGAACATTGCACAAAGCTTCTGAAAGTTAATGGAACAAAGAAACTCATTCAACATAGCAAAAGCGGCAATGCGAAATAAAAGGCAGAATCTGTCAAAAACAGAACAGTCCGTAAAGACGAATTTTGCAGGGGCACTTAACTCAAACGGAAAAACTCAAAACTAATGAAAGTTGCGTACATATCTGAGGATCAGGCACGTAAATTTGCAGATTTTTTTGATTTTTTTACAGAGAGATCTGTGCGAATTCGTGACAGACAGCAATGCTGTTTCTGCGCAGCAATCCAAATCTAGCGTCAACTTTAACATAGAAACTTTACTTGGCACAAAAACATGATAAGGAGAGGTTGCTACAGTAGTAAACAACTTCCAAGACTCAACAATACAGTAAATAAAATGAAACATGGGTTATCTCCCAAGAAGTGTTTTTCTTTAACGCCTTTCAGCTAGGCGCAGAAAGTGCAAATCAAGTAACATCAAGAGAAGAAGCATCAACATCATAATTTGTTCTAATAATAGAATCAAAAGGCAACTTCATTCTCTTTCTAGGGAAGTGTTCCATACCTTTCTTGAGAGGAAATTGATACTTAATATTATCTTCCTTCATATCAATAACAGCACCAACAGTTAGAAGAAAAGGTCTTCCCAACACAATAGGACAAGATGCGTTGCATTCAATATCCAAGACAACAAAATCAACAGGGACAAGGTTATTGTTAACCGTAATGCGCACATTATCAATCCTCCCCAAGGGTTTCTTTTTAACATTATCAGCAAGATTAACATCCAAATAACAATTTTTCAATGGTGGCAAGTCAAGCATATCATAAATCTTCTTAGGCATAACAGAAATACTTGCACCAAGATCACATAAAGCATTACATTCAAAATCATTGAATTGCATCTTAATGATGGGCTCCCAACCATATTATAACTTCCTAGGAATAGAAGCTTCAAGTTTTAATTTCTCTTCCCTAGCTTTAATGAGAGCATTTGTAATATGTTTTGTAAAGGCTAAATTTATAGCACTAGCATTGGGACTTGTAGCAAGTTTTTGTAAGAACTTTATAACTTCAGTAATATGACAATCATCAAAATCTAAACCATTATGTTCTACAGCAATAGAATCATTGTCACCAATATTTTGAAAAATTTCAGCAGTTTTATCACAAGCAGTTTCAGCAGTTTCAGCCATTTTTGTGCGCTTTGCACTAGGAGTAGAAACATTGCCAACACCAATTATTTTACCATTGATAGTAGGAGGTGTAGCAACATGTGAAGAATCAACATTACTAGTGGTGGTAATAGTCCATACTTTAGCTACATTATTCTCTTTAGCAAGTTTTTCTTTTTCTTCTCTATCCCACCTAGCATGCAATTCAGCCAACATTCTAATATTATCATTAATTTGAATTTGGATGGCATTTGTTTTAGCAAACCTAGCATCTTTAACTTCCTCAGGCATAACTTTAAGTTTTAAAAGATCAACATCAAGAGCAAGGCTATCAACTTTAGAAGCAAGAATATCAATTTTACCAAGCTTTTCTTCAACAGTTTTATTGAAAGCAGTTTGTGTACTAATAAATTCTTTAAGCATGACTTCAAGACCAGAGGGTACACTCTTATTATTGTTGTAAGAATTACCATAAGAATTACCATAACCACTACCATTATTAGAAGGATATGGCCTATAGTTGTTGTTACCATAATTATTCCTATAAGCATTGTTGTTGAAATTATTATTTTTAATGAAATTCACGTCAACATTTTCTTCTTGAGCAACCAATTAAGATAAAGGAACATTATTAGGATCAATATGAGATCTACCATTTGCAAGCATAGACATAATAGCATCAATCTTATCACCCAAATAAGAGGTTTCTTCAACAGAATTTACCTTCTTACCTTGAGGAGTTCTTTCGGTATGCCATTCAGAGTAATTGATCATCATATCATCAAGAAGCTTAGTCGCGGCGCCCAAGGTGATGGACATAAAAGTACCTCCAGCAGCTGAATCCAATAGGTTCCTCGAGGAAAAATCCAATCCTGCATAAAAGGTTTGGATGATCATCCAAGTAGTCAGTCCATGGGTTGGGCAATTCTTTACCAAAGATTTCATTCTCTCCCATGCTTGAGCAACATGTTCATTATCAAATTGTTTAAAATTCATTATGCTACTTCTCAAAGATATAATCTTAGCAGGAGGATAATATTTACTAATAAAAGCATCTTTACATTTAGTCCATGAATCAATACTATTTTTAGGCAAAGAAAGCAACCAATCTTTAGCTCTTCCTCTTAGTGAGAAAGGAAACAATTTCAGTTTTATAATATCACCATCTATATCCTTATACTTTTGCATTTCAGAAAGTTCAACAAAATTATTAAGATGGGCAGCAGCATCATCATTACTAACACCAGAAAATTGCTCTCTCATAACAAGATTCAGTAAAGCAGGTTTAATCTCATAAAATTCTTGCTGTAGTAGCAGGTGGAGCAATAGGAGTACATATAAAATCATTATTATTTGTGCTAGTGAAATCACACAACTTAGTATTTTCAGGAGTACCCATTGTAGCAGTAGTAAAGTAAACCAAGCAAATAGAATAAAAAACAAGTAACTAATTTTTTTGTGTTTTGATATAGAACAGGTAAATAAGACAGAAAGTAAAGTAACTAATTTTTTTGTGTTTTAAATATGAAGCAAACACGACAGTAAATAAAATAAAGTAAAGCAAGACAAAAACAAAGTAAAGAGATTGGATGTGGAGACTCCCCTTGCAGCGTGTCTTGATCTCCCCGGCAACGGCGCCAGAAAAAGCTTGATGCGCGTAGATGTACACGTCCGTTGGGAACCCCAAGAGGAAGGTATGATGCGCACAGGCAAGTTTTCCCTCAGAAAGAAACCAAGGTTATCGAACCAGTAGGAGCCAAGAAGCACGTGAAGGTTGTTGGTGGAGGTGTAGTGCGGCGCAACACCGGTGAAACCGGCGCCAACGTGGAACCTGCACAACACAATCAAGATACTTTGCCCCAACGTAATGAGGTTGTCAATCTCACCGGCTTGCTGAAAACAAAGGATTAAGCGTATCGAGTGGAAAATGGTGTTTGTTTGCAAAGAACAGTAAGAACAATGATTGCAGTAGAATGTATTCAGATGTAAAAGAATGGACCGGGGTCCACAGTTCACAAGTGGTGTCTCTCCAATAAGATAACTAGCATGCTGGGTGAACAAATTACAGATGGGCAATTGACAAATAAAGATTCAATACATATCAACGATGATTACTATGAGATTTAATCAGGGCATTACGACAAAGTACATAGACCGCTATCCAGCATGGATCTATGCCTAAATAATCCACCTTCGGGTTAGCATCCGCACCCCTCCAGTATTAAGTTGTAAACAATAGATAATTGCATTAAGTATGGTGCGTAATGTAATCAACACAAATATCCTTAGACAAAGCATTGATTTTTTATCCCTAGTAGCAACAACACATCCACAACCTTAGAACCTTTTGTCACGATCCCAGATTAAATGGAGGCATGAACCCACTATCGAGCATAAATACTCCCTCTTGGAGTTACAAGTATCAACTTGGCCAGAGCCTCTACTAGCAACGGAGAGCATGCAAGAACATAAACAACACATATATGATAGATTGATAATCAACTTGACATAGTATTCTAGATTCATCGGATCCCATCAAACACAACATGTAGCATTACAAATAGATGATCTTGATCATGTTAGGCAGCTCACAAGATCTAAACAATGATAGCACATGCGGAGAAGACAACCAACTAGCTACTGCTATGGACCCATAGTCCAAGGATGAACTACTCACGCATCAATCCGGAGGCGGGCATGATGATGTAGAGCCCCTCCGATGATGATTCCCCTCTCCGGCCCGGAGGCGATCTCCTGAATCCCCGAGATGGGATTGGCGGCGGCGTCTCGGTAAGGTTTTCGTATCGTGGCTCTCGGTACAGGGGTATTCGACGAAGGCTTTAATTAGGCGGAAGGGTAGGTCGGCGACGCGAGGCCCACACCATAGGCGGCGCGGGCCCCCTCGGCCGCGCGGCCCTATGGTGGCGCGCCTCGTCGCCCCACTCGTTATCCCTCCGGTCTTACGGAAGGTTTGTGGAAAAATAGGACCCTGGCGTTGATTTCGTCCAATTCCGAGAATATTTTCTTACTAGGATTTCTGAAACTAAAAACAGCAGAAAACAACAACTGGCACTTCGGCATCTTGTTAATAGGTTAGTGCCGGAAAATGTGTAATAATGATGTAAAGTATGTATAAAACATTCAAGAATTGTCATAAAAGTAGCATGGAACATAAGAAATTATATATACGTTTGAGACGTATCATGTGTTCAAGCTGCCTGCCTCGGTATGTGATGAACTTACAAAATTGGTTCGACAATATTGGTGGGGAGTGGAAAATGGGAAACGGAAAATGGCATGGCTTGCATGGGATAAGATGATCCTCCCAAAAACCCATGGGGGGTTGGGTTTTAGAGACATGAGAATGTTTAACCAGGCCCTTCTAGCTAAACAAGCTTGGCGACTGATTGATAATCCAGAAAGCTTGTGTGCAAGGCTACTAAAAGCAAAGTATTATCCAAGTGGTAATATTTTAGATACTGTATTTACAGGAATTGCGTCTACGGTGTGGCAAGGTATTGAGTATGGTTTGGTCCTCCTGAAAAAAAGTATGATATGGAGGGTGGGAAACGGAAGAAATATACGAGCCTGGAGGGATCCCTGGATTCCGAAAGGCCCAACATTTCGCCCAATTTCAGAGAAAGGGGAATGTAGATATAACCGTGTATCTGACTTCTTGGATGTACATGGTTCTTGCAACATAGGCCGTTTGCAAAAATATTTTCGGCCTATAGATGTTGAAGCAATTATAAAAATCAGACCTTCACCTCGACTGCAGAATGACTTTCTGGCTTGGCATCCTGAAAAATCGGGAAGCTTTACTGTCCGTAGTGCATATCATTTGGCGGTGTCAGACCATATTTTGCAATATGCGGGTGGTGCTGCGAGTTCTAGGCCTGATGGTAGAAGGCCAGTGTGGAACTTAGTATGGAAATCTACACTGCCTCAAAAGATGAAAATCTTCGCGTGGAAGGTAGTAACAGGAGCGCTTGCTACATACGCAAATATGCAGAGACGACATTTGGAAACTGTCAGCACCTGTCGGTTATGTGGACTAACTGAAGAAGACTCGTACCATGCTTTAGTATTATGTCCTACTGCTATGAAAATATGGGAATGCATGGGGGAGGTCTGGCCTATACCGGCTACAACATCTATACAACATACTGGCCAAGAGTGGTTATTTGATCTGCTGAGTTCAGTCTCTGAAGATGCAAGGAACATGATCATTATGGTGATATGGAGAATTTGGCAATTGAGAAATGATGTTCTTCACGGAAAGGTTTGCCCTCCAACTGAAGTAACCAAAAGGTATCTTTGTAGCTACTATGATACACTGTATCAGATCCGACAACAGTCAGTATCTGAAATTATCAAAGGGAAAAAACCATGCGTTACTACGGTGCGGCCTGCTTGTGAGACGAGGAAGGCTCCAAGTTCCCCATGGCCGAGGCCTGCACCTGGTTGGGCTGCCCTCTCAGTAGATGGTTCCTTTGATGAAGAAGGTAGAGTAGGAACTGGTATGATTCTGCGTGATTCTAATGGCGCAGTCATCGTCTCAGCTTGCCGAGTCCTTTATAATTGCAATGATGCGCTGGAATCAGAAGTTAGTGCTCTGATGGAAGGGTTAGCTTTGGCTTATAAGTGGTCGGAGTTGCCTATTATCATCCAATCTGACTGTGTTGTGGCCCTTTCGGCTTTGAAGGAGAGTGGACGCAATAGAACAGTATATGGTCAGTTGTTTGATGAAGTGAAGCGTCTCATGAATCTTCGAGAAATTATACTCGTGAAATTAGATCGTGATCAAAATAGAGTTGCACATAGCCTAGCAAACTTGGGTAGAGGTGGAGATTGTACTGCTTGTTGGGTACGTTTTGCTCCAGAGTGTGTGTCACAGCTTTTGCTAGCTGATTGTAATTCTATACCTGAGTAATAAAATCTCGAATGATTTTCCCCGTAAAAAAAAAGAAGATTTACATATTGTTTCACTAACATGTATTAATGAAGATTTACATATTGTTTTTCCCATCGGATAGCCTTTCCTTTGATTTCTACATAGGCTTAATATAGTATTTTACAAACTATTTATTGGGGCAGTGAGCCAAGGCAAGGCCCAAAATATTTCTCTATTTCCTTAAAGATATGTGTGTGTGCTACTCCATTTGTGATTTTGTTTCTTTTATCCTAATATCTTCCTATTCACTTTGTTTTTTAAAAGCTAAAACATGCATTACTATTTGTGCTAAATCCACGGGATCGTGTGCCAAGGCGCACATCTAAATTTAGTATTGTATGAATGGAGGGAGGTACTTCTGATTGGCTCGCAACAAAATCTCGTACCTAACCTTGTTTGATAGTTGCTGGATGCCTCTTGGGACCCACGTACTTAACTCTAGTATTTGGTAGTTGCTGGAGGCTCAGATCACAGGAATTCTCGATGGCCACGATAGCGTGGTAGGTACCGGTGCGCCTACAAAATCTGTGTTCCCTTCCCCTCCCCTCCCCTCCCCTCCCATCGATCGATTTGCCGGCGGGACATGCACCGGCTGCTGCTCCTGCTCTCCTCCAAACCAAGTCGCCAGTCGTCAGCCGGCAGGCGCATGTGCCCAGCTTTGTGTGAAGAGGCCAACGCTGCCGCTTGATCCTGCCGCTTTGTCGGTCATCGCTGTTATACCTGATCAAGCACTTAAACCTACAGGTACATCAGATACTGCTAGTTTCCTCAATGAACTAACTAAATTACAGCTAGGTTTTTGTCTTTTTTCTCGTTTGATGCCTCAAAGACGATGAAGAAGTCAAGAACAAAACAATTCCTCTTACATGCCTATGGCATCTAATGCAGCATATATTGATCAACTTGTTTGATGAGCTTGATAGTCGTAGAGCTAATTTCAACCTGGAAGACAATAATTTTCTTTCCTATATACTGTATTTTTTATATTGTTCCATCGTCCAATATGGCAAGTTCCTGATCTATTGTCGCTGCACATATAATTCTTTGCAGGAACTCCGAAGAATATTTGTGAAGACCACATAGTGAGTGAGAGCCACATGGAAGCAGCGGACGAAGAGAGGCCATTGCTGAACCATCATGGCTGGCCTCCACAGCCGCAGGTCATCATACTCCACTGCTGAACCACCACACTTATTGTCTAATTACAACATTATACTCCCTCCGTTTCATAATTCTTGTCGCAGATTTGGATGTATCTATGCACAAAATATGTTGACAACAATTATGAAACAGAGGGTAAAAGTTTGAATCTTCTTATGTGGCACATAGGCCATAGCGTGTGGAAAACCTAGTAACCAAATTTAGTTTCTGCATTATTCTTCAGGAAGAACGTTCAGGATACACTAGTGATGGAACCATTGATTTCAACAGACAGCCTGCTCTCAAGCAGAGCACTGGCAACTGGAGAGCATGCCTTTTCATTCTAGGTAACACAAGGGAAGTTACTACGAACATTTGATTCACTGTGTCCATATCTTCCTGTTCCTGGACACATCTTCCACCGAAGAAGTAACCAGTTGAGCCTTGGACGATAAATAACAGGTGCCGAATTCAGTGAATGCATGTGCTTCTACGTGGTCGCCAGGAACTTGGTCACCTACCTCACGACGGTGCTCCACGAGAGCAATGTCGACGCCGCGAGGAATGTGTCCACCTGGATCGGCAGCTGCTTCCTCATGCCGGTCGTTGGAGCCTTCTTGGCCGACTCTTATTGGGGACGATATACGACGATAGTAGTTTTCCTCTCGGTTTACATCGTCGTAAGTGCGACAACAACCAGATGCCATCGAATGGTTTAACCTACAGTACAATGTTTCTGTATTTTTCTGCAAGCGACGTGCAATATCTCTGAAAATGTGTCTTCTGTCAGGGAATGTTCATCTTGACATCATCGGTAGCGCTTCCGTGGCTCCTGCCTGGTTTCTCCGACGAGCACGTGGGCGTCCATCGTGCCGCTGTCTACCTGGGGCTCTACCTTGTCGCCCTCGGGACTGGTGGCATCAAGCCGTGCTGCGCGGCCCTAGGCGCCGACCAGTTTGATAGCGCTGACCAGACAGAGCGGGTGGCCAAGGGCGCCTTCTTCAACTGGTACTTCTTCTCGATCAACATTGGTTCGCTGCTGGCTGCGACGTTGCTCGTCTGGGTGCAGGACAACGTCGGGTGGATCATCGGGTACGCGATTCCCACGGTGCTCATAGGATTTGGCCTTGCCATGTTCGTCACCGGCAGGAAGGTTTATAGGTACAAGCCACTCGGAGCGGGAGGCAGCCCACTGACGAGGGTCACCCAGGTGGTTGTTGCCGCCGCCCGGAACAGCCGTCTAGAGCTGCCGGATGATGCTTCGGCCCTGTACGAAAATGGCAGGGCTTGGCGTCATACCAGCCAATTCAGGTTCTTTGACAAGGCTGCGATCGTGTTACCGTCGCCGGAGAAGAAGGGCCCGTGGCGGCTCTGCGCGGTGTCGCAGGTGGAGGAGCTGAAGATGCTGCTGCGGATGTGCCCCGTCTGGGCGCTGCTGCTCGTCTTCTTCGCGGTCACCGCGCAGATGTCGTCGACGCTGGTGGAGCAGGGAATGGCCATGGACAACAACGTCGGCGGCTTCATCGTGCCCCCGGCATCCCTCTCCACATTCGAAGTCGTCAGCTTCCTCATCTGTGTTCTCCTCTACGAAGCCATCCTGGTGCCGCTGGCGCGGCGCCTCACCGGCGAGGACAGGGGATTTACGCAACTGCAGCGCATCAGCGTCGGCCTCGCGCTGTCCGTGGCCGCCATGGCGTACGCCGCGTCTGTCGAGACGAAGCGGCTAGCGTCGCCGTCTGCGACGATGAGCATCATGTGGCAGGCGCCGTGCTACTGCCTGCTGGGAACGGCTGAGGTATTTGCCAGCGTTGGCATGCTTGAGTTCTTCTACGACCAATCTCCGGAGTCCATGAAGAGTCTGGGCGCGGCAGTGGCGCAGCTCGCCATCGCCACCGGGAACTACCTCAACTCCGCCCTGCTCGATATCGTCGCGTCGTGCACGAGGTGGATCCCGGACAACCTCGACCAAGGCCACCTTGACTACTTCTTCTGGTTCATGGCTGCTCTCAGTGCGCTCAACCTATTGCTGTTCATCTACTGCTCCACCAGATACAAAAGCTAAAAGGTTATCGATGTTTATAACCAGTAATAAAGATGCAGGGTACTTAATTTTGAAAAATCGTTCGGTAATTTATTTTGTGTAAACAGGCACTTTCGCTCCCACATGGTGTTTTGGCTCATTGGTCCAAATACACCTATAATAAAAATGCATTTTAAATATCTATTAAAATGTTAAATAATCTGAGAAAAAAATCTGGAAATACAGCCGGACATGCTATGTAGTACACGCATAAAATTTTGCGGTGAAATGATTTTTTTGTGGGCTGTGTAAAAGATAAAATAAAATCTTGTCAGAAAATATTTTGAAGCACCAAAAAATATCTTTTTTACACAAGTTACGTATAATGTTATTTTTTTCACGAGATTTTGCGTGCGAACAAGGAATATTGGTATGGACACCTAGATTTTTTTCTGATTTTTTAAACACTTAAAATATGTTTTTGGCAATAGGTGCAACTATACCAATGAGCTCAAATAGATATCCCCTATTTTGCCTCCTTTATAAAAGGCCACATACAGCTCAATCGATACAACATGGTGAGAAAACCCTCTTACAAATCAAGCCATAACAGCAGAGGATGTTAGCAACCACCAACTCCAAGTTGAGCATGAAACATTCAAGACGCGGAGCCGCTGCCGAGTTCGGTTGTTTTCACCTGAAACGTTGGCACGGAGATCAGATCCCACAATAGCGTGCTCGTAGGGATATGACACTCATAAGCGTCACCGGCACTGCCACTGTGGCGTCGAGCTTTCGCTTGGAACCTCATACATGCCACCCAAGGGTTGACGACACTACCCGACATGAGGACAGTCGTCACCAGCTCTAAGGCTCAACATCTAGACCAAAGACACCACCGCAAAGACAACAACACCAGGATCACTCGCTACCAGTCCCCTCGCAACCCATGTAGCCATGTAGCCACGGGAAGAAGCCACGCACCACGCGTAGCCTCTCCATCCGGGGCCGTTGCCCAAGCGTCCATGCCCATAAACAGTATTGGCAACTTCCAAAGCCACAACCCAAAAACCAAGTTGCGAAGATGCCGCCTGATCCAGGCCCGTCAGGCCCAGATATTCTGGCATGGCACCGATGCCACCATCTCCCTGACCGGCCACCTGGACGCAGCCTTTTGCACACCACCACGGGCCCACCTGACCCATGGTAGTCCCAGATTAGGCCCATCCTAGCGCACCACCTTGCAGGGGCTCCAGTCGCTTCCTGCGGCCAAGGTTCATCCGGGGTTATATGCTACTGCTCCATGATCTTCCGGGGTTACATGCCCTGGGCTTCTATTATTAGTTTCATTTGCCACTTGTACCTGCAAAAATGTTTTGCAAACTGCCTGAAAACTGCATATGACACACTGGGCATAGCGAGACCTGTTTCACCGCTCCGCTTCCCACAGCAGTTCACTTACTTGGTCAGAGACCGCATCGAGAGCTCAGGTGAGCTAATAATAAGGCGAACGCTGGGCACCGGTCGCCGGATCCGGACCCCAAAATCGGTTGTCCTCCGCACCATCGGATCGCCATCGAACGTCCAGAATCAGTCGCATTAGGAAGTTTATATTATAGCCCTCGGTTTCTGGAGAATCAACCCGCAGTACTATATTTCTCAGATAATAGTTTAAATGCAGTTTTACATTTGCCACCCTCCTTTTTCTGGAAACCAACCCGCGGTACCCTTAATGTGAAGAGTATTACAACAAAAATCCTCTCTCCGCGTACAAAAATATATACTATTACAACAAAAAGTCGCAACATTTTTAAAAAGTAATGTCACAATAAAGTGGTTAAACCAACAAATTGTTTTGTTGGAGATCAATTTACAACAAAAGTAGCCATTATTATTAACAAACACGGGAGACTATTACAACAAAAATCCATATGTTTGCAAAAAAATAGAAAAAAATATTAATTTGTTACATATTGAATTACAACAAAAGTCACCAACTTTTTTTTACAAAAAGTCACAAACGATTACAATAAAAAATCAATATGTTTACAAAATGATGCAAAGTGGTCAAGCAACATTTAATTTGCTACAGATTGAATTAGAACAAAAATCACCTACTATTTTATCCAAAGTCACAAATGGTTACAACAAATAAAAAATCACTTTATTAGCATCAACAAACAAATAAAAAATGTTGTCTCTTTACAATACTTGTTAACAACAAATCCTACAAAAATTACGGGTTATTTACAACAAAATAGTTCATCATCTCAATCATGTGTTTTGCAGCGAAACCATTGTTGGACCAAAAAAAAAAGCAGGCCCATATAAGCCGATGCGGGAGCGAGGCCGGACGACCGATCGCTGGCGCGCGATCGGTCGCTGGATCCAAAGCGTTTTCCTAATAATAACTATGTCACTGGATTATTTCATCCAACACGCATACTGTTTGCAAAGCAAGTCAGAACTACTGGTATTATTTAGGTTTTTGTTGCAGAGACGGCGTGTTTCAACTTCTAGAGGTTTATGTAGCGGTTATTCTTTCCAACTTCAGCTTCTTTTGAGCCAGCGATGGTGTGTTTCAACTTCACCTGATTTTTGCAGTAGCGATGTGTTTCATCTTCAAGTGATTTATTTTCAAGCGAAAACTCTTCAAAATGCGTGACAAGTCAAAAATATAAACTGCGACATAGAATGTATACCACTGGGCAAGTCTTTGATATGTTTCAGTACATGGAATGGGATGCTGTAAATATATTTGGCAATCGTATGAGATTGAAGGAGTATGCATACTTTGAAAATTCATTCCGAATACAGACTACTCTACTATGGAAATTCACTCAGTTACGTATACTGCAGTAGTGAAATTATAGAAAATAAATTATAATATTGAAGCGGTAACTCTGTAAGCGAAGAAACAATAGAAAAGGTATTGCGGTTTTTTACAATGCAATAATTTTGATACAGCCTCCCAAAGATCACACTTTGACTATTTATCAGTAACATCTGAACCCCAATTTTTTTGTCCAAAAGTTTTCTTTTTGGAACCACAAAATCAGTAAGAAAATTGTAGATATTCTACACACCTCAACTTCAGTGTGGGTATTTCACATATCTTGACTGCAGGATGGCACTCCTTTTTTTGAATGGCTGCACTATGGTATTCCAATGGGCAAGAGCAGACATGGCATTATACCATGACTTAAGTAAAGTAAGGATGCTCCGTAGTTGATGAAATTATGGAGACAAATCATGATGAACGACCTGGAAGAGGGATGCAAAATACATGAAAACAAGAGCATCTGCTGCCATGTATACTTCCGTGCATTTAAGAAGATGCAGTTTTTGTTTCGAACTATGTAGGAGAACAATATGTGATTAAATAAGAAGAAAAAAGCCTCAGAAGGTAAAGCTCACGTGCTTATAAAACACGTAAAACGGCCAACTCGGGGTCTAGACAGAAAACAGGAATAGGCAAAAACTGAAAACCAGCAGAAGCCTAAGACTGAATACAAGAAATGACTGAAACTGCTATATGTCCCTGATGCAGCCAAGACTAAACTACCTCCACACTCCCATTGAGATGCATCCATCTTGATTTTTTTTTGGATAATTAAAGGGTTTCTCTGTTTTCGTTTATCCTCTATGGGACGTCATGTGCCACATTATAAAGGGGATGACATAGGGCTTACATGGTAACCCTGAGTCCCTGAGTCAGTTCGGATCTTGGAATCTTAGTACGAGCTACGTGGGTTCCTCTGGACCGACATTGACTGTGAGTCAATTCAAGTCTCAAATTGTCTACGCCCAATTTCGAGAGCGGCCATATGCCAACTATGGGTCTGTTTTGTGGTCTAGGCCGTCTTCATCTTGGGACTACCTGTTTGCTATTCCCACGTTGGGTTCGAAAAGTTTGTTTTGCTTTACCAGTTATTTCCCTTATTTAGGACTAGATACATTCAAATTTAGATAAACTTTTGGCAGCTATTTATGAACAGAGGTAGTACTAATTTTACTCGCGGTTCGCGGTGGTAGAGATGGGGAAAGAAGAAAATTAGAACCAGTCATTTAACTTAGCGGTGGCATACCTCGTAATATTTGTCAAGTTAAGGGGCAATTTCATTTGGACGTACGACGTACCGGTCTCATTGCAATTTAATAGGAGAGATCTGCAACGATGAAATAATTATGTTTTCTTCATCTTTTATGCCAAAAACTGCAGTTATATACAGGTGCCACTCATTAGTACTATTTGTTCGTTTGCACATGATTAGCAACTTTACTGAGCTAGAGTACAATTAATGAGCTGTGTCAATTAATGCGTCGTTTCATCACCTTAATTAGTACTATTTATGGACATTAAAAAATTAATGCACCTTTGGAAGATTAATTAATGCACTGTGCAATAAGAATGAAATACGGCTGATAAAGAAGATATACATTGCTAATGAAAAAATTATATTGAATAATATATTAAAATCAAGGAGATATCGATGTCTTAGTATCAAGTAGGTATAAATATATCCAGCCTGTGCAGGAGTACACATAAAAATACACAAAGTGGCCCTATGCTACGTGGAGGGTGAGATATTATGGGCATCAATTGTCTCATTTTCCGGTTCACATTTTTGTCCTCCTCCCAATAAAGCTCCGTCTCCATTACTGATCTCATGTCACCAGACATCCGCAAAATTGTCGAACTCGTGCAGATGATGTTGGACTTTCCATGAAAATATTATTTTGAATCACTAGCTTTTGTGCTTTAGTTGCCACTATAAAATCCCCATCATGCACCATGCTCTTTCATGTGCTTCTTCTTTGGTTTCGTGCCAAGAGGTATTCCCATCTTCGTCCACTTCCTACCCCTGTTGCATGTTCCGTTGGGATTTGGGATGGTCTTTTCTTTGTTTTCCATTCTCAAGATAAGTTTATATGTGGTAACTGGGATCTTGTCAACTTTCCTGTTCATGTTATGATTGGATTACTTCTTGTGGATGTTGGAATTGTTCTTCTATGTTTGTCACATCATCGAGGCTTTGCATTTAAATGGTAGTAACTTGACACCTCCCATATGATGCCCGCAGGTGGTCGAAGGCTCCCTACTGAAGTTCCTTGTTGTCCATCAAACAAGGCCTCAAGATGTTCATCATAGAAGACAAAGGGGGTGCCATAGCTATCATGTGTGCCTCCCTCCTTTTCTTGGGCACATGGCCAGCGGTGCTCACCCTCTTGGAGCGTCGGGGCCGTCTGCCTCAGCACACGTACCTCGACTACTCGATAACAAACCTCCTCGCTGCGGTTTTCATCGCGCTTACCTTTGGCCAACTTGGGGAGGCCAGGAACAACATGCCCAATTTCTTCACTCAGCTCAGTCAGGTAGCTATCTTGGCAGTTTCATATGCAAGAAACTGTCAACATAAAGATAGATTTGTTGGTCGATCTGTGGTTTGCTGACTCTGAATGAATTTTGCGATGAAGGACAACTGGCCTTCAGTGTTGTTTGCAATGGCAGGGGGTGTTGTACTCAGTATCGGGAACCTTTCTACACAGTATGCTTTGGCATATGTGGGTCTTTCACTAACTGAGGTTATCAGCTCAAGCATGGTTGTCGTTATTGGTAAGTTAGTCTCCTCTGCCAATGAAGTTCATTGAACATTCTTATTCTTTTCCTGGGTAAGCTTCTGATGATACATGTGAGGGACATCTTATGATCAGTCACAGTATGACCTATTATTAATGAAACAGTGTCTAGGAGAAACTAGACACTAGTGATATAGTAGAAGCGGGACTTGGCGTGACAATTCCGAAAATTCGTCCCTGACAGGAATCGAACTCCGGTAGTTGGGGTGCGCCACTGCGACCCCAACCACTGGGCTATGCCCACGTCGCCAGTATGACCTATTATTATATCAATAATTACATGAGGTACTCTATTTATTAGGTTTCCACAAGTTTGATTAAGTCATTATATGACAACTCATTTCGCTTCAGAAAATTGGTCTCTTAAATAGTCAGTTATGTACCAGAGCAATATTGTCAAGATTTGAACAGTTCAATTATTATAGTTCCTCCATTTCAGTAAGAGATTTCAAGATATAGGTTCTACTATTTATTATCCACTGTCCTGATTGTAGAATTAGACACATTATAAGCTGCCCATTCTATTACTGGATATTTATTACTCAAGTTGCATGTTGTATTTTCAGGCACAACAGTGAATTACTTCCTAGACAAGCGCATTAATAGGGCAGAGATTCTTTTCACTGGAGTGGCATGCTTCCTTGCTGCGGTCATCCTTGGCTCTTCTGTCCACGCTTCCAATGCAGTTGATAATGAACAGAAACTAAGTGGATCCACAAATAGCTACAAACTTGGGTATATTATTCCCACTTTCTTTTGGCCATATTTTCCCAGTACGAGCAACCAAATCACCTTACCCACTTTGTAACTTGCCCCTGTTAAATGTTTAGGTATGAGTCTTCATAAACTATTTTACGCCTTATATCTGCTGCTCTGATCATTATGATGCGTGATTTTACAGGAAAACTGGAGGCACAGAGACAGGGAAACAAGTTAAAGGCAAAGGTAGCATACATGGTGCACGGTTATAGAACTACTGGCACTGTTGATGTATTGCAGTTGCAGATTCTAATTCTTAACAATGCCTGTTACAGATGCTCCTAGGGACATGGAGGATGGGGCTTCTGTTGACTATGCCACCAAAGCTGAAGCAGGAACTGCAGAATACCTAATTGAGCTTGAAGAGCGGCGTTCAATTAAGGTGTTATGCACGCAATTATATCATATAATCGATTCAGATATATTTGACCTTTGTTCTGATGCTTGTGCTCAAAAGAGAAGCATAATTGTTGATCCAAAACACCACTGGACTGATCTAGTGAAACTTCTTACTTTTCCAGGTATTGGGGTCAAGTACCTACATAGGGCTTGGCATAGTTTTCTTTTCTGGCGTATGCTTCTCTCTATTCTCCCCAGCGTTCAACCTAGCTACCAACGACCAGTGGCACACCCTGAAAGACGGTGTCCCACATCTGGTAGTCTACACCGCCTTCTTCTACTTCTCCATTTCGTGTTTCGTCATCGGTATCGGGTTGAACATCTTGTTCCTCTACCGACCAATGGCCGGAGTGCCAAAATCTTCCTTGAAGGCCTATCTGAATGACTGGAAAGGCAGGCAATGGGCTCTTCTTGCCGGCTTCCTTTGCGGTTTCGGCAATGGCTTCCAATTCATGGGTGGTCAGGCTTCTGGTTATGCTGCTGCTGATGCTGTCCAGGTTTGTCTAATCAATGTCAAGTCTGATGCTCTTCCTCTACCCACATGTTTGCAATATCTGATTCAATATGTTGAAGCAATATAGAATTTTTTGAGCATATGTTGTGGCCAATTGGCCACACAAATATTCACTTTTAAGATGGTAGCAACAGAGAAAAGAGGAAACTTTTCTGCACCTATATATGATTCTAACTGCTTCAGCATTGCTGTTCATCAGGCATTGCCACTCGTGAGCACATTCTGGGGCATCCTGCTATTCGGGGAGTACCGAAAATCATCGAAGAAAACGTACACCCTGCTCGTCTTCATGCTGCTCATGTTCATTGCCGCTGTAGCAACGCTCATGGCTTCATCAGGTCACAGGAATGCTAAGTGATCTGCTGCCCCATCCTTTCATCTTCTACTTTGCAACTCCTTCTGGCATAACTCAGAAGATCATTACCAAATCATAATGTTTGATGCCATGTGAAGTTCAACTTAGAATTTCAATGTTCAAACTGATGCATGGCCCAATAAGTTGGTTGATTTGGTTCCGTGAGTGCAAAATAAACATCTTGGTTCTGCACAATTGGCATTCTACTCATGAACAGAACACTGCGAATAGAGTAGCAGTACCATGTTTGTAAACCTAAGGGATACCCAGAATTGATAACAGTAACACAAAACTTTACAGAGGAGTATTTCCAGGCAAAATCGCATGCCTGGACGAGGATTACAAGAACGGCATATGTCCATGTTATTATTGCAAACACGTCTGTTTTTACTCTGTTAATGTGAGTACAGTACTACATTACTGGGAGTTCAGCTCCAATTTGAACATAAAAAACCAGACAAAGCATCTCATTTCCCATCCATTTTTTTTCCAAACGACCACTCAGGGCCGGATTTCATTACCCAGAGATAACGAAACAGCGTAGCACGTCCCAGCGTGAAACAGAAAACGAACCATCTAACCACACTATCATAGCCGCCGCCTAATGCTAACGACACACAAACATAGAGGTTTCAAGTTTTTGCCCAAGGCACATAACCAACAACACAAAACGCGAGATAAAAAGGGCAGGAACTAAGATCGCTACAGGGGGGGGGGCATCAATCCTGCTCTTCCAGCTCCATGTCATCAATGCCAGCGTCCAAGTTTGTATCTCTAATCCGTAGAGGAGATTGCATCCGTTAAGCACCATCTTGAGAGTCAGTAGCATGGGAGGTGGTGGCGCTAGCAAGACGTAGCTGAAAGAGTAATAATAGACTGAAAGTATGCACGCTGTATTCCTCCTTGTTGGGGTTCAGATATATAGGAGAATTACATGAGGGGAGAGAGAGATTACAGTTTAGATCCAGCTAAACAGGAGCATGCACAACAACGTGCGGCACAACGTGCGGGACGTGAAGTCTATCGCAGGCAGGAGAAGCGGTCTTCAGTGGGTCACGATTGCATGTCTAACATCCCCCCGCAGTCGCATCGTCGGCGCGACGAACGTTGAGACTGGTCCGGAATTCGGTGAAGACTGCAGTTGGTAGGCCCTTGGTGAAAATATCGGCGAATTGGGAGGTGGTTGGAACGTGCAGCACCCGGATTTCGCCCAAAGCCACTTTGTCCCGAACGAAGTGGATGTCAATCTCAATATGCTTTGTCCGCTTATGCTGAACAGGGTTAGCAGACATGTAGACAGCAGAGACATTATCACAATAAACAACAGTGCATCGAGAGATAGGTCGATGAAGTTCCTGCAATACCTGTCGAAGCCAACAGCTCTCTGCAACAACATGGGCGACAGCTCAGTATTCTGCCTCAGCACTGGAGCGGGACACAGTAAGTTACCGTTTGGATGACCATGAGATAAGATTGTCGCCGAGAAACACACAGAACCCCGAGGTGGAACGACGGGTGTCGGGACAACCCGCCCAATCAGCATCGGAGTAAGCGACAAGGGAGGAATCAGAGGTGGGAGCGATGGAGAGACCGTGATCAAGGGTGCCTTTGACATAGCGAATGATGCGTTTGACGAGGTTAAGATGAGTGGTGCGGGGTGCATGCATGAAAAGACATGCTTGTTGAACGGCGTAAGAGAGATCGGGGCGAGTGAGGGTTAGATATTGCAAAGCGCCGGCAAAGCTGCGGTAATGGGTGGGATTGTCCAAGAGATCGCCGTCGTTGATAGATACATTGGAACCCGAATCGATGGGTGTGTTGGCAGTGTTGCAATCTGTCATGGCAGCACGATCGAGAATGTCGAGGGCATATTGGCGTTGAGAGAGAAACATGCCGGAAGATGATCGAGAGACAGAAATGCCCAAGAAGTGAGAGAGTGGACCAAGATCGGTCATACTGAATTCAGATTTAAGAGAAGTGATGATGGTCTGAAGAAGAGTAGTGGAAGAGGCTGTGAGCACTATGTCATCGACATATAGAAGCAAGTAGGCAGTGCCGGCGGCGGAATGATGGATGAAAAGAGATGTGTCGCAGCGAGAGGATGTGAAACCGTTAGAGGTGATGAAGTGGGCAAAACGTTGGAACCAGGCACGCGGTGCTTGTTTTAAGCCGTATAGGGATTTTTGCAAGAGACAAACATGATTAGGCAAAGCGGAGTCCTCAAAACCCTTGGGCTGCTGACAGTAGACAAGTTCATTGAGTGTGCCATGGAGAAAGGCGTTTTTGACGTCCATTTGATGAACGGGCCAGTGAGAGGAAATGGCGATGGAGAGGACTAGGCGGATGGTGGCCGGCTTAACAACTGGACTGAAGGTTTCGTCGTAATCGATTCCATGCTCCTGGCAAAAGCCGCGAACGACCCAACGCGCCTTGTAGCGAGCGAGAGAACCATCAGAATTGAATTTGTGGCGATAAACCCATTTGCCACTGACAATGTTAGCACCGGGAGGAGATGGAACGAGACGCCAAGTATCGTTGAGAAGGAGGGCATCGAACTCTTCGCGCATGGCGCGAGCCCAGTGAGGATCCATGAGAGCGGAACGGTAAGTACGGGGAATGGGAGAGATAGATGAGTTGGCGTTGAAGTTGAGGTGCTTACGGGGAAGCTGAAAGCCAGATTTTGCTCGGGTGCGCATGGGGTGAGGGTTTGCCGGTGGATGGACGGGAATGGCATGGGAGGGGATCGTCGGAGAAGGGGAAGAACGATCGGAGGAGGATGTGGAAGGGGTGGATGCAGGAGAAGTGGAAGGGGGGCTAGGCTGCCGCGGAAGAGAAGGTGGGGAATCGGGTGCCGTGGAGGCCTGCCGTGGGGAATCAGGGGAAGGGGGTGGCGGGACAGCCTGCCGTGGCAGGAGATCGGGTGAAGTAGCTGTCGTGGCAGCGCCGGGAAAGAGAGAAGACGGGGAATCGGGGATAGGCTCGTCGTGGGGGAAATTATAGGAAGGAAGATCAGGGAGAGGCTGAGTGGAGAAGGGAAAAATAGCTTCATCGAACGTGACGTGGCGTGAAATGATGACTGATACGTCTCCAACGTATCGATAATTTCTTATGTTCCATGCCACTTTATTGATGATACCTACATGTTTTATGCACATTATATGTCGTATTTACGCATTTTCTGGAACTAACCTATTAACAAGATGCCGAAGTGCAAGTTCCTGTTTCTGCTGTTTTTGTTTTCAGAAATCCTAGTAACGAAATATTCTCGGAATTGGACGAAACCAACGCCCAGGTTCCTATTTTTCCACGAAGCTTCCAGAACACCGGGGAAGGACCAGAGGGGGGGGGGCCCCAGATGACATGGTGGCGCGGCCCAGGGCCCGGCCGCGCCACCCTGGTGTCGCCGCCTCGTCAGCCCTCTGCCGCCTCTTCGCCTATATAAAGCCCTGCATCGAAAACCCTTACGGAAAAAAAGCCACGATGCGAAACCTTCCAGAGCCGCCACCATCGCGAAGCCAAGATCTGGGGACAGGAGTCTCTGTTCCGGCACCTGCCGGAGCGGGGAAGTGCCCCCGGAAGGCTTCTCCATCGACACCGCTGCCATCTCCACCGCCATCTTCATCACCGCTGCTGCTCCCATGAAGAGGGAGTAGTTCTCCATCGAGGCTCGGGGCTGTACCGGTAGCTATGTGGTTAATCTCTCTCCTATGTACCTCAATACAATGATCTCATGAGCTGCTTTACATGATTGAGATTCATATGAATTTGTATCACTACTATCTATGTGCTACTCTAGTGATGTGTTATTAAAGTAGTTTTATTCCTCCTGCATGTGTGCAAAGGTGACAGTGCGTGCACCGTGTTAGTACTTGGTTTATGCTATGATCATGATCTCTTGTAGATTGCGAAGTTAACTATTGCTATGATAATATTGATGTGATCTATTCCTCCTACATATGCATGAAGGTGACAGTGTGCATGCTATGCTAGTACTTGGTTTAGTCGTTTTGATCCATCTTACACTAAAGGTTACTTAAACATGAGCATTATTGTGGAGCTTGTTAACTCCGGCATTGAGGGTTCGTGTAATCCTACGCAATGTGTTCATCATCCAACAAAAGTGTAGAGTATGCATTTATCTATTCTGTTATGTGATCAATGTTGAGAGTGTCCACTAGTGAAAGTGTAATCCCTAGGCCTTGTTCCTAAATACTGAGTTACTACGCTTGTTCTTGTTTCTGTGTTACTACTGCTGCAATACTACCACCATCAACTACACGCCAGCAAGCTATTTTCGGCACCGTTGCTACTGCTCATACATATTCATACCACCTGTATTTCACTATCTCTTCGCCGAACTAGTGCACCTATTTGGTGTGTTGGGGACACAAGAGACTTCTTGCTTTGTGGTTGCAGGGTTGCATGAGAGGGATATCTTTGACCTCTTCCTCCCGAGTTCGATAAACCTTGGGTGATCCACTTAAGGGAAAACTTGCTGCTGTTCTACAAACCTCTGCACTTGGAGGCCCAACACTGTCTGGGAAAGGAGGGGGAACGTAGACATCAAGCACTTTTCTGGCGCCGTTGCCGGGAGGAAAGGTAAAAGGTACTCACACTCCGGATCTCGGCTACTAAGCTATTTTCCCGGCGCCATTGTGTGTACTCGAAGCTATTTCCTTTAGACTCTGCAATTGCGACATTTGGTTTCTTGTTTACACTAGTTAGGCATAATGGAAAACAACAAAAATATGAGAGATCTTTATGAACTTTATCTTGAATTAGGACATGATGTGTTTGAAGAGAGAATTAAAAAACCCATGGAACTATATATGCATGATAATGGGAATGTTATTAGTATGAATGCTTTGAACACCATTGTTGCTAATGCTATGGAAAATTCTAAGCTTGGGGAAGCTGGTTTTGATGAGCATGATATTTTTAGTCCCCCAAGCATTGAGGAGAAAATTTACTTTGATGATACTTTGCCTCCTATTTATGATGATTATAATGATAGTAGTCTTTTGTTACCACCTGTTATGGAGGATAAATTTGATTATGATTACAATATACCTCCTATATTTGATAGCTACTTTGTTGAATTTGCTCCCACTACAACTAATAAAATTGATTATGCCTATGTGGAGAGTAATAATTTTATGCATGAGACTCATGATAAGAATGCTTTAAGTGATAGTTATATTGTTGAGTTTGCTCATGTTGCTACTGAAAGTTATTATGAGAGAGGAAAATATGGTTGTAAAAATTTTCATGTTACTAAAACACCTCTCTATGTGCTGAAATTTTTGAAGCTACACTTGTTTTACCTTCCTATGCTTGTTACTTTGCTCTTCATGAACTTGTTTATTTACAAGATTCTTATGCATAGGAAGCATGTTAGACTTAAATGTGTTTTGAATTTGCCTCTTGATGCTCTCTTTTGCTTCAACTCTTATTTCTTATGAGTGCATTATTAAAACTGCTGAGCCCATCTTAATGGCTATAAAGAAAAGAACTTCTTGGGAGATAACCCATGTGTTATTTTGCTACAGTACTTTGTTTTATATTTGTGTCTTGGAAGTTGTTTACTACTGTAGCAACCTCTCCTTATCTTAGTTTTGTGTTTTGTTGTGCCAAGTAAAGTTTCTATGTCAAAGTTGATGTTATATTTGGGATCGCTGCGCAGAAACAGCATTGCTGTCTGTCACGAATCTGGGCACAGTTCTCTGTAGAAAATTCGAAAAATCTGCCAATTTACGAGCGTGATCCTCAGATATGTACGCAACTTTCATTAGTTTTGAGTTTTTCCATTTGAGCAAGTCTGGTGCCATCTTAAAATTCGTCTTTACGGACTGTTCTGTTTTTGACAGATTCTGCCTTTTATTTCGCATTGCCTCTTTTGCTATGTTGGATTTATTTCTTTGATCCATTAATGTCCAGTAGCTTTATGCAATGTCCAGAAGTGTTGAGAATGATTGTGTCACCTCTGAACATGTGAATTTTGATTGTGTACTAACCCTCTAATGAGTTTGCTTGAAGTTTGGTGTGAAGGAAGTTTTCAAGGGTCAATAGAAGAGGGTGATATAATGTGATCGAGAAGAGTGAAAGGTCTAAGCTTGGGGATGCCCCGGTTCATCCCTGCATATTTTAAGAAGACTCAAGCATCTAAGCTTGGGGATGCCTAAGGCATCCCCTTCTTCATCGACAACTTATCAGGTTTCTTCTAGTGAAACTATATTTTTATTCAGTCACATCCTATGTATTTTACTTGGAGCGTCTGTGTGCTTTTATTTTTGTTTTTTTTGTTTTGTTATCTTAGTTCTCTGAATAAAGTTCATCCTTGTGTGGGAGAGAGACACGCTCCGCTGGTTCGTATGAACACATGTGTTCTTAGCTCATAATATTCATGGCGAAGTTTCCTCTTCGTTAAATTGTTATATGGTTGGAATTGGAAAATGCTACATGTAGTAATTGGTAAAATGTCTTGGGTAATGTGATACTTGGCAATTGTTGTGCTCATGTTTAAGCTCTTGCATCATATACTTTGCACCTATTAATGAAGAAATACATAGAGCATGCTAAAATTTGGTTTGCATAATTGGTCTCTCTAAGGTCTAGATAATTTCTAGTATTGAGTTTGAACAACAAGGAAGACGGTGTAGAGTCTTATAATGTTTACAATATGTCTTTTATGTGAGTTTTGCTGCACCGGTTCATCCTTGTGTTTGTTTCAAATAACCTTGCTAGCCTAAACCTTGTATCGAGAGGGAATACTTCTCATGCATCCAAAATCCTTGAGCCAATATTCATGCCATTTGTGTCCACCATACCTACCTACTACATGGTATTTCTCCGCCATTCCAAAGTAAATTGCTTGAGTGCTACCTTTAAACCATTCAAAATTTATCACCTCTGATTTGTGTCAATGTTTTATAGCTCATGAGGAAGTATGTGGTGTTTATCTTTCAATCTTGTTGGGCAACTTTCACCAATGGACTAGTGGCTTCATCCGCTTATCCAATAATTTTGCAAAAAGAGCTGGCAATGGGATTCCCAGTCCCAAATTAATTAACAAAAATAGACACTCCTCCATGGTATGTGATTGTTGGACGGCACCCGAAGGATTCGGTTAGCCATGGCTTGAGAAAGCAAAGGTGGGGAGGAGTGTCATCATAATAAAACTAAAATAAAAGGCACTCCTTCGTGGTATGAGATTGTTGGCAGGCACCCGAGGATTCGGTTAACCATGGTTTGTGAAAGAAAGGTTGGAAGGAGTGCCACCCAAAAATAAAATAAAATGGGAGCCGCTCTTTGAAGGTTTGTTTGGCAAGGGGGTTAGAGTACCCGCTACCATTCGTTGACAACAACAAACACCTCTCAAAACTTTACTTTTATGCTCTCTATATGTTTTCAAAATCAAAGCTCTAGCACAAATATAGCAATCGATGCTTTCCTCTTTGAAGGACCATTCTTTTACTTTTATTGTTGAGTCAGTTTACCTATCTCCTTCCACCTTAAGAAGCAAACACTTGTGTGAACTGTGCATTGATTCCTACATACTTGCATATTGCATTTATTATATTACTTTGCATTGACAACTATCCATGAGATATACATGTTATAAGTTGAAAGCAACCGCTGAAACTTAATCTTCCTTTGTGTTGCTTCAATACCTTTACTTTGATTTATTGCTTTATGAGTTAACTCTTATGCAAGACTTATTTATGCTTGTCTTGAAGTACTATTCATGAAAAGTCTTTGCTTTATGATTCATTTGTTTACTCATGTCATTACCATTGTTTTGATCGCTGCATTCATTACATATGTTTATAGTATGATCAAGGTTATGATAGCATGTCACTTCAGAAATTATCTTTGTTATCGTTTTACCTGCTCGGGACGAGCAGAACTAAGCTTGGGGATGCTGATACGTCTCCAACGTATCGATAATTTCTTATGTTCCATGCCACTTTATTGATGATACCTACATGTTTTATGCACATTATATGTCGTATTTACGCATTTTCGGAACTAACCTATTAACAAGATGCCGAAGTGCAAGTTCTGTTTCTGCTGTTTTTGGTTTCAGAAATCCTAGTAACGAAATATTCTCGGAATTGGACGAAACCAACGCCCGGGTTCCTATTTTTCCACGAAGCTTCCAGAACACCGGGAAGGACCGGAGGGGCCACGGGCCACCAGATGACATGGTGGCGGCCAGGCCCGGCGCGCCACCCTATGGTGTCGCCGCCTCGTCAGCCCTCCTGCGCCGCCTCTTCGCCTATATAAAGCCCCTGCATCGAAAACCCTTACGGAAAAAAGCCACGATACGCGAAACCTTCCAGAGCCGCCACCATCGCGAAGCCAAGATCTGGGGGACAGGAGTCTCGTTCCGGCACGCCGCGTGCCCCCGGAGGCTTCTCCATCGACACCGCTGCCATCTCCACCGCCATCTTCATCACCGCTGCTGCTCCCATGAAGAGGGAGTAGTTCTCCATCGAGGCTCGGGCTGTACCGGTAGCTATGTGGTTAATCTCTCTCCTATGTACCTCAATACAATGATCTCATGAGCTGCTTTACATGATTGAGATTCATATGAGTTTTGTATCACTACTATCTATGTGCTACTCTAGTGATGTGTTATTAAAGTAGTTTTATTCCTCCTGCATGTGTGCAAAGGTGACAGTGCGTGCACCGTGTTAGTACTTGGTTTATGCTATGATCATGATCTCTTGTAGATTGCGAAGTTAACTATTGCTATGATAATATTGATGTGATCTATTCCTCCTACATATGCATGAAGGTGACAGTGTGCATGCTATGCTAGTACTTGGTTTAGTCGTTTTGATCTATCTTACACTAAAGGTTACTTAAACATGAGCATTATTGTGGAGCTTGTTAACTCCGGCATTGAGGGTTCGTGTAATCCTACGCAATGTGTTCATCATCCAACAAAAGTGTAGAGTATGCATTTATCTATTCTGTTATGTGATCAATGTTGAGAGTGTCCACTAGTGAAAGTGTAATCCCTAGGCCTTGTTCCTAAATACTGCTGAGTTACTACGCTTGTTTACTGTTTTACTGTGTTACTACTGCTGCAATACTACCACCATCAACTACACGCCAGCAAGCTATTTTCTGGCACCGTTGCTACTGCTCATACATATTCATACCACCTGTATTTCACTATCTTTTCGCCGAACTAGTGCACCTATTTGGTGTGTTGGGGACACAAGAGACTTCTTGCTTTGTGGTTGCAGGGTTGCATGAGAGGGATATCTTTGACCTCTTCCTCCCTGAGTTCGATAAACCTTGGGTGATCCACTTAAGGGAAAACTTGCTGCTGTTCTACAAACCTCTGCACTTGGAGGCCCAACACTGTCTACAGGAAAGGAGGGGGAACGTAGACATCAATGACGCGGTCGGAGGTGAGGTCAAGGCAGCGATAGCCTTTGTGTTGAGTGGGATAGCCGATGAAGACGCAAGGGAGAGATCGAGGATCAAGCTTATGGCTGGTTTGGGCTTCGATGTTAGGGTAACATAAGCAGCCAAAGACCCGAAGGTGATCATAGGTGGGTGGAGTGGAAAAGAGAGCTTCGTGAGGAGTAGAGTTGCGGACAGACTTGGTTGGGCGCAAGTTGATGAGGTGAGTGGTGCTGGCGTGTAGTCGACACGTCCGTTGGGAACCCCAAGAGGAAGGTGTGATGCGCACAGCAGTAAGTTTTCCTCGAAGAAACCAAGGTTATCGAACCAGTAGGAGCGATGACCCACAAGTATAGGGGATCGCAACAGTCTTCGAGGGAAGTATTACCCAATTTATTGATTCGACACAAGGGGAGACAAAGAATACTTGTAAGCCTTAACAGCGGAGTTGTCAATTCAGCTGCACCTGGAAACAGACTTGCTCGCAAGAGTTTATCAGTAGTAACAGTTTTATGGCAGTGGAAATAGTGAAATAACAGCAGCGGTGGAATAAAGACAGCAGTAGTGATTATAGTAAACAGCAGGATTAAAATACTGTAGGCACAGGGACGGATTTAACGGGCGTTGCATGGATGAGAGAAACTCATGTAACAATCAAAGCAGGGGCATTTGCAGATAATAATAAAACGGTATCCAAGTACTAACAATCAATAGGCATGTGTTCCATATTTAGTCGTACGTGCTCGCAATGAGAAACTTGCACAACATCTTTTGTCCTACCAGCCGGTGGCAGCCGGGCCTCTAGGGAAACTACTGGAAATTAAGGTACTCCTTTTAATAGAGCACCGGAGCAAAGCATTAACACTCCGTGAACACATGTGATCCTCACATCGCTACCATCCCCTCCGGTTGTCCCGATTTCTTCGGGGCCATTGGTTCCGGACAGCGACATGTGTATACAACTTGCAGGTAAGATCATAAACAACGAATATCTTCATGAATCAATAACATGTTCAGATCTGAGATCATGGCACTCGGGCCCTAGTGACAAGCATTAAGCATAACAAGTTGCAACAATATCATAAAAGTGACATCTACGGATACTAGGCACTATGCCCTAACAATCTTATGACTATTACATGACCAATCTCATCCAATCCCTACCATCCCCTTCAGCCTACAGCGGGGGAATTACTCACACATGGATGGGGGAAACATGGCTGGTCGATGGAGAGGCGTTGGTGGTGATGGCGGTGAAGATCTCCTCCAATTCCCCGTCCCGGCGGAGTGCCAGAACGGAGACTTCTGGCTCCCGAGAAGGAGTTTCGCGATGTGGCGGCTCTCTGGAGGGTTTCTGGCGACTTCGACTTCTCCCCGTGCGTTTTTAGGTCGAACCCGATAAGTAGTCCGAAGGGGGGCGTCGGGCCGAGGGGGCCACACCATAGGGCCGCGCGGGCCCCCCTAGGCCGCGCCGCCTTATGGTGTGGGGCCCTCGGGCCTCCACCTCTCTTGCCCTTCTGGCTCCGTCAATATTCTGGTAAAATAGGGCCTTCTGCATAAATTCCGAGGATTTTCCCGAAAGTTGGATTTCTGCACAAAAACGAGACACCAGAGCAATTCTGAAAACAGCATTAGTCCGTGCTAGTTGTATCCAAAATACACAAATTAGAGGCAAAACAATAGCAAAAGTGTTCGGGAAAGTAGATACGTTTTGTACGTATCAGAGCCAAGAATCACGTGAAGGTTGTTGGTGGAGGAATGTAGTGCGGCGCAACACCAGTGAACCCGGCGCCAACGTGGAACCTGCACAACACAATCAAAGTACTTTGCCCCAACGTAACAGTGAGGTTGTCAATCTCACCGGCTTGCTGAAAACAAAGGATTAAACGTATCGAGTGGAAGATGGTGTTTGTTTGCAAACACTACAAGAAAAGTTGCCATGGCCGACGAAGTTGAAGTCGCGCCGTGGTTGCTGGTGTACCATGGCCGACGATTTTTGGTCCCTCCGTGGTGCATGTCAAAACTTTTTTTTCTCGTTTTTGAGGCCACCTAGCCCGACGAAAGCGGCCAAAACGTCGCGTATGGTGGCCCGGGACGTGGTGCATCTTGAAATCTCGGGTTCGCCGGCCGAGTCAACGCAAATCCGCACCGCCGAGGGATGTAGGGCCCAGATGGCAGCCTCTCTGGCATTGTTTTTTTCTAGATCGCGCCATCTCGTTCAACGTTCTCCGATCGAGCCGTTTACGATGCAGGATCATGGGTCCCGCATGTCATCCTCTATGAACCAAAATTCTTTCTATTCTTGGATTTTTTGACCCCCTGATTTCTGGCTACTTCCTTTTTCTTTTGATCCCTTGCCGCCTTGGAAACGTTGAGACCGCTGCTGCTAAATGGGACCCGCATGTCATCCTCTATGTGCAATCAACTTTCTTTTCTTGGAGTTTTTTGGCACCTCAAATTTGGTCACTTGCCTTTTTCTTTCGATCTGCCGCCTCTCAAACGGTGATACCGCTGCTGCTAACTTGGGACCCGCATGTCATCCTCTATGTACTATAAAACTTTCTTTTCTTGAATTATTTTTGGCACCTCATATTTGGTCACTTACCTTTTTCTTTCGATCCCCTGCCGCCTCTCAAACGGTGATACCGCTGCTGCTAAATGGGACCCGCATGTCATCCTCTATGTACTATAAAACTTTCTTTTCTTGGATTTTTTTGGCACCTCATATTTGGTCACTTGACTTTTTCTTTCGATCACCTGCTGCCTCTCAAACGGTGATACCGCTGCTGCTAAATGGGACCCGCATGTCATCCTCTATGTACTATAAAACTTTCTTTTCTTGGATTTCTTTTGGCACCTCATATTTGGTCACTTGACTTTTCTTTCGATCTCATGCCACGTTTGAAACGTTGAGGAACCTGCTGCTCATGGGACCCGCATGTCATCCTCTATGTACTATTAAACTTTCTTTTCTTGGATTATTTTTGGCACCTCATATTTGGTCACTTGACTTTTTCTTTCGATCCCCTGCTGCCTCTCAAACGGTGATACCGCTGCTGCTAAATGGGACCCGCATGTCATCCTCTATGTACTATAAAACTTTCTTTTTTTGGATTATTTTTGGCACCTCATATTTGGTCACTTGACTTTTTCTTTCGATCTGCTGCCTCAAACGGTGATACCGGCTGCTAAATGGGACCCGCATGTCATCCTCTATGTACTATAAAACTTTCTTTTTTGGATTATTTTTGGCACCTCATATTTAGTCACTTGACTTTTTCTTTCGATCCCCTGCTGCCTCAAACGGTGATACCGCTGCTGCTAAATGGGTCCCGCATGTCATCCTCTATGTACTATAAAACTTTCTTTTCTTGGATTATTTTTGGCTCCTGATATTTGGTCACTTGCGTTTTTCTTTCGATCTCATGCCACGTTTGAAACTTTGAGGAACCTGCTGGCTCATGGGACCCGCATGTCATCCTCTATGTGCTATAAAAGTTTATTTTCTATGGTTTTTTTCACTCTCTGATTTTTGTCTATTTCCTTTTTCTTTTGATGCCCTGCCGCCTTGGAAACGTTGAGTAAGCTGCTTACTCATGGGACCCGCATGTCATCCTCTATGTACAATCAAGTTTCCTTGAATTATTTTTGGCTCCTATTTCGTCACTTGCCTTTTTCTTTCGATCTCATGCCACGTTTGAAACGTTGAGGAACCTGCTGGCTCATGGGACCCGCATGTCATCCTCTACGAACAATAAAAGTTTCCTTTATTGGAGTTATTTTTGACCCCTAATTTCTGGCTATTTGCCTTTTTCTTTTGATCCCCTGCCCCCTTTGAAACGATGAGGACGCTGTTGGCAGGTCGGTCCCATATGTCATCCTCTATGAACAATACAAGTTTCCTTTGGTGGATTTATTTTTTACCCCTAATTAATTTCTGGCTATTTCCTTTTTTTCTTTGATCCCCTGCCGCCTTGGAAACGTTGAGGATGCTGCTGCCTCATCGGTCCCGCGTGTCATCCTCTCAGAACGATAAATGTTTTCTTTTCTTGGATTTTTTTACCAACTGATTTTTGGTTTTTTTTTTTCGATCCCCTGCCGCCTTTGAAACGTTGACGACCTGCTGGCTCATGGGTCCCGATGTCAGCCTCCCCGTACAAGAAACATGTGATATCTTGATTATTTTGCAGACAATAAACAGTGTATTTCGCTCTGAGCTATTGCAAACGGATAAATTAAATCTTTATTTTTACAACATATATCTTGAATCTCCTTGTTTTTTGTTTTGGCGAAGCATAGGACTTTCCTGTTTTTTTTTTGAGAAAAATCCGAACTATCATGTTCTGGAGTGGGCTGAAATTGTACGTGTCAAAAGGCCCAGAAGGATAGTTCGAAGGCCCAGATGTCCAGATGCAGCCCAATTGAAATCTTTCTTTTCTTGGATTTTTTCACCCCCTGATTTCTGGCTACTTCATTTTTCTTTTGGTCTGTGCCGCCTTGGAAACGTTTAGACCGCTGCTGCAAAATGGGACCCGCATGTCATCCTCTATGTACAATAAAGTTTCTTTTCTTGGATTATTTTTGGCTCCTGATATTTGGTCACTTGCCTTTTTCTTTCGATCTCATGCCACGTTTGAAACGTTGAGGAATCTGCTGGCTCATGGGACCCGCATGTCATCCTCTATGTACAATAAAAGTTTGATTTCTTGGATTTTTTTCACCCTCTGATTTTTGGCTATTTCCTTTTTCTTTTGATCCCCTGCCGCCTTTGAAACGTTGAGTAAGCTGCTGGCTCATAGGTCCCACATGTCAGCCTGTATGAACGATAAAGCTTTCCTTTCTTGGAGTTTTTTTGACCCCTAATTTCTGGCTACTTTCTTTTTCTTTTGATCTCAAGCCGCATTTGAAACGTTGGGACCGCTGCTGCAAAATGGGACCCGCATGTCATCCTCTATGTACAATAAAGTTTCTTTTCTTGGATTATTTTTGGCTCCTGATATTTGGTCACTTGCCTTTTTCTTTCGATCCCATGCCACGTTTGAAACGTTGAGGAACCTGCTGGCTCATGGGACCCGCATGTCATCCTCTATGTACTACAAAAGTTTATTTTCTTGGGTTTTTTTCACTCTCTGATTTTTGGCTATTTCCTTTTTCTTTTGATCCCCTGCCGCCTTGGAAACGTTGAGTAAGCTGCAAACTCGTGGGACCCGCATGTCATCCTCTATGTACAATCAATTTTCTTTTCTTGGAGTTTTTTTACCCCCTAATTTCTGGCTACTTTCTTTTTCTTTTGATCTCAAACCGCATTTGAAACGTTGGGACAGCATGTCATCCTCTATGTACAATAAAAGTTTCTTTTTTTGGATTATTTTTCACCCTCTGATTTTTGGTCACTTGCCTTTTTCTTTCGATCTCATGCCGCCCTTGAAAACGTTGAGGAACCTGCTGGCCCATGGGACCCACATGTCATCCTCTATGTACTATAAAAGTTTCTTTTCTTTGATTTTTTTCACCCTCTGATCTTTGGCTATTTCCTTTTTCTTTTCATCCCCTGCCGCCTTGGAAACGTTAGTAAGCTGCTGACTGGTGGGACCCGCATGTCATCCTCTATGTACAATCAAGTCTCTTTTCTTGGATTTTTTTACCCCCTTATTTTTGGTCACTTGCCTTTTTCTTTCGATCTCATGCAGCCTCTGAAACGTTGAGAAGCTGCTGGCTCATGGGACCCACATGTCATCCTCGATACTATAAAAGTTTCTTTTCTTGGATTTTTTCACCCTCTTATTTTTGGCTGTTTCCTTTTTCTTTTGATCCCCTGCCGCCTTGGAAACATTGATTAAGCTGCTGACACAAGGGGCCCGCATGTCATCCTCTATGTACAATCAACTTGCAAGATCTTGGGGCGGAAGAGCTTGTATAAGTGGGACCCATATGTCATCCTCTATGTACAATAAAAGTTTCTTTTTCTTGGATTATTTTTTGCTCCTGGTATTTGGTCTCTTTCCTTTTTCTTTCGATCTCATGCCGCCTCTGAAACGTTGAGTAAGGTGCTGGGTCATGGGACCCGCATGCCATCCTCTATGTACAATCAACTTTCTTTTCTGGGAGTTTTTTTACCCCTAATTTCTGGCTACTCTTTTTCTTTTGATCTCAAGCCGCATTTGAAACGTTGACACCGCTGCTGCAAAATGGGACCCGCATGTCATCTTTTATGTACAATAAAGTTTCTTTTCTTGGATTATTTTTGGCTCCTGATATTTGGTCACTTGTCTTTTTCTTTCGATCTCATGCCCCCTTTGAAACGTTGAGGAAGCTGCTAGCGCATGGGTCCCGCATGTCATACTCTATGAACAATAAAAGTTTCCTTCCTTGGAGTTATTTTTTACCGCTAATTTCTGGCTACTTCCTTTTTCTTTTGATCCCCTGCCGCCTTGGAAACGTTGAGTAAGCTGCTGACACAAGGGGCCCGCATGTCATCCTCTATGTACAATCAACTTGCAAGATCTTGGAGCGAAAGAGCTTGTATAAGTGGGACCCATATGTCATCATCTATGTACAATAAAAGTTTCTTTTCTTGGATTATTTTTTGCTCCTGATATTTGGTCACTTTCCTTTTTCTTTCTATCTCATGCCGCCACTGAAACGTTGAGTAAGGTGCTGGCTCATGGGACTGTACAATAAAGTTTCATTTCTTAGATTTTTTTACCCACTGATTTTTGCTAACTTGCCTTTTTCTTTTCGATCATATGCCGCCTTTGAAATTGAGGTCGCCGCTGGCTCATGGGTCCCACAAGTCAGCCTCTATGAACAATAAACCTTTCCTTTGTTGTATTTATTTTTTACCCCTAATTTCTGGCTATTTGCCTTTTTCTTTTGATCCCCTGCGGCCTTTGAAACGATGAGGACGCTGCTGGCAGGTCGGTCCCACATGTCATCCTCTATGAAGAATATAAGTTTCCTTTTTGGATTTATTTTTGACCCCTAATTTCTGGCTATTTGCCTTTTTCTTCTGATCCCTGCCGACTTCGAAATGATGAGGATGCAGCTGGCAGATCGGTCCCACATGTCAGCCTCTATGAACTATAAATGTTTCCTTTGTAGGATTTATTTTTTACCCCTATTTTCGGGCTACTTGCCTTTTTCTTTGAAACGTTGAGGACGCTACTGTCTCATGGGTCCCACATGGCATCCTCTCTGAACGATAAACCTTCATTTCTTGTTAACGACAGGTTTATCAGTATTATTTTCGCAGACTAATACAAGCTCTTTGGCTCCAAGATCTTGCAAGTTGATAGATTAAATCAAGGAATTATTAGGATATGTTTTAAATTTCAAATCCACTTTATGAATTTTTAAAAATACCGTTATCCATGTGGGTATGGAGCGATCAAGGATTTTCATATTGGGCATGAGCAGTTTCAAAAATTGGAACCCTATAATTCAAAATAAATAAAAACAACTTTTATGTAGAATCTCCGTGTTTTTTTTTTGCCAATCATAGGATCTGTGTTTCATTAGAAAAGGGCCGAAATTGCATGAGCAGAAAGGCCCATTTGAAGTTATTGGGCTTCGACGGCCGGAGCAAGTAGACCGATAACAATTACCATGTAGATGTTCCTTGGCAACCCAAAAGTGAAATATTGGGCCCAACAGGGGAAGGTTGAACAGTACTTTTTCTATTGGGAAGGTGGTACATGGGGTTATCCTGACAAAAAAAAATGGAACATGGGTTACTGAAGGTTGCCCATTTGTGCCTAATATGTTTGTCAGCAGGAGCTTTACCTTCCGCCGCCGCCGCTCCGCTTCCGCCGCCGCCGCCATGCCTCGTCGCGGGTCGAGCTACCGGTACGGCGGCGTCTCGAGCTCGGGGTACAGCAGCGTCCGCGCGCGCCCCAAATTAAGGTACTTCCTCCTCGGGACGGCACCTACGATAGGCTCGGCTGGCCTTGGGGCATTTACCCCTAGCCTCTTCCATGCTCAAGTTTTTGAAATGTTTCTGGCTCTGTTCAACACTGGATCAAATTTGTCAACATGACCATTCTTATGGAGTAGCAACGAGTTGAATCTCTCAAAACTCTTTAAGTTCTGCAATATAACGACTAATTGGTACTACCTTATACAAAATGATTACATATCCTTATTTTGGAAGCAAGCAATCACACACTTATAGTTTGCTAGTCAGCTGCACGTAACGTTAAAAATCGGCAATTATAATGAATAAACCTGTAATTTTCACTTAAAATGCATTAAGGAGCATCAAATTTGACAAATCAAACCATGTCGTACTGAAAATTGACATGTCTTTCTCATGCAGAAATGTAAAATTATCCATGCATGTGCGTTTATACAGGTTAAGTTTTGCACGTATTATTTTTTGTAACTTTTCTGACTACCTTCAAAGCTCCAATCCTTCTTCATCATCTTTGTTGTACCGCACTGATGCAAGTGAATGCGAGCTGCTCGCCAGACGCGACTTCGTGTCCGATATGTGTACTATGCCTTCTCCATCTAGTGCTAGTTACGCCTCTGTGCTAATTAATTCAGCACAAACCTCTGTCATTGCAGCTGTGACTCACCTCGACCATTGGAGCCCAATCACAAGAGCGAGCTCAGTCTCAACCAGAGAGGCATGTGTCTCATGGTTAGCTATCTACAACTTGCTGTCTTACTAAAACCGTGCCTATCATACAGATCACCTCGCTGGTGTAGCAATGGCTGCAAGCTAGCTGCTAGCATGAGCGAAGGGGATAAGGGGAAAAGATTGGGAAAGCCCAACAAGCAGGAAAGCTTATCTACTATGCTTTCTGGATTTTCTGGAATAGGGTAGAAAATATGTAGTCGATGACACTGTAGCAGCGAATCCCAGAGACCAAAGGCCGTTGGATGATGTCTAATGAACGGCAGAACAAAATCGGCGAAATTAGCTTGAATTTTGATAATAAATCTTGGGCATTTTCCCTCGAACATGATTTATCAACTTTGGGTAGTCTCTGGACTAGTCTCCCTCGTCCACCAATTATTATCATACTACTGCGGAAAGTTGAGGGCAGTCCCTAGTCCCGAGCACTTCGCCCACTTCCCCTGGCCTCATCCCAGAGATCTCACACCAACCACCTCACCGTCGACTAGCCGCCTGTCTACAGCCCTCCGAAGAATCCCCAATGGCGGCGACGCCCCTACTAGAGCGCTCCTCACGCGAGCGCATCATCGAGTCTGGCCCACATGTCTTCCGTGCCTGCCGTGTGTCGGCAAGCACGACCGACTTCTCCGTCGGCGAGCCGCCGGCCGTGGGCGAGGGCGAGGCGTCCCCGTACACTATGACAGTGCACATCTTCTTCTCGAGGACGTACGAGCTCAGGAGGATGGCCGGCCCCCTCCCTGCCCCACTGGATGAGGACGATATCACCACTACACCCTGCGAAGAGGTGGTGCTGGATCTTGGCTTGCCTCCGAGGAAGCTGCGTAGTGGGGGCAATGTCGTGCGAACTATGCGCGAGATTCTTGCCCGTGTATGGCTGCTCAAGAACCTGAACCTCACGGAGGAGGAGTGGGACATCATCATGCCTTACGATGTTATGCACCTGATGTGGCAGCAGGCGTGTCGTCGGCTCGGTGGCCTCCACTTCGACCTCACCCTTAGGGTGGACCACCGGCTCATCGTCAACTTGCCGGCGCTGCAGGACAGTTGGGTCCTAGTTGCGCCGGAGGACGGCCACTGCAGCATATGCATGCTGGGGCTGTCGCAGCGCACAACGGTGCGTCTCCGGGGATGCAAACACCCGTTCCATAGGAAGTGCATCTTCTCCTGGTTTGTAACGAACGCCAGCTGCCCTATCTGCCGCGATAAAGTGCTGACCCATCTTATTTTCGATTTGTAGCATAGTATGAATAAAAACCCTGTATGATAGGGATGCCATGCCAACTTGAATCCTATGTCAAGAGAAATTCTATTTGATTGTGGTTATAAGATATTCTGCATTAGTTTGATCTATTATCATTCTATTTTCCTATGGGATATGACCCTATGAATCAAACAGCATGTGATTACTTCCACACAATTAAGTTTGACCAACTTTTAGTAGGACAACAAACATAAATAATTAGTCATCATGGGATTACAATCCAACAGATAATTGTCTTCAGGACTCATACATTTTCCAAATAGAAAAATCAAAACAAATCATGGTTCTTCATCTCACAGCATGATACAGAGACAAGAGTCTAATCATCATCATCATCATCATCATCATCACCTCCGTCTTCATTCTGATATTCGTGCATGGTCTCATCCTGCTCGTCCTGTCCATTCTCCTCCTGAGATTCACCAGGTAGCTTCAGTTTATCCATCTCTTTGTCGACTATGCTAACCTCAACAGTGAAATCTACTTCTCCATCATGTGCAGGGATACCTGTATCCAACGAGGTTTCATCAATGTCAGCAACTTTAGTTTGCATACAACCAGCGAAACCATCTTGCTGGGCACCAATTATTGGATCCGCATTCTCATCCAAATCATATATGTTTGATACGTCTCCAACGTATCGATAATTTCTTATGTTCCATGCTACTTTATTGATGATACCTACATGTTTTATACACATTATATGTCATATTTATGCGTTTTCCGGAACTAACCTATTAACAAGATGCCAAAGTGCCAGTTCTGTTTTCTGCTGTTTTTGGTTTCAGAAATCCTAGTAACGAAATATTCTCGGAATTGGACGAAATCAACGCCCAGGTTCCTATTTTGCCCGGAAGCATCCAGAACACCCGAGAGCCGCCAGAGGGGCCTGTGGGCCCCAGATGATAGGGTGGCGCGGCCAGGGCTGGGCCCGCGCCACCCTATGGTGTGGTCGCCCCTTTGACCCTCCTGCGCCGCCTCTTCGCCTATATAAAGCCCCTGCATCGAAAACCCTTACGGAGGAAGCCACGATACGGAAAACCTTCCAGAGCCGCCGCCATCGCGAAGCCAAGATCTGGGACAGGAGTCTCTGTTCCGGCACTGCCGGAGCGGGGAAGTGCCCGGGAAGGCTTCTCCATCGACACCGCTGCCATCTCCACCGCCATCTTCATCACCGCTGCTGCTCCCATGAGGAGGGAGTAGTTCTCCATCGAGGCTCGGGGCTGTACCGGTAGCTATGTGGTTAATCTCTCTCCTATGTACTTCAATACAATGATCTCATGAGCTGCCTTACATGATTGAGATCCATATGATGAGCTTTGTATCGCTACTAGTTTATGTGCTACTCATGTGATGTTATTAAAGTAGTCTATTCCTCCTGCATGGTGTAAAGGTGATTAGTGTGTGCACCGTGTGGTTCTTGTCGTAGGCTATGATCATGATCTCTTGTAGATCGTGGAGTTAATTGTCATTATGATAGTATTGATGTGATCTATTCCTCCTTCATAGTGTAATGTGGACAGTGCGTGCGCTATGTTAGTTCTTGGTTTATTTTGCAATGATCTATTATGCTCTAAGGTTACTTAAACATGAATATCGAATGTTGTGGAGCTTGTTAACTCCGGCATTGAGGGTTCGTGTAATCCTACGCAACGAATGATGTTCATTATCAAACAAGAGTGTATGTAGCACATATGAGAAAGAGTTATTTATTATGCGATCAATGTTGAGAGTGTCCACTAGTGAAAGTATGATCCCTAGGCCTTGTTCCTAAATACTGCTATCGCTGCTTGTTTACTGTTTTACTGTTACTACTGCATGCGTTACTTTTTGTTTTACTCAATATTATTACACAATGACAAACACTTTTACGCGCCGTTACTGCTCACACTTATTCATACCACTGTATTTCACTATCTCTTTGCCGAACTAGTGCACCTATTAGGTGTGTTGGGGACACAAGAGACTTCTTGCTTTGTGGTTGCAGGGTTGCATGAGAGGGATATCTTTGACCTCTTCCTCCCTGAGTTCGATAAACCTTGGGTGATCCAATTAAGGGAAAACTTGCTGTTCTACAAACCTCTGCTCTTGGAGGCCCAACACTTGTCTACAAGAATAGAAGCACCCGTAGACATCAAGCACTTTTCTGGCGCCGTTGCCGGGGAGGAAAGGTAAAAGGCTCTCATACTTCGGTTCCAGGTAACAGTACTTTTCTGGCGCCATTGTGTGTGTGCTCGAAGCTATTTCCTTTAGACTCTGCAATTGCGACATTTGGTTTCTTGTTTACACTAGTTAGGCATAATGGACAACAATGACCTTTTTATTCTATTTCCTGATTTAAGACATGGATGGTTTGATGCGAAAATTAAAAAACCCATGGAACATATTAATATGAATGCTTTGAACACTATTGTTGCTAATGCTATGGAAAATTCTAAGCTTGGGGAAGCTGGCTTTGATGAGCATGATATTTTTAGTCCCCCAAGCATTGAGGAGAAAATTTACTTTGATGATACTTTGCCTCCTATTTATGATGATTATAATGATAGTAGTCTTTTGTTACCACCTGTTATGGAGGATAAATTTGATTATGATTACAATATACCTCCTATATTTGATAGCTACTTTGTTGAATTTGCTCCCACTACAATTAATAAGAATGACTATGCTTATGTTGGGAGTAGTAATAATTTTATGCATGAGACTCATGATAAGAATGCTTTATGTGATAGTTATATTGTTGAATTTGCTCATGTTGCTACTGAAAGTTATTATGAGAGAGGAAAATATGGTTGTAGAAATTTTCATGTTACTAAAATGCCTCTCTATGTGCTGAAATTTTTGAAGCTACACTTGTTTTATCTTCCTATGCTTGTTACTTTGCTCTTCATGAACTTGTTTATTTACAAGATTCCTATGCATAGGAAGCATGTTAGACTTAAATGTGTTTTGAATTTGCCTCTTGATGCTCTCTTTTGCTTCAACTTATTTCTTGCGAGTGCATCATTAAAACTGCTGAGCCCATCTTAATGGCTATAAAGAAAGAACTTCTTGGGAGATAACCCATGTGTTTATTTTACTACAGAAATTTTTGTTTTGTTGAGTCTTGGAAGTTGTTTACTACTGTAGCAACCTCTCCTTATCATGTTTTTGTGCCAAGTAAAGTTTCTATGTCAAAGTTGATGTTATATTTGGGATCGCTGCGCAGAAACAGCATTGCTGTCTGTCACGAATCTGGGCACAGTTCTCTGTAGAAAATTCGAAAAAATCTGCCAATTTACGAGCATGATCCTCAGATATGTACGCAACTTTCATTAGTTTTGAGTTTTTCCATTTGAGCAAGTCTGGTGCCAGCTTTAAATTCGTCTTTACGGACTGTTCTGTTTTTGACAGATTCTGCCTTTTATTTCGCATTGCCTCTTTTGCTATGTTGGATTCATTTCTTTGTACCATTAATGTCCAGTAGCTTTATGCAATGTCCAGAAGTGAAAAGAATGTTTGTGTCACCTCTGAACATGTGAATTTTTGATTATTCACTAACCCTCTAATGAGTTTGCTTGAAGTTTGGTGTGAAGGAAGTTTTCAAGGATCAATAGAAGAGGGTGATATAATGTGATCGAGAAGAGTGAAAGGTCTAAGCTTGGGGATGCCCCGGTGGTTCATCCCTTTTAAGAAGACTCAAGCATCTAAGCTTGGGGATGCCCAAGGCATCCCCTTCTTCATCGACAACTTATCAGGTTTCTTCTAGTGAAACTATATTTTTATTCGGTCACATCTTAAGTACTTTACTTGGAGCGTCTGTGCTTTTATTTTGTTTTTGTTTTGTTATCTTAGTTCTCTGAATAAGTTCATCCTTGTGTGGGAGAGAGACACGCTCCGCTGATTCGTATGAACACATGTGTTCTTAGCTCATAATATTCATGGCGAAGTTTCCTCTTCGTTAAATTGTTATATGGTTGGAATTGGAAAATGCTACATGTAGTAATTCTAAAATGTCTTGGATAATGTGATACTTGGCAATTGTTGTGCTCATGTTTAAGCTCTTGCATCATATACTTTGCACCCATTAATTAAGAAATACATAGAGCATGCTAAAATTTGGTTTGCATAATTGGTCTCTCTAAGGTCTAGATAATTTCTAGTATTGAGTTTGAACAACAAGGAAGACGGTGTAGAGTCTTATAATGTTTACAATATGTCTTTTATGTGAGTTTTGCTGCACCGGTTCATCCTTGAGTTTGCTTCAAATAACCTTGCTAGCCTAAACCTTGTATCGAGAGGGAATACTTCTCATGCATCCAAAATCCTTGAGCCAACTACTATGCCATTTGTGTCCACCATACCTACCTACTACATGGTATTTCTCCGCCATTCCAAAGTAAATTGCTTGAGTGCTACCTTTAAAATTCCATCATTCACCTTTGCAATATATAGCTCATGGGACAAAATAGCCTTAAAAACTATCGTAGTATTGAATATGTACTTATGCACTTTATCTCTTATTAAGTTGCTTGTTGTGCGATAACCATGCTTCTGGGGAACGCCATCAATTACTCTTTATTGAATATCATGTGAGTTGCTATGCATGTCCGTCTTGTCTGAAGGATCTATCATTTTAGTGGTTGGAGCATGCAAAATTGTTAGAGAAGAACATTGGGCCGCTAACTAAAGCCATGAATCATGGTGGAAGTTTCAGTTTTGGACATATATCCTCAATCTCATATGAGAATAATAATCATTGCTACATGCTTATGCATTTAAGAGGAGTCCATTATCTGTTGTCCATGTTGTCCCGGTATGGATGTCTAAGTTGAGAATAATCAAAAGCGAGAAATCCAAAATGCGAGCATTCTCCTTAGACCTTTGTACAGGCGGCATGGAGGTACCCCTTTGTGACACTTGGTTGAAACATGGCATGCAAAGACCCGGTAGTCCAAGCTAAGTAGGACGAGGTGCGGACACTATTAGTATACTATGCATGAGGCTTGCAACTTGTAAGATATAATTTACATAACTCATATGCTTTATTACTACCGTTGACAAAATTGTTTCATGTTTTCAAAATAAAATCTCTAGCACAAATACAGCAATCGATGCTTTCCTCTTGAAGGACCTTTCTTTTACTTTTATTGTTGAGTCAGTTTACCTATCTCCTTCCACCTTAAGAAGCAAACACTTGTGTGAACTGTGCATTGATTCCTACATACTTGCATATTGCACTTGTTATATTACTTTATGTTGACAATATCCATGAGATATACATGTTATAAGTTGAAAGCAACCGCTGAAACTTAATCTTCCTTTGTGTTGCTTCAACACCTTTACTTTGATTTATTGCTTTATGAGTTAACTCTTATGCAAGACTTATTGATGCGTGTCTTGAAGTACTATTCATGAAAAGTCTTTGTCATATGATTCTTTTGTTTACTCATGTCATTACCTTTGTTTTGATCGCTGCATTCATTACATATGTTTACAAATAGTATGATCAAGGTTATGATGGCATGTCACTTAAGAAATTATCTTTGTTATCGTTTTACCTGCTCGGGACGAGCAGAACTAAGCTTGGGGATGCTGATACGTCTCCAACGTATCGATAATTTCTTATGTTCCATGCTACTTTATTGATGATACCTACATGTTTTATACACATTATATGTCATATTTATGCGTTTTCGGAACTAACCTATTAACAAGATGCCAAAGTGCCAGTTCCTGTTTTCTGCTGTTTTTGGTTTCAGAAATCCTAGTAACGAAATATTCTCGGAATTGGACGAAATCAACGCCCAGGTTCCTATTTTGCCCGGAAGCATCCAGAACACCCGAGAGCGCGGAAGGGCCCTGTGGGCAGATGATAGGGTGGCGCGGCCAGGGCTGGGCCGCGCCACCCTATGGTGTGGTCGCCCTTTGACCCTGCGCGCCTCTTCGCCTATATAAAGCCCCGCATCGAAAACCCTTACGGAGGAAGCCACGATACGGAAAACCTTCCAGCCGCCGCCATCGCGAAGCCAAGATCCGGGGACAGGAGTCTCGTTCCGGCACCCTGCCGGACGGGGAAGTGCCCCGGAAGGCTTCTCCATCGACACCGCTGCCATCTCCACCGCCATCTTCATCACCGCTGCTGCTCCCATGAGGAGGGAGTAGTTCTCCATCGAGGCTCGGGGCTGTACCGGTAGCTATGTGGTTAATCTCTCTCCTATGTACTTCAATACAATGATCTCATGAGCTGCCTTACATGATTGAGATCCATATGATGAGCTTTGTATCGCTACTAGTTTATGTGCTACTCATGTGATGTTATTAAAGTAGTCTATTCCTCCTGCATGGTGTAAAGGTGATTAGTGTGTGCACCGTGTGGTTCTTGTCGTAGGCTATGATCATGATCTCTTGTAGATCGTGGAGTTAATTGTCATTATGATAGTATTGATGTGATCTATTCCTCCTTCATAGTGTAATGTGGACAGTGCGTGCGCTATGTTAGTTCTTGGTTTATTTTGCAATGATCTATTATGCTCTAAGGTTACTTAAACATGAATATCGAATGTTGTGGAGCTTGTTAACTCCGGCATTGAGGGTTCGTGTAATCCTACGCAACGAATGATGTTCATTATCAAACAAGAGTGTATGTAGCACATATGAGAAAGAGTTATTTATTATGCGATCAATGTTGAGAGTGTCCACTAGTGAAAGTATGATCCCTAGGCCTTGTTCCTAAATACTGCTATCGCTGCTTGTTTACTGTTTTACTGTGTTACTACTGCTGCGTTACTACTGCATGTTTACTTCCTGCAATATTACTACTATCAACTGCACGCCAGCAAGCACTTTTCTGGCGCCGTACTACTGCTCACACTTATTCATACCACCTGTATTTCACTATCTCTTCGCCGAACTAGTGCACCTATTAGGTGTGTTGGGGACACAAGAGACTTCTTGCTTTGTGGTTGCAGGGTTGCATGAGAGGGATATCTTTGACCTCTTCCTCCCTGAGTTCGATAAACCTTGGGTGATCCACTTAAGGGAAAACTTGCTTGCTGGGCTACAAATCTGCTTGGAGGCCCAACATTCTCATCCAAATCATATATATGTTCCTTGCCACAAACTTTTGCACATACTGCCATCCTTTTCTAGATCTGTCTTCCAAGAAAAGTACCTTGGCCGCTTGAGGTACCAAAATATAAGGATCATCCTTGTACCACTGAGCAGTAGTATTGACTGATATGAAATACCCATCATTTCTGGCACCTTTGCCCTTGTTTGGATCTTGGTTGTACCAATAACACTTAAATAGAACCACAGATCGGACAGTAACCTTATCACTATAGAACAACTGAATAACCTCTTCTATGTGACCATAATGGTCAAATGACTCTGATCTCTTTTTTCTGGTTGTCAAGTGATCTCCACTGGTTGTGATGCCACTATTTCGTGTCTTCAAATGTTGTTCACGCTCATAGGAGCTGTAATGGACACCATTGGCATTGCAAGCTGCAGCTACCAACACCCTCTTATCTGGACCACGTGATAGGACAAGGAGATCAGCACTAACAGCGCCTGGATTCTCCGCATGGAGTTTCGAGATCTACGATTACAAAATAGACAAGAGGTCATCTCATGTGAAAACACATAGACAAGTCAGAGTGCAATTGAACATCTTACATATTTCTCAAACCAGTCCTGAAACCCACTCCCACGTGCCGATAGCTTTCCATTCGTTTCCATGTACAACCTGCAAAACATAGCCAAGTCAGCTGAATATATTTCATTTTGATACAAGTTCATAGTATATGCGAGGAACTGAGTAGTTCGTGTGCATAGTACTCACTTAACATATTCATCAGCCTCTGTAGCATTATTCAGCACATACCAAGACAGCTGTTCAAATTCAGACTGCTCTAATGTTTTTTCGGTCCTCTTTCCTATTAGCTCAACACCATGATTAAAAACAGATCCTCCAACTTCCAAAATTCTGCGACCCCGATTGAATCTGGTCTCAATATCAGGAATATATCTTGAGGCAAATGTATATGCTTCAGCAGCAATATACGCCACTGCAATGCAAGCCTCCGGTCTAGCTTTGTTCCTAACTGTATTCTTGAAAGTGCACAGTCGACGTTCTATAGGGTACATCCATCCATACTGTACCGGACCTCTTAAAAGTGCCTCATCAGGTAGATGAACAGCCAAATGCACCATCACATCAAAGAAGGCTGGAGGATATATCAGCTCCAGCTTGCACAGGATTACTGCTATGTCCACCTTAAGACGTTCTACAACAGCTCTGCTTAGAGTTTTACTACATATTTCCCTAAAGAACCTTCCCAACTCTGCAATCACGTTGTACATATTTGGCTTCACTAAATCTTTAATGCCAATAGCTAAAAGCCTTTGCAGCAGGATGTGACAATCGTGAGTTTTCAACCCTTGGAGCTTGTTTCCTTCAGCATTGAGACAATTTGCAATGTTGGAAGCAAATCCGAACGGGAACATCACACCTCGGAGGTACTCACAAAATAATCTCCTTTTAGGCATCGGCAATGTGAATTCCGCGCCTCGAAATTTATAATGTTTTTCCTTGCCTTTGTTCACTTTGTCATTACGATCCAGTTGCAAGTGCCTGTTAACATTCAATGTTGCACAATCAATCCTAGCATTTGAGCTATCTTTTGTCTTGGATGGAATGTTGAGTAATGTGCCGACAATGCTGTCACATATATTCTTCTCCATGTGCATGATATCAATATTATGCCGAAGCTTCTTACCAGCCCAATACGGCAAGTCCCAAAGAGTGGTCCTGCGCTTATAAAATATTCTCGGTCTATCATTTTCCATTTCCTTCCTCTTGGTACGTGCTGCTATTTCACCTCCCATCTTCCTTTTGGTAGCTGCTAGACTCAGTTCATCTCCTCTCTTCTTCCTTTTTCTATCTGCTACTACTGCTGCTGCATCTTCTGTATTCTTCTCTGCTGTACCTGCTGTGGCGGCTGGTGGTTTTCCTGGTTTAACATTTCTGACCGCTTCTAGGTGCGCCTCCAACTCGTGACTCTTAAAGTGCTGCGGTTTAGTCTTTTTACAGGCCTGATCACCAATAAATTGCAATTTTTTTCTATTTTTTCGGAAACTGTGATCTAATGGAAGGAAACGGCGATGGCCCATATAGCATATCTTGTTTATTATCCTCACTGCCAGCTGATCAGTATCACAGTGAACACATGCATTATAACCTGATGTTACTCTGCCTGACATAGTGCCCAAAGCTGGATAATCATGGGTGCAATACAGTACAGCAGCACGTAATAGAAAATTTTGTTCTTTAGGTTGACACACATCCCGTGTAGGGACACCCTCCCATAATGTTTGCAAGTCTCTAATAAGAGGCTGCATGAACACATCAAAATCCTTCCCAGGAGATTTGGGACCTGGGATGAGTAAGGCCATCATACAGTTCGACTGATCGGTGCATGTCCAGGGAGCCTGGTTGTAAGGTGTAACTAGTACTGGCCACATGCTATACGAGTTGCTCATGTTGCCAAATGGGTTGAATCCATCTGTAGCAAGGCCAAGTCTCAGGTTCCTTGGATCTGCAGCAAAATCTGGATGATCCAGGTCGAATTGCTTCCATTCATCGCCATCAGCAGGATGCCTCAGTAAATCAGGGTCGGGCGTGAGAATCTCTTTGTGCCATCTTGTTTCCCGAGATGTTTGTTCTGAAGCAAACAACCTCTGCAATCTTTGTACAAGTGGAAAGTATCTCAGAACCTTCCAAGGAATCTTTTTCTTACCACCAGCTCCATCATGTTTCCATCTTGATTCCTTACATACTGGACATTCATCGAGGTCATTATACTCCATCCAAAACAGTGCACAGTTATTTTTGCAAAAATCAATCTTCTCATATCCAAGTCCCAGTACCTTGATGTACTGCTTCACCTCATAAAAGGATTTTGGCAGTCCAGCCCCAGGGAGTGCATCGCTGTATGTCTTCGCAACTGCATTGAACGCTTTATTGGTAATCCCCTGGTATGACTTGTCATGAAGTAATTTCACAATTAATTCGAATCTTGACACAACAGAACCAGGGGCCACTAAGCGCTTAGCATCTTCTATCAGGTCATGGAAAAGAGGCTTTTTGTGATAACCATGGGGCTGTTGGCTTGCATATGGATACAGATCCCGTAACAAATTAGCAGTAACCTCATCCTGGACGAGATCTTCAGGCTGATAACCATCAGAATAAAGAGGATCAATAATGTCAGGCTGATCATAGTGTTCACCATGGTTAATCCACCTGATATATGTCTGGTCCATCCCATAAACGAATAAATGATCTGAGACTACATGTTGAGGCTTGGACCCAATATTCAAACATACGCGGCATGGACAAATCACTTCCTTTGTCTTGTCGCCGTCAGTAAAATCACTAACGTGCTTCATGAAGTCTTCAATACCACTCAAATATGTTGGTGTGGTTAATGAGTCAAATAATATCCAAGTTCTGTCCATCTGTTGAGGAGATAGATGGTCAGAGAAGCGATAAGCTATTTCAACAAACAGGTCACCTACGAATGTAAGCAAGCATACCTGAGCAAACAGGTCGAATATAAAACTATAAATGCTACATTATTTGAGCCGATTTCAGCAAACAAACTGAGTGCAAAACTACGGCTACCTAGCGAACAGATTTTTTTAGGCTGACCACTGGGTTTCCCCACTTTGTATTTTTTTATTAATAAAAAGAGGGAAATATGTACAAAAGTTGCTGGAGAGCAGCAACTAAAAGGATCATAGATCCCAAGCAGCAAAATATATATATAATGTTCTACCCATGATATGATTTCCTCTTTGCCTTATGAACAAGGAGAGCAATTTCATCCTTGAATCTCTTGTGCCATCTATAAATGCTTGGGGGGAGGGGCGAACAGATCTATCGAAAGCAATACAATACCAACACATTCTTTCTTCTTTTTTGCCGTAATTCCGCCGATCTATTAGCAGTGCAAAGAAGCCAAAAGTAATAAGATTACATACAGGTTCATAGACCACCAGGGCCGTACCTGAGAATACGGAGGGCCTGAGCAAAACAAGAAATAGAGGCCCTCAACATGATCATTGGCAACTAAAATGATTTTATATATACTACTCACTCCATTTCAATAAACAATGCACCCTTGTTTTTCGTATTTTATCTTCGAAAAAATATTAATCTATATCTCTCTATTTAAAAATGATGTTTCAATTTTATGTAGATATACATGTATTTAGATGAGTTTAGTTTGCAGATACATGCAAGTTTTGATGAAGTTGAAACATATTTTTCAGGATGAAGTATATAAAAAAATTGATATAAAACTGGTATCATTAGAAAGTATTTTCCAACACGATTCTAACAATGCTGCTTATGTATTATATGATCGTGATATTGTTGTCCTATTTATTTGGTCAAGGTTCACATTGAAATGTGGTAAAATAAATTAAAAGAAGTGCATCATGTGAAAAAGCAATCTAAGAATTCAAAAGTGCTAATTGTTAGTCGAAACATGACATCATTGAGACAAAATATTAATATTCATTGGAAGACTAACTGAATTAGCTGCACTCGCGATGAAAGAGAAAGAGAAGATACGGGTAAGAGCAAGTACAATAAGGTACAGTCTTTTTGTTTGTTTGTTTGGGTTGCTCATCAAGCTTATCGCTCGATACAATAAGGTACAGTCAGCGGGAGTGGTGTTTGGAACATGGGTGCATAGTGGGTGGTATCATAGAGTACTATCATAGATATGCTATATTTATTATAGTGGAGTATTGAAAATGGCATATATAGAAGGGGATATTGAGAATTGAGAGTGGCATAAACACAACTTCAGTTTTTGTAATGGCATAAACACAACTTGTGAATTGAGGAGTGGCATAGAACCAATTAACACTTGTTTCAATAACAGCCATCAAAAGCCAATCGAACGCACGAGAATGGATCCAAAATTTACCCATTTTAAGTTTCACGAGAAAATTTTAAACTTAAAATTCGTACTGCCTAGAAGTTTTTGAAACAAAAATCCAGTAAATCTTATATGTCGGGTTATGCATTCTGGGGGAGTTTCATCAGATTCAGCCATATTGTTTATCAATAAACCTCATTTTATGTTTTACAACCAACTTTAAACTTAAAATTCAAACTGTCCAGTAAAAAGAACAACATTCCAGTAAATCTTATATATTTCTTCTGCATTCCGGGAAAGATTGGTCGGATTCAAAAAAAATAGTTTGGGAATAAACATTGTTTTTGTCTGGAAACGACTTATTGTAGAGTGATTTTTGGTTGGATACATTCATGTGTGTTCGATTGGCTTTGGATGGCTGATATTGAACCAAAGTCAACGCTGGGCTTTTGACCTAGCTGAACGTCACTGGAGCTGCGTCAAAAGTCCAGCCATGACTTTGTCTCAATAACAGCCATCAAAAGCCGATCGAACGCACAGGAATGGATCCAACCAAAAATCACTCAACCGCTGGAATTTTGACCTGAAAGTCACTGAAGCTGTGTCCATACTTGCCCAACAGGTTGCGTATGAACGTAAACCAACATATCTGAGCAAACAGGTCGAATATAAAACTATATAACTAAATGCCACGTTATTTGAGCCGATTTCAGCAAACCAACTGAGGTCTATTTTTTTTAGGCTGGACAGTGGTTTCCTCGCTGTGTATTTTTCACTGTAATAAAAAAGAGGGAAAATGTTACTGGAGAGCAGCAACTAAAAGGATCATAGATCCCAAACAGCAAAATCTAGCTAAAAAGGTTATACCCATGATGATAAGCCATGATATGATTTCCTCTTTGCCTTACAAACAAGCAGTGGCGGACCTAGGATTTTAGGAAAGGGTATGACACAACAAAATTTTGGAGTTTCTATTGAATTTCTTTTGTCCTAATAAAAATAATTAAATAAAATACTTTCTCGGATTCATACTAATTAACTCAAATTTGTCTAGATATAAATGTATCTACTCAACAAACTTGTCTAAGATACATCAGTATCTAGACAAAGTTGAGTCAATTAATTTGGATTGAAGGGAGTATGTCAAAATGATTAAATAAAACAGATTTTGCATATAATCAAAATGTAAATTGTTGAAAAATGCACCGTTGACGGGGTGCTCTAATTTTGAACTGAATTCTCACTAAATATATATAATTAATCATATACTTGACTACCAAAGATTAATTATCAGTTGATTAATCGTATATACAGTAGCAAGATATTTCCTTTGATTAATCATGATATCTAATCAGGTCATGGTGCATGGCCATAGCTGGCCTTGTAGGCTTACACGCGAGACAAAATCGCACATCTTGAAAAACATGCAAGTAGACTGTTGGCTAAAGCCAATGCATTAATCAATCGGATGTCTAATCAATCGGTTACATGCACTAGCTCAGTGTTCGCATGGCTGCACGCCACATGTATTAGCACCGCATGTATACATATACATCACTCATCTTGATTAATTGCTCAGCTCATTAAACTATCAAAGATCTTGCACGGCTTGGACGCAGGGTATGCCGTGGCATATACGGCATACCCTGTAGATCCGCCACTGCAAACAAGGAGAGCCATTTCATCCTTGAATCTCTTGCGGCTTCTGTAAAAGCTTGGGGGCGAACAGATCAATCGAAAGCAATATAATACCAACAAATTCTTTCTTCTTTTTGGCCGTAAATCCACCGATGTATTAGCAGTGCAAAGAACCCAGAAGTAATAAGATTACAAACAGGTCCATAGAGGACTGGCACCAAGCGACGACTACAAACATTGGGCAATGGTGAGCAGTACAGTGTACAGTACGAACGAATTCGAGCAAATAGGTAAAGCGGAAAACAATGTCAAACAAACACATCGAGAGGAAAACAATATCAACCGATCGATTCGAACGAACTAACGAACTTATAAGGGCTGGGCGACGGCGACTGACTTCGATTGAGCTATAATGAATCGTACTTGCCCAGGCCTGAAGATAGCATGCATACCGTGAGGATCTATCATATCACCATCGCAATCCCAGGAAGATTGTTTTTGCGAGACATAATAGTAAGTCGTTCAGAGTCATCATTTATTACAACACATAAGGTCTTACAACAAGGGATCACATGATCCAATATTACACAAATAGATTGTTCAACATCACACATAAGTAGCGGAAGCGTAGTAGTAGTGGACTATATATTCCACAGGCAACGCTTGACGTTAGAAGACGATCCTAGTTATCGTAGACGTCCTGCTGTCCGTCATCCTGATACTGTTGCTCCTCTTCATAGTCTGGCATTTGAATAGCCAGGGCAAAGCCATGAGTACTTTTAAAGTACTCGCAAACTAATACTATGGTAAAACATATTAAGTGTAGTAAAGGGGTACTAAGCTCTAGGTTTATTTGCATAAAGCCAAGTTTTCCTTTGATAAACATTTAATAAAATCCTCATTAATTAATAGACTAACTCAAGTGGGAACATTAGTGTCATTCCCACAATTCTTTTGGGATCCAAATCAAATCAGCTATCACCATCATCATTTCAACATAAATTTTGATAACGGAAGTAGTATGGCCTTTCCAACCGTCCGTAACCGCGGACACGGCTATTCGAATAGGTTTAACACTCTGCAGAGGTTGTACTCTTGTGCCACAACTTTTGATTACATCCGTCGAGGATAACCCCGAATCATCGTAACTCAGTACGCGGATCATCAATCATAACCTTTCACTTATATGTCCTAGTATAGGCACCTCTCCCCATGAGCTTGGCCTCCCGGTGAGAACCAACTGTTAACCCGGGAACTGCACAGGGCTTGGGTCGTACATTCACCTCATATTCACATCATTTCTCATATACGGAGGCAGCCTCGGCGTAACCCCTATGATGCTTGTTTAGAGGGAACCCATACTAAAATACACAAGTTTCTAGTTAAGCCCTACCCATAATCAGGTATTGTGGGGGTACTTGTATAATTGGAAAGGTATCGCATTCAAACCCATATCAGGTTTATATCAAAAATCACTATCTTCTCTTGGTCATATTCACCTTCAAAGTCATTCCATGGAATGAACCATCATTCCAAGGTTTCAAATTCATATCAAAACCACTTGTTCCCATCTAGAGTAGTCAATTTTAATTGATTAGCAATAGCAACTATATGAGGGGTGCTATCTAGCTTTGAGTGGTGTTCATCTAAACCAAGTATTGTTCTATTCTAGACCAAGTGAATCATAAATCAAAAAGTACTTTGAAATAAATAAGCCAAAGTAAAATTAAGTAAAAACATGGGATAGGTAATACATAAAAGTAAAGTGTGATGGTGCCTTTGCTCTTGTAGAGCTAAGCATTTGTATTTAGCAAGGGTTAGCTTGCCTTGAGCTGAGTAGTGATCAAAGTTCTCTTCTTCTTCTTGGGAGTAGGCCTCCTCCTCTTGATACTCCTCGTTACTAGCGTCTATATACGAATACGAGGTATAAATACTAAACCAAGCTCACATACTATACTAGAAACACTCAAAGAGTTCACACTCTAGTCCTATTATCAATCAAACATGGCATGGTGAGTTATTTGAGGAATTCTTATTTAGGAGAAAATAATTTCCTCTCATTATTCCTATTTCTTAAATTTGGATATGTAGATTCTTAGAGAAATTCATTTCTTCTCATTACTTCATATTAAGATTTAATCTCTTCATATAATAATCAGGTATGAAATATAGGTTGACCCAAGTCAACATTTCATATCTATTATATGTGAGTATAATTTAATTAAAGTGCTACACTACACATGTTATCATACTACTATTTTAAATGCATTAAAATCTCTAAGTAATAATTATCAGGGGTTCATTAGCCTAGGTCATTCCCCCTGGTTATATCACTTAGGATCAAGATTTAAATGAGAGAGTAGCTCTCATAGTATTTATAAAATTTGAATTCCAAGTTGAATTGTTCTAGAATTGACTACATAGCTATCTTATTTGATCTAGTCCATGATCATACAAATAACATGTCTATATTATTGCATAATCAATTAGAGGACATCATTTGTGATTTATTAGAATTGGAATCAACTCAAAATTCATTATGGTTGAATTTTAAATTAAGTTTCAATTTGCAAAAGTCCCTGACTTGTTATTTTTAACATTTAAATTCTACTACGAATTTGGAGATGGGACCAGTGGCATTAGTTAGATAATTTCATGGGCTTTCCAATGATATAAAGTTTGCTAGATTTGGTTTGGCAGATTTCAAACTATTCAATTTTTACTAAACCATCTGCAGCACAATTTCAAATTAAGTTTAAACATATATTTGAATCTTGGGCTTGGGCGGGAACGCTAAGGCCAAAACTGACTTAACAACACCGCAGAAGAAGTTGCGAGTGGGCTGCTGACGAGGTGGGGCCACCTGTCGGCTACTCTTAACGCGCGAAGCGGTACGACGGCCGTAGGATCGGGAGGTGATCGACTTGTGAGCGTCGTCGTCCCCGCGGGATTCCGGCGAGCTCAGCCGTAGGGGGTCGGAGGACATACCAGGCCTGGCAGGACTCGGCAGTGGTGCGGAGCGGTGTCGATGAGGAAGCTACGGTGCAGCGGTGGCGCTCGGGAGGCTCCAATCGAAGCAGAGCTTCCGCGGGCTCCGGCGGACCTCGAGCTTCAATTCGAGCAGCTCCGGCGACTAAGGCGAAATTGATTGGGGCGTGTTGTTCAGTGAAGGGAGAGGAGCAGATGGTGTGAAGGGATCGTGGGCTGAGGAGCTCTATTTATAGATGGACATGGTGGCCGTGAGGTGCTGCGAGGGCGCGGCCATGGCGCGGCTCCTGGGGCGAGCGAAAGGGCAAGGCGAGGACGGGTGTAGGCGTCGTCCTAGCGGTGCTCGAGAGCTAGCGGCGCAGAGAGGGGACGAAGGATTGCTCGAGCGCTCAGAATCATCACGGTACCCGCGGTACGGCGACGAGGACGACGGTGTCCATGCTTCGCGCGGGCTTGAGTGTGTCTAGTGTGTAGAGGGCTTGGAGTAGATGCTCGACGCCGCGGTAGGGATGCGGGGCGAGGACGATCACGCTCGAGCGCGCGACGTCCGGCGTGTCCAGGCGCGGTCACCACGCTGGCCGGCACGCCGGGCACGTTTTGGACTTGCCGTTCTGGCCAATGGGGGCGTTGGAGTCGCAGGGGCTTGTACCATTCGATTCCTTGAGTGACAGAGAGGCTCTAGGACAAGGAGAAAGTGTGAGAGGAGGGCTGGAGATAGGATGGCCAAAGTGGCCGGCATGGCCACGACATGCATTAGTTTAGGGTTTCTTCCCCCTCTCCTCTCACTTTAATCGATCAGGGCAGGTACAAGGGTGATGCAGGGGATCTAGGGTAGCTAATGATCACAAGATCAAAGGGGTTTAGGGAAGAAACTGCTGGACAATTGAGTGTAACTCAAATCTGAATTCATGCTGTGTTCGACACAATGGCCGCATGAAGAAAATTTTCAAATTTTGAAATTCTTTTTGGTACATCTCAATGATATAATTAATGTGAGGTATTGGTGGTGGTGGCACTCAATTTGGAAATGATTTGCAACTTTTCAAATTTGAGGTGATCTTGTTTTTATTCTCAGATCCCATTTTGGCAATTTAATTCTGGTCAACCTAGTCAACTTTAGGGAGGGTGGTCAACATGAAAAGTATTCACCTTGACATGGTCTTGGATGACATGGCTTTGGTTGACAAACTTTAGTTTAGGATTTGAGAAATACAGGGGTGTGAAGTGGTGAAGAAAATATTTTTGGCCCAAGTGACCATTATCATATGTATGATGAAATCTTGATTTCTTTTGATTTGATTCTTGATCCAATGATGCAATTGTGTTAGTTTATCATATTGAAGCATTTTAGAAGCAAGGGAGCAAGCAATTATGGCCTTGGTGAAGGATTTGCATTTTGGCATATGGTGTATGTGAGTGAATATGGGTTTTTCCCATTTTCTTTATTTCTCCTCAATTTAGGGTTTTGTGATCTTGATTAGGGTTCACATATCAATAGATCAACATGCTAACACTCATCATGGCAATTGCACAAAAGAAATATTACTTACATGCATGAATCTATATGTGGCACTATATGCATAGAAAAGTTTTTGTTTATTGTAAATTTTGAGTAATTGAAACTCTCACTTGCTTTATTGTTGAAAACTTGCCCAGGCCTGAAGATAGCATGCATACCGTGAGGATCTACCAGCTGACCGCGCCTGCCGGTGCGGCTGGAGAAGAACGGCGCCACCAGCAGTCGCCGGCTGACGCGGCTGATAGACAGCGTGGGGAAGTTTTGGTGCGCGGCCTGGTTCACCGAGGGTGTGTCTAGAGAAGAACAGGGCGCCGAAGGAGGTGTCTAGAGAAGAACAAGGTGGGCTGGGTGCTGAGTTAAAGGCGAGCGTTCGAAATATTGGGCGCGCGTTCGAAAGTTTAGGAGCGCGAGGGAGGTGTCTGCTGTGCTGAGTTAAAGGCGAGCGTTCGAAATTTCCCCGTCCTCTTCTTTTTTGGGCTAATCTATCTATACCTCTATTCTATCTACATGTTTTTTATTTTTTTCTATTCTATACATGAGTTTTTGAAATTGAATTTTTTCACTCTGTCAGCCTTCCGGCCAATGCTCATTTGAAGTAATTGAAGCTGTTGATTTGCAGCTTAGAGGTGCTATCTACCGCTCATCATACAAGGACTCTTCAGATCTAAACGGCTGTGAATGCACGGATTCGTCACCCATCCTTCCCTTGGACTGGCGATGCTGAAAGCCTGAAACACTGGAACCCTCTAGATACTTCGGGATACCTCACTGCCCCACATTATTAGACAGGCCTTTTCCGACACGGGAAGTCAAAAGTTGGGGGCTCCATGCAGTACATATGAATACTCGCTAGCTGCATGGTCTAGAAGCAGACTAGAGTAAATCATCAATTCGTCAAATCAATTGGTGTATAATTTTTTTTAGCAGCTAAGACGCCGGCATGAACCATTTTATCAACTTGAATGCTTACTACATGACATAAGAAGACTATGTACTTTGGTTTTTCATTTTTCTGATTTTTTAAATTTTGTGCCCATTTGAATCTTGGTCAAATCCTAGGTTTGACCAAGATTAAACAAGTTTAAAACATGAAAATGAAAAGGTAATCATGGATCCTTCTTAGTCACTCTAAAATGAAGCTTTTGGGATGTTCTTGAAATTTCCATGTTTGAAACCCAAAACGACTTCTCTTCATGCTTGACTTCATAAGACAGAGTTTAGGGGTTAGGGGGTAGATACATGATTTGTCTAGTTTGCATATATCTAGACCTTTTTTGTCAACTTTAATGCTTACTATATGACACAAGAAGACTATGTGCTTTGGTTTTTCATTTTTCTATTTTTTTTGAATTTTTTGCCCATATATTCGAATCTTTGTCAAATCCTAGGTTTGACCAGGATTTAAACAAGTTTAAAACATGAAAATGAAAAGGTAAGCCTGGATCCTTCTTAGTCACTCTAAAATGAAGCTTTTGGGAGGTTCTTGAAATTTCCATGTTTGAAACCCAAAACCACTTCTCTTCATGATTGACTTCATAAGACAGAGTTTAGGGTTATACATGATTTTCTGGTTTGAATATGTCTAGACCTTGTTTATCAACTTGAATGCTTACTATATGACATAAGAAAATTATGTGCTTTGGTTTTCATTTTTCTGATTTTTTTATGCCCGTTTGAATCTTTTGGTCAAATCTTAGGTTTGACCAAGATTTAAACAAGTTTAAGACATGAAAATGAAAAGGGGAGAATGCATCCTTCTTAATTAGTCACTCTAAACTGAATTTTGTAAGAGGTTTTTGAAATTTCCATGTTTGAAACCCAAAACCACTTCTCTTCATGTTGGACTTCATAAGACAGAGTTTAGGGGTTAGGGGGTAGATACATGATTTGTCTAGGTTGAATATGTCTAGACCTTGTTTATCAACTTTAATGCTTACTATATGACATAAGAAGACTATGTGCTTTGGTTTTTCATTTTTCTATTTTTTTGAATTTTATACCCATATATTTGAATCTTTGTGAAATCCTAGTTTTGACCAGGATTTAAACAAGTTTAGAACATGAAAATGAAAAGGTAAGCTTGGATCCTTCTTAGTCACACTCTAAAATGAAGCTTTTGGGAGGTTCTTGGAATTCCAATGTTTGAAACCCAAAACCACTTCTCTTCATGATTAACTTCATAAGACAGAGTTTAGGGTTAGGGGTAGATATATACATGATTTTTCTGGTTTGAATATGTCTAGACCTTGTTTATCAACTTGAATGCTTACTATGTGACATAAGTAGACTATGTGCTTTGGTTTTCATTTTTCTATTTTTTATATTTTATACACATATATTTGAATCTTTGTGAAATCCTAGGTTTGACCAGGATTTAAACAAGTTTAGTACATGAAAATGAAAAAGGTAAGCCTGGATCCTTCTTAGTCACACTCTAAAATGAAGCTTTTGGGAGGTTCTTGAAATATCCATGTTTGAAACCCAAAACCACTTCTCTTCATGATTGACTTCATAATACAGAGTTTAGGGTTAGGGGTAGATATATACATGATTTTCTGGTTTGAATATGTCTAGACCTTGTTTATCAACTTGAATGCTTACTATATGACACAAGAAGACTATATGCTTTTGTTTTTCATTTTTCTGATTTTTTTTGAATTTTATGCCCGTTTGAATCTTTTGGTCAAATCTTAGGTTTGACCCAGATTTAAACAAGTTTAAGACATGCAAATGAAAAGGGAAGCTTGCATCCTTCTTAGTCACTCTAAAATGAATTTTTAAGAGGTTTTTGAAATTTCCATGTTTGAAACCCAAAACCACTTCTCTTGACTTCATAATACAAAGTTTAGGGGTTAGGGGGAGATACATGATTTGTCTAGTTTGAATATGTCTAGACCTTGTTTATCAACTTTAATGCTTACTATATGACATAAGAAGACTATGTGCTTTCGTTTTTCATTTTTCTATTTTTTTGTATTTTATACCCATATATTTGAATCTTTGTGAAATCCTAGGTTTGACTAGGATTTAAACAAGTTTAGAACATGAAAGTGAAAAGGTAAGCCTGGATCCTTCTTAGTCACAATCTAAAATGAAGCTTTTGGGAGGTTCTTCAAATTTCCATGTTTGAAACCCAAAACCACTTCTCTTCATAAGACAGAGTTTAGGGTTAGGGGTAGATATATACATGATTTTTCTGGTTTGAATATGTCTAGACCTTGTTTATCAACTTGAATGCTTACTATATGACATAAGAAGACTATATGCTTTTGTTTTTTCATTTTTCTGATTTTTTTGAATTTATGCCTGTTTGAATCTTTTGGTCAAATCTTAGGTTTGACCAAGATTTAAACAAGTTTAAGACAAGAAAATGAAAAGGATGTTTGAAACCCAAAACCACTTCTCTTCATGCTTGACTTCACAATATACAAAGTTTAGGGAAAATGTCAGTCTTTTTATGCAAATCTGCACATAAATGGCTCAAATTAAAACAGTATACTCGTTTCAGTGTTTTTGATTTCCTATAAAAAAAATAGATTTTCCTGAGAAGTTCTAATTTTTGCCAGAATTTGAAAATTTTGGATTTCTTGTTCCTATTTAGATATTATAGATACTAGGTGACTCAACGACTGCTCCCTCAATTCGGCTCCCGGGTGCGTATGCTCCCTCTACCAACAAAATATATTTCAAAGTGTGAAAAAATTTGACAAAAAATTCTACATGTACATCTCCATAATATATGTGTGTGCGTCAAGTTTCACGAAAAAATAATATTTTTTATGACCTATGTAAAAAAGAGAAAACTTATCCTGTGAAAAGCATTGTTTTAAGCACTGAATTTTGTCTTTTTTACACACGTCACATGATAAGTTCATTTTTTATGAAACGACTTTGTGAGCGCGTAGCACATGAAGATGTACGTGCGGATTTTTTGTTTCAAATTTTTTGAGATTTAAAATATGTGTAAGATGCAATTTAAAATATAGGTAGCATATGCTCCCATGTTCCAAAACACCACTCCCACTCAACGACTCAACATTGACTCGACTCAGACACAACTACTACATTGACACAAGTACTAATATAATAAAGTAAGAGTACTAGTTTGTTTACATTTCCACAGGCCAATTTTACGAACAAAATTTCGAAAATTAACATTCAGAAACTCGGAAGCCAGGTGACACAACAGTCATCAAGGATTGCAGCTAGTGGTACACAGTGACCTGGTCAAGATCTACCTTGAGCCTGCTTGACGCTTCAGCTCGGAGTTGAGAGCCTTCTCCTGTGACAGCTCGGCCTCTAGTTTGTCCGTCCTAACCGTGAGGTTCAGGATCAGTCCGGCGAGTTTGTCCATGGTCTCCGCCTGGCCGAGGCTCCGCCGCTGGATCTCATTACTCGCAGTGAACGATTTCATGGCGATATCGTCGAGAATGCGAATCCGGATCTTCTCAGTGGCGAGCTCAGAATAAAGTCTCATGCACTCATCGGCGAGGGCGCTTCTGTCCGCCGTCTCGACGCAGAAATCGCCCATAACCATTTCTAAAATGGGACCGATCTCGTAGCGGGGCTTCTATCAGATGGGGATGGAGCACAAAATCAGAAGTGTACCCAGAGAAGTACCAAGAAAGAGAAAATGGGAATCCCAATTTGCACGAATGTCTATACCTCGCTGCTTTGAGAACTTGGCTCCGTGGAAGATGTTTCCGCAGGCAGGAGGGCTGCGGGAAAACTAAGGCCGCCCGACCTGAATATACGATTGAGAGAAGGTAAGAAAAGGAGGGGATGATAAGTTGTGAAAGACATAGAAAGATGCGCAAGAACGGAGGATCGCCTGAAGGTAGCAGTCGCGGGCTGCGACGCCCTTGAAGACTCTTGCGCAGAAGGCACCTCGACAGCAGCACAGGGACGCCATTGCTGGGATTCCCTCAGCTTCGCCGCAGCCGCACGAGCCCTTCTGTGGCGAGACTTGCTCCCGGTCATGGTGGCGAAGTAGTATTCCAAGAGGTAAACAAAGTGGTGAACTGAGGAAGACGGCAAGAGCAAAGGTTAGTTCTTAAATTTGGCCTCCCCGTCTCCTCGGCACCTCGCGAGTAGTAATACTGGTCAAAGAGCAAACTTCAAGGCAGAGACTTGGTGGGCCATTCATCTCCAACTATACTTCCTCCGATCCGAATGATACCAAATTTTTGAATGACAAATCACCCAAAACAGTATTCCAAGAGTATATGTAAGCTTTCATTTTGGAGTGACTAAGAGCATCCACAACGTGTAGCCAAAAGTGGTTCCATATTTGATTTTTGGCTTTTGGAACTAGTTCCATACATTGTAGAGGTAGTTCCAAAACCAGAAAAACAGGCAACCGGAGCAAGTAGGTGCTCCGATGCCAAATTTCACTTTTGGCATTTGGAACTAGTTCCCTACATTGTGAGAGTAGTTCCATATTGGCTTTATGTGTTGTTTTAGCTTGATGGCGGGACCCACGTTATAAATATTTGGAACCACTACATTGTGGAGCTATTGCTATATTTCACACCAAAGCCAAATTCACCATCGTATCAGATTTGGCAATAGCAACATTGTGGATGCGCTAAGAAGGATGCAGGCTTACCTTTTCATTTTCATGTTATAAACTTGTTTAAATATTGGTTAAACCTAGGATTTGACCAAGATCAAATGGGCATAAAAATTCAGAAAAAATCAAAAAGATGAAAATCAAAGCACATAGTATTATTATGTCATATAGTAAGCATTCAAGTTGATAAACAAGGTCTAAACAACAAACTCGACATTATGAAGTCAACAACATGAAGAGAAGTGGTTTTGGGTTTCAAACATGGAAATTTCAAAAACCTCCCAAAAGCTTCATTTTAGAGTGACTAATATATATAAGAAGGATCCATGCCTGCTTACCACCTTTTCATTTTCATATTTTAAACTTGTTTAAATCCGTGTCAAATTAAACCAAGGATTTGACCAAAAGATTCAAATGGGCATAAAATTTTAAAAAAATCAGAAAAATGAAAAACAAAAGCATATAGTCTTCTTATGTCATATAGTAAGCATTCAAGTTGATAAACAAGGTTTGGACATGCATATTCAAACCTAGGCAAATCATGTATCTACCCCCTAGCCCCTAAACTCTATCTTATGAAGTCAAGCATGAAGAGAAGTGGTTTTGGGTTTCAAACATGAAAATTTCAAGAACATCCCAAAAACTTCATTTTAGAGTGACTAAGAAAGGATACAGGCTTCCCCTTTTCATTTTCATGTTTTATACTTGTTTAAATCTTGGTCAAACCTAGGATTTGACAAAGATTCAAATGTGCATCTATCAAAATAAAAAAATCAGAAAAATTAAAAACCAAAGCACATAGTTTTCTTATGTCATATATAGTTAGCATTAAAGTTGATATAAACAAGGTCTAGATATATTCAAACAAGAAAAATCATGTATCTACCCCTAACCCTAAACTCTATCTTATGTAGTCAAGCATGAAGAGAAGTGGTTTTGGGTTTCAAACTTGGAAATTTCAAGAACCCCCAAAAGCTTCATTTTAGAGTGACTAAAGGATCCAGGTCGGGCTTACCTTTTATTTTCATGTTTTAAAATTGTTCAAATCTTGGTCAAACTGTACCTAGGATTTGATCAAGATTCAAATGGGCATAAAATTTCAAAAAAATGAAAAACCAAAGCATATAGCCTTCTTATGTCATATAGTAAGCACTCAAGTTGGTAAACAAGGTCTAGACATATTCAAACCAGAAAAATCATGTTTCTACCCCTAGCCCTAAACTTTGTCTTATGAAGTCAAGCACGAAGAGAAGTCGTTTTGGATTTCAAACATGGAAATTTCAAAAACCTTCCCAAAAGCTTCATTTTGGAGTGACTAAGAAGGATACAGGCTTACCTTTTCATTTTCATGTTTTAAACTTGTTTAAATATTGGTTAAGCCTAGGATTTGACCAAGATCAAATGGGCATAAAAATTCAGAAAAAATCAAAAAAATGAAAACCAAAGCACATAGTATTATTATGTCATATAGTAAGCATTCAAGTTGATAAACAAGGTCTAAACAACAAACTAGACAAATCATGTATCTACCCCTAACCCTAAACTCTGTCTTATGAAGTCAAGCATGAAGAGAAGTGGTTTTTTTCAAACATGGAAATTTCAAAAAACTCTCCAAAAGCTTCTCATTTTTGAGTGACTAAGAAGGATTCAGGCTTACCTTTTCATTTTCATGTTTTAAACTTGTTCAAATCTTGGTCAAACTTAGGATTTGACCAAGATTCAAATGTGCATAAAAATTGGGAGGAAGGGTATGAATTACAATTCAAAAAAACAAGGTAACTTAAATACTTGGATGCCCCAAAGATGTGTGGAAGCCCAGAACAATGGCAAAACATGTGCGCACGCTGCATCCAATTCAAGTAGAACACATAGTAGGCATCGATAGTTTGACCTAAATTTGAAATCAAAGAGAAGGTGGTTAGAAAAAATCGAAATTGGCAAAGCAAAGCATGAAATCATAAATTTGTGATGCACTATAGCTATGAAAAGTATCAAACAATGCATACCAAAATGATTTTTTAGAGGAATACTAGTTCAACTTATTTTAATTTTATATTAGTAGCCCAAAATCGAACTAGTAGTTGGATATTTCTGAACTTGATCTGTAGTAGTGGGCAAAACCCTAGTTTAACCTATTTAATCATAGATTCGTAGGTCGATTTTTCTACTTTTTTATTATTACTATGCAACACATGTGTGTTTGCCCGTCGAGTGAAACTCGGAGGAAGAAGGGATCACTCGGAAGGAGAGAAGAAGGGAGAGAATTATGGTGTCTCCCCTTTTTCGGGTGATGATGTTGACTTTTGTGCAGGGTTTGTCGTGAGCAGGAGCGAGCGAGGAGAGCGAGGCCGAGAATGAGAGAGATTTGTTTTTTTTTGTGAGAGGGACAACCGAAGGATCCAGAAGGACCCACATACTTCCAATACGCATCCTGATGCGTCTTCTCTTGACAAAGAAAATGGCTGGGAGTTTGCGTACCTATTGCACGTGACTTGTGCTCACTGAAGTGTGGGACCTCACGCATGGGCACCACACGTAAGTGACAGACCTGTTGATGTAAAAACTCGGTTGATTATTATACTACTACATTTATACAAAGTTTCCTATGGATTCAAGGGTACGAAAGCCAAGTTAAATCATTTACATGACATTATTTTTTCCATGAAGCCAAGTTAACTCATTTATCAATTGGTACATTTTGGAGTGACTAAGAAGGATCCAGGCTTACTTTTTCATTTTCATGTTTTAAACATGTTTAAATCTTGGTCAAACCTATGACTTGACCAAGATTCAAATGGGCATAAAAATTCAAAAAAAAGAAAAACAAAAGCACACCGTCTTCCTATGTCATATATCAAGGTGATAAACAAGGTCTGCCATATTCAAACCACAAAAATCATGTATCTACCCCCTAACCCTAAACAAGGATCCAGGCTTACCCTTTTCATTTTCATGTTTTTAAACTTGTTCAAATCTTGGTCAAACTTAGGATTTGACGAAGATTCAAATGGGCGTAAAAATACTTAGAAAAATCATGTACGTATCTACCCCAAACCCTAAACTCTATCTTACGAAGCCAAGCATGAAGAGAAGTGGTTTTGGGTTTCAAGCATGGAAATTTCAAAAACCTCCCAAAAGCTTCATTTTAGAGTGACTAAGAAGGATCCATGCTTACCTTTTATTTTCATGTTTTAAACATGTTCAAATCTTGGTCAAACCGTACGTACCTAGGATTTGACCAAGATTCAAATGGGCATAAAAATTCAAAAAAAATGAAAAACCAAAGCACATAGCCTAGCTTCTTATATATGCCATATAGTAAGCACTCAAGCTAGTTGATAAACAAAGTCTAGACATATTCAAACCAGAAAAATCATGTATCTATATACCCCTAACCCTAAACTTTGTCTTAATTATGAAGTCAAGCACGAAGAGAAGTCGTTTTGGGTTTCAAACATGGACATTTCAAAAACCCTCCCAAAAGCTTCATTGTGGTGTGACGTACTAAGAAGGATACATGCTTACATTTTCAACAACCCCCCTAAAAGCTTCATTATAGAGTGACTAAGAAAGGATCCAGTCTGGCGGGCTTACCTTTTATTTTCTTGTTTTAAACTTGTTCAAATCTCGGTCAAACCTAGGATTTGACCAAGATTCAAAATGTGCATCAAAATTTAAAAAAATTAAAAACCAAATTAAAGCGCATAGTGTTCTTATGTCATATAGTAAGCATTAAAGTTGATAAACAAGGTCTAGACACATATTCAAACAAGACAAGTCATGTATCTATACCCCTAACCCCTAAACTCTATCTTATGAAGTCAACAACATGAAGAGAAGTGGTTTTGGGTTTCAAACATGGAAATTTCAAAAACCTCCCAAAAGCTTCATTTTAGAGTGACTAATATATATAAGAAGGATACATGCCTGCTTACCACCTTTTCATTTTCATATTTTAAACTTGTTTAAATCCGTGTCAAATTAAACCAAGGATTTGACCAAAAGATTCAAATGGGCATAAAATTTAAAAAAAATCAGAAAAATGAAAAACAAAAGCATATAGTCTTCTTATGTCATATAGTAAGCATTCAAGTTGATAAACAAGGTTTGGACATGCATATTCAAACCTAGGCAAATCATGTATCTATCCCCTAGCCCCTAAACTCTATCTTATGAAGTCAAGCATGAAGAGAAGTGGTTTTGGGTTTCAAACATGAAAATTTCAAGAACATCCCAAAAACTTCATTTTAGAGTGACTAAGAAAGGATACAGGCTTCCCTTTTCATTTTCATGTTTTATACTTGTTTAAATCTTGGTCAAACCTAGGATTTGACAAAGATTCAAATGTGCATCTATCAAAATAAAAAAATCAGAAAAATTAAAAACCAAAGCACATAGTTTTCTTATGTCATATATAGTTAGCATTAAAGTTGATATAAACAAGGTCTAGATATATTCAAACAAGAAAAATCATGTATCTACCCCTAACCCTAAACTCTGTCTTATGTAGTCAAGCATGAAGAGAAGTGGTTTTGGGTTTCAAACTTGGAAATTTCAAGAACCCCCAAAAGCTTCATTTTAGAGTGACTAAAGGATCCAGGTCGGGCTTACCTTTTATTTTCATGTTTTAAAATTGTTCAAATCTTGGTCAAACTGTACCTAGGATTTGATCAAGATTCAAATGGGCATAAAATTTCAAAAAAATGAAAAACCAAAGCATATAGCCTTCTTATGTCATATAGTAAGCACTCAAGTTGGTAAACAAGGTCTAGACATATTCAAACCAGAAAAATCATGTTTCTACCCCTAGCCCTAAACTTTGTCTTATGAAGTCAAGCACGAAGAGAAGTCGTTTTGGATTTCAAACATGGAAATTTCAAAAACCTTCCCAAAAGCTTCATTTTGGAGTGACTAAGAAGGATACAGGCTTACCTTTTCATTTTCATGTTTTAAACTTGTTTAAATATTGGTTAAGCCTAGGATTTGACCAAGATCAAATGGGCATAAAAATTCAGAAAAAATCAAAAAAAATGAAAACCAAAGCACATAGTATTATTATGTCATATAGTAAGCATTCAAGTTGATAAACAAGGTCTAAACAACAAACTAGACAAATCATGTATCTACCCCCTAACCCTAAACTCTGTCTTATGAAGTCAAGCATGAAGAGAAGTGGTTTTGGGTTTCAAACATGGAAATTTCAAAAAACTCCCAAAAGCTTCTCATTTTTGAGTGACTAAGAAGGATTCAGGCTTACCTTTTCATTTTCATGTTTTAAACTTGTTCAAATCTTGGTCAAACTTAGGATTTGACCAAGATTCAAATGTGCATAAAAATTGGGAGGAAGGGTATGAATTACAATTCAAAAAAACAAGGTAACTTAAATACTTGGATGCCCCAAAGATGTGTGGAAGCCCAGAACAATGGCAAAACATGTGCGCACGCTGCATCCAATTCAAGTAGAACACATAGTAGGCATCGATAGTTTGACCTAAATTTGAAATCAAAGAGAAGGTGGTTAGAAAAAATCGAAATTGGCAAAGCAAAGCATGAAATCATAAATTTGTGATGCACTATAGCTATGAAAAGTATCAAACAATGCATACCAAAATGATTTTTTAGAGGAATACTAGTTCAACTTATTTTAATTTTATATTAGTAGCCCAAAATCGAACTAGTAGTTGGATATTTCTGAACTTGATCTGTAGTAGTGGGCAAAACCCTAGTTTAACCTATTTAATCATAGATTCGTAGGTCGATTTTTCTACTTTTTATTATTACTATGCAGCACATGTGTGTTTGCCCGTCGAGTGAAACTCGGAGGAAGAAGGGATCACTCGGAAGGAGAGAAGAAGGGAGAGAATTATGGTGTCTCCCCTTTTTCGGGTGATGATGTTGACTTTTGTGCAGGTTTGTCAGTGAGCAGGAGCGAGCGAGCGAGTCGAGCGAGGCCGAGAATGAGAGAGATTTGTTTTTTTTTGTGAGAGGGACAACCGAAGGATCCAGAAGGACCCACACTTCCAATACGCATCCTGATGCGTCTTCTCTTGACAAAGAAAATGGCTGGGAGTTTGCGTACCTATTGCACGTGACTTGTGCTCACTGAAGTGTGGGACCTCACGCATGGGCACCACACGTAAGTGACAGACCTGTTGATGTAAAAACTCGGTTGATTATTATACTACTACATTTATACAAAGTTTCCTATGGATTCAAGGGTACGAAAGCCAAGTTAAATCATTTACATGACATTATTTTTTCCATGAAGCCAAGTTAACTCATTTATCAATTGGTACATTTTGGAGTGACTAAGAAGGATCCAGGCTTACTTTTTCATTTTCATGTTTTAAACATGTTTAAATCTTGGTCAAACCTATGACTTGACCAAGATTCAAATGGGCATAAAAATTCAAAAAAAAGAAAAACAAAAGCACACCGTCTTCCTATGTCATATATCAAGGTGATAAACAAGGTCTGCCATATTCAAACCACAAAAATCATGTATCTACCCCCTAACCCTAAACAAGGATCCAGGCTTACCCTTTTCATTTTCATGTTTTTAAACTTGTTCAAATCTTGGTCAAACTTAGGATTTGACGAAGATTCAAATGGGCGTAAAAATACTTAGAAAAATCATGTACGTATCTACCCCAAACCCTAAACTCTATCTTACGAAGCCAAGCATGAAGAGAAGTGGTTTTGGGTTTCAAGCATGGAAATTTCAAAAACCTCCCAAAAGCTTCATTTTAGAGTGACTAAGAAGGATCCATGCTTACCTTTTATTTTCATGTTTTAAACATGTTCAAATCTTGGTCAAACCGTACGTACCTAGGATTTGACCAAGATTCAAATGGGCATAAAAATTCAAAAAAAATGAAAAACCAAAGCACATAGCCTAGCTTCTTATATATGCCATATAGTAAGCACTCAAGCTAGTTGATAAACAAAGTCTAGACATATTCAAACCAGAAAAATCATGTATCTACCCCTAACCCTAAACTTTGTCTTAATTATGAAGTCAAGCACGAAGAGAAGTCGTTTTGGGTTTCAAACATGGACATTTCAAAAACCCTCCCAAAAGCTTCATTGTGGTGTGACGTACTAAGAAGGATACATGCTTACATTTTCAACAACCCCCCTAAAAGCTTCATTATAGAGTGACTAAGAAAGGATCCAGTCTGGCGGGCTTACCTTTTATTTTCTTGTTTTAAACTTGTTCAAATCTCGGTCAAACCTAGGATTTGACCAAGATTCAAAATGTGCATCAAAATTAAAAAAAATTAAAAACCAAATTAAAGCGCATAGTGTTCTTATGTCATATAGTAAGCATTAAAGTTGATAAACAAGGTCTAGACACATATTCAAACAAGACAAATCATGTATCTATACCCCTAACCCCTAAACTCTATCTTATGAAGTCAACAACATGAAGAGAAGTGGTTTTGGGTTTCAAACATGGAAATTTCAAAAACCTCCCAAAAGCTTCATTTTAGAGTGACTAATATATATAAGAAGGATACATGCCTGCTTACCACCTTTTCATTTTCATATTTTAAACTTGTTTAAATCCGTGTCAAATTAAACCAAGGATTTGACCAAAAGATTCAAATGGGCATAAAATTTAAAAAAAATCAGAAAAATGAAAAACAAAAGCATATAGTCTTCTTATGTCATATAGTAAGCATTCAAGTTGATAAACAAGGTTTGGACATGCATATTCAAACCTAGGCAAATCATGTATCTATCCCCTAGCACTACAAGAAAAGTTGCCATGGCCGACGAAGTTGAAGTCGCGCCGTGGTTGCTGGTGTACCATGGCCGACGATTTTGGTCCCTCCGTGGTGCATGTCAAAACTTTTTTTTCTCGTTTTTGAGGCCACCTAGCCCGACGAAAGCGGCCAAAACGTGGCGTATGGTGGCCCGGGACGTGGTGCATCTCGAAATCTCGGGTTCGCCGGCCGAGTCAACGCAAATCCGCACCGCCGAGGGATGTAGGGCCCAGATGGCAGCCTCTCTGGCATTGTTTTTTTCTACATCGCGCCATCTCGTTCAACGTTCTCCGATCGAGCCGTTTACGATGCAGGATCATGGGTCCCGCATGTCATCCTCTATGAACCAAAATTCTTTCTATTCTTGGATTTTTTGACCCCCTGATTTCTGGCTACTTCCTTTTTCTTTTGATCCCTTGCCGCCTTGGAAACGTTGAGACCGCTGCTGCTAAATGGGACCCGCATGTCATCCTCTATGTGCAATCAACTTTCTTTTCTTGGAGTTTTTTTGGCACCTCAAATTTGGTCACTTGCCTTTTTCTTTCGATCCCCTGCCGCCTCTCAAACGGTGATACCGCTGCTGCTATGGGACCCGCATGTCATCCTCTATGTACTATAAAACTTTCTTTTCTTGAATTATTTTTGGCACCTCATATTTGGTCACTTGCCTTTTCTTTCGATCCCCGCCGCCTCTCAAACGGTGATACCGCTGCTAAGGGACCCGCATGTCATCCTCAATGTACTATAAAACTTTCTTTTCCTGGATTATTTTTGGCACCTCATATTTGGTCACTTACCTTTTTCTTTCGATCACCTGCCTCTCAAACGGTGATACCGCTGCTAGGACCCGCATGTCATCCTCTATGTACTATAAAACTTTCTTTTCTTGAATTATTTTTGGCTCCTGATATTTTTTCACTTGCCTTTTTCTTTCGATCACCTGCCGCCTCTCAAACGGTGATACCGCTGCTGCTAAATGGGACCCGCATGTCATCCTCTATGTACTATAAAACTTTCTTTTCTTGTATTTTTTTTGCACCTCATATTTGGTCACTTGACTTTTTCTTTCGATCACCTGCTGCCTCTCAAACGGTGATACCGCTGCTGCTAAATGGGACCCGCATGTCATCCTCTATGTACTATAAAACTTTCTTTTATTTTTTTTGGCACCTCATATTTGGTCACTTGACTTTTTCTTTCGATCCCCTGCTGCCTCTCAAACGTGATACCGCTGCTAAATGGGACCCGCATGTCATCCTCTATGTACTATAAAACTTTCTTTTCTTGGATTTTTTTGGCACCTCATATTTGGTCACTTGACTTTTTCTTTCGATCCCCTGCTGCCTCTCAAACAGTGATACCGCTGCAGCTAAATGGGACCCGCATGTCATCCTCTATGTAAATCACGTTTCTTTTCTTGAATTATTTTTGGCTCCTGATATTTGGTCACTTGCCTTTTTCTTTCGATCTCATGCCACGTTTGAAACGTTGAGGAACCTGCTGGCTCATGGGACCCGCATGTCATCCTCTATGTACTATAAAAGTTCATTTTCTTGGTTTTTTTCACCCTCTGATTTTTGGCAATTTCTTTTTTCTTTCGATCCCCTGCCGCCTCTCAAACGCTGATACCGCTGCTGCTAACTGGGACCCTCATGTCATCCTCTATGTACTATAAAACTTTCTTTTCTTGAATTATTTTTGGCTCCTCATATTTGGTCACTTGCCTTTTTCTATCGATCTCATGCCAAGTTTGAAACGTTGAGGAACCTGCTGGCTCATGGGACCCGCATGTCATCCTCTATGTACTATAAAAGTTTATTTTCTTTATTTTTTTCCACCCTCTGATTTTTGGCTATTTCCTTTTTCTTTTGATCCCCTGCCGCCTTGGAAACGTTGGGTAAGCTGCTGACTCATGGGACCCGCATGTCATCCTCTATGTACAATCAACTTTCTTTTTCTTTTGATCTCAAGCCGCATTTGAAACGTTGAGACCGCTGCTGCTAAATGGGACCCGCATGTCATCCTCTATGTACAATAAAGTTTTTTCTTGGATTATCTTTGGCTCCTGATATTTTGGCACTTGCCTTTTTCTTTCGATCTCATGCCGCCTTTGAAACGTTGACCAAGCTGCTGGCTCATGGGTCTCGCATGTCATCCTCTACGACAATAAAAGTTTTCTTTCTTGGAGTTATTTTTGACCCCTAATTTCTGGCTATTTGCCTTTTTCTTTTGATCTCCTGCCCCCTCTGAAACGATGAGGACGCTGTTGGGAGGTCGGTCCCACATGTCATCCTCTATGAACAATAAAAGTTTCCTTTGATTGATTTATTTTGAACCCCTAATCAATTTCTGGATATTTCCTTTTTTTCTTTTGATCCCCTGCCGCCTTGAAATCGCTGAGGATGCTGCTGCCTCATGGGTCCCGCATGTCATCCTCTCAGAACGGTAAATGTTTCTTTTCTTGGATTTTGTTTACCAAATGATTTTTGGCTTATTTTTTCTTTCGATCTCCTGCAGCCTTTAAAACGTTGAGGACGCTGCTGGCTCACGGGTCCCACATGTCAGCCTCTATGAACAATAAACGCTGAGGATGCTGCTGCCTCATGGGTCCCGCATGTCATCCTCTTAGAACGAAAATGTTTCTTTTCTTGGATTTTTTACCAACAGATTTTTGGTTTATTTTTTCTTTCCATCCCCTGCCGCCTTTAAAACGTTGACGACGCTGCTGGCTCATGGGTCCCCGATGTCAGCCTCCCCGTAGAACAAACATGTGATATCTTGATTATTTTGCAGACAATAAACAGTGTATTGCGCTCTGAGCTATTTCAAACGGATAAATTAAATCTTTATTTTTACATAAACAAACTTATATGTTGAATCTCCTTGTTTTTTTGTTTTTGCGAAGCATAGGACTTTCCTGTTTTGTTTAGAAAATTCCGAACTTTCCTGTTTTGGAGTGGGCTGAAATTGTACGAGTCAAAAGGCCAAGCACGATAGTTCGAAGGCCCAGATGTCCAGATGCAGCCCAATTGAAATCTTTCTTCTTGGAATTTTTTTCACCCCCTGATTTCTGGCTACTACATTTTTCTTTTGGTCCTGTGCCGCCTTGGAAACATTGAGACCGCTGCTGCAAAATGGGACCCGCATATCATCCTCTATGTACAATCAAGTTTCTTTTCTTGAATTATTTTTGGCTCCTGATATTTGGTCAATTGCCTTTCTCTTTCGATCCCATGCAGCCTCTCAAACGGTGATACCGCTGCTGCTAAATGGGACCCGCATGTCATCCTCTATGTACAATCAAGTTTCTTTTCTTGAATTATTTTTGGCTCCTGATATTTGGTCACTTACCTTTTTCTTTCGATCTCATGCCACGTTTGAAACGTTGAGGAACCTGCTGGCTCATGGGACCCGCATGTCATCCTCTATGTGCTATAAAAGTTTATTTTCTTGGATTTTTTTCACCCTCTGATTTTTGGCTATTTCCTTTTTCTTTTGATCCCCTGCCACCTTGGAAACGTTGAGTAAGCTGCTGACTCATGGGACATGTCATCCTCTATGTACAATCAAGTTTCTTTTCTTGAATTATTTTTGGCTCCTGATATTTGGTCACTTGCCTTTTTGTTTCGATCTCATGCCACGTTTGAAACGTTGAGGTACCTGCTGGCTCATGGGATCCGCATGTCATCCTCTATGTGCTATAAAAGTTTATTTCTGATTTTTGGCTATTTCCTTTTTCATGCCGCCTTGGAAACATTGAGTAAGCTGCTGACTCAATGGACCCGCATGTCATCCTCTATGTACAATCAAGTTTCTTTTCTTGAATTACTTTTGGATCCTGATATTTGGTCACTTGCCTTTTTGTTTCGATCTCATGCCACGTTTGAAACGTTGAGGAACCTGCTGGCTCATGGGACCCGCATGTCATCCTCTATGTGCTATAAAAGTTTATTTTCTTTGTTTTTTTTCACCCTCTGATTTTTGGCTATTTCCTTTTTCTTTTGATCCCCTGCCGCCTTGGAAACGTTGGGTAAGCTGCTGACTCATGGGATCCGCATGTCATCCTCTATGTACAATCAACTTTCTTTTTCTTTTGATCTCAAGACGCATTTGAAACGTTAAGACCGCTGCTGCTAAATGGGACCCGCATGTCATCCTCTATGTACAATAAAGTTTCTTTTCTTGGATTATCTTTGGATCCTGATATTTGGTCACTTGCCTATTTCTTTCGATCTCATGCCACGTTTGAAACGTTGAGGAACCTGCTGGCTCATGGGACCCGCATGTCATCCTCTATGTACTACAAAAGTTCATTTTCTTGGGTTTTTTTCACCCTCTGATTTTTGGCTATTTCCTATTTCTTTTGATCCCCTGCGGCCTTTGAAAGTTGAGGACTCTGCTGCCTCATAGGTCCCACATGTCAGCCTGTATGAACGATAAAGCTTTCCTTTCTTGGAGTTTTTTTACCCCTAATTTCTGGCTACTTTCTTTTTCTTTTGATCTCAAGCCGCATTTGAAACGTTGGGACCGCTGCTGCAAAATGGGACCCGCATGCAATTCTCCATGTACAATAAAAGTTTCTTTTCTTGGATTATTTTTGACCCTCATTTTTGGTCACTTGCCTTTTTCTTTTGATCCCCTACCGCCTTGGAAACGTTGAGTAAGCTGCTGACTCGTGGGACCCGCATGTCATCCTCTATGTACAATCAACTTTTTTTTCTTTTGATCTCAAGCCGCATTTGAAACGTTGAGACCGCTGCTGCTAAATGGGACCCGCATGTCATCCTCTATGCACAATAAAGTTTCTTTTCTTGGATTATCTTTGGCTCCTGATATTTTGTCACTTGCCTTTTGCTTTCGATCTCATGCCGCCTTTGAAACGTTGAGTAAGCTGCTGGCTCATGGGTCCCGCATGTCATCATCTACGAACAATAAAAGTTTCCTATCTTCGAATTATTTTTACCCCTAATTTTTGGCTACTTCCTTTTTTCTTTTGATCACCTGCAGCCTTAGAGGATTCTGCTGGCTCATGGGTCCCACATGTCAGCCTCTATGAACAATAAACCTTTCCTTTCTTGGAGTTATTTTGACCTCTAATTTCTGGCTATTTCGCCTTTTTTAAAATCCTGTGTCGCCTTGGAAACGTTGAGAATGCTGCTGCCTCATGGGTCCCGCATGTCATCCTCTCAAAACGATAAATGTTTCTTTTTTTTTGGATTTTTTTACCAACTGATTTTTTTCCGATCCTCTGCCGTCTTTAAAAACGTTGACGACGCTGCTAATACAAGCTCTTTCGCTCCAAGATCTTGCAAGTTAATAGAATAAATCATGGAATTATTAGGATATGTTTTAAATTTCAAATCCACTTTATGAATTTTTTAAAAATACCGTGATCCGTGTGGGTATGGAGCGATCAAGGATTTTCATATTGGCCATGAGCAGTTTCAAAAATTGCAACCGGATAATTCTAAATAAATAAAAACAACTTTTATGCAGAATCTCCGTGTTTTTGTTTTTTGCCATCATAGGATCTATGGTTCATTAGAAAAGGGCCGAAATTGCATGAGCAGAAAAGCCCATTTCTAGTTATTGGGCTTCAACAGCCTGAGCAAGTAGGCCTATAGCAAATACCATGTAGATGGCCGTTGAAACCCAAAAGTATTTGTTAGCTAGACTTGACATGAACCTTGCTATGCACACGACAATTTCAGTCCGATCCGTGTACGCAACACAAGATCAAACCCAACGTGTGAGGAAGCAGGTGGCAGCACACCTCCAGATGCTCAATCGTACACATATCATATAGGAGTTGTCGTATGTACATTAGTTCCGTATTGACATGTTTGTTTCTTTGGTTAACATGTGGGGTCCGCACAGTCACCTAGGTCGCATATCAACTTCTTTGCTCATAGTTGATGCATGTTTAGTGGCCTGCAGCAAGAATCGCTGCCCCCAGGGATGTACTTTACCCTTTAGCGGCGAAAAAATAGGAATGGTCCTCTCATGACTATGATCAACAAGAGGTGGCTATATTATAGTGCTGAAATAAAGTCAATCCTAAAACAGCCATGCATGGGTTATAATATGAAGGCAACACGAAATACAAAAGCAGGGCAGTGTTCAAATAAACTGATTCAAACTAGTACATACTAAAAGCAGTGTACTACTTCTCAACACTTCAAGCATAATAAAAAAGTGTGTCAGTGTTTTTTTAAAGGTAACACCGAACGGGCAATGTTTAAAGCAGGCTTAAACCACATAGCCGCTTGTCGGACACTACCCCAACTAACTCTGGGAAGGCTGATAACTCCCACAGTCTCACCTTCATCTGGCTGGAGGTTGCAGCGCAAAATTTTAGGGTATTGATTATGAAGATACTTCCGGTATGCTGTGTAGACGCAGTTTTTCCTCATGAATGGAACCAATGTGCCATCAGGAGCTTTGGATTCACGCTTCTTCAGGTTGGCAATGATCGGGTAATTGAGTCCGAGGAACAGAGAGTGGTCGCCGAGGCTGTTAACCTGCCTCCAATGAAAGTCCCCTGCACGTGCTGCAATGAACAGAGATATGGGATCCTGCTCAAAGACGTAGGTGGCAACAGGAGGATACTGCCGTAGCTGAAGCCCATTAGCAGCATAGGGAATGTCATGAGGTACTTCAGCATTGGCAATCCCAATGTTGTTTACTGTAAGGATGATCATCAATCGCTTGCCATCAGCAGATGGAGCGAGGAACCACGCGTACTGCTGATCATCCACCACCGGTGGCGGGATTACGAACATGGACATCGGGTTTTCTGCAATATTAGAAATGGAGACGAATAGGGTGTTACTGGCAACCATATTCAAACAGCAGCATTGTTCATCGTTCATGCTCACAGTATAAATACGACTATGTAAGCTAAGGACATTGGTCATTCATGTGTTCAAATCGAGTGTCCAATATATCAGTTATACTGCATGCATCCCACGAAACAAGTCTTAACTTCGCCAAAACTAGACACTAGTTAGTGTATACACAGTTATATACTACCTCTGTCCCACCGAAAGTGTCTGAGATTTGTCCAAATTCAGATGTATCTAGACAGTGAAAGCATATAGATACATTCAAATTTTGACAAATATATCATCTTAAGTTTAAGTCCTGTGTTGTAGTTAATTCCCTTTGTCTTAAGTGATCCAACGGTGTATATGATTAGATATTTGTATACAATATAGGAGTACAGACAATCTACCAGTTGGTCCAGTTTTAAACTGAGTATAGAGCTTCAATCATGACCCTTGGAGTGCTAAATCTAACGGTGCACAACAGCAGGATTCTCTGTGAAGAGTGCACATAGCTAACTCTACAATATTTTAGAACCATCACGTGAGCCTTGGGTCTACCCCAAAAAATGACCAAATATCTGAAACCCCTGAAGCATATGAATAACCCCATCAAAGAAATCGCTATTCAGCACTGCTACATGGATCAATGGAAGGTTCTTACGGTCTCAACTCTCAAGGAAACATCAAAGGAAAAGGTAGATAAGAAATGAGTGAGTGTTAGATGTACACATATTTTTAATTTTTTATTTGTTCCCTTCGTTTGCCGACTGATGGGAAGAAACATCATTTTTTGTAGGACCACTCTTGTTTTCGTATTTTATATATGCATTGCTGGCAATATTTTCTTTCGAAAACCATGAATATAGCTCGAGCTACATGTAGCATGGTTTTTGAAAATTTTGAGAGCTGCATTTTGAAGTTCCAAAGAAAACGGAGATTAAATACGGGTGTCAACAATGTTGTGTTCTACCAACATTCAAATGTCCAAATCAAAATATCTTATATTTAAGGTTTTGCAACAACAAAAAAATCTGACATATATTTTCCAACATTTTGTAACTTCAAAATCTATCAGATTCTGTCATTTTTGTGCGGCCCGAATATAGGGTATCTCAATTTCAGATTTTACACTCTGGTAGAATAATACATTCTCTACATCTATTTTTTTAGATTTTTTATATATTCTTTCAAAACTTGCGAAAGGCATGCTATAAATATTCTTTTGATTATCAAACAGAATCTTTAATGGTTTGACGTGCATACATACTAGTAATATAAAAATATAAAAGTTCTCGCCTTGTACACATTTTGTTGATTTTTTGGAATGAATACAACATTCAATTTGGTAGATAGAGTACTAAACATTTCATGGGAAACTTAAAGCAGCTTGCCAAACAAAGGCTAATAGAAGAAAAAAATAGAGGTATGACAGGCATAACATCCACGATGGGGTTGAAATATGCATAAGCTTCGGGCAATTTGGCAAAGAAAAATCTAGCCGGATAAAGAACATAATTAAAAAAGGTACAGGTTAAACTAAGTAAATTAGGCATAACAAGTATTTCATTCTTGTTTAGTAAATAATTGGATTTTGATTGAGTTACTTTTCTAAGGGAAAAAAGGAGAAGGCAGATATTCAAGACACTTTTGGTGGGACGGAGGGAGTAAATCAAAAGTAAGAAAAAGTTATAACATGTTTCATGAGATGGAGTACTAAATAACGGCCATATGCATCTCTTCGATGCAGAGGCCGGGGTACCTCGCCCTCTATTTCGAGCAAAAATCAACTAGTTATATGAAACAATGGGTGTAAAAGTTAATCAAGAAGGGTGCCTTCATTGTGCTACGTTAACATTTGAGATACTTGTTAATTACATCCATATTCTGCAGTGGATAGAGTTAGTAATTCAGGATTGCATTCACATACGGAGTATACTATGTATGCTGATGACTGATTAGTACTAATTCATTGCAAGCAACGGTTCATTCATATTCAGATAAAGGATGTGATCGTTAAGTCATATACTTATGAAAGTCCTTATGCATCTCTCTAATGCAGATGGCGGGGGTCTCTCGTCCTCCTTTTGGAGCAAAAATCAATTAGTTATATATGAAACAATGGGTGTAAAAGGTTATCAAAAAGGGTGCCTTCATAGTGCTACCTTATCTTTTGAGATACTGGGTAATTACATCCATATTCTGCAGTGGCGTAGAATTACTAATTCAGGAATGCAATCACATACTGAGCATACTATGTTTGTTGGTGACTAATTAGTACTAATTCATTGCAAGCAACGGTTCATTCATATTCAGCAAAAGGCGGTGTGATCATTAAGTCATTTATGAAAGGTAAAATATAAACAAGGTAGTTCATGAATAACTTCATTGATTAAGGCAGTGTATCATGCAATGCAACATAAGGACTGAAAAAATACCATTTGGGGTGTCCCAGCAGTACGTCCAGCCCCTAATTTCGTCCACCGCAAAAACTTGGCCACCGAGTTCAATGGCATCACAGAACGCCGGCACAATTTGTTCAGGTGTAGGGTTCTTCAGCATTCTCCAGTCGCCACCCCCTTCAAGGTAGAAAATCCTTTTGTCGAACAAGGCGATGAGCTTGTAATCTGCGTACCTCCCACCTTTTGTGGGCACTTGGCAGATTACAATCTTCAACAAATTAATTGCTCGACTCCAGCAAAGATAGTATAACCAATCTTTAGTAGCAGGTTGATATGTAACACCATGACCAATCTTCGGATCAGGTGGGGATGGAAGGGGGATATGTCGCTCGGTGTAGACGTTCACAAGGCACCACTGGCACCCACGATGATCGGCGGCGGCGATCCAGTCGCCGTTCGCGCCAAGCCATTTTCTGTCGTGCATGAACGGCAGGGTGACAGAACGGCGAGGATGGTCAAGGGGCACCAGGTCGTACACGGTAACATGCAGACGAGATGCTGTCGCCACGAACCAGGGATCATCGAACCAATAAGCAGGCGGAGGCATCAGCAGGCAGGGTTCATCCCAATGGTGCATCTTACCTTCATCATTGCTGATCTGGTCGTAGAGCTCCCTGGAACATGCGGCAAGTCGGACGGTGTCGGTAACGTCCAGATGCGCAGCGATGAGGTCGATGTTGTCGCCGGTGAGAGCCTCCAAGTGGCCGTCCCCGCCGCACCGGCAAAGCCTTGAATATTCCATCAGGTGAAGATGGATTTAGATGGATGGCGGATGCAACTTCGCTTGGGGTTTTCGGAGGAGAGGGCGAGCGCTATGGAAGAAACGATGCGCGCCGCGGCCGGGTGGGGTGAGGAGAGAAAGGCCGGTATAGTACTAGTGATGCGGCGTGGTGGGGATCGAGATCCTGCGCGTGCGCGTGATTCTGCGAGGGTGAAGAAAAAGACGATAGACATGCAAGGGGCAAAACCTAGGCAGTACTCTAGGCTGCTGCTGCTGCGACTGGGCGCCGATTTGACTGTTGGTAGATGGTAGACTAGCACGCCACCCATCTATAAATTTGCGACGACGTTTGGTGCAGTGATGTCTCGTCACATCAGCTTGAGCAGAGAGGGCTTTTTTTACAGTTTCCATTACGATATATTTTTCGCCGATAATCGTAGTACTCTATGCCAGAGACACGTACCTTAACACGTGGGCAGCATGCAACCGCGCGAGCACCAAAATGAAATGAGAGATGTTTTAGAGCAGAACTTCATTTTCAATGCCTTTCCTAGCTTGGTTTGGAGGAGCTTCAGTGACTTGATGCTTCCAAGTCTCATTGTGACTAGGTGCCACCATCTACCATCTTTCGAGATCCAACGTTCCAAACTATCTGTTATTTCGAAGCTAAAAAAGAAAAAACTATTCAGAAAATTTTGAAAAAAATCCAGTAATATGTAGATGCCTTGTTTTAAAATCTATGAATATTTCATCCCATTCGGATGACTAGCTTGTGATTAAATAGCTTCTTACGTATTCGAGCACTAGTTTAAACTAAATATTATTTGCTCACAAACCAATTATTCAAATCGAATGAAACACCACCAAAATATAAATCGAAATATGCATGATTTACTGCAATGTGAGCGGATAATTCAATCCCACGAAAAGACAATATGCTCCAAGACCAGTAATCTCTTCCCTAGCTTATCTGAACATAACTGACAGTGTCCTTAGAGAACATCTTGCAGCCTCAGTAAAGCCTCAGGTATGAACAAGAAGCATACTGCCATCTACAGATCACGCTAAGAACCACAACCCAGGATCATCCTCATAGCCTATATCATCAAGGTTTCCCTCCAAAATGCTTATGTTTTTGGAAAGTTTTCTTGACGATAGGGAAGATTCTGAAGGGCTTAGATTCGCTACAATAGCAAAAAATGGAAAATTTTCGCCGCTAAAAAGAGTATCCCGCCATTTTAATATACACTTACTAGTAGTTGATCAATTGTGCATTGCAAAACACAAAGTTCAGATCAAATGTGCAACATACCAACAGATAGTTAACTAGCAGTTTTACGAGCACATGGCGATACTAAGGTGATGAAGCAGTTAACTAGCAGAACAAGATCTCCTACTCAGGGACACTCTTGGTGGACGCCGAGATATAGGTCGCTAGCTGTGCACGGAGATCCTCCTTCTCCTTGATAATCGCATTAAGGACGGCGGTTTGTCCGCGCATTAGCACCCTCGAGATCTGCCTCTTGAGCTTTAATTTCAACTTCTGTTCCATGAGATACTTGATGAGGTTGCTTCCAGTATCCATCCATGTGACGCTCTTGTTGTTCAGTTCCACCCAGTAGGCGTTCTGCTGCTTAAGCATGTCGACGCATTGCGCAAGATGAAAGGAGATCTCCTTCTCAGACGCCAAAACTCTGTGAAGACGATCACACTCCAGGGTGAGGGAGTGTTCATTCTCCAGCTGGCTGCCTATGTGGGCCTTGTTCTCTTCCTTTTGCTACAACAATAATTGTATGAAAAAAAAAGAAATCAACCCATTCATATATGAGTATTAGTTACCCGCAAACAATAGGACTACTAATTTCTAGCATGGATATTGATAAAGGAATGGACAACACTCGGACGCTCCACAAATACCACAGGGTTCATCAACACATAATTAATCGGAAAGCAGTGATTACATAAACTATAAAAAAACAAGTGGACAGAGGCATACAGCCTACCTGGCTTGGCCGGGAAACGGGGCCGAACTTAGCTTCGGACGGCCGGACTTGGGGCGCCACCGTCGTTGTGGTTACCGGGGAGACATTTGAACCGCCGGCCCTTTGAGATGTAAATAAATGTAAAAACGGTTAGAAAATACGGTTTTGCTATGTCTCAGTCAACTGAGATTTTTTTAAGTCTAAGTTAATTACAAAAAAGTGCTTGAGTTGCACTTTTCTGTTAAAAAAGTGCAATTGCACTTTTCTACCAGAAAATGTGCAACTGGACCGAGTTGCACTTTTCTTTGAACTGCAGTTGCACTTTTTTGAGCTGACTGAGACTTAAGAAAATCTCAGTCAACTTGGACATAGACACACCCTAGAAAATAAGAATCAACTGAAGGACACCCCGCTAGAAACTTACCCGGACGAACCCTCGCCCTTGATGGTGGTGTTTGCATCATCATCATTCATCAATGTGACGCTCTGGTTATGCAGTTCCACACAAACGCGGTTCTGCTCATTAAGCCTGTCGAGCTCGGCAGTAAAGGTATTGATGCCTTGCTGAAGATTATGGCAGATCTTGTTCTCGGACGCCAAATCTACGTGAACAGGCTCAAACTCTGGGGTAAGGGAGAGTTCATTCCCCAGCTGGCTGCCTATGTGGGCCATGTTCACCTCCATTTGCTGGCACGATCATTGTATGGAACAAAAAAGAATCCAACCAATTCATATATGAGTAATTACACGCAAAAAAATAGGAGTACTACTAATTTCTAGCACAGATCTTGATACAGGAATGGACATCACATGGACGCTCCACAAATATCACAGTGTTCATCAACACATAATTAAAAGGAAAGCCGTGATTACATAAACTACTCCATCCTATCCCTTTTAGTAGTAGTAGTAGTAAACACGGATTTAGTAAAGTTGTATTCTCCCTATGATCCCTTTTAGTTGACTCGGATTTAGTACAAAGTTGTACAAATTTTATTTGACTCAAATTTCAAATAAAATGGATCGGAGGGAGTACTAAATCAGAGTCTATTAAAATGGATTGGAGGGAGTATTAAAAAAAAGTGGATAGAGGCATACAGCCTACCTGGCTTGGCCGTGAAACGGGGCCGAACTCAGCTTCCGACGACCGGACTTGGGGCGCCACCGTCGTGGGGGTTACCGGGTAGACGTTTGAACCGCCGGCCCTGTGAGATGTAAATAAATGGAAAAAACAGTTAGAAAATAAGAATGAACTGGAGGACACGCCACTAGAAACCTACCCGGACGAACCCTCGCCCACTGGCTCGCTCTCCATCGAATAGAGGATAGACTGCTCTGCGAGAATGCTCAGGCGATCATAAGTGGCCATACAACGACGCGCTAGCTGGCTAGATGAGTTTTTCTCGGCGGTCCTAGTCCTCATCGTCTTCCCTAGGATATCCTGCCGCCGGGCCGCCCGGCTCAATGGAGCCATGGCTTGCGAGGTACGTAGTACTTTACTACTCAGTAGTTAGGGTGGAGGGCTGGTGAAGGCTAGTTACTAGCTACCAGCAGAACAGAAAGAGAAGAAGGGCGGAGGGCTGGTCAAGGATAAATCTTACATACACCCAGAAAAGACCATCGTGCCCTCGCGGGGCTTCTGAGCAATTATAGGGACGTCTGTTCTCAAATGGGCAAGATAGGGTACCTTCCCGAGGAAGCATCTAGCACCCAAGCCAATGGACTGCGCGTTGAACAATGGTTACAGTATGTGTGGCATACTGTAAAAGAAAAGATAACAAGGGAAATGCCTGGCAGGGTCCAGAGGTGCATTTAATCGGACATGGGATTCCATAGTACAGTATACACCATAGAGTATGTGAACATAAACACAGAATACAATCAAGTGTTGGACCCTCTCCGCCAAATAAGATCATATATCGTCGTTAGGGCCGCCCTGGTGAATCCTCTGAATGAAAAAAGCCCATAGTTGGCAACCTAAACCCGCCGCTCCGAATAGGAACTTCCGTCCGACGATAACTTTCTGACAACAAAAAATAATTAATTCAGTACTGCATAAACCGCAATTTCAATTAGATAACCACGAAGATTAAGATAGGCGCATGTATCACCTGTCGATGCGAACCCAGATAGTCAGCTCCGTGCACGGTTGATACCATTGCAACGACCGCTCTAGTTCCGACCATTTGGCGGCGCCCGGCGTGGTCGTGCTGTTCGCCAGAATAGTGGCCGTATAGTTGGGGAGCATTAAACCAATCTCAGAGCGATTAAGTAATGGCTTGCCGTGCGACGACATACTCACATTGTACTCCGGCCACACGCACGCCGCCGACCTAACGCACTCAACGGATAGGCAGGCCAGCACGCATCCATTTTTCGGCTGGACTTGCGTATATGTGTGCCAGACGAACACGGTACCATCGTTCCCGTAGAAGATGACCGGACGTCTTGGCTCTGGCGGTGCCAGCACCGGGATGATGAACGCCATCGCGGTGCCGTACGGGATCATGTCCACACAAATCGAATGGATTTCTCTGAGGTGGGCGATGAGCGCTGCTGGCGAGGCGGAGAAGTCGCAGCCGGCCTCTGTGCAGTCGCACGGGCTGTGCGGGCACGCGAGCTCGTGGTCGTGGAGCTCGTTGTAGGCGACCACGCTCCCGCACCCGTCGTGGGGGCACTCCATCCTCTTTAATCTGCTTTGAAGAAGATATTGATGGGGAGGGGAGGGGAGGGGCGAGTGGAGAAGAAGGAAGGTGGTGGCTATTAATTCGGGCCTCACCGTCCCACCAGTTTGGCTAATTAAGGTGACGCTGAAAGTTTCACTGTCTATGTTTTCACACGCAGTACACCTTATATGATGGCCAAAAATGGGATATGAAGATTTTCTCGAAATATCAAAAAAAAAGATTGATGTTTGACATATGTGTGATGTTACTCAAAATTGAACTACATGTTACGAATGGACGGTCGGCAATTTTTAGGGAAGAAAATGAATTTTAAAATATTGAAATACTTTGAGTGTCTCTGTGTGAAGCCTTGCACTAAGATCATAGAAATTTCCATTACCCTTGTACGGATGGTGGGTCCTAAAAGTTGAAGTAATTTGAGTGCAACAAAAAGAACTTCAATGAAATTAAGGGCTCCTTTGATTTAAAGGATAGGAAAAGCATAGGAATAGGAAATGTATAGGATTGGAATGGCATGTCTACTTGAATCCTATAGGAAGATGAAGTGTGTTTGATTGTAGCAAAGGAATTTTTTCATGAGCTATGAGCTAATGCTTATTTCCTATAGGAATTACACTACAAGATTCCTATAGGAATTTTTCCTATAGGATATGTTCCTATGAATCAAACAACATGTATAGGAAATTTTCCCATAGGAACCAAATCCTTCACACTTCCTATGCAAATCCTTTGAATCAAAGGAGCCCTAAAAATGTGGACTAGCTTGTGTCGTCATATGAGATATAGATGGTATAAAAATAACAAACTACAATACTAAGAGTGATTTATATAAATCAAGTTTGATTTCTTGCTTTCATGTATGAGTTAATTTATTAACATGGCTTTCTACCCCCCCCCCCACACACACACAAACACACAAACACACTCTCTCTCTCTCTCAAATGGGGGTGAGAGGAGAAGAAGGATGTTCGTAACTCATGCCTCACCATCCTACCAGACTTTGGTCGATGCCCAACACATTCATGACCTAAAAAGGTGACGTTGACTATTTCATAGTCTACATTTTCACAAGCATTATACAATGTATATTGGCCAAAATGTGATGTGTAGATTTTCTCGAATTGTACCTTATTTGGATTCATGTTTGACGTATGAGCGGTTTTACTCAAAATTCAACTACATGTTCAAATGCCAGGTCGGAAAATTTGAATGAAGAAAATATAGTTTAAATATTGAAATAAGTGAGCATATGTGTGCGTGTGTGCGTGTGTGTGTGTGTGTCTTTTGTGCACTACGATACGTAAAATTGGCACTACCATTTTACGAATGTGGTGGGTCCTAGAATATTGAAGCAAATTCAAAAAAAATGTGCTAGCTTGAGTCATCGTATGAGATAAAATCGCTATACAAATAACAAACTTACAACCTTAAGGTAATTTAAGAAAGATTTATTATCTTGCTTGCACATGTGTGGTCATGTTGATTGCATTGTATATTAGTATGAACTTAATAATAATTATCCCAAATATTGGCAGCAATGTGCATCTTACCGTTCACATATATTTTATTCAACTTCATTTCACACATAAATACATTCTACTTTATTAGTGTAAAATAAGAGCTTTATGTGAGCTTTATTGTGAAGTGGCTGCCTGAGAGAAGGGCCAAATTTTCAAGGTAACAATTTTGAAACATGGCATACTTCATAAGATGACCATTTAGGTGATATATATGTTGATTATTTCTCGAGTTTGTAATATATGTGGACTTATGTTGAGTTTTAACCAATTTTAGTCAATTTAAAATTGCATGTTCTTTAAAGTTCGGCACGAGTTTTGGTAGAAAATCTGCAGATTTTACCATGGTAAGGTGTTATGCTTCATGCATGAAAAATCTACAAAGAAAAGATGAACAATTTGTACGAATGGTGAAGCCGGTGAATTTGAAGCAAATTGAATGCAACCAAAGGAAATTCATTAAAACTAAAAAAAAGATGAAGAGTTCACGAGGAAATGGTATGGCGATTTGAAAAGAAAATGAATCACTACATATGTGAATCTGGTCATAGTAAACGAAAATGCCAAGTAGAGTTTCCAATTTTGTTCATAAAAATAGATCAAATTTGAACTAGATTTGTGATGTAGATTGGTCATAGAAACCGCTATAAGCCATCGCAATGTACGGAAGTGAATAATTCTAGGCATCCATATTTTAATTACTTCATGTAATGTAATTGAACAAGCTAGATTGGGTATTGCCCCATGAAATTGTACCACACATGCCAACAATAGTAAACCTGGTTGCTTACAAGTACGCCAACATTATGTGGCTTGATTAAATGTGCATTAAACTTAAAATGCCTATTTATTTATATTGTTTTAGTAGTCGTATGACAGTGAAGGATCCAGAGTTGCATTAATCGGCGAATTGGGTTACATATTACATAGAATAATTCATGGTAAACATAAAATACATCCAATCCGTCAATATTTTTAGATAAAGGTCTAAGTAGTCCTTCCCCACCGAAGTAGATGACCACCTCCAACACTACGGCCGTCCTGACAAGAACCATCAGCAAAACGTCTCTTTTAGTCCTTGTACTGAGTACTTTGAAGCAGGAAGCCCCAGACACACCCTTCCTTTTACGGTGATGAAGCAATATTAAACATCAAAAGAAGAGGCAGAACAAGATCTCCTACTCAGGGACACTTGGTGGACGCCGAGATATAGGTCGCTACCTGTGCACCGAGATCCTCTTCTCCTTGCTAATCGCCCTGTCACAAGAAAAACAAATTAATTCAGCATTACTTAAATCCGCATTAGCATCGTCCCAATAAGATTGAGGGTAGTGTTATGTTCACTCACTCCTTATCGATGCGCAAATAGATAGTCAGCTGCTTCGATGATTCATTGCCGCACAGGTACCGCGGCGGCACCGAGAGGAAGGAAGTGACATCTCCCAAAGAAACTGTGCCCGGAGTCGGGCTGCTCGTCGGCTCTAATACCGCCTTCACCACGTCAAACAAGTGTTCCCCGGTAAGCTTACGCGGCCCCGGCATCGGCGGGCCGTTCGCCCACATTGTCACCCTATACCGGGGCAAGTTGCACGCCGCCGGCCTGACGCACACGAAGGATACCGCGGTGTCCATGCCGCAAGGGTGGATGTGCAAGGCGAACACTGCGCCATCCGTCCCGTAGCCGATGAGCTGTAGTTTTGGCGAGCCCGGTGCCGGCACCTTCAGATGAACAAATCCGAAGTCCTCGTCGTACGGGAACCTATCCACAGCGGTCAAGTGGGCTTCTCTGAGGTGTAGGATGAACGGTACCTTCGAATCGGCGAATTCGCAGCCGGGGTGCGTGCAGAAGCAAGAGCCGTGCGGGCACGCCATCATGTGCTTGTCTTCCTCGTTGTAAGGGATCTCCCTCCCGCACCAGTCGTTGATACACTGGATCGTCGGCTTCAGAGGCTGCTTCTTCGGCACAGGCAACTCCATAGTCTAAGGTCTGATGAGGGATCGGAAAGGGGCGCGGGGGGTTGTGGCGGCGGCGGCGCGAGCGAGGGGGGAGCAGTGAGAAGCTGAGAACTGAGAAGGGAGATTGATGTTTATGGAGATTGATGTTTCTTTATAATAATATAGAGGGCTCTTCTTTTAACGGGAGCCTCTAGACTGGTGGACACATAACCTGTGCTCACTGAAGTGTGGGACCTCACGCATGGGAACCACACGTAAGTGACAGACCAGTTGGTGTACTCGGGTGATTATTATAATGTATAAGTACTCCATAGTTTCCTATAGATCCAAGGGTAGGAAAGCCAAGTTATCTCATTTACAAGACATTATTTTTTCCATGAAGCCAAGTGTATCCCCCTCCCCCAGTGATTTGACCTAGATTTGAAATCAAGGCACACGTGATTCAAAAAAGGCAATCTAAAAACATGGAGTATTCATCATTTTGTAGTACATATATCTAGGGAAAATACCAAACATGCCATACCAGTGTTTTAGAGAAGAACCCTCAAGTAGATTGGCACCATGTTGGAGTTCGTCTAGCTAAATTTCCTCCCACATGCATGTGAGCTTGGTACCACTACACAAGAACCATGCCAAACTTTTGAATCATGGCCCAATTTTATGTATATATTTGCAACTTTTCATCATGCAAGCATGAATACTTTGCAAAATATGTGCATTTTGGGTTGTCGCCCATAAATGTGTTTTTGCTTGTCTGCCACCAATCAAGTTTTCATTCGCGGGGAAACATGCATGACAGGATGACCATTTCCAAGGTTTCATGAATTATCTCAATGTGCATCTATATATATACAATTTCTTGGGCTAAATCCGATAAAATGCAAATTTGACACAGTGTGTAGATGAAGTACAGATCAAACAAATAATTTAAAAAATACATGGGTGTGTGGCCTGAATGTGTGGATCGAGCCAAGTACATTTTATATAATAATGGCCAAACACATGCACCGCACCCTCGTACTAGAGCAAATTAAAACAAGCAGGGTGAGAGCATCGTGAGATTGCTCGACCTAGCTAAATTTTAAAACAAGCCGAATTAATAAGTTATTGTGTGGGGATTGATAGAAAAGATCGAAACAAAGCATGCATAGTCATATCATTTGTGGTTTACATAATACCTCTATGAACAGTACCAAATAAACATGGCATATATACACTTCTATGTTTAGACAAGAACCCTGCATATTTTTTTGCACCATGTGTTTGAGGCCTCGCTTCCCCAGAAGTGTGTGTGAGAGCATTTTGCATGCTACGAGAAAACAATGCCAAACATTTGAATCGCATGACTCATTTTTTGGTAGTGATATATAGGTTTATGGTTTATATATATAAGGTTTAGTGTTAGGGTCTAGGGGTTTAATATAATTAGGGTTTAGGGTTTATAGAGATTCACATCATCTGTTTCATTTCACATTTGTGATGTACAATACTACATACCTAAGTAAAATCGATCCATTCTTAGTCACTCCAAAATGGAGCTCGTGGCCGGGAGGTTTTTGGAATTTCCATGTTTGAAACCCAATACCACTTCTCTTTGGTTCAAAAACCTCCCAAAATTAAGCCCGTTTTCAAATATTTCAAACTTATTCAAATTTGGTTCAAATTTGAAAGCAATACAAGTTATATCACACATATTGCATACATTTTCACACAAACTGCACTAGATGCTAACCCTATAATTTGAGACCATTTGGACGAGGTCGAAAAAATTCTTGGATTAGAATCGTGTTGTTCAAACCCCGTAGTTGGATTTTTTTTTTGAACCCTTGATCTGTAGAACTGGGCAAAACCCGAGTTTAACCTATTTAATTATAGATTCGTATATCGATTTTTCTACTACCTTTTTATTATTACTATGCAGCACATGGGTGTTTGCCCGTCGAGTGAAACACGGAGGAAGAGGGATCACTCGGAAGGAGAGAAGAAGGGGTGTCTCCCCTTTTTCGGGTGATGATGTTGACTTTTGTGCAGGGTTTGTCAGTGAGCAGGAGGTGCGAGCGAGCGAGCGAGCGAGTCGAGCGAGGCCGAGAATGAGAGAGATTTGTTTTTTTTGTGAGAGGGACAACCGAAGGATCCAGAAGGACCCACAGACTTCCAATACGCATCCTGATGCGTCTTCTCTTGACAAAGAAGATGGCTGGGAGTTTGCGTACCTACTGCACGTGACTTGTTCTCACTGAAGTGTGGGACCTCAAGGGTGGGCACCACACGTAAGTGACAGACCTGTTGGTGTAAAAACTCGGTTGATTATAATAGTGCATTAGAACAAAGTTTCCTATGGATTCAAGGGTAGGAAATCCAAGTTAACTCATTTACGTGTTAAACTTATCTAAATCTTGGTCAAACATAGGATTTGACCAAGATTCAAATGGGCAGAAAAATAAAAAAACAGAAAAATGAAAAACCAAATCACATAGTCTTCTTATGTCATGTAGTAAGCAGTAAAGTTGATAAAAAAAAGGTCCATACATATTCAAACCACACAAATCATGTATCTATATATACCCCCTAACCCCTAAACTCCGTCTTATGAAGTCAAACATGGAAATTTCAAAAACCATCCTAAGAGCTACATTTTGGGGTGACTAAGAAGGATACATGCTTCCCTTTTCATTTTCATGTTTTAAACTTGTTTAAATTATCTTGGTCAAACCTAGGATTAGACAAGATTCAAATGGGCATCAAAATTGAAAAAAATTCAGCAAAAAAAAACCAAAGCAAATAGTTTTCTTATGTCATATAGTAAGCATTAAAGTTGATAAACAAGGTCTAGACATAATCAAACCAGACAAATCATGTAGCTATACCCCCTAACCCCTAAACTCTGTCTTATGAATTGAAGTCAAGCATGTGAAGAGAAGTGGTTTTGGGTTTCAAACATGGAAATTTCAAAAACCTCCCAAAAGCTTCATTTTAGAGTGACTAAGAAGGATCCATGCTTACCTTTTCATTTTCATGTTTTAAACTTGTTTAAATTATCTTGGTCAAAACCTAGGATTTGACAAGATCCAAATGGGCATCAAATTAAATTGAAAAAAAAATCAGAAAAAAGAAAAACCAAAGCAAATAGTTTTCTTATGTCATATATATAGTAAGCATTGAAGTTGATAAACAAGGTCCATACATATTCAAACAACACAAATCATGTATCTATACCCCTAACCCCTAAATTGATTAACTATGTCTTATGAAGTCAAGCATGTGAAGAGAAGTGGTTTTGGGTTTCAAACATGGAAATTTCAAAAACCTCCCAAAAGCTTCATTTTAGAGTGACTAAGAAGGATCCATGCTTACATTTGCATTTTCATATTTTAAACTTGTTTAAATCATTATCAAACCTAGGATTTGACCAAGATACAAATGGGTGGGCACAAAATTCAAAAAAATCAGAAAAATGAAAAACAAAAGCACATAGTCTTCTTATATATGTCATATCGTAAGCATTCGAGTTGATAAACGAGGTCTAGGTATATATATCCAAACCAGACAAATCATGTATCTACCCCCCATCGATCTTATGAAGTCTAGCATGAAGAGAAGTCGTTTTGGGTTTCAAACATGGAAATTTCAAGAACATCCCAAAAGCTTCATTTTAGAGTGACTAAGAAGGATACATGCTTACCTTTTAATTTTCATGTTTTAAACTTGTTTAAATCTTGGTTGAACCTAGGATTTGACCAAGATTCAAATATATGGGCATAAAATTCAAAAAAAATAGAAAAATGAAAAACCAAAGCACATAGTCTTCTTATGTCTATAGTTAGCATTAAAGTTGATAAACATGTCTAGACATATTCAAACTAGAAAATCATGTCTATATCTACACCCCTAACCCTAAACTCTGTCTTATGAAGTCAAGCATGCATGAAGAGAAGTGGTTTTTTTGTTTCAAACATGGAAATTTCAAAAACCCTCCCAAGAGCTACATTTTGGGGTGACTAAGAAGGATAGATGCTTATTTTTTCATATTCATGATTTAAACTTGTTTAAACCATGGTCAAACCTAGGATTTGACCAAGATTCAAATGGGCATCAAAATTGAAAAAAAATCAGCAAAAAGAAAAACCAAAGCAAATAGTTTTCTTATGTTATATAGTAAGCATTAAAGTTGATAAACAAGGTCTAGACATATTCAAACCAGACAAATCATGTAGCTATACCCCCTAACCCCTAAACTCTGTCTTATGAAGTCAAGCATGAAGAGAAGTGGTTTTGGGTTTCAAACATGGAAATTTCAAAAACCTCCCAAAAGCCCCTTTTCAAATATTTCAAACTTATTCAAATTTGGTTCAAATTTGAAAGACATACAAGTTATAGCACACATAGTGCATACATTTTCACACAAACTGCACTAGATGCTAACCCTATAATTTGAGGCCATTTGGATGAGGTCGAAAAAATTCTTGGATTAGAATCGTGTTGTTCGAACCCCGTAGTTGGATTTTTTTGAACCCTTGATCTGTAGAACTGGGCAAAACCCGAGTTTAACCTATTTAATTATAGATTCGTATATCGATTTTTCTACTACCTTTTTATTATTACTATGCAGCACATGGGTGTTTGCCCGTCGAGTGAAACACGGAGGAAGAGGGATCACTCGGAAGGAGAGAAGAAGGGGTGTCTCCCCTTTTTCGGGTGATGATGTTGACTTTTGTGCAGGGTTTGTCAGTGAGCAGGAGGTGCGAGCGAGCGAGCGAGCGAGCGAGTCGAGCGAGGCCGAGAATGAGAGAGATTTGTTTTTTTGTGAGAGGGACAACCGAAGGATCCAGAAGGACCCACAGACTTCCAATACGCATCTGATGCGTCTTCTCTTGACAAAGAAGATGGATGGGAGTTTGCGTACCTACTGCACGTGACTTGTGCTCACTGAAGTGTGGGACCTCAAGGGTGGGCACCACACGTAAGTGACAGACCTGTTGGTGTAAAAACTCGGTTGATTATAATAGTGCATTAGAACAAAGTTTCCTATGGATTCAAGGGTAGGAAATCCAAGTTAACTCATTTACGTGTTAAACTTGTCTAAATCTTGGTCAAACCTAGGATTTGACCAAGATTCAAATGGGCAGAAAAATAAAAAAACAGAAAAATGAAAAACAAAATCACATAGTCTTCTTATGTCATATAGTAAGCATTAAAGTTGATAAACAAGGTCTAGACATATCAAACCATACAAATCATGTATCTACCCCTAACCCCTAAACTCCGTCTTATGAAGTCAAGCATGAAGAGAAGTGGTTTTGGGTTTCAAACATGGAAATTTCAAAATCCTCCCAAAAGCCCCTTTTCAAATATTTCAAACTTATTCAAATTTGGTTCAAATTTGAAAGACATACAAGTTATAGCACACATAGTGCATACATTTTCACAAAAACTGCACTAGATGCTAACCCTATAGCTTGAGGCCATTTGGATGAGGTCGAAAAAATTCTTGGATTAGAATCGTGTTGTTCGAACCCCGTAGTTGGATTTTTTTGATCCCTTGATCTGTAGAACTGGGCAAAACCCGAGTTTAGAGTGACTAAGAAGGATACATGCTTCCCTTTTCATTTTCATGTTTTAAACTTGTTTAAATTATCTTGGTCAAACCTAGGATTAGACAAGATTCAAATGGGCATCAAAATTGAAAAAAAATCAGCAAAAAGGAAAACCAAAGCAAATAGTTTGCGTACCTATTGCACGTGACTTGTGCTCACTGAAGTGTGGGACCTCAAGCGTGGGCACCACACGTAAGTGACAGACCTGTTGGTGTAAAAACTCGGTTGATTATTATAGTGCATTAGAACAAAGTTTCCTATGGATTCAATGGTAGGAAATCCAAGTTAACTCATTTACGTGTTAAACTTGTCTAAATCTTGGTCAAACCTAGGATTTGACAAGATTCAAACCAGACAAATCATGTAGCTATACCCCCTAACCCCTAAACTCTATCTTATGAAGTCAAGCATGTGAAGAGAAGTGGTTTTGGGTTTCAAACATGAAAATTTCAAAAACCTCCCAAAAGCTTCATTTTAGAGTGACTAAGAAGGATCCATGCTTCCCTTTTCATTTTCATGTTTTAAACTTGTTTAAATTATCTTGGTCGTCAAACCTAGGATTTGACAAGATTCAAATGGGCATCAAATTTGAAAAAAAAACAGAAAAAAGAAAAACCAAAGCAAATAGTTTTCTTATGTCATATAGTAAGCATTGAATTTGATAAACAAGGTCCATACATATTCAAACCACACAAATCATGTATCTATACCCCCTAAGCCCTAAATTAATTAACTATGTCTTATGAAGTCAAGCATGTGAAGAGAAGTGGTTTTGGGTTTCAAACATGGAAATTTCAAAAACCTCCCAAAAGCTTCATTTTAGACAGACTAAGAAGGATCCATGCTTACATTTGCATTTTCATATTTTAAACTTGTTTAAATCATTATCAAACCTAGGATTTGACCAAGATACAAATGGGTGGGCACAAAATTCAAAAAAATCAGAAAAATGAAAAACAAAAGCACATAGTCTTCTTATATATGTCATATTGTAAGCATTCGAGTTGATAAACGAGGTCTAGGTATATCCAAACCAGACAAATCATGTATCTACCCCCCGTCGATCTTATGAAGTCTAGCATGAAGAGAAGTCGTTTTGGGTTTCAAACATGGAAATTTCAAGAACATCCCAAAAGCTTCATTTTAGAGTGACTAAGAAGGATACATGCTTACCTTTTAATTTTCATGTTTTAAACTTGTTTAAATCTTGGTTGAACCTAGGATTTGACCAAGATTCAAATATATGGGAATAAAATTCAGAAAAAAACAGAAAAATGAAAAACCAAAGCACATAGTCTTCTTATGTCTATAGTTAGCATTAAAGTTGATAAACAGGTCTAGACATATTCAAACTAGAAAATCATGTATATATCTACACCCCTAACCCTAAACTCTGTCTTATGAAGTCAAGCATGCATGAAGAGAAGTGGTTTTTTTGTTCCAAACATGGAAATTTCAAAAACCCTCCCAAGAGCTACATTTTGGGGTGACTAAGAAGGAAAGATGCTTATTTTTTCATATTCATGATTTAAACTTGTTTAAACCATGGTCAAACCTAGGATTTGACCAAGATTCAAATGGGCATCAAAATTGAAAAAAAAATCAGCAAAAATAAAAACCAAAGCAAATAGTTTTCTTATGTTATATAGTCTTAACTATTAAACGCGGATAGGTGGTGGTCGTGCGTTAAAAAACCTTTCGTACGTGAGAAAAACCGGATCTCTATCCTCGATCCGTCCCTCGCTCGATAGAAAACCGTTCCTCTGTGCGCTAAAAAAACCAGGCCCGTATGTCGCCGTGTAGCGTCGTTGATTCTCCTATGTTGGGTCGCCGGTTTCCTGCCACAGGAGGAGTCCAATCCGGATCAAACCAGCCTACCTAGCTACGGCTTGCGCATCATGTTTCTACATATAATGGCCCAGATGTAGATCGATAAATTACCTGTTAAACTGCGGCAGCGCCGGATCGAGCCCGCGCTACAGCCGAAGACAAGGCGGCGGCGACGGGTGCCTGCACGACGACGTGGAAGGGAAAGTTCAATCGATTAATTCAGTTCAATTTCCTGTAAAAAAAATTAATTCAGTTCAACAGCCGGCGTGAGTCTCGGCCAACACAGACGTTTGCGAATGCCCAAAAATAGCAGTGTGTGCCGTCAGGGTTGTCTTCGTTCAGGATCCATGCAAGTTTGTGATTACGACGAGGTGGCCGCGGCGAGGGAACAGCAGGCGGCGGCCCTTGGCCTCGACGGTCCTCCGCCAGCCCGACCACGACCAAAAGTGCGGACGAGAACGATGACAAGCCACCAGCCAGCATTGTGCGGTATCCCCAGCACCGTCGAGAACTCGAGGTTGTCTCGGTGTCGTCCAGCAGCAGGCGGGGCGGCCAACAGGTCGAGCAAGCAAGCATCAGTAGCCCCATCACGTGCTTTGCACCGACGGGTTATGCTAGGACAAGAACCAAATATGATGTTGCAGCCTGGTGGCGAGTGGCCTGATTCTGCCGGTGTACACGGGCGATGATGCTTGGCCCCTACTCGGTTTTGGATGACAACTGAAAGGTGTGGCCAATTGCATTGTATTTGTGTCAGTAATAGCCGGAAGATACAATAGAAGAATCTGTACGACAGATTCAATCTGTTCAAGGCTATCAAAACTGACCCTGGAGACGAGAGATTGCATATATAGGGCATAAAAAAATCCACCATCTGCGAGTTAAGACAACGTGAAATCCAACAGTCATGTAGAATCTTGTACTATTTGAGAGCACCATGCACGTATGTTTTCTGAAAAAATATCTTTGGCGGATGTACTGATCTGCTCCATGAACGTATGTTTTCTGAAAAACAAAAGATATTTTCTTTTGCTGGTGATCTGCTCCATGATAAATAAACACAATTACAAAGTGTTGGGATAATAGGGAAGTAATAGACGCTTCAATAAGTTATATGCAATTAACAATACAAGGTCATGGTTAATTAAGAGGAATTAGGAGATAAACAAATGAAAATCACGTGATAGGGTACGTTATTCCTCTTGACCATCATGATTGATTACATCCGTGTTTCTTCAAAAATAAGATAAGAGGACTCAGTAAAATTGTATAGGAGAAGACAAATTATAACTTTCTTTAATGAGTAAATTAGCAAAGGTTATTATTAGATCACATTGTTTTGCCATTGCAAATGGTTGATTAGATCCCTCAGGACTGTGAGGTTGAGGACATGATTTCATATCCATTATACGTTGTTTAAGCATCTGTTATTGCATGTATTTTTCTCGTATGATTCACCTTCTCTAATCAAACATTATCTCAGTACAAAACTTGCCGTAGCAACGCACGGGCATTTAGCTAGTAAGCATTAAAGTTGATAAACAAGGTCTAGACATATTCAAACCAGACAAATCATGTATCTATACCCCCTAACCCCTAAACTCTGTCTTATGAAGTCAAGCATGAAGAGAAGTGGTTTTGGGTTTCAAACATGGAAATTTGAAAAACCTCCCAAAAGCCCCTTTGCAAATATTTCAAACTTATTCAAATTTGGTTCAAATTTGAAAGACATACAAGTTATAGCACACATAGTGCATACATTTTCACACAAACTGCACTAGATGCTAACCCTATAATTTGAGGCCATTTGGATGAGGTCGAAAAAATTCTTGGATTAGAATCGTGTTGTTCGAACCCCGTAGTTGGATTTTTTTTTTGAACCCTTGATCTGCAGAACTGGGCAAAACCCGAGTTTAACCTATTTAATTATAGATTCGTATATCGATTTTTCTACTACCTTTTTATTATTACTATGCAGCACATGGGTGTTTGCCCGTCGAGTGAAACACGGAGGAAGAGGGATCACTCGGAAGGAGAGAAGAAGGGGTGTCTCCCCTTTTTCGGGTGATGATGTTGACTTTTGTGCAGGGTTTGTCAGTGAGCAGGAGGTGCGAGCGAGCGAGCGAGCGAGCGAGGCCGAGAATGAGAGAGATTTGTTTTTTTGTGAGAGGGACAACCGAAGGATCCAGAAGGACCCACAGACTTCCAATACGCATCTGATGCGTCTTCTCTTGACAAAGAAGATGGCTGGGAGTTTGCGTACCTACTGCACGTGACTTGTGCTCACTGAAGTGTGGGACCTCAAGGGTGGGCACCACACGTAAGTGACAGACCTGTTGGTGTAAAAACTCGGTTGATTATAATAGTGCATTAGAACAAAGTTTCCTATGGATTCAAGGGTAGGAAATCCAAGTTAACTCATTTACGTGTTAAACTTGTCTAAATCTTGGTCAAACCTAGGATTTGACCAAGATTCAAATGGGCAGAAAAATAAAAAAACAGAAAAATGAAAAACAAAATCACATAGTCTTCTTATGTCATATAGTAAGCATTAAAGTTGATAAACAAGGTCTAGACATATCAAACCATACAAATCATGTATCTACCCCTAACCCCTAAACTCCGTCTTATGAAGTCAAGCATGAAGAGAAGTGGTTTTGGGTTTCAAACATGGAAATTTCAAAATCCTCCCAAAAGCCCCTTTTCAAATATTTCAAACTTATTCAAATTTGGTTCAAATTTGAAAGACATACAAGTTATAGCACACATAGTGCATACATTTTCACAAAAACTGCACTAGATGCTAACCCTATAGCTTGAGGCCATTTGGATGAGGTCGAAAAAATTCTTGGATTAGAATCGTGTTGTTCGAACCCCGTAGTTGGATTTTTTTGAACCCTTGATCTGTAGAACTGGGCAAAACCCGAGTTTAGAGTGACTAAGAAGGATACATGCTTCCCTTTTCATTTTCATGTTTTAAACTTGTTTAAATTATCTTGGTCAAACCTAGGATTAGACAAGATTCAAATGGGCATCAAAATTGAAAAAAAATCAGCAAAAAGGAAAACCAAAGCAAATAGTTTTCTTATGTCATATAGTAAGCATTAAAGTTGATAAACAAGGTCTAGACATATCAAACCATACAAATCATGTATCTACCCCTAACCCCTAAACTCCGTCTTATGAAGTCAAGCATGAAGAGAAGTGGTTTTGGGTTTCAAACATGGAAATTTCAAAATCCTCCCAAAAGCCCCTTTTCAAATATTTCAAACTTATTCAAATTTGGTTCAAATTTGAAAGACATACAAGTTATAGCACACATAGTGCATACATTTTCACAAAAACTGCACTAGATGCTAACCCTATAGCTTGAGGCCATTTGGATGAGGTCGAAAAAATTCTTGGATTAGAATCGTGTTGTTCGAACCCCGTAGTTGGATTTTTTTGAACCCTTGATCTGTAGAACTGGGCAAAACCCGAGTTTAGAGTGACTAAGAAGGATACATGCTTCCCTTTTCATTTTCATGTTTTAAACTTGTTTAAATTATCTTGGTCAAACCTAGGATTAGACAAGATTCAAATGGGCATCAAAATTGAAAAAAAATCAGCAAAAAGGAAAACCAAAGCAAATAGTTTTCTTATGTCATATAGTAAGCATTAAAGTTGATAAACAAGGTCTAGACATATTCAAACCAGACAAATCATGTAGCTATACCCCCTAACCCCTAAACTCTATCTTATGAAGTCAAGCATGTGAAGAGAAGTGGTTTTGGGTTTCAAATATGGAAATTTCAAAAACCTCCCAAAAGCTTCATTTTAGAGTGACTAAGAAGGATCCATGCTTCCCTTTTCATTTTCATGTTTTAAACTTGTTTAAATTATCTTGGTCGTCAAACCTAGGATTTGACAAGCAGATTCAAATGGGCATCAAATTTGAAAAAAAATCAGAAAAAAGAAAAACCAAAGCAAATAGTTTTCTTATGTCATATAGTAAGCATTGAATTTGATAAACAAGGTCCATACATATTCAAACCACACAAATCATGTATCTATACCCCCTAAGCCCTAAATTAATTAACTATGTCTTATGAAGTCAAGCATGTGAAGAGAAGTGGTTTTGGGTTTCAAACATGGAAATTTCAAAAACCTCCCAAAAGCTTCATTTTAGACAGACTAAGAAGGATCCATGCTTACATTTGCATTTTCATATTTTAAACTTGTTTAAATCATTATCAAACCTAGGATTTGACCAAGATACAAATGGGTGGGCACAAAATTCAAAAAAATCAGAAAAATGAAAAACAAAAGCACATAGTCTTCTTATATATGTCATATCGTAAGCATTCGAGTTGATAAACGAGGTCTAGGTATATCCAAACCAGACAAATCATGTATCTACCCCCCGTCGATCTTATGAAGTCTAGCATGAAGAGAAGTCGTTTTGGGTTTCAAACATGGAAATTTCAAGAACATCCCAAAAGCTTCATTTTAGAGTGACTAAGAAGGATACATGCTTACCTTTTAATTTTCATGTTTTAAACTTGTTTAAATCTTGGTTGAACCTAGGATTTGACCAAGATTCAAATATATGGGAATAAAATTCAGAAAAAAACAGAAAAATGAAAAACCAAAGCACATAGTCTTCTTATGTCTATAGTTAGCATTAAAGTTGATAAACAGGTCTAGACATATTCAAACTAGAAAATCATGTATATATCTACACCCCTAACCCTAAACTCTGTCTTATGAAGTCAAGCATGCATGAAGAGAAGTGGTTTTTTTTGTTCCAAACATGGAAATTTCAAAAACCCTCCCAAGAGCTACATTTTGGGGTGACTAAGAAGGAAAGATGCTTATTTTTTCATATTCATGATTTAAACTTGTTTAAACCATGGTCAAACCTAGGATTTGACCAAGATTCAAATGGGCATCAAAATTGAAAAAAAATCAGCAAAAATAAAAACCAAAGCAAATAGTTTTCTTATGTTATATAGTAAGCATTAAAGTTGATAAACAAGGTCTAGACATATTCAAACCAGACAAATCATGTATCTATACCCCCTAACCCCTAAACTCTGTCTTATGAAGTCAAGCATGAAGAGAAGTGGTTTTGGGTTTCAAACATGGAAATTTGAAAAACCTCCCAAAAGCCCCTTTGCAAATATTTCAAACTTATTCAAATTTGGTTCAAATTTGAAAGACATACAAGTTATAGCACACATAGTGCATACATTTTCACACAAACTGCACTAGATGCTAACCCTATAATTTGAGGCCATTTGGATGAGGTCGAAAAAATTCTTGGATTAGAATCGTGTTGTTCGAACCCCGTAGTTGGATTTTTTTTTGAACCCTTGATCTGCAGAACTGGGCAAAACCCGAGTTTAACCTATTTAATTATAGATTCGTATATCGATTTTTCTACTACCTTTTTATTATTACTATGCAGCACATGGGTGTTTGCCCGTCGAGTGAAACACGGAGGAAGAGGGATCACTCGGAAGGAGAGAAGAAGGGGGTGTCTCCCCTTTTTCGGGTGATGATGTTGACTTTTGTGCAGGGTTTGTCAGTGAGCAGGAGGTGCGAGCGAGCGAGCGAGCGAGTCGAGCGAGGCCGAGAATGAGAGAGATTTGTTTTTTTGTGAGAGGGACAACCGAAGGATCCAGAAGGACCCACAGACTTCCAATACGCATCTGATGCGTCTTCTCTTGACAAAGAAGATGGCTGGGAGTTTGCGTACCTACTGCACGTGACTTGTGCTCACTGAAGTGTGGGACCTCAAGGGTGGGCACCACACGTAAGTGACAGACCTGTTGGTGTAAAAACTCGGTTGATTATAATAGTGCATTAGAACAAAGTTTCCTATGGATTCAAGGGTAGGAAATCCAAGTTAACTCATTTACGTGTTAAACTTGTCTAAATCTTGGTCAAACCTAGGATTTGACCAAGATTCAAATGGGCAGAAAAATAAAAAACAAATTCACATAGTCTTCTTATGTCATATAGTAAGCATTAAAGTTGATAAACAAGGTCTAGACATATCAAACCATACAAATCATGTATCTACCCCTAACCCCTAAACTCCGTCTTATGAAGTCAAGCATGAAGAGAAGTGGTTTTGGGTTTCAAACATGGAAATTTCAAAATCCTCCCAAAAGCCCCTTTTCAAATATTTCAAACTTATTCAAATTTGGTTCAAATTTGAAAGACATACAAGTTATAGCACACATAGTGCATACATTTTCACAAAAACTGCACTAGATGCTAACCCTATAGCTTGAGGCCATTTGGATGAGGTCGAAAAAATTCTTGGATTAGAATCGTGTTGTTCGAACCCCGTAGTTGGATTTTTTGAACCCTTGATCTGTAGAACTGGGCAAAACCCGAGTTTAGAGTGACTAAGAAGGATACATGCTTCCCTTTTCATTTTCATGTTTTAAACTTGTTTAAATTATCTTGGTCAAACCTAGGATTAGACAAGATTCAAATGGGCATCAAAATTGAAAAAAAATCAGCAAAAAGGAAAACCAAAGCAAATAGTTTTCTTATGTCATATAGTAAGCATTAAAGTTGATAAACAAGGTCTAGACATATTCAAACCAGACAAATCATGTAGCTATACCCCCTAACCCCTAAACTCTATCTTATGAAGTCAAGCATGTGAAGAGAAGTGGTTTTGGGTTTCAAACATGGAAATTTCAAAAACCTCCCAAAAGCTTCATTTTAGAGTGACTAAGAAGGATCCATGCTTCCCTTTTCATTTTCATGTTTTAAACTTGTTTAAATTATCTTGGTCGTCAAACCTAGGATTTGACAAGCAGATTCAAATGGGCATCAAATTTGAAAAAAAAACAGAAAAAAGAAAAACCAAAGCAAATAGTTTTCTTATGTCATATAGTAAGCATTGAATTTGATAAACAAGGTCCATACATATTCAAACCACACAAATCATGTATCTATACCCCCTAAGCCCTAAATTAATTAACTATGTCTTATGAAGTCAAGCATGTGAAGAGAAGTGGTTTTGGGTTTCAAACATGGAAATTTCAAAAACCTCCCAAAAGCTTCATTTTAGACAGACTAAGAAGGATCCATGCTTACATTTGCATTTTCATATTTTAAACTTGTTCAAATCATTATCAAACCTAGGATTTGACCAAGATACAAATGGGTGGGCACAAAATTCAAAAAAATCAGAAAAATGAAAAACAAAAGCACATAGTCTTCTTATATATGTCATATCGTAAGCATTCGAGTTGATAAACGAGGTCTAGGTATATCCAAACCAGACAAATCATGTATCTACCCCCGTCGATCTTATGAAGTCTAGCATGAAGAGAAGTCGTTTTGGGTTTCAAACATGGAAATTTCAAGAACATCCCAAAAGCTTCATTTTAGAGTGACTAAGAAGGATACATGCTTACCTTTTAATTTTCATGTTTTAAACTTGTTTAAATCTTGGTTGAACCTAGGATTTGACCAAGATTCAAATATATGGGAATAAAATTCAGAAAAAAACAGAAAAATGAAAAACCAAAGCACATAGTCTTCTTATGTCTATAGTTAGCATTAAAGTTGATAAACAGGTCTAGACATATTCAAACTAGAAAATCATGTATATATCTACACCCCTAACCCTAAACTCTGTCTTATGAAGTCAAGCATGCATGAAGAGAAGTGGTTTTTTTTGTTCCAAACATGGAAATTTCAAAAACCCTCCCAAGAGCTACATTTTGGGGTGACTAAGAAGGAAAGATGCTTATTTTTTCATATTCATGATTTAAACTTGTTTAAACCATGGTCAAACCTAGGATTTGACCAAGATTCAAATGGGCATCAAAATTGAAAAAAAAATCAGCAAAAATAAAAACCAAAGCAAATAGTTTTCTTATGTTATATAGTAAGCATTAAAGTTGATAAACAAGGTCTAGACATATTCAAACCAGACAAATCATGTATCTATACCCCTAACCCCTAAACTCTGTCTTATGAAGTCAAGCATGAAGAGAAGTGGTTTTGGGTTTCAAACATGGAAATTTGAAAAACCTCCCAAAAGCCCCTTTGCAAATATTTCAAACTTATTCAAATTTGGTTCAAATTTGAAAGACATACAAGTTATAGCACACATAGTGCATACATTTTCACACAAACTGCACTAGATGCTAACCCTATAATTTGAGGCCATTTGGATGAGGTCGAAAAAATTCTTGGATTAGAATCGTGTTGTTCGAACCCCGTAGTTGGATTTTTTTTGAACCCTTGATCTGTAGAACTGGGCAAAACCCGAGTTTAACCTATTTAATTATAGATTCGTATATCGATTTTTCTACTACCTTTTTATTATTACTATGCAGCACATGGGTGTTTGCCCGTCGAGTGAAACACGGAGGAAGAGGGATCACTCGGAAGGAGAGAAGAAGGGGTGTCTCCCCTTTTTCGGGTGATGATGTTGACTTTTGTGCAGGGTTTGTCAGTGAGCAGGAGGTGCGAGCAGCGAGCGAGCGAGCGAGTCGAGCGAGGCCGAGAATGAGAGAGATTTGTTTTTTTTTTGTGAGAGGGACGACCGAAGGATCCAGAAGGACCCACAGACTTCCAATACGCATCGATGCGTCTTCTCTTGACAAAGAAGATGGCTGGGAGTTTGCGTACCTACTGCACGTGACTTGTGCTCACTGAAGTGTGGGACCTCAAGGGTGGGCACCACACGTAAGTGACAGACCTGTTGGTGTAAAAACTCGGTTGATTATAATAGTGCATTAGAACAAAGTTTCCTATGGATTCAAGGGTAGGAAATCCAAGTTAACTCATTTACGTGTTAAACTTGTCTAAATCTTGGTCAAACCTAGGATTTGACCAAGATTCAAATGGGCAGAAAAATAAAAAAACAGAAAAATGAAAAACAAAATCACATAGTCTTCTTATGTCATATAGTAAGCATTAAAGTTGATAAACAAGGTCTAGACATATCAAACCATACAAATCATGTATCTACCCCTAACCCCTAAACTCCGTCTTATGAAGTCAAGCATGAAGAGAAGTGGTTTTGGGTTTCAAACATGGAAATTTCAAAATCCTCCCAAAAGCCCCTTTTCAAATATTTCAAACTTATTCAAATTTGGTTCAAATTTGAAAGACATACAAGTTATAGCACACATAGTGCATACATTTTCACAAAAACTGCACTAGATGCTAACCCTATAGCTTGAGGCCATTTGGATGAGGTCGAAAAAATTCTTGGATTAGAATCGTGTTGTTCGAACCCCGTAGTTGGATTTTTTGAACCCTTGATCTGTAGAACTGGGCAAAACCCGAGTTTAGAGTGACTAAGAAGGATACATGCTTCCCTTTTCATTTTCATGTTTTAAACTTGTTTAAATTATCTTGGTCAAACCTAGGATTAGACAAGATTCAAATGGGCATCAAAATTGAAAAAAAATCAGCAAAAAGGAAAACCAAAGCAAATAGTTTTCTTATGTCATATAGTAAGCATTAAAGTTGATAAACAAGGTCTAGACATATTCAAACCAGACAAATCATGTAGCTATACCCCCTAACCCCTAAACTCTATCTTATGAAGTCAAGCATGTGAAGAGAAGTGGTTTTGGGTTTCAAACATGGAAATTTCAAAAACCTCCCAAAAGCTTCATTTTAGAGTGACTAAGAAGGATCCATGCTTCCCTTTTCATTTTCATGTTTTAAACTTGTTTAAATTATCTTGGTCGTCAAACCTAGGATTTGACAAGCAGATTCAAATGGGCATCAAATTTGAAAAAAAAACAGAAAAAAGAAAAACCAAAGCAAATAGTTTTCTTATGTCATATAGTAAGCATTGAATTTGATAAACAAGGTCCATACATATTCAAACCACACAAATCATGTATCTATACCCCCTAAGCCCTAAATTAATTAACTATGTCTTATGAAGTCAAGCATGTGAAGAGAAGTGGTTTTGGGTTTCAAACATGGAAATTTCAAAAACCTCCCAAAAGCTTCATTTTAGAGTGACTAAGAAGGATCCATGCTTACATTTGCATTTTCATATTTTAAACTTGTTTAAATCATTATCAAACCTAGGATTTGACCAAGATACAAATGGGTGGGCACAAAATTCAAAAAAATCAGAAAAATGAAAAACAAAAGCACATAGTCTTCTTATATATGTCATATCGTAAGCATTCGAGTTGATAAACGAGGTCTAGGTATATCCAAACCAGACAAATCATGTATCTACCCCCCGTCGATCTTATGAAGTCTAGTATGAAGAGAAGTCGTTTTGGGTTTCAAACATGGAAATTTCAAGAACATCCCAAAAGCTTCATTTTAGAGTGACTAAGAAGGATACATGCTTACCTTTTAATTTTCATGTTTTAAACTTGTTTAAATCTTGGTTGAACCTAGGATTTGACCAAGATTCAAATATATGGGAATAAAATTCAGAAAAAAACAGAAAAATGAAAAACCAAAGCACATAGTCTTCTTATGTCTATAGTTAGCATTAAAGTTGATAAACAGGTCTAGACATATTCAAACTAGAAAATCATGTATATATCTACACCCCTAACCCTAAACTCTGTCTTATGAAGTCAAGCATGCATGAAGAGAAGTGGTTTTTTTGTTCCAAACATGGAAATTTCAAAAACCCTCCCAAGAGCTACATTTTGGGGTGACTAAGAAGGATAGATGCTTATTTTTTCATATTCATGATTTAAACTTGTTTAAACCATGGTCAAACCTAGGATTTGACCAAGATTCAAATGGGCATCAAAATTGAAAAAAATCAGCAAAAATAAAAACCAAAGCAAATAGTTTTCTTATGTTATATAGTAAGCATTAAAGTTGATAAACAAGGTCTAGACATATTCAAACCAGACAAATCATGTATCTATACCCCCTAACCCCTAAACTGTGTCTTATGAAGTCAAGCATGAAGAGAAGTGGTTTTGCGTTTCAAACATGGAAATTTCAAAAACCTCCCAAAAGCCCCTTTTCAAATATTTCAAACTTATTCAAATTTGGTTCAAATTTGAAAGACATACAAGTTATAGCACACATAGTGCATACATTTTCACACAAACTGCACTAGATGCTAACCCTATAATTTGAGGCCATTTGGATGAGGTCGAAAAAATTCTTGGATTAGAATCGTGTTGTTCGAACCCCGTAGTTGGATTTTTTTGAACCCTTGATCTGTAGAACTGGGCAAAACCCGAGTTTAACCTATTTAATTATAGATTCGTATATCGATTTTTCTACTACCTTTTTATTATTACTATGCAGCACATGGGTGTTTGCCCGTCGAGTGAAACACGGAGGAAGAGGGATCACTCGGAAGGAGAGAAGAAGGGGGTGTCTCCCCTTTTTCGGGTGATGATGTTGACTTTTGTGCAGGGTTTGTCAGTGAGCAGGAGGTGCGAGCGAGCGAGCGAGCGAGTCGAGCGAGGCCGAGAATGAGAGAGATTTGTTTTTTTTGTGAGAGGGACAACCGAAGGATCCAGAAGGACCCACAGACTTCCAATACGCATCTGATGCGTCTTCTCTTGACAAAGAAGATGGCTGGGACTTTGCGTACCTACTGCACGTGACTTGTGCTCACTGAAGTGTGGGACCTCACGCGTGGGCACCACACGTAAGTGACAGACCTGTTGGTGTAAAAACTCGGTTGATTATAATAGTGCATTAGAACAAAGTTTCCTATGGATTCAAGGGTAGGAAATCCAAGTTAAATCATTTACGTGTTAAACTTGTCTAAATCTTGGTCAAACCTAGGATTTGACCAAGATTCAAATGGGCAGAAAAATAAAAAAACAGAAAAATGAAAAACAAAATCACATAGTCTTCTTATGTCATATAGTAAGCATTAAAATTGATAAACAAGGTCTAGACATATCAAACCATACAAATCATGTATCTACCCCCTAACCCCTAATCTCCGTCTTATGAAGTCAAGCATGAAGAGAAGTGGTTTTGGGTTTCAAACATGGAAATTTCAAAAACCTCCCAAAAACTTCATTTTAGAGTGACTAAGAAGGATACATGCTTCCCTTTTCATTTTCTTGTTTTAAACTTGTTTAAATTATCTTGGTCAAACCTAGGATTTGACAAGATTCAAAGATACATGCTTCCCTTTTCATTTGACATGAATCCTTGTGGCACGACCATGTTGGGGTCACTCCTGGCTGTCTACCCAGCCGAGCATGCGGGCTCTATTACCTTGTACGAATCCTCGTTTTAAACAAAGAAGTGAACAAACGCCCCCCCCCCACGGACACACACACACACTTTCTCTCTCTCTCTCTCTCTCTCTCTCTCTCTCTCTCTCTCTCTCTCTCTCTCTCTATCGCATCATTTGTCTGTCAGACTCCATTGATTTGCCCCAAGTTCAACAAGGTCGCCCCCTTTTCCTCTGAGAGTCCATTGATTTTTATTTGCTGGTGTCACTTGTGCTAAACTGTCATTCCTTGTACTCCCTCCGATTCATATTATTTGATGGTAATATAGATGCATCTATACACATTATAGTTGTAGATACATCCATTTTACCATCAATTAATATTGATCGGAGTTGCAGCGTGGTATGAGGCCTGCCGCCTGCCACCGTCGGCGAGGTTCCAAGTAAACGGCGCCAGAAGAAGAGTAGCGCGGCTCCGGATTCAACCAACTGGCGGCGATGGACGGCACTATGGAAATAAACGCTACGAATTTGGAGGCCATCGCGTACAACATCGCTGGAACGGCGCAGGTCATGTGCTCCCACGACGGCTGCGGGGTCATCGTCAGCTACCACGAGTCCCTAAGCCACCAGATCGCGTGCCCGCACGGCCGGTGCAACTGCACGGAGCAGGGCTGCGACTTCGCCGCCCCACCGTCAGCGCTCCTCGTTCACCTCGCAGAGGCCCACTCGATTCAGGTGCACAGGTTAGAGTATGGCAAGTCCATAGAGTTCCGGGTGACCATGACGCACCCGTGCTCGCCGTGCAGGCTGCTCGTCGTCGAAGGGGATGACGGCTCCGTGTTCGTCCTGTACATCGACGCGCTCGGCCCGGCCATTGTCTTGTCTTTGGTATGCGTCAGTTCGGCCACATCCGTGTGGCCGCTCTACAGGGTGAAGATCTGGGCGCACGGCCCGCCGCCGTCCTCGAAATCGGACTGCAGGCGGGATGTCGTGAAGATGTCTGCCGATGCTTCTGGCAGCGCGTCGCCGGGCGCTGTCGTGTTTGAGGAGCTCACGTCGTTCCTCGTTGTGCCGGGGCCATACCTCGTTGGTGCTGGATCGTCCAAGGAGCTGCGTTTCTACATTCGCATATGCAAGCAGATGTAGCTACTGCTACTTTGCGTAGTTGAAAAAACTGTCAATTTGTCATGAGGAATGATAAATTTCGATGAAAAGTACTTGATTGTTCGTACGGCTGCTATTTTTTTATGGATTCTTCGTTTCATATTTGTGCTGAACTGTTTGTAGTAGTACTTATACTGTACTTAATAATAATGCAGCGTGGAAGTGAATACTCCTTTTTTTTGTGAATCGGAAGTGAATACTCCAACTATATGTAATTGTAACCCCTCCATCTGATTTATATAAAACTATGTGCACTTCCAGATCATTTCTCCTGTTTTTTAGATGTCCTTTCACTTACTATAAAAAACAAAGAAGCACTGCTGCTTTGATTCAAAGGAATGTGGAGAGTGTAGAAATAGGAAAGGTGTAGGATTGAAATTTTCCCATAGGAATCAAATCCAACATAATTCCTATGTCAATCCTATGAATCAAAGAAGCCCTAAGTGGTTACCGGTGCTTAATGCACAGTTCCAAAAAGTTCATCCCGCAGTCCAAATAACTAATAATCAGATGATGTCAATTTTTGTGTATGTAGTTGTGCCTATTACCATCACAAATATAGTCTCAAATAGTATGATGGTGGAGATACACATTTTTTAACTACCATGATTTTCGGTAAATGCTTAGTCAATTTTGACATAATTTGACTTTCTAAAAATAATATAAGCTAAGCTTTGAGATGGAGGTAGGTTTTCCTCGTCTTAAGCAAAATCCCTTCCCATCCCCTTAAATAGAGTACTCCAGCCTCGAGGCTAGGAGATAAGAGAGGCCATCGATAGGCCACATACTCCTCGCGCGCTCGCAATGCTGGAAACTGTCACCGTTACCCTGAAGATGGACTCCACCGTGCTTCACTGCATTTTCTGCTCCCAGCCCCTCAAGCCCCCCGTCTTCAAGGTCGATCCCTTTCCCTCCCACACTCCATTGATGTTTCTTTTGTGGGTTCACTACTGCAAAAATGGCAATCCACGAACTTTGATTTGTGCAGTGCAAGGGTAATCATTTGGCCTGCGGCCGCTGCCTCAGCGAGCTTCCCGGGAACCGGTGCCATAGGTGCGTGGAACCCCGCGGCGGATTCGAGCACGACCCGGCAATGGACGCCGTCGTATCAGCGGCGACGGTTGAGTGCCCCCACAGCAGCTGCGGGAGCTTGGTGGCCTACCACCAGGTCCACGACCACAAGATTGCATGCCCGCACGCCCCTTGCGCTTGCACGGAGCCCGGCTGCGACTTCGCCGCCCCGCCAACAGCGCTCGTCGCCCACTTTGCAGCGGCCCACTCGATCCAAGTGCACAAGCTCCCGCCGTACAACACGACCAAAGTGTTCGAGGTGCTGGTGCCGGTGCCGGGTTCGCCGTGCCTGCGGATCATCGCCGAAGGGGAGGACGGCGCCGTGTTCGTCCTGATCATCGGCGTGCTCGGTTCGACTTCGACCACCATCGTGTCTACCGTGTGCGTTAGGGCGGCCGCGTGCGTGTGGCCTCTGTACACGGCAAAGATGTGGGCGAATGGGCCGGCGTCGTGCTCGTTGGCGCACTCGAGGAGCAGGGCGGACACCGTGAATGTGTCATTGGAGGCGTCGAGCTGCGCCTTGCCGGGCGACGTCGCGTTTGATGAACTCACGTCGTTCCTCTCGGTACCGCCGCTGTACCAGGTGCTTGGTGGACCTTCCAAGCTGCTGCGTTTCTACATTCGCATCGAGAAGGAGAACAATTAATCCTCAAAATAAGTACTCCTTATATAGAAAGGGACTAACTGTTTTTCGTCCTGCTAATGCAACCTTGAGGTGACCGGGACAACTTTGTACAAAGCATCGTGCTCATATAAATATACGTACTCTACAAAATCATCAGCAGTGGAGTACCTCGTAGGTGCCATGTCCATGGATCGACAAGACAAGACACATACATAGACTGGGTCACTGGGAGATGGATATTACTACTGGATCGTGATAGGATGCCTACATACACCCTACTCGGCAGGTGACGATACCTTCCCAACAAAGGTATCCAGTCCCATCCATTGATTATATTTTATTATGGACGGAGAGCATTCTACTACGTAGAAGAGATGTCATGTCTTGGGGCAGAGGTTCGGCTTAATCATGGTTTAGATGACTCTAATGTAGATGTATCTAGACATATTGTAACTATAGATACTTCCATTTTAGCATCAAGTAATGTGGATCGGAGGGAGTAATACTATAGTACAATATACTCAGTATAAGGTTAACTTTGGCACACGCTGGGACGCACATATTTGTTAGAAGTACACACATGCAAGACAGAGCACAGAGTAAAATAATTACTATTTACTTATGGGCAACCAAAAGCTTGTACGTGTCCACTCTATATATGGGCATGGACTACACTTATTGCTTGTGGACGAGGATAGCTGTTGTGGACAACACAGTGGATGCTGTTAGAGTGAAACGGCACACTTATTATGGATCGTAGGGAGTATGCAAGATAAAAAAAGATCTACCATACATATTAGTATTATTATCATCAGTTATGTACTCATGACACTGGGAGCATACACACACGATCGTACATACTACAGTAGTACTGTACTACTTTTAAAACTACTTGCAAGATAAAATATACTGTACTACTTATCACTGGGTGCATACACACACGATCGTATACATACTAGTCCTGTACTACTTTTAACACTAGGCTATCCTTTTCAGTGGTCTTCCTCTTCAGCTTCCACAGCCTGTACCATGTTGCTCTTCTTCTTCTTCTTCTTCTTCTTCTTCTTCTTCTTCTTCTTACTCCCGCTGTCCTGGAATTCCGCCAATTTTTGTTGACCCTTCTCAAAGTTCACTATTCGCCTGTATACCTCATATGTTGCGTATGCGTCGATGCTTGCATACAGGATATGCTTCATGGACAAGGGCACCTGCTTCCACAGCTTGTGTTCCTCTTTCGTAAGTTTTTTCATGATAGATTTGTACTGGCTGTCTATAATGGCCGCAGCATAGTCAGCCAACGAATCCTTATTGTTACTAGTGGAATCGGCAGGCTTCCACCTTTTCTGGATGTCCACGAAGTTCGCCACTGAGAGGTTGCAACGCCCAAGCCTGGTAATGTCGTTGCCGATGTCAACACCTGCAAATGTTATGTCAGGCCTGCCAAGAAAGTCAGCGAGTTTGGGGCAGGGCTGGTCGGCCGAGGAAATCTGGTACAGGAGGCAGTCTGTGCCCATGCACAACTGTATGAGGGCAGCCTTCTGTTCAGGCCCATAGGTGTACTCTACGTCTAGGCCAACAATTTTGTACGAGTCTTCTTTCTCCAGTATCAACTCGATTTTGTTGATGTGTTCCTCCACCTTAGACGCCATATTGGTATAGTTCGCCGTAATGGTGGTTGTTCCATGAGCGAGGAAAGTGTGTCCTTGGTAGAACGCTTCCATGGAGGGTAGCGAGAGAGGGGCACAGGCGAGAGTGTCAGGGAGAAGACGAAATGAGGAAGACGAATGTTAACCGCCACGCCAGGGCCTGGAAACCGCCCGTCGCTAGATGCATGCATTTGGACGGTTTTGAAGATGACGGGCCATAGGGCACGAATGCAGTTTCCCTGTTAAAATAATAATAACCGCCCACGTACTTAATTAATTGTATGCTTATTTGTTTCTCGAGAGGAGCCTAGTTTTTTTCTACGAAACTCTGAAGATCTATTAAAAATCATCAACATTAGTACAAAGAGATTCAAAATTAATATTACCTTCGTCTAAAAGGAGGTGTCTTAGTTTTGTCTAATACGGATGTATAAAGACATATCTAAGTTGTAGAAATTACAAATATGTCTTCTTTGCACCACTTAGCTACCACTACAAAGTACAAACACTAACGCAAGGTAGATCAGCATCATGCAATGTAGACATTACAGTATTTTTGTACTACTGTACTTGTCTTCCCTGGTCTATGATTCAATATCTAGTATACTGTACTGCTTATACACCAGGGAGATTCAAAATACGAGTTGAGCGCCAAAACTCCCGCCTCCATACACATATTTCGGATTCCCTTTCGACCCTATTAGCAATGACGCAAAGGCAGACAAGTGAAGCCGGCGTTGGTTGGGGTCTCGTTCGTAATTTACACACCCCCTCTGATATATATAGTCTACCGCCTTCCATTCGTCTTCCCCATTTCCGCAAAAAATCTGTCGCAATACTCCAGGCCCATCATCTCTCACCTGCCGGACCACCGCACCGGAATATCCCAGCCGTACTTAGCCGGCATACCACCTCACCTACCTGAGGCCACCGACTCCCTCGTCCGCAGCACCAGATCCGCTTCACCAACGCCGCCGTGTACTGCATCGGATCTGCTTCACCGACTGCTTCATCCGCAGCACCAGATCCGCTTCACCAACGCCGCCGTGCACTGCACTATCTGAGTTCACCGACTCCCTCGTCTGCCGTACCTGATCCGCTTCACCAACGACGCCGTGCACTGCACCGGATCTGCTTCACCGACTCCCTCGTTTCAGATCTGCTTCCCCGAACCCATCATCGACCGCCCCAGATCTGCTTCCTCGACGCCGACGCCCACCGCAACCGCAGCACCCCCGCCGTCGTCGACGTGACCCGCAAGGATGCCGAGTATGACTACACGAAGCCGCCGTCGAGGTAACCAGACCCCCTCCCCCCTACACGTTTTGGTCTGTTACCATAGAAGGTTCAAGCATGTCTTGGTCAACTAGAATGTGTCCCATAGATCCAGCTCCGCCCCGCTCTCAATGCGCGTGGCAGATGGCAGGATCCTGCGCATTTGCCCATGCCACTCCTCGAGCTCTCTGTCTTGATGTGCTTCACACACAGGGCTTATAATACTAGGAAGCTTGTGCCTCACATACACTTACACACAGGGCTACTACTACTAGGAAGCTTTATTGGATATCTCAGTGGTACAAAGCTTACTTACATGGGACGGGTGATACTCTATTTAAATTTTTGTACATGACCCTATAGATTGTTGCCATGTGCCAGAATCCAAACCCTATACCATACTTCTAGAATACTCTACAAACTCTAGATATTTCATACTACTCGTAAATATCTTACTCTAGAACATTCCCCATTCTACAGTTCTCTCTACATACCTTGGATACTTCATGACTAAGCTAGCTCCTTTACTAGCCAACCACATTGATAAGATTACTACTAACAATCCCCCCATAATCTTGTCATATAAACTATCTTTACTATTAAATTTAAAATAGGCCGCGGTGGTTGGTGATGGTACGTCAAACGTGTATACAACTCACCCCGAACATAAAAAGTAAGGTCAGCGTGACCGGCTCCATGAGGAGTTCTTATCAGGATTAGTTAGGTCACGACCAAAATCCAATCCGTAGCACTAGGTAGCAAAATCAGCATCCCTTTCCTAATTCTAATCGGTAAGACAAGCATAGATCGGTCCAGCCACACATCTTTTTTGTTCGCTCCCCTTTTAATTCTCTAAGGAACCCTCTCCTTAACGAGCGTAGATTGATGGAGATGGTTTTTGTACCGGTCAATCTTTATATCCTTTCTGGCATAGTTCTGTAAAAGATCGGCAGGTGATCCGTCCTTTCTCCTCTGCCGTAGTTCATCAACGCGTGTTCGGCAATCCCGGTTAGATCGACACAATCGGCAAAAAAGAAAAAGGCCAAAAGAGACCCATTGATTAGGCTCCTCTTGCCGTGCTACTTTAAATTTTCTAACTTTTCTTTCATTCGCAAACATACAGTGACAATCTATATGACTCTAGGTTTCTTTTCCTAATTTTTGCACGTGCATGCATTTTCCCTTTAAAATTCGTAGGACATACAAATCTCAACACTTATGCAACTAAAAATCCTTAAAAAAACAAAGCTTTCATACCCTGCAGCTTTTAAGAGGTTAGTCACAAGAATCAACCACATGTTTTGGAGCGCAGTGACATTCTCCCTAAAAAAACATGTTTCATGCGTGGGTGTTTCATTAATAAAGAGAAATATCTGTTCAGTTGGGGCCACGTATCGACGTGTGTTCTCGACAAATCAGTTTCTCAGACAAAGTATCTTGAAGGTGTTCATAGAGATTGCATGTGCATTTGTGCGTTCGTAGGAGCGAGTATGCATTTAGTGAGCATTTATATTGTACCGTGTTTTGTTAAAAAAGATGGTGTAAAATGGGCACCTTTTACGATATACTCTCTCCGTCCCAAAATGTAAGGCGTCTAAGGATTGGTCAAAACTCAAAAGTCAAACCTTACGAACTTTGACCAAATATTTTAAAAAATATTTACATTTTCAATATCAAATTGACATATTAAGAAATTATACTTTAGGGTGACTCTATTGATAATGATTTAGTATTGTAAATATTTATATTTTTTGTGTGTAAACTTGGTCAAACTTTAAAAACATTGACTTTTAACTAATCCTTAGACGCCTTATTTTTGGCACGGAGGGAGTATCATTCAATAAATACTATGAATTATTCGATCGTCTGTTCAAACATGTTAATTAGATCGGTCGATTGATCAACTCGGATCGGTCGATCGAGCATCAGAGTTGTCTCAGTGATGACAAAAAATAAGCACATTGTATGATACTGACGTACCACAGATTCTAAAGAAAAATGAGGACCATGTGGCCACACATCCTGGACATAGACATTGCGATTATATTCCATTTATTCTATATTTGGAGGGAGCCATCTTTCGTTATTAACCCGTTGCAACACACGGGTATTATGCTAGTATCCCCTAATCCAGATCACATGGACCATGCACTTCATCTTGTGATGGCATCACACCGACTCACGTCAAGCAACGACGCCGCACCTTGCTTGTTAGCCTGACACCGACTTCATTTTAGATATCATGTAGTACATGTCAAGTACCAAATCACTGAGAACCAACCTGTGGTTGGATGGTTAGGAGGGCAGTGGCACCCCCAGATTTAACGCTTTGGTGTCTCAAAAATGGAGGAATATTCTTCTGTGGGACGCGGCGTTCCCGATGACATTGTGGTGCTAGTGGTGACTTCGTCAATCTCAATACCCGTCGGAACAGTTTCTTGGATGCAGTTTCCTGAAGGTGCTTGAAGGGGTAGTGTGTGTGCCTGAGTGATGAGTGTATGTATGTACGTGTGAGCGTCTATGATTGTACTGTGTGTTGCAAAAAATAGTATTAATTTTGTCTTGTTCATACTAAGACTAGCAAAGCGTTCCCTGCTCTATAAACTCTCAAGAAACACCCCTATAGTATCCATCTAGTTCGTCCTAATGTTAGAACAGTAATTGCATGCTATGTAATTCATCTATTTTTGTTAGGAAACCTACATGTTTGTTTGCTTTTCTTATTCTCAGGTGACAGGTTGTGTGCTGGGACCATAGCCGCCGTCTGTTTTGTTCGTTGCAAAATGTTGTTTTATATTCCGCCATTCTGTGCTCTTCTGTGTTCACAAGGTTTTACATTATAATTTCCATCTGTTTTGTTGTAAACAATGACGGTAAATGCCAATTACTATTTCCTTTCTGCTATCCTTTTGCCATCCTGTAGTACATGTGTGAACTCATTGCTCTGGTACATTTAAATTCTTCATTGTTTTTTTTCTTCAAGAGCTGCAACCCTAACTCTTTGCTGTAATTTCATGTTGCACTATCACATGGAACACAGCAAATCGTGGAGTGAATCACCCCTATAATCCAGTAAGTACCTTTCATTTTTGTATTGATATGCTTATCGTGCTGGAACCAGTTTGTGTTTAACACATTTACTCTCCATATAGATAGGATAACTGGTTTGAAATAAATCATGCTATTTGTATGACTGCACGTCTTCGTTCATTTTCCTGCTAGCTTCTCAAACTTGTTCTATTGCCTGTCTAATCTTTTTTTGTTTGATCGTGATTAAACCAATTTAATTGTTCTGCTTAACTTAAATGATCTGGCATTTTATTCTAGCCACATAATGTTTGATTGCTCATGCACTTCCTCATACTGTTATGTCTTCTGGATTTCTTCCATAATGATAAGAATGTTTTGCTTGGTGAATATGAGTCAGATGATGATTCAATTGGTTATTAGTCCTTGATTCATTGAGTTGACTGATGATTAAAACATATAAACCTTGCGACTATCTGGCATGCTTGTTGTGGGATATAATGAGCATATTTGTTTTTTGTAAGACTTTTTTCGGATTTCACTGTTGATTAATCCAATGCCACCTTCTGTAGTAGGAAATCCACCTTCAGTAGGTATCATAAATAAGATTTGTTGTTACTTTTTGGCTGACCCATCTTTTATTTTTAGGCACAAAATGGTTCATTTGTTTGTTTCTCCTTCCCTTATATTGCGCTCATGGGTTAAACATTGAAATAATATGTCAGTTTATATGAATCCCAGAATGGTTGCTGTCTAATCTGTCTTAATTGGTCCTGCTCGTTTATATTTGGCACCAAATGGATATATTTCTCTTTTATCTGAGGCATTCCCATGGCTGGCTGATGATTAAAATAATGAAATTTAGGGAATGTCTGGCTACCACTTTTGTGGAACTTAAGGGATCTGAAGCACCCCTTCCAAGTGTCAATTTTAATAGACAGCTGTTATGCAGTTTCCTGGCTTATTTTATTAGGCACAGACTGTCTAGTTACTTGATTTATTTTGTTCATATTTGCCATCCGGTTGCTCTGCCTGTTGCATTGGGGTTGATAGCTTGCTTTGTTATATTATGCCTTGTGCTTTGTGAAAATCTGCCATCTGTTTTGATGCTTTGCAAAAATCTGTGACAACTAATAGTATGGTTGTTTTCTCAAATTGTATGGTTCTGTAACTTGCACTGTCTTGTTTTCAGCCCCTGAATAGAGCAAGGAAGGCAGATGGCAGGGCATGTACATCAAGTGTCCAGGTCTTTCCACAGCACAGCCGTGACAATGCCAATTCATCTGATTGTCAGATGATAGCTACTGTCCCAGCCATTCCAGCGCAAACAATCGCTGCCTTTGCACACGAATCACTTGATATAATTCAGCAGCAAAGAGATGAAATAGATTCAAATATCATCATAACAGTCAATGAGATACATGAATTGAAAAATAGGCAAGCTTGGATTGAGCAGATCCTTAATAATCTACTCTGCAGATCTAATGGAAAGCCAGCTGTTACTTGCACTCCGATGAATTCTACCTAACAGAAATGCAGTTTTGCCGATGATGCCATTTGTATGGCTTGTATCATTTGAGTTATTTCGACTTGTTGTATTTGAGAATTTTTGCTGTTATTGTAATCCTTGAGCATTTTTTCCTGTTATTGCTATAGTTTGCAATCATTGTAACAAATTTTCAATGTAATGATTATTTTATCTTGCACTCGGCCTTAAACAGAACTACTAGTATGGTCTCACAATTTTTTTATCATTATACTATGCAAGATTTAGCGGTTGCCCCAAATTCAGAGCATCTCCACCGGCGGCCCTGCCTGATAGCGATTTGGGGGCCGGCGTCGTTTTATGGCTCGCACCGGTGCGCTCCAAACGGCGCCGGCCATTTTTCGAGCCCAGTAGAATCTCCGGCATCCCCGAGAGGACGCGACGGTTCGCATCGACTGGCCACGACGCGGGAAGGTTGGTCGTCGGCGTTTAAATGGCCTCCCGCGCGGAAACCGAGGCAGCGACTGGCCACGCGGCGTCCAGTCGCCGTAAATGTGGGCAGTTGCCACCGCTAGATATATAGGACGTACGCCGTCCACCACCGCCGCTCCATTCTCTACTCTCCACATCAAGATGCCGCGCCGTCTGAAGACCACCTACTCGATGCTTGGCCTAAACGGCCGCGCGCTGCCTCCACCACCACGGCAGCCGCAGCCGGAGCCGGAGCCGGAGCTGCAGGCCGACGACGAGCACAGCTCCGACGAGGACGAGGACCCACGGTTCGAGTCCTGGCACGATGTCTACGTAGCAGAAGCGGAAGCAGAGGCGGCGGATCGAGGAGTCAGCGCAGTCGGGCGAGCCGCCGCAGGCCCCCACCGACCCGGAGCAGGCGGCGATCCTCGCGTCGCTGAACGCACAACGATACCAGCGGTTGAGGGAGGAGGAGCGCGAGTTCGTCAACGACGCGAACCTCGAGCACGTCCTCGAGATATCGCGCCAGCGAGCGGTCACGGAGGAGGCGGGACGCCGCCTCAAGGAGGCGGAGCGACAGAAGCTCGCAGAGCTCAACGCTCATCGCCACCAGGACGAGTTCGCTCGCCAGCAGGCGAGGCGCGCCGAGATCGAAGCTTCTCGGGAAAGGCTGGAAGCGCGGGGACAGCGCCGCCGGCCGCCATGCTCCACCGCCAGATGCGCGAAGCAACGAAGGAGAAGCGGGCACGAAAGCAGGCGGCAATGGCTAAGAACAACGACGAGGCAGTGCCGTCGAGCGCCCCAACCGACGGCCCGTTGACCAGGATTAAGTTTAAGTTTAGTTATGTTTAAAGTCGAGCTACTTTGGTATAAATTTCGTATGATTTTGGGTTTTTAAATGTCAATTTTAATTTTAAAATGGCTGCCGTTTGGGGCCGCTGGTGTGGTGTGGGAGCAGCATCCCCAAATAGAGGATCATGGTAACAGAAATTGTCAACGTGATGATGATTTGATGTTGCACTCGACCTTGAACATAGGTACTAGTACGGTCTCACAATTTTTTTAATCATTATACTTTGCAACATTTAGCGCGGATGCGCCAAATTCAGAGATAGATCATGATCATGGTAACAAATTTTCAACGTGATGATGATTTGATGTTGCACTCGGGCTTGAACAGAAGTACTACTATACTGTCTCACAAATTCTTTATCATTATACTTTGCGAGATTTAGCGGATGCGCCAAATTCAGAGATAGATCATGATCATGGTAACACACTTTTCAATGTAATGATGATTTGATGTTGCACTCGACCTTGAACATAAGTCCTAGTACGGTATCACAATTTTGTATCATTATAATTTGCAAGTTTTAGCGGATGCGCCCATTTTCAGAGGTAGATCATGATCATGGTAACAAATTTTAAACGTGATGATGATTTGATGTTGCACTCGACCATGAACAGAAGTACTACTACTGTCTCACAATTTCTTTATCATTATACTTTGCCAGATTTAGCGGATGCGCCAAATTTAGAGATAGATCATGATCATGGTAACAAATTTTCCACGTGATGATGATTTGATGTTGCACTCGGGCTTGAACAGAAGTACTAGTACGGTCACTAATTTTTTTAGCATTATACTTTGCAACGAATGCACCAATTTCAGGTGCATGTCACCAGATCTGTGTCCGATGATGATCATGGTAGTAACCGATGTTCAACTTGATGATGATTTGATTTTACAGTCGGCCTTGAACAGAGGTACTAGTACGGTCTCACAATTTTTTATCATTATACTTGTACCTTAGCGAAATTCAAAATCTCATAGCGGCAAAACTTCCCGCCCACAAAATACAAAAATTTCACACGCTTCCAAATTCCCATTCTACCCCTGTGGAGATGACAGCAAAGTCGGTTGGTGAGGGGTTTGCCCGTCATTTTTTCGATCACCACCTCCCTAGCCTGGAAACCCTCCCAAAAAAAATACATTTCCTTCAGTCTCTCATCTGAGACCACCCACCGGAACTTCTCAAGTCCCTCTCTCTACCACCTCCACGACCACCGCACCGGAACATCCCCGCCGGACTTCCCTGGCCTACCCGAGCCCTCGCGATCCTCGTCATCCGGCTGCCTGCCGGAGCCGCTTCATCGACGCCGTCATCAACCGGACCGGATCATCCCCGCCGAACCTCGAAACCATATGCTCATCCAGCAGTCTACCGCAGTCGCTTCAGCTGCGGTATCGTCCACCCCGCCGGAGCCGCTTCGCCGGATCCGTCGTCCACCGCATCGGATCTTGCTCACCGACACCGCTGTGCATGAACCGGATCTGCTTCACCGGCGCAGTGCATGATCTAAACTCTTCTACTGTCGCTTTTCTATTGCTTGCCTGCAAGTTCTTGTTTAATCTTGGGGGAACCTGTTTGTGCTAACGACGCGCCGTTACGTTTTTGCAGATGAGATGAGTAACCATGAAGTGTAATGGCCGTCTCTCCAACCCCAAGTAGCACATGTAGCGTACTTCATCACCGGATCTATCAACCCCAGGAAGATCTGCTGTGACTCCCACAGAGTGCTTCTCCTAATGTAAGTCCCTTGTTTTAGCGCCATGTTCTGGGTTCAGATGCTTGTTTGTCTGAAGCTCTTTTAGTTCATTCCTAGCTATGACCGTAACACGTTGCTATTTTCTACTTCATTGCTAACTTTAAGCGATTGAACATTTTGGTTTGCATTCCCTGCTCTGTAGATGTAGCCATCATAACTTCTATCTTGCTCAGTCGTTGTTACAAAAATTATACTGTAGGTATTATAGTAACATCCTGCTATTATTTAGTTCATGGCCAATTTTAAGTAATTGCACATGTTGGTTCGCATTCCCTGCTCTATAGCTTTTGGCATCGTAACTTCTATATTTGGTTTACATTCCCTGCTCTGTAGATCTAGCCATCATAACTTTATCTTGCTCAGTCGTTGTTACAAAAATTATGGCCTGCTACTATGTTGTTTGTGCCAATTTTTTACTCCATGAACATGTTGGCTTGCATTCCCTGTACTACAGGTGATGCCATTGTTTTGTATCTAGTTCATTGTAAGCTAACAAAGTAAGGACTTAGTTTGGCATGCTATCACTCTGCTATCTAGCCTGTAGTACAAATAAACTTGTCATACTACTAGATAATAATTTTGCGTGCCATCATGTTCTTCAAAAGCTGCATTATTGACTTGTTTCTCTGACTTGGCATGACGCTCACATATGGAAAGCTGAACATATTGGTTTGCATTCCCTCTTATACAAGTTCACAGGTGATCCCACTATATTCTGTATCTGGTCCATCCTAAGCTCCAGCATTAACTATCCTCCATGTGTTGCTCATTACAAGTTTATATCCCGAAACATCTTGATTTGCATCCCCTTCACTATAAGTTCAGGAGTATTATTTAGTTCACGGCCAAAGTGAAGTAATTGCACTTGGCACATGTTGGTTCACATTCCCTCCTCTTTAGCTTTTGCCATCGTAACTTCTATTTTTGGTTTACATTCCCTGCTCTGTAGATGTAGCCATCATAACTTCATCTTGCTCAGTCGTTGTTACAAAATTTATAGCCTGCTACTATGTTGTTCATGCCAATTTTGTACTCCCTGAACATGTTGGTTTGCATGGGACTCGACAGTAGTAAGTCTGCTGTTTCATTCTAACATGCTCTGTTATATTGGCTGTTGGTATGCGGCATGCACTCTTTGTTTGCTTATTGTGCGCATTACAATGATCTTGTTATAACGACGAAATGATGAGTTCCAAATTCTTTGCCAAACAATATTGTAGTGTCTTTGCCTTTCCATTGTTGCTGTCTTAACTTGTAATGTCTTTGTTTCAGATATAGGTGCTGCATGGACAACTTAAAAGATTGCCGGATCGCTTCATTGTATTGCTAGGTTTAATTACCATTCAATTTCTCTGGGTTCTGTAATATTTTTTTCAATGCCTTGCAGCTGATGTAATATTTAGTTAGTTTTTATAGTTCTTTCGCGCATTTTTTCTTTGGTGCTTGTGGTAAGTGAGGCTATCCGACAGAAATCAATGCTGCGTAAATATTCTCAGTATCAAAATCACGAATTCCCATCCCTTAAACGGCCCAATTAAGCGAAATCACATATGTGCCTGCCCGCAAAATCCTAAAGCGCATATTATGCCGGCATATAAACAGCAACTAAACGGGCTGGCCCACTTACTTCTTGGGCCAGCCCATTTGATTTACGGTGGACCCCACACACTAATTGGGCTGGCCCACTTGCTTTAAGGTGGACCCCACCAACTACTGGGCCGGCCCACTAATTAGTTGGGCCAGCCATTTGCTTTTTGGTGGACCCCACATAATAAATGGGCCGGCCCTTTAAGAGGAAAGTGGGACCCACCTGTGTTTTGGCCCGGCCCACTATCTTGTTGGGCCGGCCCACTTGCTATATGGTGGTCCCACATGGTAAATGGGCCGGCCCTTTAAGAGGAAAGTGGGACCCACCTGTGTTTTTGGCCCGGCCCACTATCTTGTTGGGCCGGCCCACTGCTATATGGTGGACCCCACATACTAATTGGGCCGGCCCTTTAACAGAAAGTGGGACCCACCTGTGTTTTTGGCCCGGCCCACTATCTTGCTGGGCCAGCCCACTTGCTATATGGTGGGCCCCATACTAAATGGGCCGGCCCTTTAACAGAAGATGGGTCCCACTGTGTTTTTGGCCCGGCCCACTATTTTGTTGGGCCGGCCCACTTGCTGTATGGTGGACCCCACAAACGAAATGGGCCGACCCTTTAACTGGAAAGTGGGACCCACCTGTGTTTTTGGCCCGGCCCACTAGCTTGTTGGGCCGGCCCATTTGCTATACGGTGGACCCCACACACTAAATGGGCCGGCCCTTTAACAGGAAAGTGGGACCCACCTGTGTTTTTGGCCCGGTCCACTTGCTTCTTGGGCCGGCCCAGTTGCTGTAAGGTGGACCCCACATGTTAAATGGGCCGGCCCATTTAAGTTTTGACCAGTCAACCTTAGAGGTTAGGCCCGGCCCACGTAACTAATGGACCAGCCCAGCTATATAGTTGACCGGTCAAACTATGTCATCTGGCCCGGCCCGCTTAAGACGTGGCAGGCCTCGTGTGGGCCTACCATCTACCACGGGGTTTCAGCCGGTTAACGCCGTTAACTGGCAGTTAACGGCGTCTGCCACGTGTCAGTTTGCATGACGTCAGCAGTCAACGGGCTCCCGAAAACACTTCCGCAACGGTCCGATTTTCCGTGGCGGAAGGGCGCCCAAGCGCGACGGACCGAAAAAATCGTCGTTGGACTTTGCCTGACGCAGTTTCCACAACGGAACCCATATCGTCGGGTTAGGCCCATAGGCGACGAAAAATACCCCTTAGCGGACGATTTTGAGACGTTGTCTATCAGAACTTTTCTTGTAGTGTAGCCCCTAAACTCTATCTTATGAAGTCAAGCATGAAGAGAAGTGGTTTTGGGTTTCAAACATGAAAATTTCAAGAACATCCCAAAAACTTCATTTTAGAGTGACTAAGAAAGGATACAGGCTTCCCCTTTTCATTTTCATGTTTTATACTTGTTTAAATCTTGGTCAAACCTAGGATTTGACAAAGATTCAAATGTGCATCTATCAAAATAAAAAAATCAGAAAAATTAAAAACCAAAGCACATAGTTTTCTTATGTCATATATAGTTAGCATTAAAGTTGATATAAACAAGGTCTAGATATATTCAAACAAGAAAAATCATGTATCTACCCCTAACCCTAAACTCTATCTTATGTAGTCAAGCATGAAGAGAAGTGGTTTTGGGTTTCAAACTTGGAAATTTCAAGAACCCCCCAAAAGCTTCATTTTAGATGAGTGACTAAAGGATCCAGGTCGGGCTTACCTTTTATTTTCATGTTTTAAAATTGTTCAAATCTTGGTCAAACCGTACCTAGGATTTGATCAAGATTCAAATGGGCATAAAATTTCAAAAAAAATGAAAAACCAAAGCATATAGCCTTCTTATGTCATATAGTAAGCACTCAAGTTGGTAAACAAGGTCTAGACATATTCAAACCAGAAAAATCATGTTTCTACCCCTAGCCCTAAACTTTGTCTTATGAAGTCAAGCACGAAGAGAAGTCGTTTTGGATTTCAAACATGGAAATTTCAAAAACCTTCCCAAAAGCTTCATTTTGGAGTGACTAAGAAGGATACAGGCTTACCTTTTCATTTTCATGTTTTAAACTTGTTTAAATATTGGTTAAGCCTAGGATTTGACCAAGATCAAATGGGCATAAAAATTCAGAAAAAATCAAAAAAAATGAAAACCAAAGCACATAGTATTATTATGTCATATAGTAAGCATTCAAGTTGATAAACAAGGTCTAAACAACAAACTAGACAAATCATGTATCTACCCCCTAACCCTAAACTCTGTCTTATGAAGTCAAGCATGAAGAGAAGTGGTTTTGGGTTTCAAACATGGAAATTTCAAAAAACTCCCAAAAGCTTCTCATTTTTGAGTGACTAAGAAGGATTCAGGCTTACCTTTTCATTTTCATGTTTTAAACTTGTTCAAATCTTGGTCAAACTTAGGATTTGACCAAGATTCAAATGTGCATAAAAATTGGGAGGAAGGGTATGAATTACAATTCAAAAAAAACAAGGTAACTTAAATACTTGGATGCCCCAAAGATGTGTGGAAGCCCAGAACAATGGCAAAACATGTGCGCACGCTGCATCCAATTCAAGTAGAACACATAGTAGGCATCGATAGTTTGACCTAAATTTGAAATCAAAGAGAAGGTGGTTAGAAAAAATCGAAATTGGCAAAGCAAAGCATGAAATCATAAATTTGTGATGCACTATAGCTATGAAAAGTATCAAACAATGCATACCAAAATGATTTTTTAGAGGAATACTAGTTCAACTTATTTTAATTTTATATTAGTAGCCCAAAATCGAACTAGTAGTTGGATATTTCTGAACTTGATCTGTAGTAGTGGGCAAAACCCTAGTTTAACCTATTTAATCATAGATTCGTAGGTCGATTTTTCTACCTTTTTATTATTACTATGCAGCACATGTGTGTTTGCCCGTCGAGTGAAACTCGGAGGAAGAAGGGATCACTCGGAAGGAGAGAAGAAGGGAGAGAATTATGGTGTCTCCCCTTTTTCGGGTGATGATGTTGACTTTTGTGCAGGGTTTGTCAGTGAGCAGGAGGAGCGAGCGAGCGAGTCGAGCGAGGCCGAGAATGAGAGAGATTTGTTTTTTTTTGTGAGAGGGACAACCGAAGGATCCAGAAGGACCCACATACTTCCAATACGCATCCTGATGCGTCTTCTCTTGACAAAGAAAATGGCTGGGAGTTTGCGTACCTATTGCACGTGACTTGTGCTCACTGAAGTGTGGGACCTCACGCATGGGCACCACACGTAAGTGACAGACCTGTTGATGTAAAAACTCGGTTGATTATTATACTACTACATTTATACAAAGTTTCCTATGGATTCAAGGGTACGAAAGCCAAGTTAAATCATTTACATGACATTATTTTTTCCATGAAGCCAAGTTAACTCATTTATCAATTGGTACATTTTGGAGTGACTAAGAAGGATCCAGGCTTACTTTTTCATTTTCATGTTTTAAACATGTTTAAATCTTGGTCAAACCTATGACTTGACCAAGATTCAAATGGGCATAAAAATTCAAAAAAAAGAAAAACAAAAGCACACCGTCTTCCTATGTCATATATCAAGGTGATAAACAAGGTCTGCCATATTCAAACCACAAAAATCATGTATCTACCCCCTAACCCTAAACAAGGATCCAGGCTTACCCTTTTCATTTTCATGTTTTTAAACTTGTTCAAATCTTGGTCAAACTTAGGATTTGACGAAGATTCAAATGGGCGTAAAAATACTTAGAAAAATCATGTACGTATCTACCCCAAACCCTAAACTCTATCTTACGAAGCCAAGCATGAAGAGAAGTGGTTTTGGGTTTCAAACATGGAAATTTCAAAAACCTCCCAAAAGCTTCATTTTAGAGTGACTAAGAAGGATCCATGCTTACCTTTTATTTTCATGTTTTAAACATGTTCAAATCTTGGTCAAACCGTACGTACCTAGGATTTGACCAAGATTCAAATGGGCATAAAAATTCAAAAAAAATGAAAAACCAAAGCACATAGCCTAGCTTCTTATATATGCCATATAGTAAGCACTCAAGCTAGTTGATAAACAAAGTCTAGACATATTCAAACCAGAAAAATCATGTATCTATATACCCCTAACCCTAAACTTTGTCTTAATTATGAAGTCAAGCACGAAGAGAAGTCGTTTTGGGTTTCAAACATGGACATTTCAAAAACCCTCCCAAAAGCTTCATTGTGGTGTGACGTACTAAGAAGGATACATGCTTACATTTTCAACAACCCCCCTAAAAGCTTCATTATAGAGTGACTAAGAAAGGATCCAGTCTGGCGGGCTTACCTTTTATTTTCTTGTTTTAAACTTGTTCAAATCTCGGTCAAACCTAGGATTTGACCAAGATTCAAAATGTGCATCAAAATTTAAAAAAATTAAAAACCAAATTAAAGCGCATAGTGTTCTTATGTCATATAGTAAGCATTAAAGTTGATAAACAAGGTCTAGACACATATTCAAACAAGACAAATCATGTATCTATACCCCTAACCCCTAAACTCTATCTTATGAAGTCAACAACATGAAGAGAAGTGGTTTTGGGTTTCAAACATGGAAATTTCAAAAACCTCCCAAAAGCTTCATTTTAGAGTGACTAATATATATAAGAAGGATCCATGCCTGCTTACCACCTTTTCATTTTCATATTTTAAACTTGTTTAAATCCGTGTCAAATTAAACCAAGGATTTGACCAAAAGATTCAAATGGGCATAAAATTTTAAAAAAAATCAGAAAAATGAAAAACAAAAGCATATAGTCTTCTAATGTCATATAGTAAGCATTCAAGTTGATAAACAAGGTTTGGACATGCATATTCAAACCTAGGCAAATCATGTATCTATCCCCTAGCCCCTAAACTCTATCTTATGAAGTCAAGCATGAAGAGAAGTGGTTTTGGGTTTCAAACATGAAAATTTCAAGAACATCCCAAAAACTTCATTTTAGAGTGACTAAGAAAGGATACAGGCTTCCCTTTTCATTTTCATGTTTTATACTTGTTTAAATCTTGGTCAAACCTAGGATTTGACAAAGATTCAAATGTGCATCTATCAAAATAAAAAAATCAGAAAAATTAAAAACCAAAGCACATAGTTTTCTTATGTCATATATAGTTAGCATTAAAGTTGATATAAACAAGGTCTAGATATATTCAAACAAGAAAAATCATGTATCTACCCCTAACCCTAAACTCTGTCTTATGTAGTCAAGCATGAAGAGAAGTGGTTTTGGGTTTCAAACTTGGAAATTTCAAGAACCCCCCAAAAGCTTCATTTTAGAGTGACTAAAGGATCCAGGTCGGGCTTACCTTTTATTTTCATGTTTTAAAATTGTTCAAATCTTGGTCAAACTGTACCTAGGATTTGATCAAGATTCAAATGGGCATAAAATTTCAAAAAAATGAAAAACCAAAGCATATAGCCTTCTTATGTCATATAGTAAGCACTCAAGTTGGTAAACAAGGTCTAGACATATTCAAACCAGAAAAATCATGTTTCTACCCCTAGCCCTAAACTTTGTCTTATGAAGTCAAGCACGAAGAGAAGTCGTTTTGGATTTCAAACATGGAAATTTCAAAAACCTTCCCAAAAGCTTCATTTTGGAGTGACTAAGAAGGATACAGGCTTACCTTTTCATTTTCATGTTTTAAACTTGTTTAAATATTGGTTAAGCCTAGGATTTGACCAAGATCAAATGGGCATAAAAATTCAGAAAAAATCAAAAAAATGAAAACCGAAGCACATAGTATTATTATGTCATATAGTAAGCATTCAAGTTGATAAACAAGGTCTAAACAACAAACTAGACAAATCATGTATCTACCCCCTAACCCTAAACTCTGTCTTATGAAGTCAAGCATGAAGAGAAGTGGTTTTGGGTTTCAAACATGGAAATTTCAAAAAACTCCCAAAAGCTTCTCATTTTTGAGTGACTAAGAAGGATTCAGGCTTACCTTTTCATTTTCATGTTTTAAACTTGTTCAAATCTTGGTCAAACTTAGGATTTGACCAAGATTCAAATGTGCATAAAAATTGGGAGGAAGGGTATGAATTACAATTCAAAAAAACAAGGTAACTTAAATACTTGGATGCCCCAAAGATGTGTGGAAGCCCAGAACAATGGCAAAACATGTGCGCACGCTGCATCCAATTCAAGTAGAACACATAGTAGGCATCGATAGTTTGACCTAAATTTGAAATCAAAGAGAAGGTGGTTAGAAAAAATCGAAATTGGCAAAGCAAAGCATGAAATCATAAATTTGTGATGCACTATAGCTATGAAAAGTATCAAACAATGCATACCAAAATGATTTTTTAGAGGAATACTAGTTCAACTTATTTTAATTTTATATTAGTAGCCCAAAATCGAACTAGTAGTTGGATATTTCTGAACTTGATCTGTAGTAGTGGGCAAAACCCTAGTTTAACCTATTTAATCATAGATTCGTAGGTCGATTTTTCTACTTTTTTATTATTACTATGCAGCACATGTGTGTTTGCCCGTCGAGTGAAACTCGGAGGAAGAAGGGATCACTCGGAAGGAGAGAAGAAGGGAGAGAATTATGGTGTCTCCCCTTTTTCGGGTGATGATGTTGACTTTTGTGCAGGGTTTGTCAGTGAGCAGGAGCGAGCGAGCGAGCGAGTCGAGCGAGGCCGAGAATGAGAGAGATTTGTTTTTTTTTGTGAGAGGGACAACCGAAGGATCCAGAAGGACCCACATACTTCCAATACGCATCCTGATGCGTCTTCTCTTGACAAAGAAAATGGCTGGGAGTTTGCGTACCTATTGCACGTGACTTGTGCTCACTGAAGTGTGGGACCTCACGCATGGGCACCACACGTAAGTGACAGACCTGTTGATGTAAAAACTCGGTTGATTATTATACTACTACATTTATACAAAGTTTCCTATGGATTCAAGGGTACGAAAGCCAAGTTAAATCATTTACATGACATTATTTTTTCCATGAAGCCAAGTTAACTCATTTATCAATTGGTACATTTTGGAGTGACTAAGAAGGATCCAGGCTTACTTTTTCATTTTCATGTTTTAAACATGTTTAAATCTTGGTCAAACCTATGACTTGACCAAGATTCAAATGGGCATAAAAATTCAAAAAAAAGAAAAACAAAAGCACACCGTCTTCCTATGTCATATATCAAGGTGATAAACAAGGTCTGCCATATTCAAACCACAAAAATCATGTATCTACCCCCTAACCCTAAACAAGGATCCAGGCTTACCCTTTTCATTTTCATGTTTTTAAACTTGTTCAAATCTTGGTCAAACTTAGGATTTGACGAAGATTCAAATGGGCGTAAAAATACTTAGAAAAATCATGTACGTATCTACCCCAAACCCTAAACTCTATCTTACGAAGCCAAGCATGAAGAGAAGTGGTTTTGGGTTTCAAACATGGAAATTTCAAAAACCTCCCAAAAGCTTCATTTTAGAGTGACTAAGAAGGATCCATGCTTACCTTTTATTTTCATGTTTTAAACATGTTCAAATCTTGGTCAAACCGTACGTACCTAGGATTTGACCAAGATTCAAATGGGCATAAAAATTCAAAAAAAAATGAAAAACCAAAGCACATAGCCTAGCTTCTTATATATGCCATATAGTAAGCACTCAAGCTAGTTGATAAACAAAGTCTAGACATATTCAAACCAGAAAAATCATGTATCTATATACCCCTAACCCTAAACTTTGTCTTAATTATGAAGTCAAGCACGAAGAGAAGTCGTTTTGGGTTTCAAACATGGACATTTCAAAAACCCTCCCAAAAGCTTCATTGTGGTGTGACGTACTAAGAAGGATACATGCTTACATTTTCAACAACCCCCCTAAAAGCTTCATTATAGAGTGACTAAGAAAGGATCCAGTCTGGCGGGCTTACCTTTTATTTTCTTGTTTTAAACTTGTTCAAATCTCGGTCAAACCTAGGATTTGACCAAGATTCAAAATGTGCATCAAAATTTAAAAAAATTAAAAACCAAATTAAAGCGCATAGTGTTCTTATGTCATATAGTAAGCATTAAAGTTGATAAACAAGGTCTAGACACATATTCAAACAAGACAAGTCATGTATCTATACCCCTAACCCCTAAACTCTATCTTATGAAGTCAACAACATGAAGAGAAGTGGTTTTGGGTTTCAAACATGGAAATTTCAAAAACCTCCCAAAAGCTTCATTTTAGAGTGACTAATATATATAAGAAGGATACATGCCTGCTTACCACCTTTTCATTTTCATATTTTAAACTTGTTTAAATCCGTGTCAAATTAAACCAAGGATTTGACCAAAAGATTCAAATGGGCATAAAATTTAAAAAAAATCAGAAAAATGAAAAACAAAAGCATATAGTCTTCTTATGTCATATAGTAAGCATTCAAGTTGATAAACAAGGTTTGGACATGCATATTCAAACCTAGGCAAATCATGTATCTATCCCCTAGCCCCTAAACTCTATCTTATGAAGTCAAGCATGAAGAGAAGTGGTTTTGGGTTTCAAACATGAAAATTTCAAGAACATCCCAAAAACTTCATTTTAGAGTGACTAAGAAAGGATACAGGCTTCCCCTTTTCATTTTCATGTTTTATACTTGTTTAAATCTTGGTCAAACCTAGGATTTGACAAAGATTCAAATGTGCATCTATCAAAATAAAAAAATCAGAAAAATTAAAAACCAAAGCACATAGTTTTCTTATGTCATATATAGTTAGCATTAAAGTTGATATAAACAAGGTCTAGATATATTCAAACAAGAAAAATCATGTATCTACCCCTAACCCTAAACTCTGTCTTATGTAGTCAAGCATGAAGAGAAGTGGTTTTGGGTTTCAAACTTGGAAATTTCAAGAACCCCCCAAAAGCTTCATTTTAGATGAGTGACTAAAGGATCCAGGTCGGGCTTACCTTTTATTTTCATGTTTTAAAATTGTTCAAATCTTGGTCAAACTGTACCTAGGATTTGATCAAGATTCAAATGGGCATAAAATTTCAAAAAAAATGAAAAACCAAAGCATATAGCCTTCTTATGTCATATAGTAAGCACTCAAGTTGGTAAACAAGGTCTAGACATATTCAAACCAGAAAAATCATGTTTCTACCCCTAGCCCTAAACTTTGTCTTATGAAGTCAAGCACGAAGAGAAGTCGTTTTGGATTTCAAACATGGAAATTTCAAAAACCTTCCCAAAAGCTTCATTTTGGAGTGACTAAGAAGGATACAGGCTTACCTTTTCATTTTCATGTTTTAAACTTGTTTAAATATTGGTTAAGCCTAGGATTTGACCAAGATCAAATGGGCATAAAAATTCAGAAAAAATCAAAAAAAAATGAAAACCGAAGCACATAGTATTATTATGTCATATAGTAAGCATTCAAGTTGATAAACAAGGTCTAAACAACAAACTAGACAAATCATGTATCTACCCCCTAACCCTAAACTCTGTCTTATGAAGTCAAGCATGAAGAGAAGTGGTTTTGGGTTTCAAACATGGAAATTTCAAAAAACTCCCAAAAGCTTCTCATTTTTGAGTGACTAAGAAGGATTCAGGCTTACCTTTTCATTTTCATGTTTTAAACTTGTTCAAATCTTGGTCAAACTTAGGATTTGACCAAGATTCAAATGTGCATAAAAATTGGGAGGAAGGGTATGAATTACAATTCAAAAAAACAAGGTAACTTAAATACTTGGATGCCCCAAAGATGTGTGGAAGCCCAGAACAATGGCAAAACATGTGCGCACGCTGCATCCAATTCAAGTAGAACACATAGTAGGCATCGATAGTTTGACCTAAATTTGAAATCAAAGAGAAGGTGGTTAGAAAAAATCGAAATTGGCAAAGCAAAGCATGAAATCATAAATTTGTGATGCACTATAGCTATGAAAAGTATCAAACAATGCATACCAAAATGATTTTTTAGAGGAATACTAGTTCAACTTATTTTAATTTTATATTAGTAGCCCAAAATCGAACTAGTAGTTGGATATTTCTGAACTTGATCTGTAGTAGTGGGCAAAACCCTAGTTTAACCTATTTAATCATAGATTCGTAGGTCGATTTTTCTACTTTTTTATTATTACTATGCAGCACATGTGTGTTTGCCCGTCGAGTGAAACTCGGAGGAAGAAGGGATCACTCGGAAGGAGAGAAGAAGGGAGAGAATTATGGTGTCTCCCCTTTTTCGGGTGATGATGTTGACTTTTGTGCAGGGTTTGTCAGTGAGCAGGAGCGAGCGAGCGAGCGAGCGAGTCGAGCGAGGCCGAGAATGAGAGAGATTTGTTTTTTTTTGTGAGAGGGACAACCGAAGGATCCAGAAGGACCCACATACTTCCAATACGCATCCTGATGCGTCTTCTCTTGACAAAGAAAATGGCTGGGAGTTTGCGTACCTATTGCACGTGACTTGTGCTCACTGAAGTGTGGGACCTCACGCATGGGCACCACACGTAAGTGACAGACCTGTTGATGTAAAAACTCGGTTGATTATTATACTACTACATTTATACAAAGTTTCCTATGGATTCAAGGGTACGAAAGCCAAGTTAAATCATTTACATGACATTATTTTTTCCATGAAGCCAAGTTAACTCATTTATCAATTGGTACATTTTGGAGTGACTAAGAAGGATCCAGGCTTACTTTTTCATTTTCATGTTTTAAACATGTTTAAATCTTGGTCAAACCTATGACTTGACCAAGATTCAAATGGGCATAAAAATTCAAAAAAAAGAAAAACAAAAGCACACCGTCTTCCTATGTCATATATCAAGGTGATAAACAAGGTCTGCCATATTCAAACCACAAAAATCATGTATCTACCCCCTAACCCTAAACAAGGATCCAGGCTTACCCTTTTCATTTTCATGTTTTTAAACTTGTTCAAATCTTGGTCAAACTTAGGATTTGACGAAGATTCAAATGGGCGTAAAAATACTTAGAAAAATCATGTACGTATCTACCCCAAACCCTAAACTCTATCTTACGAAGCCAAGCATGAAGAGAAGTGGTTTTGGGTTTCAAACATGGAAATTTCAAAAACCTCCCAAAAGCTTCATTTTAGAGTGACTAAGAAGGATCCATGCTTACCTTTTATTTTCATGTTTTAAACATGTTCAAATCTTGGTCAAACCGTACGTACCTAGGATTTGACCAAGATTCAAATGGGCATAAAAATTCAAAAAAAATGAAAAACCAAAGCACATAGCCTAGCTTCTTATATATGCCATATAGTAAGCACTCAAGCTAGTTGATAAACAAAGTCTAGACATATTCAAACCAGAAAAATCATGTATCTATATACCCCTAACCCTAAACTTTGTCTTAATTATGAAGTCAAGCACGAAGAGAAGTCGTTTTGGGTTTCAAACATGGACATTTCAAAAACCCTCCCAAAAGCTTCATTGTGGTGTGACGTACTAAGAAGGATACATGCTTACATTTTCAACAACCCCCCTAAAAGCTTCATTATAGAGTGACTAAGAAAGGATCCAGTCTGGCGGGCTTACCTTTTATTTTCTTGTTTTAAACTTGTTCAAATCTCGGTCAAACCTAGGATTTGACCAAGATTCAAAATGTGCATCAAAATTTAAAAAAATTAAAAACCAAATTAAAGCGCATAGTGTTCTTATGTCATATAGTAAGCATTAAAGTTGATAAACAAGGTCTAGACACATATTCAAACAAGACAAGTCATGTATCTATACCCCTAACCCCTAAACTCTATCTTATGAAGTCAACAACATGAAGAGAAGTGGTTTTGGGTTTCAAACATGGAAATTTCAAAAACCTCCCAAAAGCTTCATTTTAGAGTGACTAATATATATAAGAAGGATACATGCCTGCTTACCACCTTTTCATTTTCATATTTTAAACTTGTTTAAATCCGTGTCAAATTAAACCAAGGATTTGACCAAAAGATTCAAATGGGCATAAAATTTTAAAAAAAATCAGAAAAATGAAAAACAAAAGCATATAGTCTTCTTATGTCATATAGTAAGCATTCAAGTTGATAAACAAGGTTTGGACATGCATATTCAAACCTAGGCAAATCATGTATCTATCCCCTAGCCCCTAAACTCTATCTTATGAAGTCAAGCATGAAGAGAAGTGGTTTTGGGTTTCAAACATGAAAATTTCAAGAACATCCCAAAAACTTCATTTTAGAGTGACTAAGAAAGGATACAGGCTTCCCCTTTTCATTTTCATGTTTTATACTTGTTTAAATCTTGGTCAAACCTAGGATTTGACAAAGATTCAAATGTGCATCTATCAAAATAAAAAAATCAGAAAAATTAAAAACCAAAGCACATAGTTTTCTTATGTCATATATAGTTAGCATTAAAGTTGATATAAACAAGGTCTAGATATATTCAAACAAGAAAAATCATGTATCTACCCCTAACCCTAAACTCTGTCTTATGTAGTCAAGCATGAAGAGAAGTGGTTTTGGGTTTCAAACTTGGAAATTTCAAGAACCCCCCAAAAGCTTCATTTTAGAGTGACTAAAGGATCCAGGTCGGGCTTACCTTTTATTTTCATGTTTTAAAATTGTTCAAATCTTGGTCAAACTGTACCTAGGATTTGATCAAGATTCAAATGGGCATAAAATTTCAAAAAAAATGAAAAACCAAAGCATATAGCCTTCTTATGTCATATAGTAAGCACTCAAGTTGGTAAACAAGGTCTAGACATATTCAAACCAGAAAAATCATGTTTCTACCCCTAGCCCTAAACTTTGTCTTATGAAGTCAAGCACGAAGAGAAGTCGTTTTGGATTTCAAACATGGAAATTTCAAAAACCTTCCCAAAAGCTTCATTTTGGAGTGACTAAGAAGGATACAGGCTTACCTTTTCATTTTCATGTTTTAAACTTGTTTAAATATTGGTTAAGCCTAGGATTTGACCAAGATCAAATGGGCATAAAAATTCAGAAAAAATCAAAAAAAATGAAAACCAAAGCACATAGTATTATTATGTCATATAGTAAGCATTCAAGTTGATAAACAAGGTCTAAACAACAAACTAGACAAATCATGTATCTACCCCCTAACCCTAAACTCTGTCTTATGAAGTCAAGCATGAAGAGAAGTGGTTTTGGGTTTCAAACATGGAAATTTCAAAAAACTCCCAAAAGCTTCTCATTTTTGAGTGACTAAGAAGGATTCAGGCTTACCTTTTCATTTTCATGTTTTAAACTTGTTCAAATCTTGGTCAAACTTAGGATTTGACCAAGATTCAAATGTGCATAAAAATTGGGAGGAAGGGTATGAATTACAATTCAAAAAAAACAAGGTAACTTAAATACTTGGATGCCCCAAAGATGTGTGGAAGCCCAGAACAATGGCAAAACATGTGCGCACGCTGCATCCAATTCAAGTAGAACACATAGTAGGCATCGATAGTTTGACCTAAATTTGAAATCAAAGAGAAGGTGGTTAGAAAAAATCGAAATTGGCAAAGCAAAGCATGAAATCATAAATTTGTGATGCACTATAGCTATGAAAAGTATCAAACAATGCATACCAAAATGATTTTTTAGAGGAATACTAGTTCAACTTATTTTAATTTTATATTAGTAGCCCAAAATCGAACTAGTAGTTGGATATTTCTGAACTTGATCTGTAGTAGTGGGCAAAACCCTAGTTTAACCTATTTAATCATAGATTCGTAGGTCGATTTTTCTACTTTTTTATTATTACTATGCAGCACATGTGTGTTTGCCCGTCGAGTGAAACTCGGAGGAAGAAGGGATCACTCGGAAGGAGAGAAGAAGGGAGAGAATTATGGTGTCTCCCCTTTTTCGGGTGATGATGTTGACTTTTGTGCAGGGTTTGTCAGTGAGCAGGAGCGAGCGAGCGAGCGAGCGAGTCGAGCGAGGCCGAGAATGAGAGAGATTTGTTTTTTTTGTGAGAGGGACAACCGAAGGATCCAGAAGGACCCACATACTTCCAATACGCATCCTGATGCGTCTTCTCTTGACAAAGAAAATGGCTGGGAGTTTGCGTACCTATTGCACGTGACTTGTGCTCACTGAAGTGTGGGACCTCACGCATGGGCACCACACGTAAGTGACAGACCTGTTGATGTAAAAACTCGGTTGATTATTATACTACTACATTTATACAAAGTTTCCTATGGATTCAAGGGTACGAAAGCCAAGTTAAATCATTTACATGACATTATTTTTTCCATGAAGCCAAGTTAACTCATTTATCAATTGGTACATTTTGGAGTGACTAAGAAGGATCCAGGCTTACTTTTTCATTTTCATGTTTTAAACATGTTTAAATCTTGGTCAAACCTATGACTTGACCAAGATTCAAATGGGCATAAAAATTCAAAAAAAAGAAAAACAAAAGCACACCGTCTTCCTATGTCATATATCAAGGTGATAAACAAGGTCTGCCATATTCAAACCACAAAAATCATGTATCTACCCCCTAACCCTAAACAAGGATCCAGGCTTACCCTTTTCATTTTCATGTTTTTAAACTTGTTCAAATCTTGGTCAAACTTAGGATTTGACGAAGATTCAAATGGGCGTAAAAATACTTAGAAAAATCATGTACGTATCTACCCCAAACCCTAAACTCTATCTTACGAAGCCAAGCATGAAGAGAAGTGGTTTTGGGTTTCAAACATGGAAATTTCAAAAACCTCCCAAAAGCTTCATTTTAGAGTGACTAAGAAGGATCCATGCTTACCTTTTATTTTCATGTTTTAAACATGTTCAAATCTTGGTCAAACCGTACGTACCTAGGATTTGACCAAGATTCAAATGGGCATAAAAATTCAAAAAAAAATGAAAAACCAAAGCACATAGCCTAGCTTCTTATATATGCCATATAGTAAGCACTCAAGCTAGTTGATAAACAAAGTCTAGACATATTCAAACCAGAAAAATCATGTATCTATATACCCCTAACCCTAAACTTTGTCTTAATTATGAAGTCAAGCACGAAGAGAAGTCGTTTTGGGTTTCAAACATGGACATTTCAAAAACCCTCCCAAAAGCTTCATTGTGGTGTGACGTACTAAGAAGGATACATGCTTACATTTTCAACAACCCCCCTAAAAGCTTCATTATAGAGTGACTAAGAAAGGATCCAGTCTGGCGGGCTTACCTTTTATTTTCTTGTTTTAAACTTGTTCAAATCTCGGTCAAACCTAGGATTTGACCAAGATTCAAAATGTGCATCAAAATTTAAAAAAATTAAAAACCAAATTAAAGCGCATAGTGTTCTTATGTCATATAGTAAGCATTAAAGTTGATAAACAAGGTCTAGACACATATTCAAACAAGACAAGTCATGTATATATACCCCTAACCCCTAAACTCTATCTTATGAAGTCAACAACATGAAGAGAAGTGGTTTTGGGTTTCAAACATGGAAATTTCAAAAACCTCCCAAAAGCTTCATTTTAGAGTGACTAATATATACTAGCACAATACCTGTATACGCTACGGGTTATACATATACTACATCCGACCTCAATGTCTCGTCACCGAGAGGACAGAGTTTCGCCTATATATGCTTGCTGGTATTGAATCCAATGGAGCCAGATACTGGTTGGGTGATGAACCCAATAGATATGAAGTAATCCGAGCTAAACTCTAGTAGCACTTAGTTTGACCCTTTAGTTTTAGATAGATGAACCCAATTCTGAATTCTATCAAGCTTCCTGGTTGAATATATTATGTTATACACACATAATCCAACATGCCATGTAATACCAATGTTATTTCTCATTTCTCAAATATAAAAGTTCGGATCTGCGGATATATAACAAGATCAATTTACATGAAATGGTCACACTTAGGTTGCCACTTCACATACCACTCCATGCCATTTGACCACTCTACAATTATGTGGAGCACCACCAACGAAGGAAGCATTTTACAAGGTGGAATTGATGACAATGTGTAATACTCAACATATTATGTCCTGCAACAAAAAGTTCACCGAATTTGCAGAAGCCAAATTCCTTATATTCTAGAAATAAGCTTCTTCCAGAAGTCGAATCGTGCATGATGTTGATGTTGCCACGGAATGAGTTAACGAAGCCAGATAAGGTGAACAACCTCCTCCTCGACGGATACAACCTTGGAAGTGCCCATTTTCTTTCATCATCACTGCTCTGCTCTTCTCCTAATCGCACCTACCTACCCTCCAATTTCGACTGCTCAATGGCTGTGGCGGCAGACGCATGGACATGCTTGCGGAAGAACTACCGCGACAAGCACGGCGCGGCACTTTTGGAAGTCCAAATCGCCCATCTGGTCGCGACCTTGTCGCACGGTCGAGCTCGTCATCGATGATCGATCGGGGCGCGCGGCCTAGGCTGCGGCGCCTCGGGGATGTTTGCTCGAGCTCGTCGTCCATTAGGAGGCTCGCTGCGGGCCATTGTGGCGCGATAGAACTCTCCATTGATCAGGTTCTTCCCGGCGGCCTGCCTATGCTCCTCTATTTGATTCGATGGGTCTGCGCTAGTCGCTGGGTGCGGCGTGGAAGTTTTCCTTTTCTACCGCCGATCGCGTTGTAGGCCTGGGACGAACGACGAAAACTCGACCTGGCATCTCGAGGATGTTTGCTCGAGCTCGTCATCCATCACAGGAGGCTCGCTGCCAGGCCATTGTGGCGCGGTCGAACTCTCCATCGATCGGTTCTTCCGGCGGCTGTCTGCTCCTCTCTCTAGTTTATTCGATGGGTCGCGACACTGGGTGCGGCGTGGCAGTTTTCCTCTTCTACCGCGGATCGCGTCGCCGGACTGGAATCGCGGGGAAGTGCCGTCGAAAGACAGCCATCGTCGCTGCCTCTACATCCCTTTACCTCCGGTACTGTAAATTGTTGCCGCGCCAAGAGTTATCCAAGGCTGGAGACCTAACCAATCTATCTCTCTTGATGCGATGCAAAATACGCAACGAGCTGAGCACGAACCAATCTCTCTCTCTCTCGATGCCATATATGCAAAATACGCAACGAGCAGAACGTATATATGTAGAGCTACGATGCAGCAATCCTTGTTAGCTACGGTGTTTTGATTCGGTTGGGACTCGTTTGATTGACGTACGTGTGAAGCTACAACGAGAGCTCGCGGGACCGGCTGGTTTTTCCTTAACTCGCTGGTTTCCTTCATCATGTAGCCGGTTTTCTAGGTTTCCGTGTTGGATCGCTGGATTGCAAGGGAGGGACAATGGTTTTTTTTTGACGTACCAAAAGGTTTTTTAACGTACGGACACCACCTATTCCCGTTTAATAGTAAAGATAAGAAGGATCCATGCCTGCTTACCACCTTTTCATTTTCATATTTTAAACTTGTTTAAATCCGTGTCAAATTAAACCAAGGATTTGACCAAAAGATTCAAATGGGCATAAAATTTTAAAAAAATCAGAAAAATGAAAAACAAAAGCATATAGTCTTCTTATGTCATATAGTAAGCATTCAAGTTGATAAACAAGGTTTGGACATGCATATTCAAACCTAGGCAAATCATGTATCTATCCCCTAGCCCCTAAACTCTATCTTATGAAGTCAAGCATGAAGAGAAGTGGTTTTGGGTTTCAAACATGAAAATTTCAAGAACATCCCAAAAACTTCATTTTAGAGTGACTAAGAAAGGATACAGGCTTCCCCTTTTCATTTTCATGTTTTATACTTGTTTAAATCTTGGTCAAACCTAGGATTTGACAAAGATTCAAATGTGCATCTATCAAAATAAAAAAATCAGAAAAATTAAAAACCAAAGCACATAGTTTTCTTATGTCATATATAGTTAGCATTAAAGTTGATATAAACAAGGTCTAGATATATTCAAACAAGAAAAATCATGTATCTACCCCTAACCCTAAACTCTGTCTTATGTAGTCAAGCATGAAGAGAAGTGGTTTTGGGTTTCAAACTTGGAAATTTCAAGAACCCCCCAAAAGCTTCATTTTAGATGAGTGACTAAAGGATCCAGGTCGGGCTTACCTTTTATTTTCATGTTTTAAAATTGTTCAAATCTTGGTCAAACTGTACCTAGGATTTGATCAAGATTCAAATGGGCATAAAATTTCAAAAAAATGAAAAACCAAAGCATATAGCCTTCTTATGTCATATAGTAAGCACTCAAGTTGGTAAACAAGGTCTAGACATATTCAAACCAGAAAAATCATGTTTCTACCCCTAGCCCTAAACTTTGTCTTATGAAGTCAAGCACGAAGAGAAGTCGTTTTGGATTTCAAACATGGAAATTTCAAAAACCTTCCCAAAAGCTTCATTTTGGAGTGACTAAGAAGGATACAGGCTTACCTTTTCATTTTCATGTTTTAAACTTGTTTAAATATTGGTTAAGCCTAGGATTTGACCAAGATCAAATGGGCATAAAAATTCAGAAAAAATCAAAAAAAATGAAAACCGAAGCACATAGTATTATTATGTCATATAGTAAGCATTCAAGTTGATAAACAAGGTCTAAACAACAAACTAGACAAATCATGTATCTACCCCCTAACCCTAAACTCTGTCTTATGAAGTCAAGCATGAAGAGAAGTGGTTTTGGGTTTCAAACATGGAAATTTCAAAAAACTCCCAAAAGCTTCTCATTTTTGAGTGACTAAGAAGGATTCAGGCTTACCTTTTCATTTTCATGTTTTAAACTTGTTCAAATCTTGGTCAAACTTAGGATTTGACCAAGATTCAAATGTGCATAAAAATTGGGAGGAAGGGTATGAATTACAATTCAAAAAAAACAAGGTAACTTAAATACTTGGATGCCCCAAAGATGTGTGGAAGCCCAGAACAATGGCAAAACATGTGCGCACGCTGCATCCAATTCAAGTAGAACACATAGTAGGCATCGATAGTTTGACCTAAATTTGAAATCAAAGAGAAGGTGGTTAGAAAAAATCGAAATTGGCAAAGCAAAGCATGAAATCATAAATTTGTGATGCACTATAGCTATGAAAAGTATCAAACAATGCATACCAAAATGATTTTTTAGAGGAATACTAGTTCAACTTATTTTAATTTTATATTAGTAGCCCAAAATCGAACTAGTAGTTGGATATTTCTGAACTTGATCTGTAGTAGTGGGCAAAACCCTAGTTTAACCTATTTAATCATAGATTCGTAGGTCGATTTTTCTACTTTTTTATTATTACTATGCAGCACATGTGTGTTTGCCCGTCGAGTGAAACTCGGAGGAAGAAGGGATCACTCGGAAGGAGAGAAGAAGGGAGAGAATTATGGTGTCTCCCCTTTTTCGGGTGATGATGTTGACTTTTGTGCAGGGTTTGTCAGTGAGCAGGAGCGAGCGAGCGAGCGAGTCGAGCGAGGCCGAGAATGAGAGAGATTTGTTTTTTTTTGTGAGAGGGACAACCGAAGGATCCAGAAGGACCCACATACCAATACGCATCCTGATGCGTCTTCTCTTGACAAAGAAAATGGCTGGGAGTTTGCGTACCTATTGCACGTGACTTGTGCTCACTGAAGTGTGGGACCTCACGCATGGGCACCACACGTAAGTGACAGACCTGTTGATGTAAAAACTCGGTTGATTATTATACTACTACATTTATACAAAGTTTCCTATGGATTCAAGGGTACGAAAGCCAAGTTAAATCATTTACATGACATTATTTTTTCCATGAAGCCAAGTTAACTCATTTATCAATTGGTACATTTTGGAGTGACTAAGAAGGATCCAGGCTTACTTTTTCATTTTCATGTTTTAAACATGTTTAAATCTTGGTCAAACCTATGACTTGACCAAGATTCAAATGGGCATAAAAATTCAAAAAAAAGAAAAACAAAAGCACACCGTCTTCCTATGTCATATATCAAGGTGATAAACAAGGTCTGCCATATTCAAACCACAAAAATCATGTATCTACCCCCTAACCCTAAACAAGGATCCAGGCTTACCCTTTTCATTTTCATGTTTTTAAACTTGTTCAAATCTTGGTCAAACTTAGGATTTGACGAAGATTCAAATGGGCGTAAAAATACTTAGAAAAATCATGTACGTATCTACCCCAAACCCTAAACTCTATCTTACGAAGCCAAGCATGAAGAGAAGTGGTTTTGGGTTTCAAACATGGAAATTTCAAAAACCTCCCAAAAGCTTCATTTTAGAGTGACTAAGAAGGATCCATGCTTACCTTTTATTTTCATGTTTTAAACATGTTCAAATCTTGGTCAAACCGTACGTACCTAGGATTTGACCAAGATTCAAATGGGCATAAAAATTCAAAAAAAAATGAAAAACCAAAGCACATAGCCTAGCTTCTTATATATGCCATATAGTAAGCACTCAAGCTAGTTGATAAACAAAGTCTAGACATATTCAAACCAGAAAAATCATGTATCTATATACCCCTAACCCTAAACTTTGTCTTAATTATGAAGTCAAGCACGAAGAGAAGTCGTTTTGGGTTTCAAACATGGACATTTCAAAAACCCTCCCAAAAGCTTCATTGTGGTGTGACGTACTAAGAAGGATACATGCTTACATTTTCAACAACCCCCCTAAAAGCTTCATTATAGAGTGACTAAGAAAGGATCCAGTCTGGCGGGCTTACCTTTTATTTTCTTGTTTTAAACTTGTTCAAATCTCGGTCAAACCTAGGATTTGACCAAGATTCAAAATGTGCATCAAAATTTAAAAAAATTAAAAACCAAATTAAAGCGCATAGTGTTCTTATGTCATATAGTAAGCATTAAAGTTGATAAACAAGGTCTAGACACATATTCAAACAAGACAAATCATGTATCTATACCCCTAACCCCTAAACTCTATCTTATGAAGTCAACAACATGAAGAGAAGTGGTTTTGGGTTTCAAACATGGAAATTTCAAAAACCTCCCAAAAGCTTCATTTTAGAGTGACTAATATATATAAGAAGGATCCATGCCTGCTTACCACCTTTTCATTTTCATATTTTAAACTTGTTTAAATCCGTGTCAAATTAAACCAAGGATTTGACCAAAAGATTCAAATGGGCATAAAATTTTAAAAAAAATCAGAAAAATGAAAAACAAAAGCATATAGTCTTCTAATGTCATATAGTAAGCATTCAAGTTGATAAACAAGGTTTGGACATGCATATTCAAACCTAGGCAAATCATGTATCTATCCCCTAGCCCCTAAACTCTATCTTATGAAGTCAAGCATGAAGAGAAGTGGTTTTGGGTTTCAAACATGAAAATTTCAAGAACATCCCAAAAACTTCATTTTAGAGTGACTAAGAAAGGATACAGGCTTCCCCTTTTCATTTTCATGTTTTATACTTGTTTAAATCTTGGTCAAACCTAGGATTTGACAAAGATTCAAATGTGCATCTATCAAAATAAAAAAATCAGAAAAATTAAAAACCAAAGCACATAGTTTTCTTATGTCATATATAGTTAGCATTAAAGTTGATATAAACAAGGTCTAGATATATTCAAACAAGAAAAATCATGTATCTACCCCTAACCCTAAACTCTGTCTTATGTAGTCAAGCATGAAGAGAAGTGGTTTTGGGTTTCAAACTTGGAAATTTCAAGAACCCCCCAAAAGCTTCATTTTAGAGTGACTAAAGGATCCAGGTCGGGCTTACCTTTTATTTTCATGTTTTAAAATTGTTCAAATCTTGGTCAAACTGTACCTAGGATTTGATCAAGATTCAAATGGGCATAAAATTTCAAAAAAAATGAAAAACCAAAGCATATAGCCTTCTTATGTCATATAGTAAGCACTCAAGTTGGTAAACAAGGTCTAGACATATTCAAACCAGAAAAATCATGTTTCTACCCCTAGCCCTAAACTTTGTCTTATGAAGTCAAGCACGAAGAGAAGTCGTTTTGGATTTCAAACATGGAAATTTCAAAAACCTTCCCAAAAGCTTCATTTTGGAGTGACTAAGAAGGATACAGGCTTACCTTTTCATTTTCATGTTTTAAACTTGTTTAAATATTGGTTAAGCCTAGGATTTGACCAAGATCAAATGGGCATAAAAATTCAGAAAAAATCAAAAAAATGAAAACCGAAGCACATAGTATTATTATGTCATATAGTAAGCATTCAAGTTGATAAACAAGGTCTAAACAACAAACTAGACAAATCATGTATCTACCCCCTAACCCTAAACTCTGTCTTATGAAGTCAAGCATGAAGAGAAGTGGTTTTGGGTTTCAAACATGGAAATTTCAAAAAACTCCCAAAAGCTTCTCATTTTTGAGTGACTAAGAAGGATTCAGGCTTACCTTTTCATTTTCATGTTTTAAACTTGTTCAAATCTTGGTCAAACTTAGGATTTGACCAAGATTCAAATGTGCATAAAAATTGGGAGGAAGGGTATGAATTACAATTCAAAAAAACAAGGTAACTTAAATACTTGGATGCCCCAAAGATGTGTGGAAGCCCAGAACAATGGCAAAACATGTGCGCACGCTGCATCCAATTCAAGTAGAACACATAGTAGGCATCGATAGTTTGACCTAAATTTGAAATCAAAGAGAAGGTGGTTAGAAAAAATCGAAATTGGCAAAGCAAAGCATGAAATCATAAATTTGTGATGCACTATAGCTATGAAAAGTATCAAACAATGCATACCAAAATGATTTTTTAGAGGAATACTAGTTCAACTTATTTTAATTTTATATTAGTAGCCCAAAATCGAACTAGTAGTTGGATATTTCTGAACTTGATCTGTAGTAGTGGGCAAAACCCTAGTTTAACCTATTTAATCATAGATTCGTAGGTCGATTTTTCTACTTTTTTATTATTACTATGCAGCACATGTGTGTTTGCCCGTCGAGTGAAACTCGGAGGAAGAAGGGATCACTCGGAAGGAGAGAAGAAGGGAGAGAATTATGGTGTCTCCCCTTTTTCGGGTGATGATGTTGACTTTTGTGCAGGGTTTGTCAGTGAGCAGGAGCGAGCGAGCGAGCGAGTCGAGCGAGGCCGAGAATGAGAGAGATTTGTTTTTTTGTGAGAGGGACAACCGAAGGATCCAGAAGGACCCACATACTTCCAATACGCATCCTGATGCGTCTTCTCTTGACAAAGAAAATGGCTGGGAGTTTGCGTACCTATTGCACGTGACTTGTGCTCACTGAAGTGTGGGACCTCACGCATGGGCACCACACGTAAGTGACAGACCTGTTGATGTAAAAACTCGGTTGATTATTATACTACTACATTTATACAAAGTTTCCTATGGATTCAAGGGTACGAAAGCCAAGTTAAATCATTTACATGACATTATTTTTTCCATGAAGCCAAGTTAACTCATTTATCAATTGGTACATTTTGGAGTGACTAAGAAGGATCCAGGCTTACTTTTTCATTTTCATGTTTTAAACATGTTTAAATCTTGGTCAAACCTATGACTTGACCAAGATTCAAATGGGCATAAAAATTCAAAAAAAAGAAAAACAAAAGCACACCGTCTTCCTATGTCATATATCAAGGTGATAAACAAGGTCTGCCATATTCAAACCACAAAAATCATGTATCTACCCCCTAACCCTAAACAAGGATCCAGGCTTACCCTTTTCATTTTCATGTTTTTAAACTTGTTCAAATCTTGGTCAAACTTAGGATTTGACGAAGATTCAAATGGGCGTAAAAATACTTAGAAAAATCATGTACGTATCTACCCCAAACCCTAAACTCTATCTTACGAAGCCAAGCATGAAGAGAAGTGGTTTTGGGTTTCAAACATGGAAATTTCAAAAACCTCCCAAAAGCTTCATTTTAGAGTGACTAAGAAGGATCCATGCTTACCTTTTATTTTCATGTTTTAAACATGTTCAAATCTTGGTCAAACCGTACGTACCTAGGATTTGACCAAGATTCAAATGGGCATAAAAATTCAAAAAAAATGAAAAACCAAAGCACATAGCCTAGCTTCTTATATATGCCATATAGTAAGCACTCAAGCTAGTTGATAAACAAAGTCTAGACATATTCAAACCAGAAAAATCATGTATCTATATACCCCTAACCCTAAACTTTGTCTTAATTATGAAGTCAAGCACGAAGAGAAGTCGTTTTGGGTTTCAAACATGGACATTTCAAAAACCCTCCCAAAAGCTTCATTGTGGTGTGACGTACTAAGAAGGATACATGCTTACATTTTCAACAACCCCCCTAAAAGCTTCATTATAGAGTGACTAAGAAAGGATCCAGTCTGGCGGGCTTACCTTTTATTTTCTTGTTTTAAACTTGTTCAAATCTCGGTCAAACCTAGGATTTGACCAAGATTCAAAATGTGCATCAAAATTTAAAAAAATTAAAAACCAAATTAAAGCACATAGTGTTCTTATGTCATATAGTAAGCATTAAAGTTGATAAACAAGGTCTAGACACATATTCAAACAAGACAAGTCATGTATCTATACCCCTAACCCCTAAACTCTATCTTATGAAGTCAACAACATGAAGAGAAGTGGTTTTGGGTTTCAAACATGGAAATTTCAAAAACCTCCCAAAAGCTTCATTTTAGAGTGACTAATATATATAAGAAGGATACATGCCTGCTTACCACCTTTTCATTTTCATATTTTAAACTTGTTTAAATCCGTGTCAAATTAAACCAAGGATTTGACCAAAAGATTCAAATGGGCATAAAATTTAAAAAAAATCAGAAAAATGAAAAACAAAAGCATATAGTCTTCTTATGTCATATAGTAAGCATTCAAGTTGATAAACAAGGTTTGGACATGCATATTCAAACCTAGGCAAATCATGTATCTATCCCCTAGCCCCTAAACTCTATCTTATGAAGTCAAGCATGAAGAGAAGTGGTTTTGGGTTTCAAACATGAAAATTTCAAGAACATCCCAAAAACTTCATTTTAGAGTGACTAAGAAAGGATACAGGCTTCCCCTTTTCATTTTCATGTTTTATACTTGTTTAAATCTTGGTCAAACCTAGGATTTGACAAAGATTCAAATGTGCATCTATCAAAATAAAAAAATCAGAAAAATTAAAAACCAAAGCACATAGTTTTCTTATGTCATATATAGTTAGCATTAAAGTTGATATAAACAAGGTCTAGATATATTCAAACAAGAAAAATCATGTATCTACCCCTAACCCTAAACTCTGTCTTATGTAGTCAAGCATGAAGAGAAGTGGTTTTGGGTTTCAAACTTGGAAATTTCAAGAACCCCCCAAAAGCTTCATTTTAGATGAGTGACTAAAGGATCCAGGTCGGGCTTACCTTTTATTTTCATGTTTTAAAATTGTTCAAATCTTGGTCAAACTGTACCTAGGATTTGATCAAGATTCAAATGGGCATAAAATTTCAAAAAAATGAAAAACCAAAGCATATAGCCTTCTTATGTCATATAGTAAGCACTCAAGTTGGTAAACAAGGTCTAGACATATTCAAACCAGAAAAATCATGTTTCTACCCCTAGCCCTAAACTTTGTCTTATGAAGTCAAGCACGAAGAGAAGTCGTTTTGGATTTCAAACATGGAAATTTCAAAAACCTTCCCAAAAGCTTCATTTTGGAGTGACTAAGAAGGATACAGGCTTACCTTTTCATTTTCATGTTTTAAACTTGTTTAAATATTGGTTAAGCCTAGGATTTGACCAAGATCAAATGGGCATAAAAATTCAGAAAAAATCAAAAAAAATGAAAACCGAAGCACATAGTATTATTATGTCATATAGTAAGCATTCAAGTTGATAAACAAGGTCTAAACAACAAACTAGACAAATCATGTATCTACCCCTAACCCTAAACTCTGTCTTATGAAGTCAAGCATGAAGAGAAGTGGTTTTGGGTTTCAAACATGGAAATTTCAAAAAACTCCCAAAAGCTTCTCATTTTTGAGTGACTAAGAAGGATTCAGGCTTACCTTTTCATTTTCATGTTTTAAACTTGTTCAAATCTTGGTCAAACTTAGGATTTGACCAAGATTCAAATGTGCATAAAAATTGGGAGGAAGGGTATGAATTACAATTCAAAAAAACAAGGTAACTTAAATACTTGGATGCCCCAAAGATGTGTGGAAGCCCAGAACAATGGCAAAACATGTGCGCACGCTGCATCCAATTCAAGTAGAACACATAGTAGGCATCGATAGTTTGACCTAAATTTGAAATCAAAGAGAAGGTGGTTAGAAAAAATCGAAATTGGCAAAGCAAAGCATGAAATCATAAATTTGTGATGCACTATAGCTATGAAAAGTATAAAACAATGCATACCAAAATGATTTTTTAGAGGAATACTAGTTCAACTTATTTTAATTTTATATTAGTAGCCCAAAATCGAACTAGTAGTTGGATATTTCTGAACTTGATCTGTAGTAGTGGGCAAAACCCTAGTTTAACCTATTTAATCATAGATTCGTAGGTCGATTTTTCTACTTTTTTATTATTACTATGCAGCACATGTGTGTTTGCCCGTCGAGTGAAACTCGGAGGAAGAAGGATCACTCGGAAGGAGAGAAGAAGGGAGAGAATTATGGTGTCTCCCCTTTTTCGGGTGATGATGTTGACTTTTGTGCAGGGTTTGTCAGTGAGCAGGAGGAGCGAGCGAGCGAGCGAGTCGAGCGAGGCCGAGAATGAGAGAGATTTGTTTTTTTTTGTGAGAGGGACAACCGAAGGATCCAGAAGGACCCACATACTTCCAATACGCATCCTGATGCGTCTTCTCTTGACAAAGAAAATGGCTGGGAGTTTGCGTACCTATTGCACGTGACTTGTGCTCACTGAAGTGTGGGACCTCACGCATGGGCACCACACGTAAGTGACAGACCTGTTGATGTAAAAACTCGGTTGATTATTATACTACTACATTTATACAAAGTTTCCTATGGATTCAAGGGTACGAAAGCCAAGTTAAATCATTTACATGACATTATTTTTTCCATGAAGCCAAGTTAACTCATTTATCAATTGGTACATTTTGGAGTGACTAAGAAGGATCCAGGCTTACTTTTTCATTTTCATGTTTTAAACATGTTTAAATCTTGGTCAAACCTATGACTTGACCAAGATTCAAATGGGCATAAAAATTCAAAAAAAAGAAAAACAAAAGCACACCGTCTTCCTATGTCATATATCAAGGTGATAAACAAGGTCTGCCATATTCAAACCACAAAAATCATGTATCTACCCCCTAACCCTAAACAAGGATCCAGGCTTACCCTTTTCATTTTCATGTTTTTAAACTTGTTCAAATCTTGGTCAAACTTAGGATTTGACGAAGATTCAAATGGGCGTAAAAATACTTAGAAAAATCATGTACGTATCTACCCCAAACCCTAAACTCTATCTTACGAAGCCAAGCATGAAGAGAAGTGGTTTTGGGTTTCAAGCATGGAAATTTCAAAAACCTCCCAAAAGCTTCATTTTAGAGTGACTAAGAAGGATCCATGCTTACCTTTTATTTTCATGTTTTAAACATGTTCAAATCTTGGTCAAACCGTACGTACCTAGGATTTGACCAAGATTCAAATGGGCATAAAAATTCAAAAAAAATGAAAAACCAAAGCACATAGCCTAGCTTCTTATATATGCCATATAGTAAGCACTCAAGCTAGTTGATAAACAAAGTCTAGACATATTCAAACCAGAAAAATCATGTATCTATATACCCCTAACCCTAAACTTTGTCTTAATTATGAAGTCAAGCACGAAGAGAAGTCGTTTTGGGTTTCAAACATGGACATTTCAAAAACCCTCCCAAAAGCTTCATTGTGGTGTGACGTACTAAGAAGGATACATGCTTACATTTTCAACAACCCCCCTAAAAGCTTCATTATAGAGTGACTAAGAAAGGATCCAGTCTGGCGGGCTTACCTTTTATTTTCTTGTTTTAAACTTGTTCAAATCTCGGTCAAACCTAGGATTTGACCAAGATTCAAAATGTGCATCAAAATTTAAAAAAATTAAAAACCAAATTAAAGCGCATAGTGTTCTTATGTCATATAGTAAGCATTAAAGTTGATAAACAAGGTCTAGACACATATTCAAACAAGACAAGTCATGTATCTATACCCCTAACCCCTAAACTCTATCTTATGAAGTCAACAACATGAAGAGAAGTGGTTTTGGGTTTCAAACATGGAAATTTCAAAAACCTCCCAAAAGCTTCATTTTAGAGTGACTAATATATATAAGAAGGATACATGCCTGCTTACCACCTTTTCATTTTCATATTTTAAACTTGTTTAAATCCGTGTCAAATTAAACCAAGGATTTGACCAAAAGATTCAAATGGGCATAAAATTTTAAAAAAATCAGAAAAATGAAAAACAAAAGCATATAGTCTTCTTATGTCATATAGTAAGCATTCAAGTTGATAAACAAGGTTTGGACATGCATATTCAAACCTAGGCAAATCATGTATCTATCCCCTAGCCCCTAAACTCTATCTTATGAAGTCAAGCATGAAGAGAAGTGGTTTTGGGTTTCAAACATGAAAATTTCAAGAACATCCCAAAAACTTCATTTTAGAGTGACTAAGAAAGGATACAGGCTTCCCCTTTTCATTTTCATGTTTTATACTTGTTTAAATCTTGGTCAAACCTAGGATTTGACAAAGATTCAAATGTGCATCTATCAAAATAAAAAAATCAGAAAAATTAAAAACCAAAGCACATAGTTTTCTTATGTCATATATAGTTAGCATTAAAGTTGATATAAACAAGGTCTAGATATATTCAAACAAGAAAAATCATGTATCTACCCCTAACCCTAAACTCTGTCTTATGTAGTCAAGCATGAAGAGAAGTGGTTTTGGGTTTCAAACTTGGAAATTTCAAGAACCCCCCAAAAGCTTCATTTTAGAGTGACTAAAGGATCCAGGTCGGGCTTACCTTTTATTTTCATGTTTTAAAATTGTTCAAATCTTGGTCAAACTGTACCTAGGATTTGATCAAGATTCAAATGGGCATAAAATTTCAAAAAAATGAAAAACCAAAGCATATAGCCTTCTTATGTCATATAGTAAGCACTCAAGTTGGTAAACAAGGTCTAGACATATTCAAACCAGAAAAATCATGTTTCTACCCCTAGCCCTAAACTTTGTCTTATGAAGTCAAGCACGAAGAGAAGTCGTTTTGGATTTCAAACATGGAAATTTCAAAAACCTTCCCAAAAGCTTCATTTTGGAGTGACTAAGAAGGATACAGGCTTACCTTTTCATTTTCATGTTTTAAACTTGTTTAAATATTGGTTAAGCCTAGGATTTGACCAAGATCAAATGGGCATAAAAATTCAGAAAAAATCAAAAAAAATGAAAACCGAAGCACATAGTATTATTATGTCATATAGTAAGCATTCAAGTTGATAAACAAGGTCTAAACAACAAACTAGACAAATCATGTATCTACCCCCTAACCCTAAACTCTGTCTTATGAAGTCAAGCATGAAGAGAAGTGGTTTTGGGTTTCAAACATGGAAATTTCAAAAAACTCCCAAAAGCTTCTCATTTTTGAGTGACTAAGAAGGATTCAGGCTTACCTTTTCATTTTCATGTTTTAAACTTGTTCAAATCTTGGTCAAACTTAGGATTTGACCAAGATTCAAATGTGCATAAAAATTGGGAGGAAGGGTATGAATTACAATTCAAAAAAACAAGGTAACTTAAATACTTGGATGCCCCAAAGATGTGTGGAAGCCCAGAACAATGGCAAAACATGTGCGCACGCTGCATCCAATTCAAGTAGAACACATAGTAGGCATCGATAGTTTGACCTAAATTTGAAATCAAAGAGAAGGTGGTTAGAAAAAATCGAAATTGGCAAAGCAAAGCATGAAATCATAAATTTGTGATGCACTATAGCTATGAAAAGTATCAAACAATGCATACCAAAATGATTTTTTAGAGGAATACTAGTTCAACTTATTTTAATTTTATATTAGTAGCCCAAAATCGAACTAGTAGTTGGATATTTCTGAACTTGATCTGTAGTAGTGGGCAAAACCCTAGTTTAACCTATTTAATCATAGATTCGTAGGTCGATTTTTCTACTTTTTTATTATTACTATGCAGCACATGTGTGTTTGCCCGTCGAGTGAAACTCGGAGGAAGAAGGGATCACTCGGAAGGAGAGAAGAAGGGAGAGAATTATGGTGTCTCCCCTTTTTCGGGTGATGATGTTGACTTTTGTGCAGGGTTTGTCAGTGAGCAGGAGCGAGCGAGCGAGCGAGTCGAGCGAGGCCGAGAATGAGAGAGATTTGTTTTTTTTTGTGAGAGGGACAACCGAAGGATCCAGAAGGACCCACATACTTCCAATACGCATCCTGATGCGTCTTCTCTTGACAAAGAAAATGGCTGGGAGTTTGCGTACCTATTGCACGTGACTTGTGCTCACTGAAGTGTGGGACCTCACGCATGGGCACCACACGTAAGTGACAGACCTGTTGATGTAAAAACTCGGTTGATTATTATACTACTACATTTATACAAAGTTTCCTATGGATTCAAGGGTACGAAAGCCAAGTTAAATCATTTACATGACATTATTTTTTCCATGAAGCCAAGTTAACTCATTTATCAATTGGTACATTTTGGAGTGACTAAGAAGGATCCAGGCTTACTTTTTCATTTTCATGTTTTAAACATGTTTAAATCTTGGTCAAACCTATGACTTGACCAAGATTCAAATGGGCATAAAAATTCAAAAAAAAAAAAACAAAAGCACACCGTCTTCCTATGTCATATATCAAGGTGATAAACAAGGTCTGCCATATTCAAACCACAAAAATCATGTATCTACCCCCTAACCCTAAACAAGGATCCAGGCTTACCCTTTTCATTTTCATGTTTTTAAACTTGTTCAAATCTTGGTCAAACTTAGGATTTGACGAAGATTCAAATGGGCGTAAAAATACTTAGAAAAATCATGTACGTATCTACCCCAAACCCTAAACTCTATCTTACGAAGCCAAGCATGAAGAGAAGTGGTTTTGGGTTTCAAGCATGGAAATTTCAAAAACCTCCCAAAAGCTTCATTTTAGAGTGACTAAGAAGGATCCATGCTTACCTTTTATTTTCATGTTTTAAACATGTTCAAATCTTGGTCAAACCGTACGTACCTAGGATTTGACCAAGATTCAAATGGGCATAAAAATTCAAAAAAAATGAAAAACCAAAGCACATAGCCTAGCTTCTTATATATGCCATATAGTAAGCACTCAAGCTAGTTGATAAACAAAGTCTAGACATATTCAAACCAGAAAAATCATGTATCTATATACCCCTAACCCTAAACTTTGTCTTAATTATGAAGTCAAGCACGAAGAGAAGTCGTTTTGGGTTTCAAACATGGACATTTCAAAAACCCTCCCAAAAGCTTCATTGTGGTGTGACGTACTAAGAAGGATACATGCTTACATTTTCAACAACCCCCCTAAAAGCTTCATTATAGAGTGACTAAGAAAGGATCCAGTCTGGCGGGCTTACCTTTTATTTTCTTGTTTTAAACTTGTTCAAATCTCGGTCAAACCTAGGATTTGACCAAGATTCAAAATGTGCATCAAAATTTAAAAAAATTAAAAACCAAATTAAAGCGCATAGTGTTCTTATGTCATATAGTAAGCATTAAAGTTGATAAACAAGGTCTAGACACATATTCAAACAAGACAAGTCATGTATATATACCCCTAACCCCTAAACTCTATCTTATGAAGTCAACAACATGAAGAGAAGTGGTTTTGGGTTTCAAACATGGAAATTTCAAAAACCTCCCAAAAGCTTCATTTTAGAGTGACTAATATATACTAGCACAATACCCGTGCTACGCTACGGGTTATACATATACTACATCCGACCTCAATGTCTCGTCACCGAGAGGACAGAGTTTCGCCTATATATGCTTGCCTGGTATTGAATCCAGTGGCGGAGCCAGCATGTACTGGTTGGGTTCAGATGAACCCAATAGATATGAAGTAATCCAGGCTAAACTCTAGTAGCACTTAGTTTGACCCTTTAGTTTTAGATAGATGAACCCAATTCTGAATTCTACTGGCTTCGCCCCTGGTTGAATATATTATGTTATACACACATAATCCAACATGCCATGTAATACCAATGTTATTTCTCATTTCTCAAATATAAAAGTTCGGATCTGCGGATATATAACAAGATCAATTTACATGAAATGGTCACACTTAGGTTGCCACTTCACATACCACTCCATGCCATTTGACCACTCTACAATTATGTGGAGCACCACCAACGAAGGAAGCATTTTACAAGGTGGAATTGATGACAATGTGTAATACTCAACATATTATGTCCCTGCAACAAAAGTTCACCGAATTTGCCAAATTCCTTATATTCTAGAAATAAGCTTCTTCCAAGTCGAATCGTGCATGATGTTGATGTTGCCACGGAATGAGTTAACGAAGCCGATAAGGTGAACAACCTCCTCCGACGGATACAACCTTGGAAGTGCCCATTTTCTCATCATTCTGCTCTTCTCCTAATCGCACCTACCTACCCTCCAATTTCGATCAAGCCAATGGTTGTAAGCGATGGACATGCTTGCGGAAGAACTACCGCGACAAGCACGGCGCAGCACTTTGGAAGTCCAAATCGCCCATCTGGTCGCGACCTTGTCGCACGGTCGAGCTCGTCATCGATGATCGATCAGGAGGCGCGCCCGACGCTGCGGCGCCTCGGGGATGTTTGCTCGAGCTCGTCGTCCATTAGGAGGCTCGCTGCCGGGCCATTGTGGCGCGATAGAACTCTCCATTGATCAGGTTCTTCCCGGCGGCCTGCCTATGCTCCTCTATTTGATTCGATGGGTCTGCGCTAGTCGCTGGGTGCGGCGTGGAAGTTTTCCTTTTCTACCGCCGATCGCGTTGTAGGCCTGGGACGAACGACGAAAACTCGACCTGGCATCTCGAGGATGTTTGCTCGAGCTCGTCATCCATCACAGGAGGCTCGCTGCCAGGCCATTGTGGCGCGGTCGAACTCTCCATCGATCAGGTTCTTCCGGGCGGCCTGTCTCTGCTCCTCTAGTTTATTCGATGGGTCTGCGCGACACTGGGTGCGGCGTGGCAGTTTTCCTCTTCTACCGCGGATCGCGTCGCCGGACTGGAATCGCGGGGAAGTGCCGTCGAAAGACAGCCATCGTCGCTGCCTCTACATCCCTTTACCTCCGGTACTGTAAATTGTTGCCGCGCCAAGAGTTATCCAAGGCTGGAGACCTAACCAATCTATCTCTCTTGATGCGATGCAAAATACGCAACGAGCTGAGCACGAACCAATCTCTCTCTCTCTCGATGCCATATATGCAAAATACGCAACGAGCTGAGAACGTATATATGTAGAGCTACGATGCAGGCAATCCTTGTTAGCTACGGTGTTTTGATTCGGTTGGGACTCTGTTTGATTGACGTACGTGTGAAGCTAGCTACAGCGAGAGCTCGCGGGACCGGCTGGTTTTTCCTTAACTCGCTGGTTTTCCTTCATCATGTAGCCGGTTTTCTAGGTTTCCCGTGTTGGATCGCTGGATTGCAAGGGAGGGACAATGGTTTTTTTTTGACGTACCAAAAGGTTTTTTAACGTACGGACACCACCTATTCCCGTTTAATAGTAAAGATAAGAAGGATCCATGCCTGCTTACCACCTTTTCATTTTCATATTTTAAACTTGTTTAAATCCGTGTCAAATTAAACCAAGGATTTGACCAAAAGATTCAAATGGGCATAAAATTTTAAAAAAATCAGAAAAATGAAAAACAAAAGCATATAGTCTTCTTATGTCATATAGTAAGCATTCAAGTTGATAAACAAGGTTTGGACATGCATATTCAAACCTAGGCAAATCATGTATCTATCCCCTAGCCCCTAAACTCTATCTTATGAAGTCAAGCATGAAGAGAAGTGGTTTTGGGTTTCAAACATGAAAATTTCAAGAACATCCCAAAAACTTCATTTTAGAGTGACTAAGAAAGGATACAGGCTTCCCCTTTTCATTTTCATGTTTTATACTTGTTTAAATCTTGGTCAAACCTAGGATTTGACAAAGATTCAAATGTGCATCTATCAAAATAAAAAAATCAGAAAAATTAAAAACCAAAGCACATAGTTTTCTTATGTCATATATAGTTAGCATTAAAGTTGATATAAACAAGGTCTAGATATATTCAAACAAGAAAAATCATGTATCTACCCCTAACCCTAAACTCTGTCTTATGTAGTCAAGCATGAAGAGAAGTGGTTTTGGGTTTCAAACTTGGAAATTTCAAGAACCCCCCAAAAGCTTCATTTTAGATGAGTGACTAAAGGATCCAGGTCGGGCTTACCTTTTATTTTCATGTTTTAAAATTGTTCAAATCTTGGTCAAACTGTACCTAGGATTTGATCAAGATTCAAATGGGCATAAAATTTCAAAAAAAATGAAAAACCAAAGCATATAGCCTTCTTATGTCATATAGTAAGCACTCAAGTTGGTAAACAAGGTCTAGACATATTCAAACCAGAAAAATCATGTTTCTACCCCTAGCCCTAAACTTTGTCTTATGAAGTCAAGCACGAAGAGAAGTCGTTTTGGATTTCAAACATGGAAATTTCAAAAACCTTCCCAAAAGCTTCATTTTGGAGTGACTAAGAAGGATACAGGCTTACCTTTTCATTTTCATGTTTTAAACTTGTTTAAATATTGGTTAAGCCTAGGATTTGACCAAGATCAAATGGGCATAAAAATTTCAAAAAAAATGAAAACCAAAGCACATAGTATTATTATGTCATATAGTAAGCATTCAAGTTGATAAACAAGGTCTAAACAACAAACTAGACAAATCATGTATCTACCCCCTAACCCTAAACTCTGTCTTATGAAGTCAAGCATGAAGAGAAGTGGTTTTGGGTTTCAAACATGGAAATTTCAAAAAACTCCCAAAAGCTTCTCATTTTTGAGTGACTAAGAAGGATTCAGGCTTACCTTTTCATTTTCATGTTTTAAACTTGTTCAAATCTTGGTCAAACTTAGGATTTGACCAAGATTCAAATGTGCATAAAAATTGGGAGGAAGGGTATGAATTACAATTCAAAAAAAACAAGGTAACTTAAATACTTGGATGCCCCAAAGATGTGTGGAAGCCCAGAACAATGGCAAAACATGTGCGCACGCTGCATCCAATTCAAGTAGAACACATAGTAGGCATCGATAGTTTGACCTAAATTTGAAATCAAAGAGAAGGTGGTTAGAAAAAATCGAAATTGGCAAAGCAAAGCATGAAATCATAAATTTGTGATGCACTATAGCTATGAAAAGTATCAAACAATGCATACCAAAATGATTTTTTAGAGGAATACTAGTTCAACTTATTTTAATTTTATATTAGTAGCCCAAAATCGAACTAGTAGTTGGATATTTCTGAACTTGATCTGTAGTAGTGGGCAAAACCCTAGTTTAACCTATTTAATCATAGATTCGTAGGTCGATTTTTCTACTTTTTTATTATTACTATGCAGCACATGTGTGTTTGCCCGTCGAGTGAAACTCGGAGGAAGAAGGGATCACTCGGAAGGAGAGAAGAAGGGAGAGAATTATGGTGTCTCCCCTTTTTCGGGTGATGATGTTGACTTTTGTGCAGGGTTTGTCAGTGAGCAGGAGCGAGCGAGCGAGCGAGCGAGTCGAGCGAGGCCGAGAATGAGAGAGATTTGTTTTTTTTTGTGAGAGGGACAACCGAAGGATCCAGAAGGACCCACATACTTCCAATACGCATCCTGATGCGTCTTCTCTTGACAAAGAAAATGGCTGGGAGTTTGCGTACCTATTGCACGTGACTTGTGCTCACTGAAGTGTGGGACCTCACGCATGGGCACCACACGTAAGTGACAGACCTGTTGATGTAAAAACTCGGTTGATTATTATACTACTACATTTATACAAAGTTTCCTATGGATTCAAGGGTACGAAAGCCAAGTTAAATCATTTACATGACATTATTTTTTCCATGAAGCCAAGTTAACTCATTTATCAATTGGTACATTTTGGAGTGACTAAGAAGGATCCAGGCTTACTTTTTCATTTTCATGTTTTAAACATGTTTAAATCTTGGTCAAACCTATGACTTGACCAAGATTCAAATGGGCATAAAAATTCAAAAAAAAGAAAAACAAAAGCACACCGTCTTCCTATGTCATATATCAAGGTGATAAACAAGGTCTGCCATATTCAAACCACAAAAATCATGTATCTACCCCCTAACCCTAAACAAGGATCCAGGCTTACCCTTTTCATTTTCATGTTTTTAAACTTGTTCAAATCTTGGTCAAACTTAGGATTTGACGAAGATTCAAATGGGCGTAAAAATACTTAGAAAAATCATGTACGTATCTACCCCAAACCCTAAACTCTATCTTACGAAGCCAAGCATGAAGAGAAGTGGTTTTGGGTTTCAAACATGGAAATTTCAAAAACCTCCCAAAAGCTTCATTTTAGAGTGACTAAGAAGGATCCATGCTTACCTTTTATTTTCATGTTTTAAACATGTTCAAATCTTGGTCAAACCGTACGTACCTAGGATTTGACCAAGATTCAAATGGGCATAAAAATTCAAAAAAAAATGAAAAACCAAAGCACATAGCCTAGCTTCTTATATATGCCATATAGTAAGCACTCAAGCTAGTTGATAAACAAAGTCTAGACATATTCAAACCAGAAAAATCATGTATCTATATACCCCTAACCCTAAACTTTGTCTTAATTATGAAGTCAAGCACGAAGAGAAGTCGTTTTGGGTTTCAAACATGGACATTTCAAAAACCCTCCCAAAAGCTTCATTGTGGTGTGACGTACTAAGAAGGATACATGCTTACATTTTCAACAACCCCCCTAAAAGCTTCATTATAGAGTGACTAAGAAAGGATCCAGTCTGGCGGGCTTACCTTTTATTTTCTTGTTTTAAACTTGTTCAAATCTCGGTCAAACCTAGGATTTGACCAAGATTCAAAATGTGCATCAAAATTTAAAAAAATTAAAAACCAAATTAAAGCGCATAGTGTTCTTATGTCATATAGTAAGCATTAAAGTTGATAAACAAGGTCTAGACACATATTCAAACAAGACAAGTCATGTATATATACCCCTAACCCCTAAACTCTATCTTATGAAGTCAACAACATGAAGAGAAGTGGTTTTGGGTTTCAAACATGGAAATTTCAAAACCTCCCAAAAGCTTCATTTTAGAGTGACTAATATATACTAGCACAATATAACTACTGCGGGTTATACATATACTACATCCGACCTCAATGTCTCGTCACCAGAGGACAGAGTTTCGCCTATATATGCTTGCACGGTATTGAATCCGGCGGAGCCAAGATAATGGTTGGGTTGATGAACCCAATAGATATGAAGTAATCCAGCTAAACTCTAGTAGCACTTAGTTTGACCCTTTAGTTTTAGATAGATGAACCCAATTGAATTCTACTGCTTCGCCCCGGTTGAATATATTATGTTATACACACATAATCCAACATGCCATGTAATACCAATGTTATTTCTCATTTCTCAAATATAAAAGTTCGATCTCGGATATATAACAAGATCAATTTACATGAAATGGTCACACTTAGGTTGCCACTTCACATACCACTCCATGCCATTTGACCACTCTACAATTATGTGGAGCACCACCAACGAAGGAAGCATTTTACAAGGTGGAATTGATGACAATGTGTAATACTCAACATATTATGTCCTGCAACAAAAAGTTCACCGAATTTGCAGAAGCCAAATTCCTTATATTCTAGAAATAAGCTTCTTCCAGAAGTCGAATCGTGCATGATGTTGATGTTGCCACGGAATGAGTTAACGAAGCCAGATAAGGTGAACAACCTCCTCCTCGACGGATACAACCTTGGAAGTGCCCATTTTCTTTCATCATCACCTCTTTTCTCTCCTAATCGCACCTACCTACCCTCCAATTTCGACTGCTCAATGGCTGTGGCGGCAGACGCATGGACATGCTTGCGGAAGAACTACCGCGACAAGCACGGCGCGGCACTTTTGGAAGTCCAAATCGCCCATCTGGTCGCGACCTTGTCGCACGGTCGAGCTCGTCATCGATGATCGATCAGGAGGCGCGCGGCCTAGACGCTGCGGCGCCTCGGGGATGTTTGCTCGAGCTCGTCGTCCATTAGGAGGCTCGCTGCCGGGCCATTGTGGCGCGATAGAACTCTCCATTGATCAGGTTCTTCCGGCGGCCTGCCTATGCTCCTCTATTTGATTCGATGGGTCTGCGCTAGTCGCCGGGTGCGGCGTGGAAGCCTTTTCTACCGCCGATCGCGTTGTAGGCCTGGGAAGAACGACGAAAACTCGACCTGGCATCTCTAGGATGTTTGCTCGAGCTCGTCATCCATCACAGGAGGCTCGCTGCCAGGCCATTGTGGCGCGGTCGAACTCTCCATCGATCAGGTTCTTCCGGCGGCTCGCTCCTCTCTAGTTTATTCGATGGGTCTGCGCGACACTGGGTGCGGCGTGGCAGTTTCCTCTACCGCGGATCGCGTCGCCGGACTGGAATCGCGGGGAAGTGCCGTCGAAAGACAGCCATCGTCGCTGCCTCTACATCCCTTTACCTCCGGTACTGTAAATTGTTGCCGCGCCAAGAGTTATCCAAGCTGGAGACCTAACCAATCTATCTCTCTTGATGCGATGCAAAATACGCAACGAGCTGAGCACGAACCAATCTCTCTCTCTCTCGATGCCATATATGCAAAATACGCAACGAGCTGAGAACGTATATATGTAGAGCTACGATGCAGGCAATCCTTGTTAGCTACGGTGTTTTGATTCGGTTGGGACTCTGTTTGATTGACGTACGTGTGAAGCTAGCTACAGCGAGAGCTCGCGGGACCGGCTGGTTTTTCCTTAACTCGCTGGTTTTCCTTCATCATGTAGCCGGTTTTCTAGGTTTCCCGTGTTGGATCGCTGGATTGCAAGGGAGGGACAATGGTTTTTTTTTGACGTACCAAAAGTTTTTAACGTACGGACACCACCTATTCCCGTTTAATAGTAAAGATAAGAAGGATCCATGCCGCTACCACCTTTTCATTTTCATATTTTAAACTTGTTTAAATCCGTGTCAAATTAAACCAAGGATTTGACCAAAAGATTCAAATGGGCATAAAATTTTAAAAAAAATCAGAAAAATGAAAAACAAAAGCATATAGTCTTCTTATGTCATATAGTAAGCATTCAAGTTGATAAACAAGGTTTGGACATGCATATTCAAACCTAGGCAAATCATGTATCTATCCCCTAGCCCCTAAACTCTATCTTATGAAGTCAAGCATGAAGAGAAGTGGTTTTGGGTTTCAAACATGAAAATTTCAAGAACATCCCAAAAACTTCATTTTAGAGTGACTAAGAAAGGATACAGGCTTCCCCTTTTCATTTTCATGTTTTATACTTGTTTAAATCTTGGTCAAACCTAGGATTTGACAAAGATTCAAATGTGCATCTATCAAAATAAAAAAATCAGAAAAATTAAAAACCAAAGCACATAGTTTTCTTATGTCATATATAGTTAGCATTAAAGTTGATATAAACAAGGTCTAGATATATTCAAACAAGAAAAATCATGTATCTACCCCTAACCCTAAACTCTGTCTTATGTAGTCAAGCATGAAGAGAAGTGGTTTTGGGTTTCAAACTTGGAAATTTCAAGAACCCCCCAAAAGCTTCATTTTAGAGTGACTAAAGGATCCAGGTCGGGCTTACCTTTTATTTTCATGTTTTAAAATTGTTCAAATCTTGGTCAAACTGTACCTAGGATTTGATCAAGATTCAAATGGGCATAAAATTTCAAAAAAAATGAAAAACCAAAGCATATAGCCTTCTTATGTCATATAGTAAGCACTCAAGTTGGTAAACAAGGTCTAGACATATTCAAACCAGAAAAATCATGTTTCTACCCCTAGCCCTAAACTTTGTCTTATGAAGTCAAGCACGAAGAGAAGTCGTTTTGGATTTCAAACATGGAAATTTCAAAAACCTTCCCAAAAGCTTCATTTTGGAGTGACTAAGAAGGATACAGGCTTACCTTTTCATTTTCATGTTTTAAACTTGTTTAAATATTGGTTAAGCCTAGGATTTGACCAAGATCAAATGGGCATAAAAATTCAGAAAAAATCAAAAAAATGAAAACCGAAGCACATAGTATTATTATGTCATATAGTAAGCATTCAAGTTGATAAACAAGGTCTAAACAACGAACTAGACAAATCATGTATCTACCCCCTAACCCTAAACTCTTATGAAGTCAAGCATGAAGAGAAGTGGTTTTGGGTTTCAAACATGGAAATTTCAAAAAACTCCCAAAAGCTTCTCATTTTTGAGTGACTAAGAAGGATTCAGGCTTACCTTTTCATTTTCATGTTTTAAACTTGTTCAAATCTTGGTCAAACTTAGGATTTGACCAAGATTCAAATGTGCATAAAAATTGGGAGGAAGGGTATGAATTACAATTCAAAAAAAACAAGGTAACTTAAATACTTGGATGCCCCAAAGATGTGTGGAAGCCCAGAACAATGGCAAAACATGTGCGCACGCTGCATCCAATTCAAGTAGAACACATAGTAGGCATCGATAGTTTGACCTAAATTTGAAATCAAAGAGAAGGTGGTTAGAAAAAATCGAAATTGGCAAAGCAAAGCATGAAATCATAAATTTGTGATGCACGTACTATAGCTATGAAAAGTATCAAACAATGCATACCAAAATGATTTTTTAGAGGAATACTAGTTCAACTTATTTTAATTTTATATTAGTAGCCCAAAATCGAACTAGTAGTTGGTAAACAAGGTCTAAACAACAAACTAGACAAATCATGTATTTACCCCCTAACCCTAAACTCTGTCTTATGAAGTCAAGCATGAAGAGAAGTGGTTTTGGGTTTCAAACTTGGAAATTTCAAGAACCCCCCAAAAGCTTCATTTTAGAGTGACTAAGAAGGATCCATGCTTACCTTTTCATTTTCATGTTTTAAACTTGTTTACATCTTGGTCATAGCTAGTGTATTTGACCAAGATTCAAATGGGCATAAAATTTAAAAAAAAATGAAAAACCAAAGTACATAGTCTTCTTATGTCATATAGTAAGCATTCAAGCTGATAAACAAGGTCTAGACATATTCAAACCAAACAAATCATGTATCTACCCCCTAACCCCTAAACTTTATCTTATGAAGCCAAGCATGAAGAGAAGTGGTTCTTGGTTTCAAACATGGAAATATCAAAAACCTCCCAAAAGCTTCATTTTAGAGTGACTAAGAAGTATCCATGCTTACCTTTTCATTTTCATATTTTAAACTTGTTTAAATCATTGTCAAACCTAGGATTATACCAAGATACAAATATGGGCACAAAACCCTCTTAGCCAAAATCAACTACGAGCAAGATTTTCTGTATTGTAGATGCCCCAATTGACTCTCATCCCCAATGTAGTCTTTTTTATGTCAGTATAGACTTCTTTACTGGATGTATACTATCGTACATGGCATGCATTTGCCTAATGAGCAGCATTGTTTAGCCGTTCTAGCCAACCCGATCAATCTGTCAAGCTTCATGCACGAGATGCCATGTTTATGGCCCTTTTGTTGTGGCTTTTTTTGGCTTTTGGCTTTGGCAAAAGCCAAAAAAAGCACGTAAATAGGTGCTTTTTTGGGCTTTTGGATTTTGGAAGCCAAGAACAAAGATTCTATTCTTTTGGCTTCCAAAATCCAAAAGCCCAAAAAGCACCTATTTAGGTGCTTTTTTTGGCTTTTGCCAAAGCCAAAATAAGCCACAACAAAAGGGTAATTTACTCCCTCGCTCCGGTGATCCGATCCATATTTCTTGGTGCTAAAAAGAATGTGAATCGGAGGGAGTACTTTTCTTAGATAGTACTATATCAGTTCAAAAAAAAGTACAGTACTACTACATCACAAATGCATCAAAAGAGTACTACTGTACATCACAAGACCACGACAGTTGTATAGTATAGAGTTTAATGCTGAACTTTAAACAGGACCAGGAGCATCAGGGCCAGCAGCAGGGGCGTTGACCGGCAACAAACCAGGCAAAAGACGTAAGGAAGAGGCCATATGCTGCGTGCTTGGCCTTGATTGCAGGGTGGTGATTCTTCGCCGCTCGCCATGTATTCACGCCGTACCAGTTCCGCGTCGCCCGCGAGCGGATCGAAGCGATCCCGCGCGCCGGACACGCTCGAGGAGGCGTGGCGGCTCCAGTGCAAGCAGTCCGCCGCCGGGAGTCGGCGCGCGGCGTGCAGGTACAGAGGCTCCCTGTACATGCCGTCGTCGCTCCGCGAGTTCGCCCCGGGCGGGCTCTGGTACAAGGCGGATCCGCCGCTCAAACCGATGAGCGGCCCCGTCTTCAACAAATGGCGCGCCGACCGGGAGAGGAACCGCCGGTCGAAGGCGGCGTGGGAGGCGAGCACCAGCGGCGGATTCGCGCCGCCAGCCGGCGAGGAGGCGGAGGAGGCGGAGGAAGGGGAAGACCCCCTCTTCTTGAAGGCGCTGGCCGCGTCCCTCAAGGACGATGCCGACAAGAAGAGGGCGGAGGAAGAAGACAAGGCGGCGGCCATCGCCGCCGTGAAGGAGAAGGAGGCGCGGGATGCGGAGGAGAACGCGACCATCATCTTCCTCGACGACTAGATAGGTTAGAAGTCGCGATAAGGATCGCGCAATTCTGTATGTATGATCCGTATGTATGATCAACTATGAATTATGAACAATGAACTATCAAACCAAACCACATAGTTTTTTTATGTCATATAGTAAGAATTCAAGTTGATAAAACAAGGTCTAGACATATTCAAACTAGACAAATCACGTATATCTACCCCTAACCCTAAACTCTGTCTTATGAAGTAAAGCATGAAGAGAACTGGTTTTGGGTTTCAAACATGGAAATTTCAAAAACCTTCCCAAAAGCTTCATTTTGGAGTGACTAAGAAGGATGCAGGCTTACCTTTTCATTTTCATGTCTTAAACATGTTTAAATCTTGGTTAAACCTAGGATTTGACCAAGATCAAATGTGCAAAAAAATCAGAAAAAATCAAAAAAATGAAAACTAAAGCACATAGTATTCTTATGTCATATAGTAAGCATTCAAGTTGATAAACAAGGTCTAAACATATTCAAACCAGACAAATCATGTATCTACCCACTAACCCTAAATTCTGTCTTATGAAGTCGATCAAGCATGAAGAGAAGTGGTTTTGGGTTTCAAACATGGAAATTTCAAAAACCTCCCAAAAGCTTCATTTTAGAGTTACTAAGAAGGATCCATGCTTACCTTTTATTTTCATGTTTTAAACATGTTCAAATCTTGGTCAAACCGTACCTAGGATTTGACCAAGATTCAAATGGGTATAAAAATTCAAAAAAACTGAAAAACCAAAGCACATAGCCTTCTTATGTCATATATAGTAAGCACTCAAGTTGGTAAACAAGGTCTAGAGATATTCAAACCAGAAAAATCTTGTATCTACCCCTAACCCTAAACTTTGTCTTATGAAGTCAAGCACGAAGAGAAGTCGTTTTGGATTTCAAACATGGAAATTTCAAAAACCTTCCCAAAAGCCTCATTTTGGAGTGACTAAGAAGGATGCAGGCTTACCTTTTCATTTTCATGTTTTAAACTTGTTTAAACCTTGGTTAAACCTAGGATTTGACCAAGATCAAATGGGCATAAAAATTCAGAAAAAATCAAAAAATGAAAACCAAAGCACATAGTATTCTTATGTCATATATTAAGCATTCAAGTTGATAAACAAGGTCAAGACATATTCAAACCAGACAAATCATGTATCTACCCTAACCCTAAACTCTGTCTTATGAAGTCAAGCATGAAGAGACGTGGTTTTGGGTTTCAAACATGGAAATTTCAAGAACCCCCCAAAAGCTTCAATTTAGAGTGACTAAGAAGGATCCAGGTCGAGCTTATACCTTTTATTTTTATGTTTTAAACTTGTTCAAATCTTGGTCAAACCTAGGATTTGACCAAGATTCAAATGGGTATAAAAAAATGAAAAACCAAAGCACATAGCCTTCTTATGTCATATAATAAGCACTCAAGTTGATAAACAAGGTCTAGACATATTCAAACCAGAAAAATCATGTATCTACCCCTAACCCTAAACTTTGTCTTATGAAGTCAAGCACGAAGAGAAGTCGTTTTTGGGTTTCAATCATGGAAATTTCAAAAACCTTCCCAAAAACTTCATTTTGGAGTGACTAAGAAGGATGCAGGCTTAGCTTTTCATTTTCATATTTTAAACATGTTTAAATCTTGGTCAAACCTATGATTTGACCAAGATTCAAATGGGCATAAAAATACTTAGAAAAATCATGTACGTATCTACCCCTAACCCTAAAATCTATCTTACGAAGTCAAGCATGAAGAGAAGTGGTTTTGGGTTTCAAACACATGGAAATTTCAAAAACCTCCCAAAAGCTTCATTTCAGAGTGACTAAGAAGGATCCAGACCGGGCTTACATTTTATTTTCATATTTTAAACTTGTTCAAATCTTGGTCAAACCGTACCTAGGAATTGACCAAGATTCAAAAAAAAATGAAAAACCAAAGCACATAGCCTTCTTATGTCATATAGTAAGCACTCAAGTTGATAAACAAGGTCTAGTCATATTCAAACCAGAAAAATCATGTATCTACCCCTAAGCCTGAACTTTGTCTTATGAAGTCAATCACGAAGAGAAGTCGTTTTGGGTTTCAAACATGGAAATTTCAAATACCTTCCCAAAAGCTTAATTTTGGAGTGACTAAGAAGGATGCAGGCTTACCTTTTCATTTCCATGTTTTAAACATGTTTAAATAAGGATGCGTGATTCTGAAACCTCATACACATTGTTGCAAAAGTAATTACATCACCTAAACAATACTACCAGTTCATAATTCTAAACTTATGTACAATCTTGGAAACATATAACGCCAGCCTAGTTCACCAATTATCATCATCCCTCTTGATGCGCTTGCCGGTGCCGCTTGTACCTGCCTCCCATGGGTTGGCAGTCCAAGTTCTGCACTCGTTCGCACTTCGTGTGTCGGGAATCCTTGTTGGAGCTTCCCAACCAGATACAGGCCCTGCCCTTGCTAGCTCACCACATCCAGCCGTTGCCCTAGCTTGCTCACCATGTGAACCGCCATCCCACGGAGACCCCGAAGTAGGCTCGCACGGGTCCTTTATCCATGGTGGCATTTTCTTCGGATCAAATGGTATGTTGTGCCTAAAGCAATAAGATACAAATTCCCAGTAGGTTGTCCCGACACACTGCTTCTTCTCGTCGCGCCAGGCAGGGGGAAGAGCGGCCAACCTAGCCGCTTCCTTGCAATCCGGGCAAACCACTTCCCTTGGAATTGGTTGTGCTTGACGCTGCCCATCATTGATTTTTTTGAGTCGCCTGTACAACTCAAAACTGACATACCCATCAATCGCAGCATACCTCAAGTTTACTTCAGGCAATGGCATGCACTCCCATTGATCGTGGCTGCTAGTAGGGAACTTGGTCTTCATGTCTTTGTAAGATGGGTCAATGATGGCGGCTGCCAAATCACCCATGCCAGTCCTATTGCCAGGACCATTGAAATTGATCATATCCTGAATGTCAATCCAATTATGTTTAGGAATTTTAATGCCATCTCTAGCAAACCTGCTAGAGTCACCCCTGATGTCAACAGTTGTGAAACAAATTCCTTTATGTTGAAGGAATTCTTGCAGTGCCAGATTATCAGGACTCCTGCATGTTAACACAAATCAATCTTGTAAGATCGTATATGCTGAAATAGTACACATATTTTTCTTCCAGTAAACTGTATACTTGTTGCAGTGAAACAATGATTTTGCATCAGTGATACACATCAAAATAACATGAATTATTGTTGCGACTATATGATCTAATTATTTAAGTGTCAAGTTAAGATTCAGTTACTATATGTTAATATCTTGACATCCATGCCGATTATCGGTGAGTATGAGTACATGAAATTTGTGCAAATTTTGAGTACCAAAATCATGAAACTAGATATCGTGGTCAATCCAAAAAAATTATACAAGTATGTTGGATATTACGTTCCAGACCACATTTTTCATACAAGTTAGTTTGTTCGTGTTTTCATACAAGTTAGAACCTAGTCTATGTCGAAATAAAAAAGCAGATCCAAGATAAAGGAAGAGTTTCTATATTAAAAAACAAAAGGATAAAGGAAGGCATGTGAAGAACATACCTGCAGAAATGGTACACCAGGACGTGGTCGTCCATGGCCAACTGAACGACGGCGGTACTTACTTGGTCCGCAGTGTATTCTAGGTCGAGGCCGACGAACCTGGACCTGTCCTCTAGTAGCTTTTGTTCGTACATCTTGAGGGTGTGCTCGAGAACGGAAGGGTCATTCGTGTAGACCACGTTCACCTTGGTCGTCCCATGGGGAACGACGCTCCTCTTTAGCGTAAACAGGCCGCCGTCGGCCATGGCAGCGCTGAAGCACGTCGAACTGATCGGAGGGATTGAGGGGGAGGGAGGGAGAGCAACTGCAAACAATGGGGTTTTTTGGAACTTGCCGAAATGCAGGGGAGAACGAACCGCCAGGGGTTGTTTAGTGGGGACAGATGGGAATAATACTGCGATGAGGTTGAGGAATTAACTCCAACCGCCATTTAAATCTAGTACTCCCTATAGTCAGTTGATAGGAAATGGACGGGCAAGATTGATTCTAGGGAGGCGAACCCCAGTATTTTCCCAATTTATTTGAGTTGTAATATAACCATCGTTAATACTTGAATTGAAAAATATTTACAAAATTAATTTATTATATACTACATGATGAGATAATCCAACAAACCATGGAAATGCATGGCCATCCAACCATGTCACCCTCTTGTGAAAATTGTATAGGTGGTAGTGTGCGCAATACACGCGGTAGCCACTTCACAAATACATCCTTTTAATTTTGCCCCCCTTAATTCGGCCAATAAAAATGAAAAGACTTTATGTGGAAAACCAAAAAAACTGTATTTGGCAAAGTATAGTCGAAAATAAGAAGTTTTTCATTGATCTCTTAAAAAAGGGGTCATGATTCGAAAGTTCGCCATGCATGGTTCTTGCGGTAACCAAGCTAGCTCACCCATGTGGCAAGAAGCGAATCAATGTCCAACATGCATGGTTCCAAAAATATATATTTACAGAATGATTCTGCTTCTCAAGAATATTTGCATGCCATCATGTTTGTTATTTTTCCTAGATAAAAGTAGTAATTGGTGACTTCGTGATTGCCTTGCTTGCTGATTTCAATAAGTTTGAACCTCATTTTGGCTTTATTTCAAATTTAGGCAAAAACTTCTTGGCAATCGACTTTGTGAGCTACTATACTTGGATGCAACCCACATTTTCGTTGGCTAATGTTTTCTGATTCCACAACAATAGGGCACATCCCTATATCATCCCAAATTTTGAATTCTTTTTAGTTTGGTTGATGACCACCATTCATATCCGAACTTAATTAATTGGAGTACACATGATGGTTTCATGGTAAGCTAGTTTGACAAATTAGCCTTCGAAATGGCGATTCGCCTACCATGCATGCATGTTTGGCCTACCCGTGAAATTTTGATTTGTGGTATTGTGCACACACGTACTGCACATGATAGCGAATAAACAAAACACATATTCGGACCCCTTTGGCCAGCAAGGGCATGTTTGGTTCCTAGCCACAATTTGTCAAGAAGCCAAAATTTGGCAGCCATGCATATAGTTTATTTGGCATGTGTTTGTTTTTTGCCACAATTTGGCTTATCACACTTCATTGCATGTATATATGGTCCATTTGTCATAGACTCAACTTTTTTTTACAAAGTTTTGACAAAGTTTGGCTTTAATATTTTAAGCCACAATTTGGTGGCTAGCCATACTAGCTTTTTTTTTGGCTAACCACACTTTGGCTTTGGAAAAATGTGGCTACCAAACATGGGTCCTAATAAAAAGAAAACAACACACTAATGTGTGGTAAACCAAAAATCCCTACTTTGCAAAGTTGCATATGTGCAAAAGGGGGGCAATGCATGCATTATTCAGAAGTTGATTGTGGTTTTCGTAGTGTAACCAATTAATTAAGCTTACATATGGGAAGAGGCTAGCGAGGCGAACTCAAGCAGCTATGGTTCCAATGTTGTCAAGTTTGAAGTGGACACTGCATGAAGCTTGCTCAAATTAATGGGTAGAAAGCCAAAAGCAGTCCATATTTATTCTATATGTGTGTGAATAATAACTCTTCACCCCAAACCTCTATGTATGATAGGGTTTTATATTTTTTACTTGTTAGTAGTAAGTACATGTCATGTGATGGCTCCATGCACATGTTTCACAACTTTTTTCTGATTTGTTTCTACCTCATTTGGTTGGTTTCAAATTTGCTCAAACTTCCTATGCGCGCTATGTTGTACTATTGGGACCCATGTTTGGGCTTAGTTTGTGGTACCACACTTGCAGGGTACCTCCAAGTATTTTATTCCCAAAAATTATGAATTCTAATTAAATGGTGAACTATAAACTGATCATCTAAAGTTGGAAAATAAAATCCATATATAGCTACACATCTAGATATGTGTATAAGGTAGACAAACTGCATTGCCACACATGCCTTATATAAGTTTGTTTTTTCTAGCGGAGTGGATTCCCTAATCACCCCACGGTTGTGACATTGTCAATGTTGTCATGATAAATAACATTGCGAGACTTTCCATCTTATTCTTTTTTGTAGAAATGATTGTCCCATTATGGCAAACGTCCCCATTCGTTTTTCAAATTAAGTAAACGTTATAGGATGAAAATTCATTGAAGTGACAAATTTTCTAGATTTCTAACTATTTTAGCTCATTCAAACAAGTTTGCAATAGGCCGACCTGTTGTCCAGTGACAATTTTAGAGTACAATTTGATCAACATCACAAAAAAGTGCTTTTAAGGCTCGTAAGTAGTATCATACATGCCATGTTGGCAAAAATCTAATGTGTCACATCAATTATGAGGTGAGATATGAGAGTAGTATTATAACACATAAACCTAGAAAACTTAGAAAACTTCATGACAAATACATCATGTACACACATTTGCATTGAGATTCTACAAAACTTTAAATATGACATAAGTATGAACCATATTATGATACTATGCATTGTGGAGGTAGTATCACAAACTAGTAGTGTATGATACTACGTACTACGTACTTCCCATTGTGACTAGTCTTAATCACTCTGACCTCGCCGTCTCGCCGTCTTACTATAGTACATACTACACCCCCACTCCGTCTCTCATACAGCGGCTGCGCCTGTAGATATCTTCGAGGATCTGGGCGATTTTGACCCGCTTTTCGGCGCTCGCCGTTTCAAGGTGAAGACCCCAATCTTAGCATGCATGTTGGACCAATTAGGAGTACAAAATTATGTTCTAAATGTTGCTCAAACTTTCCATACAACTAATATATAACTTATACTACGTAGGTTACACCATCGAAATAGGTATGACCAGTTGAGAAATGGGAACAATAACTTGGAACCTTTCTTACTATCGAGTGGGACGTGTGATATTGGTGTGACCCTGCTTTTTTCTTCTTCTACATAATGGCTACATGATGGTTCTAGAAAGAAGTGTATGCTGTTGTGGTATCTCTTGACGCGAATCCCTCTAATCACAAGCGTTAGATTTTGGAAACCAACGGTTAGTACTGCTGTTACATCTCTAGTTCAAAACTGGTGCATTTTGTATGTTGTTGTAGTAGTCTAGTAGATAGATTCAGATGCATGGTCAGGAGTGCAAACATTTCGCAACTAGTTGATCCCTCATCTTATTGTCGGATGTCACATTTCGAGTTTGTAAAAAAATGTAAATTCAAATCATAGTCACGGGTTATGTTGTATCTTTCGCACATCTAAACATTTGTTTCAAAAGGTGACCATATGTGAGCTGTGGAAAAAAGAAAAGACCAAAGTGAATAATATTCCTTAACTATTCACATATCATTTGTCTTTTTTGTGCAAGCTAGAATTTTTTTTACATACTCATCTGTGACCTGTGGAGCAATACACAACATAATATGTGTCCCAGTTTTGTTTTTCTTCATATTTTTTAAAAGTGCAGAAGTGTGATATCCGATAATAGGATGCGAGTGCAACTAGTTGCAAATGAGATGCTAATGCATGCTGATATGATACTACCTCTGTCCATAAATAGATGTATGTCTTTTGTCGTGGCCCCATCCTACTTCTGCATTTTCTTTACGGCCATTTTTGAGTAGTTGCGACCTGGACGTGATCGGACTAGTCGATACTCGATAGTAGTCGTAGTACTGTACAACTTCTGCATGTGGCGTCAGCCTCTAGAGTAGTAGTACTAGCTAACGGATAGATTATATCTGGAGAAACTGACATGGCCATTGATATGACAAGACTATACCCGGATTCGGACGCATTGTAGTGACTCCATCAATGTTCCGCTATGATGGTCTATTTTACTGCTACACCAGATTGTCGACGCAGAGGATTCCTTGGCTTCCGCGCAAGACCCTTCCCAAAGAAGGCATCTGCTCTGGCCCGTTGATTCTATGTGGACGGTTCCAGATTGCTTTATGTGTTTTTGTACAGTATCAGATACTAGGTTTTCCTTCCCTCCATATTAGGGGTTGTTTGGTTTAGGGGATAGGTTTATGGGATGAGAGTATCCCCAACCACCTGGCTAGGATAGCCAATTTTTGTTGTTTGGTTGTGTAGGAATTGAGTGTAGGACGAGAGGTGGGTAGTGGTATAGATTTTTTTTGTTTGCTCGAAATGTTAGGGGTGGCTATAAGATGGTGAGATTATCTCTACACACATCAAATATACCACACCTCCTATTTTTATAGCCCAAAAAAATACATAACCGGTGGTATGTGAATTGATCTGGGTAAAAATATTACACAACCGTACAAATATTCAAATCCTATAGTCAAATCCTACATAACTCCTATAGTCAAATCCTACATAACTCCTATACAAATTGTACGAATCAAAGGATATGATTTTCCCCCTATATAGCTTGTTTGATTTGAAGAATTGAATCCTCCAAAATTTCTATGTATTGTTTTCTTATACTAGTACAACCCTATAGGATTTCTAATAAGAGGTTAGACCTCTTGGAAAAATTCATATGCATCTGTGACAACTATGCTATGCACTCTCAATCTCTATAGAAATTTCCTTTGTCTTTCCGATGATACCATCACACACCTAGCTCTACCAATTCATGTAGATTTCTTTCCCGTAGGATTCAAGGAGGCATATGTCATAGCGATTCTCCATTATTCTATCATATGAATCTAACATGCCCTCTCAGTTTGAGTGATGCAAAGTGGCCACTATAAGATTTATTTAGTCAGATTAATTGGTCATGCATACACTAGTTGTTTTCTATCTTTCCTACACATGTCAATTAGCGAAATTTATAAGTAAAATCCTAAAATTCAAATAAATTGCTGAAAATTGGAAATAATATTACAGTTGTAGCAAATTACTAAATCGATCCAGAAATTATGTACATGGCTTCAGTAGTCCGTAAATGATGTCCTTGGAGTAGTTTGTGAGTTAAAGAACGTCCATTTCGTCAAACTGACATGGCCTTTGATTTGACAAGAGAACACTAATATTTTGTACCTGAATCAGAGTGGTAAAGGCGTACAGCTCGATCAATGCAATGGTATGATGGCTATGCAGCTATACCTATATAGGAGTAGACTACTAGTAGACTTTGGGACACAGAGATTTGGCTTCCGCGGCCGACCCCGAACAAGATTCTTTTACATTGCCCATCTTTTCACTGACATTGAATCGCTGAAACTTGGGGTCCGCCTGTGGCAGGACCAGCCTGTCAATGGCCCAAAGTCTTATGTGCTCCCGCCCTTTGATTTTGGATGGACGGACAAGATTGCCCAGTCCCATCCCTGTCCTGTTCGTTCCAGTTTTCATCCTCCTCCCCGGGGAACCCTCCCCGGAGAGCTCTACACCGACCCCTTCTATCCCCACCTGCTTGTCCCTTCCTTCTTCCTCCAGCGATTCATCCATCGTTCAACAAGTTGTCTAAGAAGAACATGAAGAAGTGTAAGAAGAGGAAGGAGGCGTTGTTGTCTGAGACTAAATCCGCGGTGAAATCCATCCCGCTGAAAGTCCTGCAAACTCCGACTTTGAAAGTGTACCAGCGGCGCCGGCGGACAGGCATGTCTGCGCTTCCATCGCAAGCTCAGTCTGCGCTTCCATCGCAAGCTCAGTCTGCTTCGGGCTTGTTGGGTCAGGGCAGAGTAATCCAGCAAGAGTCCTGGTAGGTTTTTATCGCCATGTGCTTTCTTTGCCCCCATGAACGCAGATTACAGCAAGGCAAACAGATCCAACTATTTTTTTTACCCGGGAGAACCAGCTATTTGACCGTCTTTCTTCCAGGGCCGCCCGTTCAAGTGTCGCCCTTCCTACCGATGCCGAGAAATCGACCGTGTTTCGCCAAGATGGTGGGTACGAAGCTCCCCGGTATGTTTCCATCGCCATGCCGAAGTTTCTCTGCCTTCTGGCTGGCTAGCGGATCAAACAATTTAACCGTCTTTCTTCCATGGCGGCTGGTTTCAGCGCCATTCCAACCCTCAGAAAGAAACCAAGGTTTAATCGAACCAGGAGGAGCCAAGAAGCACGTTGAAGGTTGATGGTCGCGAAATGTGATGCGGCGCAACACCAGGGATTCCGGCGCCAACTAGGAACCTGCACAACACAACCCAAATACTTTGTCCCAACGAAACAGTGAGGTTGTCAATCTCACCGGCTTGCTGTAACAAAGGATTAAACGTATCGAGTGGAAGATGTTTGCAAAGAAAACAGTAAAACAAGTAGATTGTATGCTATGTAAAGAATAGGACCGGGGTCCACAGTTCACTAGAGGTGTCTCTCCCATAAGATAAAAGCATGTTGGGTGAACAAATTACAGTCGGGCAATTGACAAATAGAGAAAGGCATAACAATGCATATACATGACATGGTAAATATAGTGAGATTTAATTGGGCATTACGACAAAGTACATAGACCGCCATCCAACTGCATCTATGCCTAAAAAGTCCACCTTCAGGTTATCGTCCGAACCCCCTCCAGTATTAAGTTGCAAAGCAACAGACAATTGCATTAAGTATTGTGCGTAATGTAATCAACAACTACATCCTTAGACATAGCATCAATGTTTTATCCCTAGTGGCAACAGCACATCACAACCTTAGAACTTTCTGTCACTGTCCCAGGTATCAATGAAGGCATGAACCCACTATCGAGCATAATTACTCCCTCTTGGAGTTAAGAGTAAAAACTTGGCCAGAGCCTCTACTAATAACGGAGAGCATGCAAGATCATAAACAACACATGAACAATAGATTGATAATCACCATAATCATAGTACTCTCTATCCATCGGATCCCGACAAACACAACATATAGAATTACATATAGATGATCTTGATCATGTTAGGCAGCTCACAAGATCTAACAATGAAGCACAACAAGGAGAAGACGACCATCTAGCTACTGCTATGGACCCATGGTCCAGGGGTGAACTACTCACTCATCACTCCGGAGGCGATCATGGCGATGAAGAGTCCTCCGGGAGATGAATCCCCTCTCCGGCAGGGTGCCGGAGGCGATCTCCGAATCCCCCGAGATGGGATTCGCGGCGGCGGCGTCTCGTAAGGTTTTCCGTATCGTGGCTCTCGGTACTGGGGGTTTCGCGACGGGAGCTTTAAGTAGGCGGAAGGTCAACGCGAGGGGCCACACGAGGGCCCAGGGGCCGCGCGGCCAAGGGCTGGGCCGCGCCGCCACCCCCCTGCCTCGTGGCCCCACTTCGTTAGGTCTTCGGTCTTCTGGAAGCTTCGTGCAAAAATAGGACCCTGGGCGAAAGTTTCGTCCAATTCCGAGAATATTCCTTTACTAGGATTTCTGAAACCAAAAACAGCAGAAAACAGCAACTGGCTCTTCGGCATCTTGTTAATAGGTTAGTTCCAGAAAATGCATAAATATGACATATAATGTGCATAAAACATGTAGGTATCATCAATAAAGTAGCATGGAACATAAGAAATTATCGATACGTTGGAGACGTATCAGCATCCCCAAGCTTAGTTCTGCTCGTCCCGAGCAGGTAAAACGATAACAAAGATAATTTCTGAAGTGACATGCCATCATAATCTTGATCATACTATTTGTAAACATATGTAATGAATGCAGCGATCAAAGCAAAGGTAATGACATGAGTAAACAACTGAATCATATAGCAAAGACTTTTCATGAATAGTACTTCAAGACAAGCATCAATAAGTCTTGCATAAGAGTTAACTCGTAAAGCAATAAATCAAAGTAAAGGTGTTGAAGCAACACATAGGAAGATTAAGTTTCAGCGGTTGCTTTCAACTTGTAACATGTATATCTCATGGATATTGTCAACATAAAGTAATATAACAAGTGCAATATGCAAGTATGTAGGAATCAATGCACAGTTCACACAAGTGTTTGCTTCTTAAGGTGGAAGGAGATAGGTAAACTGACTCAACAATAAAAGTAAAAGAATGGTCCTTCAATGAGGAAAGCATCGATTGCTGTATTTGTGCTAGAGCTTTTATTTTGAAAACATGAAACAATTTTGTCAACGGTAGTAATAAAGCATATGAGTTATGAAAATTATATCTTACAAGTTGCAAGCCTCACGCATAGTATACTAATAGTGCCCGCACCTCGTCCTACTTAACTTGGACTACCGGGTCTTTGCATGCCATGTTTCAACCAAGTGTCACAAAGGGGTACCTCCATGCCGCCTGTACAAAGGTCCAAGGAGAATGCTCGCATTTCGGATTTCTCGCTTTTGATTATTCTCAACTTAGACATCCATACCGGGACAACATGGACAACAGATAATGGACTCCTCTTTAATGCATAAGCATGTAGCAAAGTTATTATTCTCATATGAGATTGAGGATATATGTCCAAAACTGAAACTTCCACCATGATTCATGGCTTTAGTTAGCGGCCCAATGTTCTTCTCTAACAATTTTGCATGCTCCAACCACTAAAATGATAGACCTTCAGACAAGACGGACATGCATAGCAACTCACATGATATTCAACAATAGTTGATGGCGTTCCCCAGAAACATGGTTATCGCACAACAAGCAACTTAATAAAATATAAAGTGCATAAGTACATATTCAATACTACGATAGTTTTTAAGGCTATTTTGTCCCATGAGCTATATATTGCAAAGGTGAATGATGGAATTTTAAAGGTAGCACTCAAGCAATTTACTTTGGAATGGCGGGTAAATACCATGTAGTAGGTAGGTATGGTGGACACAAATGGCATAGTAGTTGGCTCAAGGATTTTGGATGCATGAGAAGTATTCCCTCTCGATACAAGGTTTAGGCTAGCAAGGTTATTTGAAGCAAACTCAAGGATGAACAAGTGCAGCAAGACTCACATAAAAGACATATTGTAAACATTATAAGACTCTACACTGTCTTCCTTGTTGTTCAAAACTCAATACTAGATATTATCTAGACCTTAGAGAAACCAAATATGCAAATCAGATTTTAGCAAGCTCTATGTATTTCTTCATTAATGGGTGCAAAGCATATGATGCAAGAGCTTAAACATGAGCACAACAATTGCCAAGTATCACATTATCCAAGACATTTTTAGAATTACTACATGTAGCATTTTCCAATTCCAACCATATAACAAATTAACGAAGAAGAAACTTCGCCTTGAACATTATGAGTAAAGCCTAAGGACACATGTGTCCATATGCAACAGCGGAGCGTGTCTCTCTCCCACAAAGTGAATGCTAGGATCCATCTTATTCAAACAAAAACAAAAACGAAAACAAACCGACGCTCCAAGTAAAGAACACCGATGTGACTGAATAAAAATATAGTTTCAGGGGAGGAACCTGATGATGTTGTTGATGAAGAAGGGGATGCCTTGGGCATCCCCAAGCTTAGACGCTTGAGTCTTCTTAAAATATGCAGGGATGAACCACGGGGGCATCCCCAAGCTTAGAGCTTTCACTCCTCTTGATCTTAGTATATCATTCTCCTCTCTTGACCCTTGAAAACTTCCTTCACACCAAACTTCAAGCAAACTCATTAGAGGGTTAGTGCATCATTAATAATTCACACATTCAGAGGTGACACAATCATTCTTTTCACTTCTGGACATTGCATAATGCTACTGGACATTAATGGATCAAAGAAATAAATCCAACATAGCAAAAGAGGCAATGCGAAATAAAAGGCAGAATCTGTCAAAAACAGAACAGTCCGTAAAGACGAATTTATAAATGGCACCAGACTTACTCAAATGGAAAAACTCAAAACTAATGAAAGTTGCGTACATATCTGAGGATCACGCTCGTAAATTGGCAGATTTTTTCGAATTTTCTACAGAGAATTATGCCCAGATTCGTGACAGACAGCAATGCTGTTTCTGCGCAGCGATCCCAAATATAACATCAACTTTGACATAGAAACTTTACTTGGCACAAAAACATGATAAGGAGAGGTTGCTACAGTAGTAAACAACTTCCAAGACTCAATAAAACAAAAAATTGCTGTAGGTAAAAACATGGGTTGTCTCCCATAAGCGCTTTTCTTTAACGCCTTTCAGCTAGGCGCAGAAAGTGCAAATCAAGTAACATCGAGAGTAGAAGCATCAACATTATTATTCTTCATGCAAACACAACTTGTTGCAGGGGGTACTTTAGGTGTTCCATTATCTAGATTTTCTATGGTAGTGCTAGGGGTTTTAGCAATTTTAGGCCTATAATAATTCTTTTGTTTAGGCACCTTAGAGGCGTACATGAATTTTTGCTCTTTACCCACATAAGCTTTCTCATTATACTTGAGAGAAGAAAAGGTTGAACCCAAGGTTCCCATAGCCTTTTCAAGTTCATCAATCCTATTGGTTTGATTATCATGGACAACACAAGTTCCTAGGATACTAATTCTTTCATCAATTCCTCCTAAGGATTTATCAAGTTCATAAGTTTTGTCAAATAACATTCCCAATTTAGCTTCAATACTTGGAAAATTTTTCTCTATGGTTTCCAATTTTTTCATAACATCTTCAAGAGAGATTTCAATTTTAACTTCATTAACAGGTGGTATTCCAACTAGACTCTCAATGATGCAACTAGCTTCTAAAGCAGGAGTACCTAGGAAATTACCTCCCGAAAGAGTATCAAGAACATATCTATTCCAACTAGATAAACCAACATAAAAGTTCCTAAGAAGGATAGTGGTGGAGTGTTTCTTAGTGCACCTATGATGAGCATTACTAATTCTATACCAAGCATCTTTAAAACTTTCTCCACCTTGTTGCTTAAAAGAACGAACTTCAACTTCAGGATTACTCATGATGCAAGTAACTAATTTTTTTTTGTGTTTTTGATATAGAGAGCAAGACAGTAAATAAAGTAAAACTAGCAACTAATTTTTTTGTATTTTGATTTAGTGCAGCAAACAAAGTAGTAAATAAAATAAAGCAAGACAAAAACAAAGTAAAGAGATTGAGAAGTGGAGACTCCCCTTGCAGCGTGTCTTGATCTCCCCGGCAACGGCGCCAGAAAAAGAGCTTGATGGCGTGTAACTCACACGTTCGTTGGGAACCCCAAGAGGAAGGTATGATGCGCACAGTAGCAAGTTTTCCCTCAGAAAGAAACCAAGGTTTAATCGAACCAGAGGAGCCAAGAAGCACGTTGAAGGTTGATGGTCGCGAAATGTGATGCGGCGCAACACCAGGGATTCCGGCGCCAACTAGGAACCTGCACAACACAACCCAAATACTTTGTCCCAACGAAACAGTGAGGTTGTCAATCTCACCGGCTTGCTGTAACAAAGGATTAAACGTATCGAGTGGAAGATGTTTGCAAAGAAAACAGTAAAACAAGTAGATTGTATGCTATGTAAAGAATAGGACCGGGGTCCACAGTTCACTAGAGGTGTCTCTCCCATAAGATAAAAGCATGTTGGGTGAACAAATTACAGTCGGGCAATTGACAAATAGAGAAAGGCATAACAATGCATATACATGACATGGTAAATATAGTGAGATTTAATTGGGCATTACGACAAAGTACATAGACCGCCATCCAACTGCATCTATGCCTAAAAAGTCCACCTTCAGGTTATCGTCCGAACCCCCTCCAGTATTAAGTTGCAAAGCAACAGACAATTGCATTAAGTATTGTGCGTAATGTAATCAACAACTACATCCTTAGACATAGCATCAATGTTTTATCCCTAGTGGCAACAGCACATCACAACCTTAGAACTTTCTGTCACTGTCCCAGGTATCAATGAAGGCATGAACCCACTATCGAGCATAATTACTCCCTCTTGGAGTTAAGAGTAAAAACTTGGCCAGAGCCTCTACTAATAACGGAGAGCATGCAAGATCATAAACAACACATGAACAATAGATTGATAATCACCATAATCATAGTACTCTCTATCCATCGGATCCCGACAAACACAACATATAGAATTACATATAGATGATCTTGATCATGTTAGGCAGCTCACAAGATCTAACAATGAAGCACAACAAGGAGAAGACGACCATCTAGCTACTGCTATGGACCCATGGTCCAGGGGTGAACTACTCACTCATCACTCCGGAGGCGATCATGGCGATGAAGAGTCCTCCGAGATGAATCCCCTCTCCGGCAGGTGCCGAGGATCTCCAATCCCGAGATGGGATTCGCGGCGGCGGCGTCTCGTGGTTTTCCGTATCGTGGCTCTCGGTACTGGGGGTTTCGCGACGGGAGCTTTAAGTAGGCGGAAGGTCAACGCGAGGGGCCACACGAGGGGCCCAGGGGGCAGGGCCGCGCGGCCAAGGGCTGGGCCGCGCCGGCCACCCCCCTGGCTGCCTCGTGGCCCCACTTCGTTAGGTCTTCGGTCTTCTGGAAGCTTCGTGCAAAAATAGGACCCTGGGCGAAAGTTTCGTCCAATTCCGAGAATATTCCTTTACTAGGATTTCTGAAACCAAAAACAGCAGAAAACAGCAATGGCTCTTCGGCATCTTGTTAATAGGTTAGTTCCAGAAAATGCATAAATATGACATATAATGTGCATAAAACATGTAGGTATCATCAATAAAGTAGCATGGAACATAAGAAATTATCGATACGTTGGAGACGTATCGGATCAAACAATTTAACCGTCTTTCTTCCATGGCGGCTGGTTTCAGCGCCATTCCTACCCAAGTTGAGAAATCGCTCGTTTCTCGCCAACCTGGTGGGTACGAAGCTCCTGGGTATGTTTCCATCGCCATGCCGGATTTTCGTTGAGTCCTTGCTGGCAGGCGGTGCCAACTAAACCGGCTATCATCTTCCAGGGCCGACGGTTCCAGGCTCGTGCTTTCTACCGCAGGATCCACTTCGTACTTAGCTATCGAGGACCCGTTGTTTGATGAGCACTTGTTAGCTCTCAAGAGCATTAATAATGTATGCACTATATAATATATATCCATTGCTTTTTTTTCTTCCTCTTCATCTCCGTACTGCATGAGGGCTTCTTTAATTCGTAGGACTTCTATAAGAATTGTGTAGCATTTAGATCCTATGGTTTTTTTTCCTACATTAGTTGTTTGATTTATAGAAATATATCCTATGTTTGTTCCTTTTTTCGAAATGGGGGACATATCACAGCCTCTGCATCAAAATGATGTATATGGCTGCTTTATTGCTTTCTTCAGTTCATACACAAATTATGACAACTTCTCACGGATCAGCTAGAGTCGACACAAAGATCCACCAACGAAACATAGAAAACAGCGGGTGCCAAAAAGGCAAAAACACATCAGTAAGTAATTCTATGAGGAAACTGCCAGCCACCCTGGCTGTAAAAATCCCGTGCGGCTGTCTCTAGTCAGTTGCACCCAGACTCCATGATATCCTGCTGATCCTCGGGCTGGAGATAAGAAACATACGGATCTAGTGAATAATCATAGGGATAACCTGCAAGAAGGGATGAGATTTGGGTTTATTAAACTCGACTTCATTTTGTACATTCCAAATAGCCCATAAAATAGCGCATACACCCTCTGTAATGTATACAAAATCCTATGCTTTTCCTAATCTTATGATTTTCATATCCTGTGAATGAAAAAGGATCCCTGATTCGTTCCTGGTGAATTTTTCCATGCAGGAAGGGATTATGAGATTAAAGGGCCACAACACCACCCTTCAGAACAGAAACCTCAAACTCTTGCATAGGTTTGGTATCATGAATGCAGAATCAGAGACGAATGCCCAGTCTCCGGGAGAGGAGCAGCCAGTGCGCGTGTGTGCATCTTCGGCCGTGTATGTTTCCATTGCCGTGCCGCAGTTTCATCGCCTCCTTGCTGGCTGCCAGATCCAACTACTTAAATGTCTTTCTTCCAGGGATGGCGGTTCCATCGTTGAAGAGGTTCCTATGGACAAGGACTTTGCAGCTCTCAGGCATATTGAAGAGGTTGGCACTCCATTTGTTTATTTCTCCCCCCTCATCTGCACTCTGCATACTTCATTGCTGTTGAATTTGCAATGCAGGATGTGATAACACGATTCTCCGCGAAACTGGACCAGATCAAGGGCCACAACATCATCCTTCATAAGAAAATCCGCCACCTCGTGGGCAGGTGCATTTTAAATCGTGCCATATCGAAGGAGAATGCCCGTTCCATGCAATCTTCTTTTGATAAACGGTACTCAGACGTTCTCGCGGAGTGTGAGAAGTTGAAGAAGGAAGTCGAGGAACTACGCGCCCAGCCACCGATGAGTGTGGTCACTGACAAGGCTGGTCAGTGTGATTGCAACTGTGACTGTGAAAGTTTTCAACAGGAAGTGGAGTTGCATGCTGAACATGCGCAATATTTCGAGACGAAGTACTTGAAAGTTCGCACAGAGTGCGATAAGTTGAAGAAGGAAGTCGAGTGTCTCCGCTCCCAGCAGCCAACTATTGCGACATCAGGAGACCAGGGTGTGCTAATTGCAGCCAGAATTTTGGAATCGATGAAAAGTTGAATTTGGCTTTGTTGTGCAATATAGCAAGACCTGTTCCTCCTCTGCCTTCGTCTTTTGGCATAATTGCTTTGTCTTCAGTATTGACTCCTGAATGCTTCGTATATTTCTGACTGTTTCTGAATTATGTACAACTTTTGTAATATTGGTCAAACTAGTTTTGACCAGGGTTTGTGTAGGGTGGTTGAATTTTTTTGGTTGGTCCAAATTGTGTTGTGTGGTCCAAATGTGATGTATCATCACACCACCATGTGCCCCGCCACCCCCAGGTTTTGGTAATGCCATTCTGATACATGCTTCATAGAAGGAACATACATTTTTTTCCGTTAGGGCATGACAATTTTGAAAAATTCAAACAAAAATGGGAAGAGAGAATGGTAACATCATTTTCCATGTGATGCCCCTGTGCCAAATTTTGGTTCATTTTAAGAATGTAAGGTGACAAATTACTCGAGGAAGCTAGTTGGAGTAGACGGGCATGACCGGATTGGCATAGGGGATTTATTTTTTGAAGGATGTTATTTTTCATGGACAATATCTGACACAAACAATAAAATGTTAAGGTCTCATATTATTCTGAATGATTGTGAATTACTTATGACGTTTGGAAGTATTGGTATACGTGAGAATCGAGTACATGCACGACTTCACGCGTCCACAACTAATCGGCCTCATCGTCTCTCGCGTCCACAACTAATGCCATTCTGATACAGAGAGTCAGAGGCTATAAAATAATCGGCCTCATCGTCTCTCGCGAGCTCGTCCTCTCCCCTCCCATCAACTCACCGCACCTCCGAGGCATCGACTTCCTCGTTTCCAACCGCAGCAGCATGAAGACAGGTCTTGCGTACGAGGCGGAGCAATCGGCGGCCGCTCGCGCAGAGGATGCCTCTGCGGTAGTGGCCGTCGCGGCGGGTGAGGCTTCACCGGGTACCCAGGCCGCTCGTCTCCTCTGCTTGTCTGATTCTTCGACCTCGGTCGAAACGGGCGTCCTGGCCGTCGAGGAGAAGGTGGATAGCAACGCCGTTGCTCCCGCCGAAGATCTGCAAGGCGTTGCAGGCCACCACGGCGAGGTCTTCCTCGACCCGGTGCTGGACGCGGACCTCGACCCCTTCGACGATTTCGGCCCAAACGTTCAGTTCCAGGAGGATGTCGAGGGTGACGACGAGGAGGTACTGCTCTTTTACCGAAACTGTCCCGATCCTTTTTGTGTCATATTACTGTTCACGTGGTTTGCACGAACCTGGTTCTTGATTGATTTGATCTCCTACCTTGTTCTTGTAGACGTACTTGATTCTACGGTTCGTACGGTCAGATTCTAGTTTAATTTCGACTAATCTGCCATGTAGTTGGCTTGATTTGTCATATAATTAATTTATGTGTTCATACTTAGTGGACTTGCAATTGTTGTGGCTTATGTTCATTGCTGTTCATAGGGTTTTCTCGTGATTTAGTATGATTTCTTCTGCCATTTACTTGTTCTACACATTTAATTTTAGGGTTTCTAAGGTTTGCTTATGATAGTGCAGTATTTATTCGATCTGTCATTAAGCACCTGATTATTATGTACTTTATAATTCACAGGAATATTCTGATGACATGGACGACAACAAGGAGCGCAGGGACCAGAAGAGCCGCTACGTTCTGAAGCGGCTGAAGGGTGGTGAAATTCGTTTCCGCAAGCGCGGGGAGCTATTTTGCCCATTCTGTGGCAAAATCCTCCAGAAGGACATCCGCAGCCTGATCCAGCATGCGACGGGTGTAGGCCTAAGTACATCGGGGAAGCACCGCCCTGCAACCAAGGCCAAGCACGCAGCATATGGCCTCTTCCTCCAGAATTACGTCTTGCCTGGCTTGTTCCCAGTCAACGCCCCTGCTGCTGGCCCTCATGCTCCTGGTCCTGTTTAAAGTTCATATGTGTAATCTTATTCCCTTTGGAAGTTCAGTATTAAACTCTACTAGTACAACCGTGGTGGTCTTGTGATGGTAGTACTCTTTTGATGCATTTGTGATGTAGTAGTACTAGTATTTTTTTTTGAAATGGTATAGTACTACTAGTATCTAAGAAAAGTACTCCCTTCGATTCACATTCATTTTACACCAAGAAATATGGATCGGAGTGAGGGAGTAAATTAAACATGGCATCTCGTGCATGAAGCTTGACATATCGATCAGGTTGGCTAGAATGGCAATACAATGCTGCTCATTAGGCAAATGCATGCCATGTAAAGAAGTCTATACTGACATAAAAAAAGACTACATTGGGGATTAGAGTCAATTGGGGCATCTACAATACAGAAAATCTTGCTTGTAGCTGATTTTGGCTAAGAGGGTTTTACTCACATTACACGTGCCACTTTCCTTGTCTGCAAAACAAGTTCCAATAAAGGAAGAGGAAAGAAAAGGACATTGTGGGCGAGATTGAACACCTTTTTTATGTGTTAAGCTGAGGCCTCGTTAAGCTGAGGATTTCGACTTAGGCCTAACAGCTCAGCACACCCACAAATAAATCTCCTTGCGCGCACCACTGTCAGCAAAAATAACAGAATTAGCACGCAAGATTAAGAACGAAGTGAATTTAATTAACTTGGTTAGCTTTTCAAGCAATATATTCAGAGAAAGAGCACACATGTTCGGCTCGAAATAATCGTAAGAGAAGAACAATAAATCTAAGGCACCCCACTTCATCGGAAGAAGGGGCGCGACAACGCATGGATTCATATATACCTTGAGTCGACGCTGGCTCATAGAAGGGCGGCCGCGCCTCGAGGATGCCGGCGACGTCTCCACCTCGGTATCACATGTGACTGCTTCTCGACGGGCGGTGCGCCGCGCCATGTAGAAGATCTATCAAAAAAGGAGAGCCCGATGACGCTACTGACGCCTCAACCTTGATAGCACCGGCCTGTTGCTCCGCACTGAGATGCGCCACATGCAAGATTTAGCGGATGCGCCAATTTAAGAGATATGTCATGATCGTTGTAACAAATTTCACCGTGATGATGATTTGATCCTGCACTCGGCCTTGAACACAAGTACTAGTACAGTCTCACAATTTTTTTTATCATTATACTTTGCGAGATTTAGCGGATGCACCAATTTTAGAGATATGTCATGATCGTTGTAACAAATTTCAACGTGATGATGATTTGATCCTGCACTCGGCCTTGAACATAAGTACTAGTACATTCTCACAATTTTTTATCATTATACTTTGCGAGATTTAGCGGATGCGCCAAATTCAGAGATAGATCATGATCATGGTAACACACTTTTCAATGTAATGATGATTTGATGTTGCACTCGACCTTGAACATAAGTCCTAGTACGGTCTCACAATTTTGTATCATTATACTTTGCAAGTTTTAGAGGATGCGCCCATTTTCAGAGGTAGATCATGATCATGGTAACAAATTTTAAACGTGATGATGATTTGATGTTGCACTCGACCATGAACAGAAGTACTACTACTGTCTCACAATTTCTTTATCATTATAGTTTGCCAGATTTAGCGGATGCGCCAAATTTAGAGATAGATCATGATCATGGTAACAAATTTTCAACGTGATGATGATTTGATGTTGCACTCGGGCTTGAACAGAAGTACTAGTACGGTCACTAATTTTTTTAGCATTATACTTTGCAACGAATGCACCAATTTCAGGTGCATGTCACCAGATCTGTGTCCGATGATGATCATGGTAGTAACCGATGTTCAACTTGATGATGATTTGATTTTACAGTCGGCCTTGAACAGAGGTACTAGTACGGTGTCACAATTTTTTATCATTATACTTGTACCTTAGCGAAATTCAAAATCTCATAGCGGCAAAACTTCCCGCCCACAAAATACAAAAATTTCACACGCTTCCAAATTCCGATTCTACCCCTGTGGAGATGACAGCAAAGTCGGTTGGTGGGGGGGTCTGGCCGTCATTTTTTGGATCACCACCTCCCTAGCCCCGGATACCCTCCCAAAAAAATTCATTTCCCTCAGTCTCTCATCTGAGACCACCCACCGGAACTTCTCAAGTCCCTCTCTCTACCACCTCCACGACCACCGCACCGGAACATCCCCGCCGGACTTCCCTGGCCTACCCGAGCCCTCGCGATCCTCGTCATCCGGCTGCCTGCCGGAGCCGCTTCATCGACGCCGTCATCAACCGGACCGGATCATCCCCGCCGAACCTCGAAACCATATGCTCATCCAGCAGTCTACCGCAGTCGCTTCAGCTGCGGCATCGTCCACCCCACCGGAGCCGCTTCGCCGGATCCGTCGTCCACCGCATCGGATCTTGCTCACCGACACCGCTGTGCATGAACCGGATCTGCTTCACCGGCGCCGTGCATGATCTAAACTCTTCTACTGTCGCTTTTCTATTGCTTGCCTGCAAGTTCTTGTTTAATCTTGGGGGAACCTGTTTGTGCTAACGACGCGCCGTTACGTTTTTGCAGATGAGATGAGTAATCATGAAGTGTAATGGCCGTCTCTCCAACCCCAAGTAGCACATGTAGCGTACTTCATCACCGGATCTATCAACCCCAGGAAGATCTGCTGTGACTCCCACAGAGTGCTTCTCCTAATGTAAGTCCCTTGTTTTAGCGCCATGTTCTGGGTTCAGATGCTTGTTTGTCTGAAGCTCTTTTAGTTCATTCCTAGCTATGACCGTAACACGTTGCTATTTTCTACTTCATTGCTAACTTTAAGCGATTGAACATTTTGGTTTGCATTCCCTGCTCTGTAGATGTAGCCATCATAACTTCTATCTTGCTCAGTCGTTGTTACAAAAATTATACTGTAGGTATTATAGTAACATCCTGCTATTATTTAGTTCATGGCCAATTTTAAGTAATTGCACATGTTGGTTCTGCGGCTGGCCCCAGTCCCTCAGAGCGACGGCCCGCAAAGCCTCCTGGTCGCGCGCCGATGCAAATTGCAAGGGCGTGCCACCTGACCTATACCTGGTCAGGAAGGTGTGGATGATGCCTCGCTTAGTTTCCTGCAGGGCACACACGTACACGTTAAATACGAGCCTCGATCGGCTCTCAGGTTGTCCTGTGAATCGGCTCATGGAGCCGATCCACCCATGATTCGTCCAAGGTGGCCGAATATATGGTGGTCCTGCTTGATCATGATAAAGCATATGAGATCCACGACGATCTGGGGTTTTCACCGCATAATCGGATCATCCTACTCACGATTGGGCCTCGCGCTCACGCACGGTGACCGTAAGCCAGCCCTAGACAAGGCCTAAAAACCAACACTAGGTTGATCCTCGGAACGTCCTGTCTAGGGGCAGCAAACTACACCCTACATGCCGCTGGATCCTCCAACCCTTTGTAAGGCCTAACTATTGCAGATATTAAACTAATCCTTGATGAATCAAGGAGCAATCGTAACGGATCAGATCTACTAAATAACGATCAAGCGGGGTGCCGCCCCTGCACCCATGATGAGGTACAAGGACGGCTAGATGCGCAAGGGTTGCACTACGACAGCATATGATACTAGGAACAATGCTAACCCTAACACATCTATGATAACTACGTTGCTCGCCATCAAAAAGGCTTCAGTACGAGCAACGCATGAACAACTAGGCAGGCTCGTGCTGCCTAGATCGCGAGATGCGATCTAGGCAGCATGGTGCTTACCGGAGGAACCCTCGAGACGAAGGAGTTGGCGATGCGCCGAGATTGGTTTGTGTTGAACGTTGGTTGTTGTTTATTCCATAAACCCTAGGTACATATTTATAGTCCAGGGGACTTTCTAATGTGGGCGTGCACTAAACCGTGCACGAGATAAATTCTAACTTCTACATAACCTACTATAAAGATACACGGGCTAACTAGCCCAAACTTGGTAAACAAGGCCGATTCACACATCTCTCTACGCATATATCTTCAAGTCCATCTTGATCGCGGCCCACCTCTGGCTTGGTCAAATTCTGGTGATAACACATGCCCCCCTGGTTTTGATAATGATAATTGCAAAACCATATGCATTCTTCAAAGGGTCATGTCGTGGCAGAGCAGAACCGTTGCAGATCTCACTACTACTTCTTCCGCATGACTTGACAACTCCGGCAGTCTCTGAGCAATCGGCTCTTTCCGTCCACGTGATCGGCTTCTAGTTCACTTAGTCGATAGTCAAAGTCAAACAAACCACAAAAGAGCCGATGGCATCGCACCGGTCCCTACCATATAACAAACAAGGGCAAAACCTGGTTACCCCTCCAAACGGTCACCTGCAACCTCCGTCTGAGAAAGCAAACTCAGATCCCCAAAATCCGCCACCTACGCGATCTCGCGAGCTTCAGATCTCAACCGCACCGCCCCAACTCCGCAGCACATCAAATGGCGGAATCGTCCAACGCCGACACCATGGTCTCCGGCTTGAAGGTAATACTCCACCGCTTCTCCGCCATTAGGGCCAATATCAGGATGAACAGAAGAACACCTGACTTAATGTTCTACTCCGTCATTGATTTTAGGTCTCCGACATCCTATTGCCGCATCCTTCTCTCCCAAATTCCATGTGTCTTGGCCCCCGCTCTTCCGAGAGTCCTGCTCATTTAATCTCCTGTGAAGCTAACAGAATCCCCTTCGTGAATCAGCACTTAGATCTGACCTCCTGGGCCGACTGCCTACGAGCCTGGCCTAATCCCCCTGAAGGTTGGGTGCCATGGTACAATAGAGTATCCAAAACCCATTACGCCACCTGGGAATCTATAGGGATAGCCGATGCCTTATCATTATCACTGTCTCCTCTTGAGAAGAATGAGAACATTCTGAAAACCATCGGCTACTTCTGGTCTGACGCGCTGAACTGCTTCATTTTCGGCCATGGTCCGATGACCCCAACCCTGCTGACGTGGTCATGATCACAGGCCTGGACATTGTGTCTCCAAGCCCTTCTGCTTTCAAACTGCCGAAAGTCCCTTTCACCCTTTCTTCTAAAAAGAGTGCACCAGCTGGGGCGCCTATCTCGATCGTTATATGAAAACCAAAGGCCCCGTGACAGAGCGAGAACACACAGCCTTCCTAAACTTTTGGTTGGAACACTTCATATTCTGCGGCCCATCACTTGCCCCTACCAAGAACTACCTTTCCCTAGCCTATGAACTGGCCAAAGGCACCCATCTCGGCATCGGCAAACTGTTCCTTGGAGAGGTATATCGATCTCTTCAACTGATGTCTGTCAAGCTGTTCTCTCAAAAGACAGTTAAAACTGGGGGTCCCTGGTGGTTTATTCAGCTATGGGCGCAGTTATACTTTCGGGATCAGATCCCAGACTTCCCACCTTTGACCTCCTGCACCTTCCCAGATGTTAACGGGAAGGATATCCGATGCACCAGTTATGGTCAAGCCCTGTATGGTCTCCCAGGCAGCAGGCTGATCCCTAAGGAAGCAGCAGGGTGGTTCAAGATCTTCTTCCAAGGTTTGGACAACCCCCTGTTCTTTCCTTATACTGAAACGGAGGATTTTGAAAATCCAGTCTCCTTCCGATTGGGTAGCTTTGCCGATGATGATAGCACTCGGCATCTGTATTCCATCATGATCCGTCCTTGCTTTCTCCCTGTTGGAATGAGCACCTCAAACCGGATCATCAAACCTGGTTATGAGTGTTATCAACCGGTAATGGTAGCCCGCCAACTCGGTCTCGGGCAAGTGCCTCCGCATTTGTTCTTTACACCACCTGACCGCAAGCAGAGCCGAATCTTCCGACATCCTTACTAGTCATAGGTGCCACACCTTCTTTGATGCTTTGGCCCTTCCAATTCCTCACAACCTCCGCTTCTCCTCCACCGATGGCTTCGAGATTTGGTGGTCCATGTGGAAGACCCATGTTTTTAGGAGGGCGTTAGGACCGCAATTGAAACAACTTGACGCCGCGCATGACATTTCTGCTGACCAGGTATTATTCCTTAAAATATTTCCCGTAACCACTTAATGGTGATCTGCCCGCGAACTGACTTCACCTCTTGGCAGGAACAAGACGGCCCAGCTCCCATGCAAGCTGATGGTTCTCCCTTTGAATTCCTTCCAGTGGTCCTCTTCTGTCAGAGTTCGCCACCTCTGAAGAAAGTTATAATGGAAGGCCAACCGATCTCACCGAAATCGGCTCCCAAAAACAAAGCATCCTTGGGGCCGCTGCCCCCGAGCCTCGACCGGGCGAGGACGGCGGTGAGGAAGGTGGCTGTCAGGAAAACCCTGACGCGCAGAACTCCTGCCCAAGCGAGCTCGCAGGTAAGTTGTACCATACTCCGATCGATCGCACTTGCCTCCCCAACCTTTGTAAGATGGTCGTATCCCTTCTTTCAGACTTCCACTGAAGAGAACTCTAGTGAGGGAGAACAGTCCAGTCCGAGGGGCTCCTATCCACGCGGTACAGACAGATCCACCACACGAGCCGGACGGACTCGCCAACCCCGGCTCCTAGAAAAGATCGACTCCCGAGCCTGCCGCTCTTCACTTCAGTTCAGACGGGTCGCGCATAAAGCGCCGATGTGTTCAAAGGGCCCGCACGGGCCCACAAACCTCTTCTCCTAGCAGGAAGTTTCAAAGGTAACCTTCTTGACAGCTCGTGCTCCCTGTTGTCTTGTCACTAACTGGACCACTTTACCATTCCCCTTGCAGATTAATGAGACCTCAGCGGGGTCGTCGAAGAGGTGCCGATGCCATCTACTGCCCCTGGCCCTCCAACTCGCCACGCGTGACGGACCATTCGTGTGACCAACATACTAAGCCGATTGTTACCACCTCGGCTTCCCTTCCTTTCTTGGGAGAGGTACACTCTCTTTCCTCTCTCGAACCTCTTCCTATATCTGCCGCATGCCCATACCGTTCTTGTTCTTTTGCCAGGGGTGCGATCCTTCGAGCTTGCTGACATTCGATCCCGATTCCATCGAGCCAGCCGCCCCTAAAATAGGTGAAGAGCCAAATCTTGGTGCGGTCGACGGTCCGCTCCAGCGTCTCAAAGTCCTGCTCTCCTCCCCGGTTGACACTGGTTGAGGACCCTGAGACGATCAGGGGCATCCTCGTGGACATCCAGCCTCGTCTCCCAGTGGTGCTGGTAGCTAAACTCTGGCCGACAGTGACTTTGTCAGTTTTCAAGTCAAGGGTGCAGTCGGCTCGTCAAAGGATTACTCTCCGCCGCGCCCAACTCCCGCTGAGAGCCGATATTGCAGAAAAATGCCAGCGGCTCAACGAAAAGAAGGCAGCTCTAGACGCAAAGACCGCCACTTCCACTCACACTGCAGACTTGAGACCCTACGCAAGGAGCTGGAGGACCTCGAAAGGAGGGCCAGGGAGACCAAACAACTCATCCAAGACGAGGAGTCCCTCATTGCTCGCTCCCAAGAGGAAGCACAAGGTCTCACCGCTGATCTGAAGACCGACCTAGCTGAAATCCGTGCCCTAAGCAGCCAGCTGGTGATGGGGAGAGACGAGGACGACGAGGTCGAGATCGCTGAGGTGGATCGAATCCGTGCCGATGCTCTTCACGCTCTTAATGCATTTCTTCAGTAGGGCCTCTTTGCTTCGTATGTGACCTGCCACTTGTAAACTTGTTTTCTGTTTTTGTCAAGTCAACTGCCATGCATCGGCTCCGGTTGCATCCGAATTTTTTTATATTCGGCTACCAAATTTTCTCCGCATATGTCCAACGGCGTCGCGCGCTTCCTGATTAGGTGCCCCGAGCCGATTCTGCCAGTGTGCTGAAATCGGCTCTATGTTTAGCCAAGGTATTGTAGTGCGCGTCGGCTTCATTGGGACCAACGTGGATTCCCTCCAGCGCCAACAACGACGCATCCCATTGTTCATTAGATCGATGTTGAGCCCGGACCGGAACACGATTTTAGCTGACTCCTAGAACCGGCTCCTACGTTCGCAGGCCCACGAGAGTCTGGTGATGCTTTGTTCTAGTATGCCACCTTTTCGAGCTCGTCGGGTAGATTTTGCCCTTGTATTTGTCACGGCGGCATGTGAGCCCCGCCGAGCTGATGCCAAAGGAGAACTCTAGCTTCCCTCCGCGGTGGTCGAGATCCACCATGTTGACACCAGGATGTGGGTGCACGTCTCCGTTGCTTGATGCCGCGCAAACGGGTCTTCTCACAGGAGCCGACGAGTTCGGTTCCGAGGACCGCCTTGGCCTTGTTATGCTTCTTCTTGAGCTTGTCAGCCAGGTCCTCGTGCTTGACCGGAGTGCTTTCCGCCACCTCCGATGTGGATGGCGAGGTGGTTGTCGATGGCGAGGTGGTTGTCGATGGCGAGCTTTGACCTCGTCATACTTCTTCTTGAGCTCGCCAGAGAGCTCCTCGTACGTGACCGGAGTTTCTTCTGCCATCTCTGATGTAGATGGATTGTGGTTGATGTGAAGATTGTCCCACCGGGCGTGCCAGAATGTGTTGACGTCGAAACCCACCGGCGGGCAGTGACTGGCCAACACCGTAGAGCCGGGAACAACTAGGGCTGCGGCTGGCCCCAGTCCCTCAGAGCGACGGCCCGCAAAGCCTCCTGGTCGCGCGCCGATGCAAATTGCAAGGGCGTGCCACCTGACCTATACCTGGTCAGGAAGGTGTGGATGATGCCTCGCTTAGTTTCCTGCAGGGCACACACGTACACGTTAAATACGAGCCTCGATCGGCTCTCAGGTTGTCCTGTGAATCGGCTCATGGAGCCGATCCACCCATGATTCGTCCAAGGTGGCCGAATATATGGTGGTCCTGCTTGATCATGATAAAGCATATGAGATCCACGACGATCTGGGGTTTTCACCGCATAATCGGATCATCCTACTCACGATTGGGCCTCGCGCTCACGCACGGTGACCGTAAGCCAGCCCTAGACAAGGCCTAAAAACCAACACTAGGTTGATCCTCGGAACGTCCTGTCTAGGGGCAGCAAACTACACCCTACATGCCGCTGGATCCTCCAACCCTTTGTAAGGCCTAACTATTGCAGATATTAAACTAATCCTTGATGAATCAAGGAGCAATCGTAACGGATCAGATCTACTAAATAACGATCAAGCGGGGTGCCGCCCCTGCACCCATGATGAGGTACAGGGACGGCTAGATGCGCAAGGGTTGCACTACGACAGCATATGATACTAGGAACAATGCTAACCCTAACACATCTATGATAACTACGTTGCTCGCCATCAAAAAGGCTTCAGCACGAGCAACGCATGAACAACTAGGCAGGCTCGTGCTGCCTAGATCGCGAGATGCGATCTAGGCAGCATGGTGCTTACCGGAGGAACCCTCGAGACGAAGGAGTTGGCGATGCGCCGAGATTGGTTTGTGTTGAACGTTGGTTGTTGTTTATTCCATAAACCCTAGGTACATATTTATAGTCCAGGGGACTTTCTAATGTGGGCGTGCACTAAACCGTGCACGAGATAAATTCTAACTTCTACATAACCTACTATAAAGATACACGGGCTAACTAGCCCAAACTTGGTAAACAAGGCCGATTCACATATCTCTTCTATATGTATATCTTATCTTGCTCAGTCGTTGTTACAAAAATTATACTGTAGGTATTATAGTAACATCCTGCTATTATTTAGTTCATGGCCAATTTTAAGTAATTGCACATGTTGGTTCGCATTCCCTGCTCTATAGCTTTTGGCATCGTAACTTCTATATTTGGTTTACATTCCCTGCTCTGTAGATCTAGCCATCATAACTTTATCTTGCTCAGTCGTTGTTACAAAAATTATGGCCTGCTACTATGTTGTTTGTGCCAATTTTTTACTCCATGAACATGTTGGCTTGCATTCCCTGTACTACAGGTGATGCCATTGTTTTGTATCTAGTTCATTGTAAGCTAACAAAGTAAGGACTTAGTTTGGCATGCTATCACTCTGCTATCTAGCCTGTAGTACAAATAAACTTGTCATACTACTAGATAATAATTTTGCGTGCCATCTTGTTCTTCAAAAGCTGCATTATTGACTTGTTTCTCTGACTTGGCATGACGCTCACATATGGAAAGCTGAACATATTGGTTTGCATTCCCTCTTATACAAGTTCACAGGTGATACAGAATACTATAAGCCTTAACAACTGAGTTGTCAATTCAGCTGCACCTGGAAAAGCACTAGCAACAGGGGTGATGTGAAAGTAGCAGTGATATGAGAGCAATAGTAACAGTAACACAGCAGCAGTAGTAGTAATATGAGAGCAATGGTACCAGAAAATAGTTGACATGTAGAACGAGTATATGATGATGAAAGATGGACCGGGGTTCCCAGCTATCTACACTAGTGGTAACTCTCCAATAACAAGTGTTGGGTGAACAAATTACAGTTGGGCAATTGATAGGATTGATAAGGCATTAAGAAAGAACATCAATTCATTAATCATGTAGGCATGTTTTCCATATTTAGTCGTACGTGCTCGCAATGAGAAACTTGCACAACATCTATTGTCCTACCAGCCGGTGGCAGCCGGGCCTCAAGGGAAACTACTGGATATTAAGGTACTCCTTTTAATAGAGCACCGGAGCAAAGCATTAACACTCCGTGAAAACATGTGTCCCTCACATCACCGCCATCCCCTCCGGTTGTCCCGATTTCTGTCACTTCGGGGCCTTTGGTTCCGGACAGTGACATGTGCATACAACTTGTAGATACAATCTAAGCAATAAGTATAGAGCTCAAATCTAAGATCATGCCACTCGGGCCCTAGTGACAAGCATTAAGCATAACAAGATTGCAGCAACAATAACTTCACAAACTTTATAGATAGACTAATCATAATGTATCATCCATCGGATCCCAACAAACACAACACCGATTACATCAGATGAATCTCAATCATGTAAGGCAGCTCATGAGATCATTGTATTGAAGTACATGGGGGAGAGAATACCAACTAGCTACAGCTAGAACCCGTAGTCCATGGGGGAACTACTCACGGAGCATGATGGAGGCGATGGCGTTGATGGAGATGGCTTCCGGGGGCACTTCCCCATCCCGGCAGGGTGCCGGACAGAGACTTCTGTCCCCCGAATTGGAGTTTCGCGATGGCGGCGCGCCCCTGGAGTCTTTCTGGAGTTTCGTCAAGTGGTACGGTGTTTTTAGGTCGAAAGGGGTTAAATAGGCGAAGAGGCGGCGCAGGAGGGCTGACAGGGTGGCCTCCTCATAGGGGGGCGCGGCCTGGGGCTAGCCCGCGCGGCCCACCCTCCTGGTGGCCCCCTGGCTCTCCTCCGACTCTTCTTCGGTGTTCTGGATGCTTCCGGGAAAAATAAGATCTTTGGCGTTGATTTCGTCCAATTCCGAGAATATTGCCCGAACAGCCTTTCTGGAACCAAAAACAGCAGAAAACAGGAACTGGCACTGTGGCATCTTGTTAATAGGTTAGTTCCGGAAAACGCATAAAAACATCATAAAGTGCAAGCAAAACATGTAAGTATTGTCATAAAACAAGCATGGAACGACAGAAATTATGGATACGTCGGGGACGTATCAGCATCCCCAAGCTTAGTTCCTGCTCGTCCCGAGCAGGTAAACGATAAAAAGAATAATTTCTGTAGTGACATGCTACTTACATAACCTTGATCATACTATTACAAAGCATATGAAATGAATGAAGTGACTCAAGGCAATGATCTATAGTTGCTAACAAGTAGATAACATATAGCAAAACTTTTCATGAAGAGTACTTTCAAGACAAGTATCAAAAGTTTTGCACAAGAGTTAACTCATAAAGCAATAAGTTCAAAGTAAAGGCATCGAAGCAACACAAAGGAAGATTTAAGTTTCAGCGGTTGCTTTCAACTTTCAACATGCATATCTCATGGATAATTGTCAACACAAAGTAATATGATGAATGCAAATAAGCAAGTATGTAAGAATCAATGCACAGTTGACACAAGTGTTTGCTTCTAAGATGGAAGGAAGTAGGTAAACTGACTCAACATAAAGTAAAAGAATGGCCCTTCAAAGAGGAAAGCATCGATTGCTATATTTGTGCTAGAGCTTTGGTTTTGAAAACATAAAGAGAGCATAAAAGTAAAGTTTTGAGAGGTGTTTGTTGTTGTCAACGAATGGTAGTGGGCACTCTAACCCCCTTGCCAGACAAACCTTCAAAGAGCGGCTCCCATTTTATTTTATTTTTGGGTGGCACTCCTTCCAACCTTTCTTTCACAAACCATGGCTAACCGAATCCTCGGGTGCCTGCCAACAATCTCATACCATGAAGGAGTGCCCTTTTATTTTAGTTTTATTATGATGACACTCCTCCCCACCTTTGCTTACACAAGCCATGGCTAACCGAATCCTCGGGTGCCGTCCAACAATCACATACCATGGAGGAGTGTCTATTTTTGTTAATTAATTTGGGACTGGGAATCCCATTGCCAGCTCTTTTTGCAAAATTATTGGATAAGCGGATGAAGCCACTAGTCCATTGGTGAAAGTTGCCCAACAAGATTGAAAGATAAACACCACATACTTCCTCATGAGCTATTAAACATTGACACAAATCAGAGGTAATAAATTTTGAATTGTTTAAAGGTAGCACTCAAGCAATTTACTTTGGAATGGCAGGAAATACCACATAGTAGGTAGATATGGTGGACACAAATGGCATAGTGGTTGGCTCAAGGATTTTGGATGCATGAGAAGTATTCCCTCTCGATACAAGGCTTAGGCTAGCAAGGTTATTTGAAGCAAACACAAGTATGAACCGGTACAGCAAAACTTACATAAGAACATATCGCAAGCATTATAATACTCTACACTGTCTTCCTTGTTGCTCAAACACTTTTACCAGAAAATATCTAGACCTTAAGAGAGATCAATTATGCAAACCAATTTTAACAAGCTCTACGGTAGTTCTCCACTAATAGGTTTAAACTACATGCAAAAACTTATGATCTACTTGAGAGCTCAAAACAATTGCCAAGTATCAAATTATCCAAGACATATGAGGCATTTTCTTTTCCCAACCAAATAAAGATAAATATTGTAGCTTCCAACTTTTATTCATTGAACATTAAAAGTAAAACGAAGAACAAGTGTTCATATGAAAAAGCGGAGCGTGTCTCTCTCCCAAACATGGATTGCTAGGATCCGAATTTATTCAAACATAAACAAAACGAAAAATAAACACACAGACGCTCCAAGTAAAGCACATATGATGTGACTGAATAAAAATATAGTTTCAGGGGAGGAACCTGATAAGTTGATGAAGAAGGGGATGCCTTGGGCATCCCCAAGCTTAGACGCTTGAGTCTTCTTGAAATATGCAGGGATGAACCACGGGGCATCCCCAAGCTTAGACTTTTCACTCTTCTTGATCATATATCATCCTCCTCTCTTGACCCTTGAAAACTTCCTTCACAACAAACTTCTCATAAACTTCATTAGAGGGGTTAGTACTCAAAAAATTTGAATCCACCTTGGTCCTGTAGTGGCACATTGCAAGAACTCAATAAAACATTAGCTACAGCTCTCCACGTCTAGAAAACCTCGCTTAAAGTCCACAAGAGACAATGCAAAAAACAGAGACAGAATCTGCCAAAACAGAACAGCCAGTAAAGACGAATTTTAATAAAATACTTCCGTTGCTCAAATCAGAAAACTCAAAACTAACGAAAGTTGCGTACATATCTGAGGAACACGCACGTAAATTGGCTTAATTTTCTGAGTTACCTACAGAGAAAACAGCCCAGATTCGTGACAGATAGAAATCTGTTTCTGCGCAGAAATCCAAATCTAGTATCAACCTTCGATTAGAGGCTTCACTTGGCACAACAAAACACAAAACTAAGATAAGGAGAGGTTGCTACAGTAGTAAACAACTTCCAAGACACAAATATAAAACAAAGTACTGTAGCAAAATAACACATGGGTTATCTCCCAAGAAGTTCTTTCTTTATAGCCATTAAGATGGGCTCAGCAGTTTTAATGATGCACTCGCAAGAAATAGTATTTGAAGCAAAAGAGAGCATCAAGAGGCAAATTCAAAACACATTTAAGCCTAACATGCTTCCTATGAAAAGGAATCTTGTAAATAAACAAGTTCATGAAGAGCAAAGTAACAAGCAAAGGAAGATAGAACAAGTGTAGCTTCAAAAATTTCAGCACATAGAGAGGTGTATTAGTACCATGAAAATTTCTACTACCATATTTTCCTCTCTCATAATAATTTTCAGTAGCTTCATGAATAAACTCAACAATATAACTATCACATGCAGCATACTTTTCATGATTTCCAAACACATAATTTTTATCAAGTTCAAGAATAGTGGAATTAAAACTTTCAAACTTACTTTTATTAATAATATAACAAGGTAGGTGATCAATCTCAATAGATATGGGACTCATAGAATAAGTCAAGAACTCTCCAATCCCATTTTCATTAGTAGTACAATTAATATTATCAAGTAACATAGGACCATCATCTAGAGCTTTATCATAAACATTTGCCAAGCAAAATTCTTTAGTACCATGCATTTCGACATCAGGCACAAACAAAGCATTATCATAAGATTTATCAAAGTAGCATGGATTATCATATATAACAGTAGCATAATTATTCTCACAAGTTTTACTCATAGGTAATATTTCAAGAGAATCCACAGGAACATAACATTCAACCTCTTTCGGTAAGCATGGAGGACAATCAAATAGTGTAAGAGATAAAGAGTTACTCTGTTCGTCGCTCTCTTCTTCTTTTTCATCCAATGAGCTTTCAAGTTCATCAATTTCCTCCTCTTTTTCATCCAATGAGCTTTCAGGTTCATCAATTTCTTCTTCCACCGGTTCCTGCAAATTGTGAGTGCATTCTTGTGCATTAATGTGTCTCTCTTTATAATCAAGGATATAAGGATTCCTACTGTAGCATTCTATGCAAGAATTAAGGATAGTAGAGACATAATCTTTAAGGTCCTTACAAATAGCACAAGTTTCATAATTCTCAACCATGAAGGATTCTATCTCGGAGGCTCCCATAAATAAGACAAATTGTTCTACCTCTTCGAACCCATAATGAATATAGCAATTCCGATTATAGTTCTTAATTAAAAATTCCTCACTAAAGCCACATTGAAATTTAAGATGTTTAGTATCCTGTTGAGAGCAACAGTTTATATCATGGCGTCTAAGCAAGATTCTAGCCATTGTATTCAATTTTTCTATCATAGCACTCATTATTTTACCAGTTCTTGATTCTCTATAATTATTATAACATTCTATAAGCTCCAAGTAGGTTGTTGGTTCTCCCATAACAGCAGTTTTTAATTTTTAGGTTTTTCAAATTTTTATGGATTTTTGGGTATATAGGAAAAGTAAAACAAGACAAAAAGAAACTAAGCAAAAGTAAACTAAGCAAAATAATACTAGACAGAAATAAACTAAGCACAAATAAACTAGACAAAAGTAAACTAAGCAAAACAAAATAAAATAAAACAGAGAGAGAGGTGGAGTGTACTCCCCAGGTGAACTTATGAGTAGAGCTATGCCTCCCCGGCAACGGCGCCAGAAAATAGTCTTGATGACCCACAAGTATAGGGGATCGCAACAGTCTTCGAGGGAAGTAAAACCCAAATTTATTGATTCGACACAAGGGGAGGTAAAGAATACTTATAAGCCTTAACAACTGAGTTGTCAATTCAGCTGCACCTGGAAAAGCACTAGCAACAGGGGTGATGTGAAAGTAGCAGTGATATGAGAGCAATAGTAACAGTAACACAGCAGCAGTAGTAGTAATATGAGAGCAATGGTACCAGAAAATAGTTGACATGTAGAACGAGTATATGATGATGAAAGATGGACCGGGGTTCCCAGCTATCTACACTAGTGGTAACTCTCCAATAACAAGTGTTGGGTGAACAAATTACAGTTGGGCAATTGATAGGATTGATAAGGCATTAAGAAAGAACATCAATTCATTAATCATGTAGGCATGTTTTCCATATTTAGTCGTACGTGCTCGCAATGAGAAACTTGCACAACATCTATTGTCCTACCAGCCGGTGGCAGCCGGGCCTCAAGGGAAACTACTGGATATTAAGGTACTCCTTTTAATAGAGCACCGGAGCAAAGCATTAACACTCCGTGAAAACATGTGTCCCTCACATCACCGCCATCCCCTCCGGTTGTCCCGATTTCTGTCACTTCGGGGCCTTTGGTTCCGGACAGTGACATGTGCATACAACTTGTAGATACAATCTAAGCAATAAGTATAGAGCTCAAATCTAAGATCATGCCACTCGGGCCCTAGTGACAAGCATTAAGCATAACAAGATTGCAGCAACAATAACTTCACAAACTTTATAGATAGACTAATCATAATGTATCATCCATCGGATCCCAACAAACACAACACCGATTACATCAGATGAATCTCAATCATGTAAGGCAGCTCATGAGATCATTGTATTGAAGTACATGGGGGAGAGAATACCAACTAGCTACAGCTAGAACCCGTAGTCCATGGGGGAACTACTCACGGAGCATGATGGAGGCGATGGCGTTGATGGAGATGGCTTCCGGGCACTTCCCCGTCCCGAGGGTGCCGGGACAGAGACTTCGTCCCCGAATTGGAGTTTCGCGATGGCGGCGGCGCCCCTGGAGTCTTTCTGAGTTTCGTCAAGTGGTACGGTGTTTTTAGGTCGAAAGGGATTATATAGGCGAAGAGGCGGCGCAGGAGGGCTGACAGGGTGGCCTCCTCATAGGGGGGCGCGGCCTGGGGCTAGCCCGCGCGGCCCACCCTCCTGGTGGCCCCCTGGCTCTCCTCCGACTCTTCTTCGGTGTTCTGGATGCTTCCGGGAAAAATAAGATCTTTGGCGTTGATTTCGTCCAATTCCGAGAATATTGCCCGAACAGCCTTTCTGGAACCAAAAACAGCAGAAAACAGGAACTGGCACTGTGGCATCTTGTTAATAGGTTAGTTCCGGAAAACGCATAAAAACATCATAAAGTGCAAGCAAAACATGTAAGTATTGTCATAAAACAAGCATGGAACACAGAAATTATGGATCTGACTTGGCATGACGCTCACATATGGAAAGCTGAACATATTGGTTTGCATTCCCTCTTATACAAGTTCACAGGTGATCCCACTATATTCTGTATCTGGTCCATCCTAAGCTCCAGCATTAACTATCCTCCATGTGTTGCTCATTACAAGTTTATATCCCGAAACATCTTGATTTGCATCCCCTTCACTATAAGTTCAGGAGTATTATTTAGTTCACGGCCAAAATGAAGTAATTGCACTTGGCACATGTTGGTTCACATTCCCTCCTCTTTAGCTTTTGCCATCGTAACTTCTATTTTTGGTTTACATTCCCTGCTCTGTAGATGTAGCCATCATAACTTCATCTTGCTCAGTCGTTGTTACAAAATTTATAGCCTGCTACTATGTTGTTCATGCCAATTTTGTACTCCCTGAACATGTTGGTTTGCATGGGACTCGACAGTAGTAAGTCTGCTGTTTCATTCTAACATGCTCTGTTATATTGGCTGTTGGTATGCGGCATGCACTCTTTGTTTGCTTATTGTGCGCATTACAATGATCTTGTTATAACGACGAAATGATGAGTTCCAAATTCTTTGCCAAACAATATTGTAGTGTCTTTGCCTTTCCATTGTTGCTGTCTTAACTTGTAATGTCTTTGTTTCAGATATAGGTGCTGCATGGACAACTTAAAAGATTGCCGGATCGCTTCATTGTATTGCTAGGTTTAATTACCATTCAATTTCTCTGGGTTCTGTAATATTTTTTCAATGCCTTGCAGCTGATGTAATATTTAGTTAGTTTTTATAGTTCTTTCGCGCATTTTTTCTTTGGTGCTTGTGGTAAGTGAGGCTATCCGACAGAAATCAATGCTGCGTAAATATTCTCAGTATCTAAATCACGAATTCCCATCCCTTAAACGGCCCAATTAAGCGAAATCACATATGTGCCTGCCCGCAAAATCCTAAAGCGCATATTATGCCGGCATATAAACAACAACTAAACGGGCTGGCCCACTTACTTCTTGGGCCAGCCCATTTGATTTACGGTGGACCCCACACACTAATTGGGCTGGCCCACTTGCTTTAAGGTGGACCCCACCAACTACTGGGCCGGCCCACTAATTAGTTGGGCCAGCCCATTTGCTTTTTTGGAGGACCCCACATAATAAATGGGCCGGCCCTTTAAGAGGAAAGTGGGACCCACCTGTGTTTTTGGCCCGGCCCACTATCTTGTTGGGCCGACTTGCTATATGGTGGACCCCACATACTAGTTGGCCGGCCCTTTACAGGAAATGGGCCCCACATCTTGTTGGGCCGGCCCACTTGCTCTATGGTGGTCCCACATGGTAAATGGGCCGGCCCTTTAAGTGGAAGGTGGGACCCACCTGTGTTTTTGGCCCGGCCCACTATTTTGTTGGGCCGGCCCACTTTCTGTATGGTGGACCCCACATACCAAATGGGCCGGCCCATTAACAGGAATGTGGGACCCACCTGTTTTTGGCCCGCCCACTATCTTGGTGGGCCAGCCCACTTGCTATATGGTGGGCCCCACATACTAAATGGGCCGGCCCTTTAACAGGAAAGTGGGACCCACCTGTGTTTTTGGCCCGGCCCACTATCTTTGGGCCGGCCCACTTGCTATATGGTGGACCCCACAAACTAAATGGGCCGATCCTTTAACTGGAAAGTGGGACCCACCTGTGTTTTTGGCCCGGCCCACTAGCTTGTTGGGCCGGCCCACTTGCTATACGGTGGACCCCACACACTAAATGGGCCGGCCTTTTAACAGGATAGTGGGACCCACCTGTGTTTTGGCCCGGCCCACTTGCTTCTTGGGCCGGCCCAGTTGCTGTAAGGTGGACCCCACATGTTAAATGGGCCGGCCCATTTAAGTTTTGACCAGTCAACCTTAGAGGTTAGGCCCGGCCCACGTAACTAATGGACCAGCCCAGCTATATAGTTGACCGGTCAAACTATGTCATCTGGCCCGGCCCGCTTAAGACGTGGCAGGCCTCGTGTGGGCCTACCATCTACCACGGGGTTTCAGCCGGTTAACGCCGTTAACTGGCAGTTAACGGCGTCTGCCACGTGTCAGTTTGCATGACGTCAGCAGTCAACGGGCTCCCGAAAACACTTCCGCAACGGTCCGATTTTCCGTGGCGGAAGGGCGCCCAAGCGCGACGGACCGAAAAAATCGTCGTTGGACTTTGCCTGACGCAGTTTCGACAACAGAACCCATATCGTCGGGTTAGGCCCATAGGCGACGAAAAATGCCCCTTAGTTGACGATTTTGGGACGTTGTCTATCAGAACTTTTCTTGTAGTGAAAGAACAGTAAAAGCAGTAGAATGTATTCAGATGTAAAAGAATGGACCGGGGTCCACAGTTCACTAGTGGTGTCTCTCCAATAAGATAACTAACATGCTGGGTGAACAAATTACAGGTGAGCAATTGACAAATAAAGATTCAATACATATCAACGATGATTACTATGTGATTTAATCAGGGCATTACGACAAAGTACATAGACCGCTATCCAGCATGCATCTATGCCTAAATAATCCACCTTCAGGTTATCATCCGAACCCCTTCCAGTATTAAGTTGCGAACAACAGATAATTGCATTAAGTATGGTGCGTAATGTAATCAACACAAATATCCTTAGACAAAGCACCAATAGGGCCGCGCCCTAGGCCGCGCCGCCTTATGGTGTGGGGCCCTCGGGCCTCCACCTCTCTTGCCCTTCTGGCTCCGTCAATATTCTGGTAAAATAGGGCCTTCTGCATAAATTCCGAGGATTTTCCCGAAAGTTGGATTTCTGCACAAAAACGAGACACCAGAGCAGTTCTGCTGAAAACAGCGTTAGTCCGTGTTAGTTGTATCCAAAATACACAAATTAGAGGCAAAACAATAGCAAAAGTGTTCGGGAAAGTAGATACGTTTTGGACGTATCAACTCCCCCAAGCTTAGCTTATTGCTTGTCCTCAAGCAATTCAGTTAACAACTGAGCGATAAAAGAACTTTCACGAACACATTTGCTCATATGATGTATATATTCTCATGCTATGGCTAATACTTAAGCAGTTCATAATGAGATACATGCAAATAAGATCATCCAACAGCTATGTCAATCATGGAGAAGTACCAACAATTAATAATAAGCATCATGAATCATGTATGTAAGCAGGATTGCAATGTTCATAAGAGAATATGATAAAGTGGTATCTCGCTTGCCCGTATTTGATCGGCAAAACATAAATGCCGAGGCACCTCTGGAGTTCATAGAAAGACTAGAAGTAGTGATTGTCAAAGATAAAAGCATCAAAGTTATACCACAATCAATCATATTTTGAGACAAGCATATTATACTAAGAATGACAGTTGTGCTCTCAAGATAGTGCTCAAAGAAAGAATGGAGACACAACATAAAAGTAAAAGATTGACCCTTCGCAGAGGGAAGCAGGGATTAACATGCGCTAGAGCTTTTCATTTGTAAAGCAGGAGTAAAATTATTTTGAGAAGTGTTTGTTGTTGTCAACGAATGGTAATGGGTACACTAACTACCTCATCAACCGGACTCACAAGAGCGGCTCCCATTTTATTTATTTTTGGGTGGCACTCCTTCCAACCTTTCTTTCACAAACCATGGCTAACCGAATCCTCGGGTGCCTGCCAACAATCTCATACCATGAAGGAGTGCCTTTTTATTTAAGTTTTATTATGATGATGACACTCCCCCCAACCTTTGCTCACACAAGCCATGGCTAACCGAATCCTTCGGGTGCCGTCCAACAATCACAAACCATGGAGGAGTGTCTATTTAAGTTAATTAATTTGGGACTGGGAATCCCATTGCCAGCTCTTTTTGCAAAATTATTGGATAAGCGGATGTGCCACTAGTCCATATGAGAGTCCGTCAAAAGTAAATGACAAGGTTGAAAGCTAAACACCACATACTTCCTCATGAGCTATGAAACATTAACACAAATTGAGAAGCATTTTGAAGGTTTTAAAGGTAGCGCATGAGAATTTACTTGGAATGGTTTGAAATGCCATGCATAGGTATTTATGGTGGACACTTTGGAACAACTTGGTTTTCAGGTGTTTGGAAGCACGAGCGGCGATCCCGCTCAGTACAAGTGAAGGCTAGCAAAAGACTAGGGAGCGACAAATCAAGAGAGCAATAACTGTCATAATCATGCTTGCGGCAAAATAAATTAACGGAGGCATAAAAGTGATACAATAACTCTGAAGCAATATAAATCATCGAGGCTTAATTGACTTTTTGTTCAGTCATATGCATGCATGAGCATGTGCCAAGTCGATATAAATGAATTATTCAGAGGAGGATACCACAATGCCATACTTACTTATGAATAAAACAATGCAAGCAAACATCCATGACATGCTACTCATATTAATAAATTGGAGCTAAACATGAGAGATCATGAACTACTAGACTTTCTCAAATAACATATACCTCACATGAACCAACTAAGCATGCTCACATGGATGAGTATATGTACAAAAATGAAAACAAATAGAGTTCATACCAGCCTCTCACCACAATCAGATTGTCGTAGATCGTCATTATTGCCTTTTCACTTGTATAGCTTGGATAATATGAAATGAAAACCACGCTCCAGCCACCGAAGACCATTGAACTCATGATGAACTTTACAAACCAAAGAAGAACAGCAAATATTTTTGGTGTTTTCGAATTGGAAACAAGAACAAAAGAAAACAAGCAAACAAAGCAAAATCTTTTTGGGTTTTCTCATAGCAAACCAACGATAGCAAATAAAGTAAAATAAGAGCAAAGAACCAAATAAACAAATGGTGAAGAGAAACAACAGAAATATTTTTGGTCTTTTTGTGTTTTAGGAAAGAAACAAAGTGAAAACAAAAGAATGCAAACTAACAGAAACACAGAAAAGCAGGATGACAGAAATCTGCCAAATCCTGACAGCAGTACAGAAATCGAAATTAACAAAAATCTTCCATTGCTCAGACCAAAAAGTGTTCAACTAATGAAAGTTAGATAACAACCTGGGGCACATGCTCAAAAATTGGCAACTCAAAATAACGTTCTGGCTGTGCGCACGAATTTTTTTGGTAACAGCCCAGAATCTGTTTTTGGACAGCACTTCCCCAAATATCATCTCCCTCTCATTAGAAAACCACTCTAGAGACTAAACAAGTATGTACAAGTATCCAGCAACCATAATATGCAAAGAATGAGTGATGCCGGTATACCTCCCCCAAGCTTAGGCTTTTGGCCTAAGTGGAGTTCATTCCCACGGTCCCCATGAAGTGGTGTCTCCGTAGTACGACGAAGAACGACCCGGTTCCAGGTATGTGCTGGAGGAAACGTCGGGGTATGTGACGGTGTAGTCGTAGGAGGGCTCGGCGTTCTCGGAGTCATGTTGCTGGTGGAATTCTTGTATCTTCATATGTTCCTCCACCGCCTCCTTAGTGAGCGACCATGATTGCCTGTCAATATTGAACAAACCTGGCTGGGGAAGAGGGATTTCCTTCTCATTCCCATCAGCAAACAACATTCTATAGACCATATTATCTATAGTGGAGTCAGTAGTAACAAAATGATGGCTCTTCATAGCAGCAATATCTAGTCTCCTAGGGGTTAATGGCACATCATTAGAATCAAGAGGAATCTCTAGATGTGTTAAAATGCGCAGTGCAATAGTTCCTCCAAAAATAGGCCCCCTGCTAGACAGGCGGCGAGCAATAAGAGAACCAAGATGATAAGATGTCTCTCCAGTAAGTGCAGCATTCAAGAAAGCAAGATGGTAGCTAGAGATATTGCTAGTATTTTCTCTACCCAAAATGCTAGTAGCAATGTAATATGCGAAATATTTAATAGCGGGGAGTTGAATGTTTCTTATCTTCCCTCGCTGGATGGTGCGGCAATCATCCTCGGTGATCCCTCGGTAGAGCTCCAACAGGTCCCGGGGGTTGTCATCAATCCTCCTTGCTGTACCTACAGGGGCAATATCCAATGCACGACAAAATTCTTCCAATTCCATAGTAACAGGAATATCATAGATCTTGAATGCAACTGTCGGCTCATATTGCGTGTTGTGGAACTTGAAGCTCTCAACGAAAACTTTGGTGAGCCTGTAGTATTGTTCCCTTTCATCTCCCACGTAGGTGGCTAAGCCTGCCCTGTTGACAAGGGTGAAGAAGTCATCCAATATCCCTGCATTTGTCAGAAAATCATAACATGGGAAGGATGAAGCATTAGGAGCCCCATTGTCCTCCTCGGGCGCGAAGCTAGGCGCGATGATATCCTCATTGTAGGATCGCCTAATCTGAGTGGATGCCCTCGAGGGCCTACCGGTGCTGGTTGTTCCTTTCTTGAACAATTCTCCAAATTTGAATTTCTTCATCTTCCTTTTCTGAAATTTTCAACAATCATTATAAAATTTGATTTCAAGGTATGTAATTGAAGGGAACTACTATAGGAACTTGCTAGAGTACTAAACATGCATCAAAACTAATTTCTTCCACTTAGAACAAGCATGCAAGCTCACTAAACATGTTATCTACAGCAGCAAAATATTCAAGATATACTCAACCAAATGAAATTCTAATTGGACAATCAAAGGAGTCACATACCAAGGAGTAAAAGTGCCAAATTTCAAACAGAAATCTGGGCTGAGCAAGGAGATCGAAAAAATCGCGAGTTCTTGAGCAGAAACACGAGTGAGAGTGATGACCCACAAGTATAGGGGGTGTATCGTAGTATCTTCGATAAGTAAGAATGTCGATCCCAACGAGGAGCAGAAGGTGTTGGCAGCAGTTTCGATGAAGGATTCGCTGTAAATGCTCACAGACAAGTATTCAGGGGGTTTTGATATTGTAGATAAATAAAGTACAAGTAAATAAAATGCGAGAGAAATAATTGCAGCAAGTGGCCCAATCCTTTTTAGCACAAAGGACAAGCCGGTTTGATTACTTATAATGACCAAACGTTCCTGAGGACACATGGGAATTTTAGTCTAGTGCTTTCGCTACATACAGCTGATTAATCTTCATTGTTTTGATAAGTGTTGTGTGGGTGAACCTATGCTAATGCACCGCCCTTCCTAGGACTAATACATACTTGTGATTATACCCCTTGCAAGCATCCGCAACTACAAGAAAGTAATTAAGATAAATCTAACCACAGCCTTAAACTCTGAGATCCTGCGATCCCTCCTGCATCGATATACTAACGGGGGCTTAGGTTTCTGTCACTCCGGCAACCCCGCAATTAGCAACCGAATACAAGATGCACTCCCCTAGGCCCATAAATGGTGAAGTGTCGTGTAGTCGACGTTCACACGACACCACTAGAAGAATGACACCACAACTTAAATATCATAACATTGAATATTACTCAACCATAATTCACTACTAGCATTTAGACTTCACCCATGTCCTCAAGAACTAAACGAACTACTCACGAGACATCATATGGAATACAATCAGAGGTGATATGATGATGAATAACAATCTGAACATAAACCTTGGTTCAATGGTTTCACTCAATAGCATCTACAACAAGTATAGAATAACACCGGGAGAGTTTCCCCTATCAAACAATCAAGATTTAACCCGAATTGCTACAGCGATGACGAGGTGCAGCGGTGGTGATGGCGGTGTAGATGGTGGAGATGATGATGATGATGATGGAGATGATGTCCCGCTCGATGACGATGGCGATGGCGTCGATTTCCCCCTCCGGGAGGGAATTTCCCCGGCGGATTCCTGCCCGCCGGAGAGCTCTTTTCTCTCTGGTGTTCTCCGCCCCGCAGAGGCGGCTGTAACCCTTCGTGAGGTCCTCTCTGTGGCTTAGGTTTTCGGGACGAAGGAGTACGCGAAGAAAAGGAGGCGAAAGGGGTCGTGGGCCCCCCAGAGCATAGGGTGGCGCGGCCAGGCCATGGGCCGCGCCGCCCTATGGTCTGGGCCCACAGTGGCCCCTCTCTTCTTCCCCTTCTGGCTCCCTCCGTCATCTGGAAAAATAGGAATTTACGTGAAATTCCCTTCCACAGTTGATCTTCCGAAATATTGCGTTCTGACGGTGCTTTTTCCAGCAGAATCCTGGCTCCGGTGCTTGATCCTCCAATGATGATGAAACATGCAAAATAGATGAAATAACATAAGTATTGTGTCCCAATATGAAATATATCAATGAATAACAGCAAATTATGATACAAAATAGTGATGCAAATTGGACGTATCAACTCCCCCAAGCTTAGACCTCGCTTGTCCCCAAGCGAAACTGAGCTCGATAAACAAGACCACATGTTTATGGAGTGAAGAGTCGATAAATAAAATACGGACAAGAAGCATCATATTCATTCACACAAGACATTCTAGTAAACAACTTCCTCATATAACTCATCTCGAAATAAGTAAAGAGAAATCACAAGTAAAGGTGCATAAGAAATCATAATTGGTGATGGCAAACTTTGTTCTTGGTCAGAGAACTACTAACGGATTGTACTTTTAAGCAAAGCTTTCATATTAGATTTTATAGCTGAGCTTTCATATTTAAGCATAACAATCTCCTCATAATCATTGATAACTTCAAAGTCATATTCATTCAGATAAAATTGGTACTAAACAAGAAAGTATAAAAGACATGATTAACTGGATCACAGCATAAATGATTGGTTCACAACAACTCAATTGCTTGCTTGAGATAGAGGGAAATAGGTTTACTGACTCAACATAAAAGTAAAAGATAGGCCCTTCGCAGAGGGAAGCAGGGATTAAATCATGTGCTAGAGCTTTTCAAGTTTTGAAATCATATAAAGAGCATAAAAGTAAGATTTTGAGCGGTGTTTGTTGTTGTCAACGAATGGTAGCGGGTACTCTAACCCCCTTGCCAAACGAACCTTCAAAGAGCGGCTCCCATGAGGGACGGTATCTCTACCAGCAAGGTAGATCATCCCCCTTCTCTTTTGTTTACACATGTATTTTAGTTTTATTATGGGTGACACTCCCCCCAACCTTGGCTTTCTCAATCCATGGCTAACCGAATCCTCGGGTGCCTTCCAACATTCACATACCATGGAGGAGTGTCTATTTGCAAAATTAAGTTGCTTACTGATAAGTCAGAGCAAAACATGTGAAGAGAATTATTAATGAAAGTTATTAATTGGGGCTGGGAACCCCGTTGCCAGCTCTTATTGCAAAATTATTGGATAAGCGGATGTGCCGCTAGTCCATTGGTGAAAGTCCGCCCAACAAGATTGAAAGATAAAACACCACATACTTCCTCATGAGCTATAAAACATTGACACAAATAAGGAGTAGTATAGTTTGAATAATTTAAAGGTAGCACATGAAGTATTTACTTGGAATGGCAGAAAATACCATGTAGTAGGTAGGTATGGTGGACACAAATGGCATAGGTTTGGTCTAAGGTTATGGATGTATGAGAAGCATTCCCTCTCGATACAGGTCTTTGGCTAGCAAGGTTTGATAGCAAGCATAAAGGTTGAGGGAAACAAACAAATATACATATGATAGAAACAATCATGCATCTTTCTCATAAGCACAAGCAATTTTAACTCTAGAATACTAAGCATAGAGATAATAGAGTAATGTATCTAAGTGTATTTCTCTCTTCTATTAAACATCAAGATGTTGTTGCTATTGACCAATGCTAAGTTTGCCAAAACCAAATAGATTTACTCGATGCTCCCAAAGTGATATCAATACTCATGTCAAGAGTAATCATATAATGGAGATTGCAAACTAAAATAAGGTGTGCAAAAAGTAAATGATAAGACTTCTCATTAATATTCCATAACGATAACTCACACCAACGGATACATAGATAACTAACTAAGAGAGATACTTCCACATTGCATACTATTCTATATGATAACTTCCCTACTCATGATATGACACTACTTGATAGTAAAAGATAAAGGTGGTGGTGATGTGATACCGCGGCACTCCCCCAAGCTTGGAACAAACCAAGGGGATGCCAATACCGATGATGAATTACTCCTTCGGTGATGATGGTGAATCTTTGTCGTCATCAGACTTCCATGGAAGAGGCCCTCCATCAACAAAAGACATCTTGGTTTCCGGAAACCTGAAACTAGCAGCATGACTTATGCGCTTAAACCTGTTTTCATACTCACAGTTCTGATTATGGACATCATAGAGTTGAGCTTGGAGTTTGTTGGTGGTGTCGTGAAGTGAGAAGATATCGTCCCACAGCTTCGCAGTCTCCTTCTTGTGTCCATCAATGAGTTCAGACACAATCTTGTGAAAGATATCCACTTCACGCTCAGCCATCTTCTTGTAGTTGAAAACCTCTTGTTCCAGCTTCTCCATCCTGTCTTCCAAGCTCCCTTCTCCCTTAGGACCCTGGACATCTTTGATCTGCAACTCTCCATCCACGAGCTGCAACTCTTTGGGGTGCATCTTCAGCTCGTTCATGTACGGGTTGACGACGTCCTCAAAGAAGCTGTCCTTCTGAGTTCCCGACGAAGACATGATGGATCTAGATCCGAAGCAGATCCTGGCAGAAAACAGCTCGAAACAAAACACGACGAGAAAACGATATTACGGACCTCCAGGGGTCCGGGGGATTATATAGCAAATATTTTTACGACAAAAGGAAGGTTCCAGGCCGAAAACGAGTGGAAACGGGACACCGAGGTGGCCAGACCATAGGTCGGCGCGGGCCCAGGTCAGGCCGCGCCGGCCTATGGTGGCACCCCCTCGTGCGTCTTTTCCACTCCGTTTCGATTCCGTAATTTTTCATATTTTCCAAAAACAGCAAAAATAATGTTCGGAAAGGTAAACGCGGACTTTTTATTACCTATACTGTTACCTATTCAAAGTCCAGTTCTGGCGGACTGTCAATTTGTCCTTTGATGAAAGCCTCCGGTGTTTCCACTTGAATAATATCAACATCAACATTATAAGAATCGCCCGAGATATAATGCTTGAGTCTTTGTCCATTCACCACTTGTGTGGCATTGCCTTGGAGAGAGCTAATTTTAATTGCTCCTGAACGATACACCTCCTCAACAACATATGGTCCTTCCCACTTCGAGAGTAATTTCCCTGCAAAGAATCTGAGACGAGACCGATACAATAGAACTTGATCTCCAACATTAAATTCTCTTTTGATGATCCTTCTATCATGCCATTTCTTAACTTTTTCTTTAAAGAGTTTAGCATTTTCATAAGCTTCACTTCTCCATTCATCTAGAGAACTTAATTGCAACAACCTCTTATTACCGGCTAATTTAGGATCTTTATTTAATTCTCTAACAGCCCAATAAGCTTTGTGCTCTAGTTCTAAAGGTAAATGACAAGCTTTTCCATAAACCATTTTATAAGGTGACATTCCCATAGGATTTTTATAAGCAGTTCTATAAGCCCATAACGCTTCTTTCAATTTGCTAGGCCAATTCTTTCTAGATTTATTAACAGTCTTACCCAAGATAGCTTTAATCTCTCTATTTGATAATTCTACTTGACCGCTAGTTTGAGGGTGATAAGCAGAAGCAATTCTATGATTAATACCATACTTAGCAAGAGTTTTTCTAAAACCTCCATGAATGAAATGAGAACCTCCATCAGTCATAATATATCTAGGTACTCCAAATCTAGGAAATATAATATCTACAAGCATTTTTATAGAGGTCTCACCATCAGCACTTTTTGTAGGTATAGCTTCTACCCATTTAGTAACATAATCAACAGCGACAAGTATATGAGTGTTACCGTCTGAAGAAGGGAAAGGTCCCATGAAGTCGAATCCCCAACAATCGAATGGTTCAATAACAAGAGTATAATTCATAGGCATTTCATTGCGTCTAGAGATATTACCAACTCTTTGACATTCATCACAAGATAAAATAAATTTCCTTGCATCTTTGAAGAGTGTTGGCCAATAAAAACCTGATTGTAGAACCTTTTGCGCGGTTCTATCTCCAGCGTGATGTCCTCCATAAACACTTCCATGACATTTATTCAATATCTCCTGTTGTTCATATTCAGGAACACATCTTCGCATAATACCATCCACTCCTTCTTTATATAAGTGTGGGTCATCCCAAAAATAATGCCTCAAGTCATAAAAGAATTTCCTCCGTTGCTGAGCTGAAAAGGTTGGAGGCAAATACTTCGAAACAATAAAGTTAGCATAATCTGCATACCAAGGGCTCTCTCGCGAGCTCACCTTTATTACAGCCAATTGTTCATTTGGAAAACTATCATTAACAGGAACAAGATCATAAGCAATATTTTCCAATCTAGACAAATTATCAGCAACAGGATTATCAGCACCTTTCCTATCTATAATATGTAAATCAAATTCTTGCAACAGAAGTACCCATCTAATAAGCCTTGGCTTAGCATCTTTCTTTGTCATAAGGTATCTAATTGCAGCATGATCAGTATGAATTGTAACTTTTGAATCAACAATATAGGGTCTAAACTTATCACAAGCAAAGACTACAGCTAACAATTCTTTTTCAGTTGTAGCATAATTTCTTTGAGCAGCATCAAGAGTCTTACTAGCATAATGAATAACATTTAATTTTTTATCTACCCGCTGTCCAAGAACAGCGCCTACAGCAAAATCACTAGCATCACACATAATTTCAAAAGGTAAATTCCAATCAGGAGGTTCAACTACAGGAGCAGTTGTTAAGGCTTTCTTTAGAGTTTCAAAAGCTTCCTTACAATCATCATCAAAAACAAAAGGTACATCTTTTTGAAGAAGATTAGTAAGAGGCTTTGAAATTTTAGAGAAATCTTTAATAAATCTCCTATAAAACCCAGCATGACCAAGAACACTACGAATACCTTTAACATCCCTCGGATAGGGCATCTTCTCAATTGCTTCAACTTTAGCTCTATCAACTTCAATACCTCTCTCGGAAATTTTATGTCCCAATACAATTCCTTCATTAACCATAAAGTGGCATTTCTCCCAATTAAGAACAAGGTTAGTTTCTTCACATCTCTGCAAAACTTTATCGAGGTTTCGCAGGCAATTATCAAAAGAATTCCCATAGACAGAAAAATCATCCATGAACACCTCTACAATACTTTCGCAAAAACCATGAAAAATAGCAGACATGCATCTTTGAAAAGTAGCAGGAGCATTACATAAACCAAAAGGCATACGCCTATAAGCATAAGTTCCATAAGGACAAGTAAAAGTGGTTTTCTCTTGATCTTTAGCTTTAACAGCAATTTGTGAAAACCCAGAATAACCATCAAGAAAGCAAAAATGAGTATTTTTAGACAACCTCTCTAACATTTGATCAATAAAGGGTAAAGGGTAATGATCTTTCTTAGTAACTTTATTAACTTTTCGAAAATCAATGCACATTCTATAACCTACAACTATTCTTTGAGGAATAAGCTCATCATTATCATTAGGCACAACAGTCATTCCTCCTTTCTTAGGAACACAATGAACAGGACTAACCCATCTACTATCAGCAATAGGATATATAATACCAGCTTCAAGGAGTTTTAATACCTCGTTTCTTACCACTTCCTTCATCTTCGGAATTAGACGACGTTGATGTTCAACAACAGGCTTTGCATCTTCTTCCATATTAATAGCATGTTGGCAAATAGAAGGAGAAATCCCTTTCAAATCATCAAGAGTATAGCCAATAGCTCCTCGGTGTTTCTTCAATATTTCCAATAACCTTTCTTCCTCAATCTCTGAAAGCTTAGAACTAATAATAACAGGATATATTTTCTTATCATCAATATGAGCATATTTAAGATTATCAGGTAAAGGCTTTAGATCAAAAACAGGATCTTCCTTTGGTGGCGGTGTTGTACCCAAATCTTCCACCGGTAAATCATGCTTGAGAATAGGTTGGCGAAGAAAAATTTCCTCAAGCTCATCTCTTTCTTTCCTAAAAGCTTCACTTTCACTATTCTCCAAATGTTGCTGCAAAGGGTTATTAGGAACAAGAACAATAGATGCACACTGCTCCATTTTAAAATCATTACTAGGCAAGTCAGCTTTATAAGGAGTTTTAGTAAATTTAGAAAAGTTAAATTCATAAGGTTCACCAGCAAATCTAGTCAAAATTTTCTCTTTCTTACAATCTATAATAGCTCCACAAGTATTTAGAAAAGGTCTACCAAAAATGATAGGACAATGATCACTAGCAGCAGAACCAAGTACCAAAAAGTCAGCAGGATATTTAATCTTACCACATAGAACTTCCACATCTCGAACAATACCAATTGGAGAAATAGTTTCTCTATTAGCCAGATGAATAACCACATCAATATCTTCAAGTTCACAAGAACCAATTTCGTGCATAATCTCCGTGTAAAGTTCATAAGGAATAGCACTAACACTTGCACCAATATCACATAAACCATAATAGCAATGATCACCAATTCTAACAGATAGCATAGGAACACTAACTTGTTTGGATTTATTAGGATGTGAAACAATATTAGAAGCATCTTCACAGAAAATAATATGACCATCCTCCACATTTTCAGTCACAAGATCTTTAACTATAGCAACAGCAGGTTCAATTTTAATTTGTTCTTCAGGTTCTTTAGGTTTCTTTTCACTTTTATTAACCGCACTAGATATGACAGAGTACTCCTTCATTTTAGCAGGGAAAGGAGTTTTTTCAATATAAGCTTCAGGAATAACATTATCAACAGTTTCAACCACTACACATTTGTTTACAGATGAATCAATTTTATCTTTATACGGTTCATGATACTTATCAAAATTCTTCTTAGGCAGTTCATAATGAGAGGCAAAAGCTCTATAAAGATTTGCAACAACTTGGGAATCAAGACCATATGTAGCACTCATATTACGAAATTTATCAGTATCCATAAAAGCTTCAATGCATTTATAATCATAAATTATACCTGATTCTCTATCTTTATCATTCTCCCATCCTTCAGTATTTTCTTGGATCCGATCAAGAAGGTCCCTTTTAAACTCTTCTTTGTTGCGTGTAAATGATCCAGAACAAGAAGTATCCAGCAAGGTCTTGTCTTGAAAAGAAAGTCTTGCATAGAAATTATCAATAATAACATTACCAGGAAGCTCATGAATGGGGCATTTGAGCATTAAAGACTTCAATCTCCCCCAAGCTTGGGCGATACTCTCTCCATCATGAGGCCAGAAATTATATATGCGGTTCCGATCTTTGTGAATTTCACTTGGAGGATAAAATTTGGAATAGAATAAAGGCACAATGTCCTCCCAATCAATAGAATCACCATTCTTCAGCAATTTATACCAGTGCGCCGCTTTACCAGACAGCGATATAGTGAATAGTTTCTTTCTAACTTCATTCATAGAAATACCTGCACATTTGAATAACCCGCATAATTCATGCAAAAACAATAAATGATCACCAGGATGGACAGTTCCATCCCCTTCATAGCGGTTATCCATAACACGTTCAATAATTTTCATAGGTATTTTATATGGTACTACTTCCTCACCTGGCGCTTCATCCACTACCGTTGCAGTAGTAGTAGATTTCCCAAATAGAAATTGAAGAGAAGATCTCTCCATAATGATTTATAGCAGCAGGCAGAAATAAAATCAGCACAAACAGTAAATTTCCTTACCAATTCCACTTACCAATAGCGCTTCACTCCCCGGCAACGGCGCCAGAAAATAGTCTTGATGACCCACAAGTATAGGGGGTGTATCGTAGTATCTTCGATAAGTAAGAATGTCGATCCCAACGAGGAGCAGAAGGTGTTGGCAGCAGTTTCGATGAAGGATTCACTGTAAATGCTCACAGACAAGTATTCAGGGGGTTTTGATATTGTAGATAAATAAAGTACAAGTAAATAAAATGCGAGAGAAATAATTGCAGCAAGTGGCCCAATCCTTTTTAGCACAAAGGACAAGCCGGTTTGATTACTTATAATGACCAAACGTTCCTGAGGACACATGGGAATTTTAGTCTAGTGCTTTCGCTACATACAGCTGATTAATCTTCATTGTTTTGATAAGTGTTGTGTGGGTGAACCTATGCTAATGCACCGCCCTTCCTAGGACTAATACATACTTGTGATTATACCCCTTGCAAGCATCCGCAACTACAAGAAAGTAATTAAGATAAATCTAACCACAGCCTTAAACTCTGAGATCCTGCGATCCCTCCTGCATCGATATACTAACGGGGGCTTAGGTTTCTGTCACTCCGGCAACCCCGCAATTAGCAACCGAATACAAGATGCACTCCCCTAGGCCCATAAATGGTGAAGTGTCGTGTAGTCGACGTTCACACGACACCACTAGAAGAATGACACCACAACTTAAATATCATAACATTGAATATTACTCAACCATAATTCACTACTAGCATTTAGACTTCACCCATGTCCTCAAGAACTAAACGAACTACTCACGAGACATCATATGGAATACAATCAGAGGTGATATGATGATGAATAACAATCTGAACATAAACCTTGGTTCAATGGTTTCACTCAATAGCATCTACAACAAGTATAGAATAACACCGGGAGAGTTTCCCCTATCAAACAATCAAGATTTAACCCGAATTGCTACAGCGATGACGAGGTGCAGCGGTGGTGATGGCGGTGTAGATGGTGGAGATGATGATGATGATGATGGAGATGATGTCCCGCTCGATGACGATGGCGATGGCGTCGATTTCCCCCTCCGGGAGGGAATTTCCCCGGCGGATTCCTGCCCGCCGGAGAGCTCTTTTCTCTCTGGTGTTCTCCGCCCCGCAGAGGCGGCTGTAACCCTTCGTGAGGTCCTCTCTGTGGCTTAGGTTTTCGGGACGAAGGAGTACGCGAAGAAAAGGAGGCGAAAAGGGTCGTGGGCCCCCCAGCATAGGGTGGCGCGGCCAGGCCATGGGCCGCGCCGCCCTATGGTCTGGGCCCACAGTGGCCCCTCTCTTCTTCCCCTTCTGGCTCCCTCCGTCATCTGGAAAAATAGGAATTTACGTGAAATTCCCTTCCACAGTTGATCTTCCGAAATATTGCGTTCTGACGGTGCTTTTTCCAGCAGAATCCTGGCTCCGGTGCTTGATCCTCCAATGATGATGAAACATGCAAAATAGATGAAATAACATAAGTATTGTGTCCCAATATGAAATATATCAATGAATAACAGCAAATTATGATACAAAATAGTGATGCAAATTGGACGTATCAACTCCCCCCAAGCTTAGACCTCGCTTGTCCCCAAGCGAAACTGAGCTCGATAAACAAGACCACATGTTTATGGAGTGAAGAGTCGATAAATAAAATACGGACAAGAAGCATCATATTCATTCACACAAGACATTCTAGTAAACAACTTCCTCATATAACTCATCTCGAAATAAGTAAAGAGAAATCACAAGTAAAGGTGCATAAGAAATCATAATTGGTGATGGCAAACTTTGTTCTTGGTCAGAGAACTACTAACGGATTGTACTTTTAAGCAAAGCTTTCATATTAGATTTTATAGCTGAGCTTTCATATTTAAGCATAACAATCTCCTCATAATCATTGATAACTTCAAAGTCATATTCATTCAGATAAAATTGGTACTAAACAAGAAAGTATAAAAGACATGATTAACTGAATCATAGCATAAATGATTGGTTCACAACAACTCAATTGCTTGCTTGAGATAGAGGGAAATAGGTTTACTGACTCAACATAAAAGTAAAAGATAGGCCCTTCGCAGAGGGAAGCAGGGATTAAATCATGTGCTAGAGCTTTTCAAGTTTTGAAATCATATAAAGAGCATAAAAGTAAGATTTTGAGCGGTGTTTGTTGTTGTCAACGAATGGTAGCGGGTACTCTAACCCCCTTGCCAAACGAACCTTCAAAGAGCGGCTCCCATGAGGGACGGTATCTCTACCAGCAAGGTAGATCATCCCCCTTCTCTTTTGTTTACACATGTATTTTAGTTTTATTATGGGTGACACTCCCCCCAACCTTGGCTTTCTCAATCCATGGCTAACCGAATCCTCGGGTGCCTTCCAACATTCACATACCATGGAGGAGTGTCTATTTGCAAAATTAAGTTGCTTACTGATAAATCAGAGCAAAACATGTGAAGAGAATTATTAATGAAAGTTATTAATTGGGGCTGGGAACCCCGTTGCCAGCTCTTATTGCAAAATTATTGGATAAGCGGATGTGCCGCTAGTCCATTAGTGAAAGTCCGCCCAACAAGATTGAAAGATAAAACACCACATACTTCCTCATGAGCTATAAAACATTGACACAAATAAGGAGTAGTATAGTTTGAATAATTTAAAGGTAGCACATGAAGTATTTACTTGGAATGGCAGAAAATACCATGTAGTAGGTAGGTATGGTGGACACAAATGGCATAGGTTTGGTCTAAGGTTATGGATGTATGAGAAGCATTCCCTCTCGATACAGGTCTTTGGCTAGCAAGGTTTGATAGCAAGCATAAAGGTTGAGGGAAACAAACAAATATACATATGATAGAAACAATCATGCATCTTTCTCATAAGCACAAGCAATTTTAACTCTAGAATACTAAGCATAGAGATAATAGAGTAATGTATCTAAGTGTATTTCTCTCTTCTATTAAACATCAAGATGTTGTTGCTATTGACCAATGCTAAGTTTGCCAAAACCAAATAGATTTACTCGATGCTCCCAAAGTGATATCAATACTCATGTCAAGAGTAATCATATAATGGAGATTGCAAACTAAAATAAGGTGTGCAAAAAGTAAATGATAAGACTTCTCATTAATATTCCATAACGATAACTCACACCAACGGATACATAGATAACTAACTAAGAGAGATACTTCCACATTGCATACTATTCTATATGATAACTTCCCTACTCATGATATGACACTACTTGATAGTAAAAGATAAAGGTGGTGGTGATGTGATACCGCGGCACTCCCCCAAGCTTGGAACAAACCAAGGGGATGCCAATACCGATGATGAATTACTCCTTCGGTGATGATGGTGAATCTTTGTCGTCATCAGACTTCCATGGAAGAGGCCCTCCATCAACAAAAGACATCTTGGTTTCCGGAAACCTGAAACTAGCAGCATGACTTATGCGCTTAAACCTGTTTTCATACTCACAGTTCTGATTATGGACATCATAGAGTTGAGCTTGGAGTTTGTTGGTGGTGTCGTGAAGTGAGAAGATATCGTCCCACAGCAGTCTCCTTCTTGTGTCCATCAATGAGTTCAGACACAATCTTGTGAAAGATATCCACTTCACGCTCAGCCATCTTCTTGTAGTTGAAAACCTCTTGTTCCAGCTTCTCCATCCTGTCTTCCAAGCTCCCTTCTCCCTTAGGACCCTGGACATCTTTGATCTGCAACTCTCCATCCACGAGCTGCAACTCTTTGGGGTGCATCTTCAGCTCGTTCATGTACGGGTTGACGACGTCCTCAAAGAAGCTGTCCTTCTGAGTTCCCGACGAAGACATGATGGATCTAGATCCGAAGCAGATCCTGGCAGAAAACAGCTCGAAACAAAACACGACGAGAAAACGATATTACGGACCTCCAGGGGTCCGGGGGATTATATAGCAAATATTTTTACGACAAAAGGAAGGTTCCAGGCCGAAAACGAGTGGAAACGGGACACCGAGGGGCTGACCATAGGTCGGCGCGGCCAGGGTGGGGCCGCGCCGGCCTATGGTGGCACCCCCTCGTGCGTCTTTTCCACTCCGTTTCGATTCCGTAATTTTTCATATTTTCCAAAAACAGCAAAAATAATGTTCGGAAAGGTAAACGCGGACTTTTTATTACCTGTACTGTTACCTATTCAAAGTCCAGTTCTGGCGGACTGTCAATTTGTCCTTTGATGAAAGCCTCCGGTGTTTCCACTTGAATAATATCAACATCAACATTATAAGAATCGCCCGAGATATAATGCTTGAGTCTTTGTCCATTCACCACTTGTGTGGCATTGCCTTGGAGAGAGCTAATTTTAATTGCTCCTGAACGATACACCTCCTCAACAACATATGGTCCTTCCCACTTCGAGAGTAATTTCCCTGCAAAGAATCTGAGACGAGACCGATACAATAGAACTTGATCTCCAACATTAAATTCTCTTTTGATGATCCTTCTATCATGCCATTTCTTAACTTTTTCTTTAAAGAGTTTAGCATTTTCATAAGCTTCACTTCTCCATTCATCTAGAGAACTTAATTGCAACAACCTCTTATTACCGGCTAATTTAGGATCTTTATTTAATTCTCTAACAGCCCAATAAGCTTTGTGCTCTAGTTCTAAAGGTAAATGACAAGCTTTTCCATAAACCATTTTATAAGGTGACATTCCCATAGGATTTTTATAAGCAGTTCTATAAGCCCATAACGCTTCTTTCAATTTGCTAGGCCAATTCTTTCTAGATTTATTAACAGTCTTACCCAAGATAGCTTTAATCTCTCTATTTGATAATTCTACTTGACCGCTAGTTTGAGGGTGATAAGCAGAAGCAATTCTATGATTAATACCATACTTAGCAAGAGTTTTTCTAAAACCTCCATGAATGAAATGAGAACCTCCATCAGTCATAATATATCTAGGTACTCCAAATCTAGGAAATATAATATCTACCAGCATTTTTATAGAGGTCTCACCATCAGCACTTTTTGTAGGTATAGCTTCTACCCATTTAGTAACATAATCAACAGCGACAAGTATATGAGTGTTACCGTCTGAAGAAGGGAAAGGTCCCATGAAGTCGAATCCCCAACAATCGAATGGTTCAATAACAAGAGTATAATTCATAGGCATTTCATTGCGTCTAGAGATATTACCAACTCTTTGACATTCATCACAAGATAAAATAAATTTCCTTGCATCTTTGAAGAGTGTTGGCCAATAAAAACCTGATTGTAGAACCTTCTGCGCGGTTCTATCTCCAGCGTGATGTCCTCCATAAACACTTCCATGACATTTATTCAATATCTCCTGTTGTTCATATTCAGGAACACATCTTCGCATAATACCATCCACTCCTTCTTTATATAAGTGTGGGTCATCCCAAAAATAATGCCTCAAGTCATAAAAGAATTTCCTCCGTTGCTGAGCTGAAAAGGTTGGAGGCAAATACTTCGAAACAATAAAGTTAGCATAATCTGCATACCAAGGGCTCTCTCGCGAGCTCACCTTTATTACAGCCAATTGTTCATTTGGAAAACTATCATTAACAGGAACAAGATCATAAGCAATATTTTCCAATCTAGACAAATTATCAGCAACAGGATTATCAGCACCTTTCCTATCTATAATATGTAAATCAAATTCTTGCAACAGAAGTACCCATCTAATAAGCCTTGGCTTAGCATCTTTCTTTGTCATAAGGTATCTAATTGCAGCATGATCAGTATGAATTGTAACTTTTGAATCAACAATATAGGGTCTAAACTTATCACAAGCAAAGACTACAGCTAACAATTCTTTTTCAGTTGTAGCATAATTTCTTTGAGCAGCATCAAGAGTCTTACTAGCATAATGAATAACATTTAATTTTTTATCTACCCGCTGTCCAAGAACAGCGCCTACAGCAAAATCACTAGCATCACACATAATTTCAAAAGGTAAATTCCAATCAGGAGGTTCAACTACAGGAGCAGTTGTTAAGGCTTTCTTTAGAGTTTCAAAAGCTTCCTTACAATCATCATCAAAAACAAAAGGTACATCTTTTTGAAGAAGATTAGTAAGAGGCTTTGAAATTTTAGAGAAATCTTTAATAAATCTCCTATAAAACCCAGCATGACCAAGAACACTACGAATACCTTTAACATCCCTCGGATAGGGCATCTTCTCAATTGCTTCAACTTTAGCTCTATCAACTTCAATACCTCTCTCGGAAATTTTATGTCCCAATACAATTCCTTCATTAACCATAAAGTGGCATTTCTCCCAATTAAGAACAAGGTTAGTTTCTTCACATCTCTGCAAAACTTTATCGAGGTTTCGCAGGCAATTATCAAAAGAATTCCCATAGACAGAAAAATCATCCATGAACACCTCTACAATACTTTCGCAAAAACCATGAAAAATAGCAGACATGCATCTTTGAAAAGTAGCAGGAGCATTACATAAACCAAAAGGCATACGCCTATAAGCATAAGTTCCATAAGGACAAGTAAAAGTGGTTTTCTCTTGATCTTTAGCTTTAACAGCAATTTGTGAAAACCCAGAATAACCATCAAGAAAGCAAAAATGAGTATTTTTAGACAACCTCTCTAACATTTGATCAATAAAGGGTAAAGGGTAATGATCTTTCTTAGTAACTTTATTAACTTTTCGAAAATCAATGCACATTCTATAACCTACAACTATTCTTTGAGGAATAAGCTCATCATTATCATTAGGCACAACAGTCATTCCTCCTTTCTTAGGAACACAATGAACAGGACTAACCCATCTACTATCAGCAATAGGATATATAATACCAGCTTCAAGGAGTTTTAATACCTCGTTTCTTACCACTTCCTTCATCTTCGGAATTAGACGACGTTGATGTTCAACAACAGGCTTTGCATCTTCTTCCATATTAATAGCATGTTGGCAAATAGAAGGAGAAATCCCTTTCAAATCATCAAGAGTATAGCCAATAGCTCCTCGGTGTTTCTTCAATATTTCCAATAACCTTTCTTCCTCAATCTCTGAAAGCTTAGAACTAATAATAACAGGATATATTTTCTTATCATCAATATGAGCATATTTAAGATTATCAGGTAAAGGCTTTAGATCAAAAACAGGATCTTCCTTTGGTGGCGGTGTTGTACCCAAATCTTCCACCGGTAAATCATGCTTGAGAATAGGTTGGCGACGAAAAATTTCCTCAAGCTCATCTCTTTCTTTCCTAAAAGCTTCACTTTCACTATTCTCCAAATGTTGCTGCAAAGGGTTATTAGGAACAAGAACAATAGATGCACACTGCTCCATTTTAAAATCATTACTAGGCAAGTCAGCTTTATAAGGAGTTTTAGTAAATTTAGAAAAGTTAAATTCATAAGGTTCACCAGCAAATCTAGTCAAAATTTTCTCTTTCTTACAATCTATAATAGCTCCACAAGTATTTAGAAAAGGTCTACCAAAAATGATAGGACAATGATCACTAGCAGCAGAACCAAGTACCAAAAAGTCAGCAGGATATTTAATCTTACCACATAGAACTTCCACATCTCGAACAATACCAATTGGAGAAATAGTTTCTCTATTAGCCAGATGAATAACCACATCAATATCTTCAAGTTCACAAGAACCAATTTCGTGCATAATCTCCGTGTAAAGTTCATAAGGAATAGCACTAACACTTGCACCAATATCACATAAACCATAATAGCAATGATCACCAATTCTAACAGATAGCATAGGAACACTAACTTGTTTGGATTTATTAGGATGTGAAACAATATTAGAAGCATCTTCACAGAAAATAATATGACCATCCTCCACATTTTCAGTCACAAGATCTTTAACTATAGCAACAGCAGGTTCAATTTTAATTTGTTCTTCAGGTTCTTTAGGTTTCTTTTCACTTTTATTAACCGCACTAGATATGACAGAGTACTCCTTCATTTTAGCAGGGAAAGGAGTTTTTTCAATATAAGCTTCAGGAATAACATTATCAACAGTTTCAACCACTACACATTTGTTTACAGATGAATCAATTTTATCTTTATACGGTTCATGATACTTATCAAAATTCTTCTTAGGCAGTTCATAATGAGAGGCAAAAGCTCTATAAAGATTTGCAACAACTTGGGAATCAAGACCATATGTAGCACTCATATTACGAAATTTATCAGTATCCATAAAAGCTTCAATGCATTTATAATCATAAATTATACCTGATTCTCTATCTTTATCATTCTCCCATCCTTCAGTATTTTCTTGGATCCGATCAAGAAGGTCCCTTTTAAACTCTTCTTTGTTGCGTGTAAATGATCCAGAACAAGAAGTATCCAGCAAGGTCTTGTCTTGAAAAGAAAGTCTTGCATAGAAATTATCAATAATAACATTACCAGGAAGCTCATGAATGGGGCATTTGAGCATTAAAGACTTCAATCTCCCCCAAGCTTGGGCGATACTCTCTCCATCATGAGGCCAGAAATTATATATGCGGTTCCGATCTTTGTGAATTTCACTTGGAGGATAAAATTTGGAATAGAATAAAGGCACAATGTCCTCCCAATCAATAGAATCACCATTCTTCAGCAATTTATACCAGTGCGCCGCTTTACCAGACAGCGATATAGTGAATAGTTTCTTTCTAACTTCATTCATAGAAATACCTGCACATTTGAATAACCCGCATAATTCATGCAAAAACAATAAATGATCACCAGGATGGACAGTTCCATCCCCTTCATAGCGGTTATCCATAACACGTTCAATAATTTTCATAGGTATTTTATATGGTACTACTTCCTCACCTGGCGCTTCATCCACTACCGTTGCAGTAGTAGTAGATTTCCCAAATAGAAATTGAAGAGAAGATCTCTCCATAATGATTTATAGCAGCAGGCAGAAATAAAATCAGCACAAACAGTAAATTTCCTTACCAATTCCACTTACCAATAGCGCTTCACTCCCCGGCAACGGCGCCAGAAAATAGTCTTGATGACCCACAAGTATAGGGGGTGTATCGTAGTATCTTCGATAAGTAAGAATGTCGATCCCAACGAGGAGCAGAAGGTGTTGGCAGCAGTTTCGATGAAGGATTCACTGTAAATGCTCACAGACAAGTATTCAGGGGGTTTTGATATTGTAGATAAATAAAGTACAAGTAAATAAAATGCGAGAGAAATAATTGCAGCAAGTGGCCCAATCCTTTTTAGCACAAAGGACAAGCCGGTTTGATTACTTATAATGACCAAACGTTCCTGAGGACACATGGGAATTTTAGTCTAGTGCTTTCGCTACATACAGCTGATTAATCTTCATTGTTTTGATAAGTGTTGTGTGGGTGAACCTATGCTAATGCACCGCCCTTCCTAGGACTAATACATACTTGTGATTATACCCCTTGCAAGCATCCGCAACTACAAGAAAGTAATTAAGATAAATCTAACCACAGCCTTAAACTCTGAGATCCTGCGATCCCTCCTGCATCGATATACTAACGGGGGCTTAGGTTTCTGTCACTCCGGCAACCCCGCAATTAGCAACCGAATACAAGATGCACTCCCCTAGGCCCATAAATGGTGAAGTGTCGTGTAGTCGACGTTCACACGACACCACTAGAAGAATGACACCACAACTTAAATATCATAACATTGAATATTACTCAACCATAATTCACTACTAGCATTTAGACTTCACCCATGTCCTCAAGAACTAAACGAACTACTCACGAGACATCATATGGAATACAATCAGAGGTGATATGATGATGAATAACAATCTGAACATAAACCTTGGTTCAATGGTTTCACTCAATAGCATCTACAACAAGTATAGAATAACACCGGGAGAGTTTCCCCTATCAAACAATCAAGATTTAACCCGAATTGCTACAGCGATGACGAGGTGCAGCGGTGGTGATGGCGGTGTAGATGGTGGAGATGATGATGATGATGATGGAGATGATGTCCCGCTCGATGACGATGGCGATGGCGTCGATTTCCCCCTCCGGGAGGGAATTTCCCCGGCGGATTCCTGCCCGCCGGAGAGCTCTTTTCTCTCTGGTGTTCTCCGCCCCGCAGAGGCGGCTGTAACCCTTCGTGAGGTCCTCTCTGTGGCTTAGGTTTTCGGGACGAAGGAGTACGCGAAGAAAAGGAGGCGAAAGGGTCGTGGGCCCCCAGAGCATAGGGTGGCGCGGCCAGGCCATGGGCCGCGCCGCCCTATGGTCTGGGCCCACAGTGGCCCCTCTCTTCTTCCCCTTCTGGCTCCCTCCGTCATCTGGAAAAATAGGAATTTACGTGAAATTCCCTTCCACAGTTGATCTTCCGAAATATTGCGTTCTGACGGTGCTTTTTCCAGCAGAATCCTGGCTCCGGTGCTTGATCCTCCAATGATGATGAAACATGCAAAATAGATGAAATAACATAAGTATTGTGTCCCAATATGAAATATATCAATGAATAACAGCAAATTATGATACAAAATAGTGATGCAAATTGGACGTATCAACTCCCCCAAGCTTAGACCTCGCTTGTCCCCAAGCGAAACTGAGCTCGATAAACAAGACCACATGTTTATGGAGTGAAGAGTCGATAAATAAAATACGGACAAGAAGCATCATATTCATTCACACAAGACATTCTAGTAAACAACTTCCTCATATAACTCATCTCGAAATAAGTAAAGAGAAATCACAAGTAAAGGTGCATAAGAAATCATAATTGGTGATGGCAAACTTTGTTCTTGGTCAGAGAACTACTAACGGATTGTACTTTTAAGCAAAGCTTTCATATTAGATTTTATAGCTGAGCTTTCATATTTAAGCATAACAATCTCCTCATAATCATTGATAACTTCAAAGTCATATTCATTCAGATAAAATTGGTACTAAACAAGAAAGTATAAAAGACATGATTAACTGGATCACAGCATAAATGATTGGTTCACAACAACTCAATTGCTTGCTTGAGATAGAGGGAAATAGGTTTACTGACTCAACATAAAAGTAAAAGATAGGCCCTTCGCAGAGGGAAGCAGGGATTAAATCATGTGCTAGAGCTTTTCAAGTTTTGAAATCATATAAAGAGCATAAAAGTAAGATTTTGAGCGGTGTTTGTTGTTGTCAACGAATGGTAGCGGGTACTCTAACCCCCTTGCCAAACGAACCTTCAAAGAGCGGCTCCCATGAGGGACGGTATCTCTACCAGCAAGGTAGATCATCCCCCTTCTCTTTTGTTTACACATGTATTTTAGTTTTATTATGGGTGACACTCCCCCCAACCTTGGCTTTCTCAATCCATGGCTAACCGAATCCTCGGGTGCCTTCCAACATTCACATACCATGGAGGAGTGTCTATTTGCAAAATTAAGTTGCTTACTGATAAGTCAGAGCAAAACATGTGAAGAGAATTATTAATGAAAGTTATTAATTGGGGCTGGGAACCCCGTTGCCAGCTCTTATTGCAAAATTATTGGATAAGCGGATGTGCCGCTAGTCCATTAGTGAAAGTCCGCCCAACAAGATTGAAAGATAAAACACCACATACTTCCTCATGAGCTATAAAACATTGACACAAATAAGGAGTAGTATAGTTTGAATAATTTAAAGGTAGCACATGAAGTATTTACTTGGAATGGCAGAAAATACCATGTAGTAGGTAGGTATGGTGGACACAAATGGCATAGGTTTGGTCTAAGGTTATGGATGTATGAGAAGCATTCCTCTCGATACAGGTCTTTGGCTAGCAAGGTTTGATAGCAAGCATAAAGGTTGAGGGAAACAAACAAATATACATATGATAGAAACAATCATGCATCTTTCTCATAAGCACAAGCAATTTTAACTCTAGAATACTAAGCATAGAGATAATAGAGTAATGTATCTAAGTGTATTTCTCTCTTCTATTAAACATCAAGATGTTGTTGCTATTGACCAATGCTAAGTTTGCCAAAACCAAATAGATTTACTCGATGCTCCCAAAGTGATATCAATACTCATGTCAAGAGTAATCATATAATGGAGATTGCAAACTAAAATAAGGTGTGCAAAAAGTAAATGATAAGACTTCTCATTAATATTCCATAACGATAACTCACACCAACGGATACATAGATAACTAACTAAGAGAGATACTTCCACATTGCATACTATTCTATATGATAACTTCCCTACTCATGATATGACACTACTTGATAGTAAAAGATAAAGGTGGTGGTGATGTGATACCGCGGCACTCCCCCAAGCTTGGAACAAACCAAGGGGATGCCAATACCGATGATGAATTACTCCTTCGGCGATGATGGTGAATCTTTGTCGTCATCAGACTTCCATGGAAGAGGCCCTCCATCAACAAAAGACATCTTGGTTTCCGGAAACCTGAAACTAGCAGCATGACTTATGCGCTTAAACCTGTTTTCATACTCACAGTTCTGATTATGGACATCATAGAGTTGAGCTTGGAGTTTGTTGGTGGTGTCGTGAAGTGAGAAGATATCGTCCCACAGCTTCGCAGTCTCCTTTTTGTGTCCATCAATGAGTTCAGACACAATCTTGTGAAAGATATCCACTTCACGCTCAGCCATCTTCTTGTAGTTGAAAACCTCTTGTTCCAGCTTCTCCATCCTGTCTTCCAAGCTCCCTTCTCCCTTAGGACCCTGGACATCTTTGATCTGCAACTCTCCATCCACGAGCTGCAACTCTTTGGGGTGCATCTTCAGCTCGTTCATGTACGGGTTGACGACGTCCTCAAAGAAGCTGTCCTTCTGAGTTCCCGACGAAGACATGATGGATCTAGATCCGAAGCAGATCCTGGCAGAAAACAGCTCGAAACAAAACACGACGAGAAAACGATATTACGGACCTCCAGGGGTCCGGGGGATTATATAGCAAATATTTTTACGACAAAAGGAAGGTTCCAGGCCGAAAACGAGTGGAAACGGGACACCGAGGCGGCCAGACCATAGGTCGGCGCGGCCCAGGTCAGGCCGCGCCGGCCTATGGTGGCACCCCTCGTGCGTCCTTTTCCACTCCGTTTCGATTCCGTAATTTTTCATATTTTCCAAAAACAGCAAAAATAATGTTCGGAAAGGTAAACGCGGACTTTTTATTACCTGTATACTGTTACCTATTCAAAGTCCAGTTCTGGCGGACTGTCAATTTGTCCTTTGATGAAAGCCTCCGGTGTTTCCACTTGAATAATATCAACATCAACATTATAAGAATCGCCCGAGATATAATGCTTGAGTCTTTGTCCATTCACCACTTGTGTGGCATTGCCTTGGAGAGAGCTAATTTTAATTGCTCCTGAACGATACACCTCCTCAACAACATATGGTCCTTCCCACTTCGAGAGTAATTTCCCTGCAAAGAATCTGAGACGAGACCGATACAATAGAACTTGATCTCCAACATTAAATTCTCTTTTGATGATCCTTCTATCATGCCATTTCTTAACTTTTTCTTTAAAGAGTTTAGCATTTTCATAAGCTTCACTTCTCCATTCATCTAGAGAACTTAATTGCAACAACCTCTTATTACCGGCTAATTTAGGATCTTTATTTAATTCTCTAACAGCCCAATAAGCTTTGTGCTCTAGTTCTAAAGGTAAATGACAAGCTTTTCCATAAACCATTTTATAAGGTGACATTCCCATAGGATTTTTATAAGCAGTTCTATAAGCCCATAACGCTTCTTTCAATTTGCTAGGCCAATTCTTTCTAGATTTATTAACAGTCTTACCCAAGATAGCTTTAATCTCTCTATTTGATAATTCTACTTGACCGCTAGTTTGAGGGTGATAAGCAGAAGCAATTCTATGATTAATACCATACTTAGCAAGAGTTTTTCTAAAACCTCCATGAATGAAATGAGAACCTCCATCAGTCATAATATATCTAGGTACTCCAAATCTAGGAAATATAATATCTACCAGCATTTTTATAGAGGTCTCACCATCAGCACTTTTTGTAGGTATAGCTTCTACCCATTTAGTAACATAATCAACAGCGACAAGTATATGAGTGTTACCGTCTGAAGAAGGGAAAGGTCCCATGAAGTCGAATCCCCAACAATCGAATGGTTCAATAACAAGAGTATAATTCATAGGCATTTCATTGCGTCTAGAGATATTACCAACTCTTTGACATTCATCACAAGATAAAATAAATTTCCTTGCATCTTTGAAGAGTGTTGGCCAATAAAAACCTGATTGTAGAACCTTCTGCGCGGTTCTATCTCCAGCGTGATGTCCTCCATAAACACTTCCATGACATTTATTCAATATCTCCTGTTGTTCATATTCAGGAACACATCTTCGCATAATACCATCCACTCCTTCTTTATATAAGTGTGGGTCATCCCAAAAATAATGCCTCAAGTCATAAAAGAATTTCCTCCGTTGCTGAGCTGAAAAGGTTGGAGGCAAATACTTCGAAACAATAAAGTTAGCATAATCTGCATACCAAGGGCTCTCTCGCGAGCTCACCTTTATTACAGCCAATTGTTCATTTGGAAAACTATCATTAACAGGAACAAGATCATAAGCAATATTTTCCAATCTAGACAAATTATCAGCAACAGGATTATCAGCACCTTTCCTATCTATAATATGTAAATCAAATTCTTGCAACAGAAGTACCCATCTAATAAGCCTTGGCTTAGCATCTTTCTTTGTCATAAGGTATCTAATTGCAGCATGATCAGTATGAATTGTAACTTTTGAATCAACAATATAGGGTCTAAACTTATCACAAGCAAAGACTACAGCTAACAATTCTTTTTCAGTTGTAGCATAATTTCTTTGAGCAGCATCAAGAGTCTTACTAGCATAATGAATAACATTTAATTTTTTATCTACCCGCTGTCCAAGAACAGCGCCTACAGCAAAATCACTAGCATCACACATAATTTCAAAAGGTAAATTCCAATCAGGAGGTTCAACTACAGGAGCAGTTGTTAAGGCTTTCTTTAGAGTTTCAAAAGCTTCCTTACAATCATCATCAAAAACAAAAGGTACATCTTTTTGAAGAAGATTAGTAAGAGGCTTTGAAATTTTAGAGAAATCTTTAATAAATCTCCTATAAAACCCAGCATGACCAAGAACACTACGAATACCTTTAACATCCCTCGGATAGGGCATCTTCTCAATTGCTTCAACTTTAGCTCTATCAACTTCAATACCTCTCTCAGAAATTTTATGTCCCAATACAATTCCTTCATTAACCATAAAGTGGCATTTCTCCCAATTAAGAACAAGTTTAGTTTCTTCACATCTCTGCAAAACTTTATCGAGGTTTCGCAGGCAATTATCAAAAGAATTCCCATAGACAGAAAAATCATCCATGAACACCTACTTTCGCAAAAACCATGAAAAATAGCAGACATGCATCTTTGAAAAGTAGCAGGAGCATTACATAAACCAAAAGGCATACGCCTGTAAGCATAAGTTCCATAAGGATGTTTGACAGTATTTTGTACCAATATATTCCTAAGACATGGGCACCATTGGTTCAAATTGCATCTGGTCCGTTGAAAAGAAATTCTCTACACCAAGCCAAGTTCGAATCGCTTCACGTTCAAACTTAACTTGGTGTGGGGGCATTTGTTTGATGATATTTTGTGCAAATGTCATCATCATATTTGGTACTAATATTCGCGAACGGAGCGACAAGCGCCCGCGAAATTATTATTCAAAATACAACGTATATACACTCGTGTGCAAATGAATGCATAAAATAATCTTTATTATGGGCTAGAGCTTAATTGATGAAGCCTGGCCGTATTTATTTAATCAACTGCCCAGATATTTAGATGATTTGGATTCCATCCACGTACAACATGTACGAATGTGAACGTGATTGGGCTGAACACTTTGTACAAGGTAGTTTTGGAAACAGATCAATACCCGGCCAGATTACGTGCGTCCCGGAAATACTCTAGAGCCTTCTCGCGAAATCTAACGCGTGCAGCTCACGAAGGAAATTGGAGGAGTCAAAGGCGGTCACGTATGTACTTTCCATGTATACTCGACTTACCACCTAAAGGCCAGACCCTCTGCCTATATAAACAGCCGCGAGGCGACACGCCAAAAAAAAGAAGAAATCTCGAGGCAGAGAGAAGAAGAAAGCTCCACGCGAGGGACCATCCGGACGCAGACATCATCCAGCCGAGACCTGCGAGCTTCTCGTCTGGAGAAAACAGCCACGAACCGCACCTTCCTCTCGCGCAGCGGCCGAGAGGAGAAGTCGACTTGGTGTGCGCCGTGAGGAGCACGCGTCCACCGCAGGCTAACCAGTTTGCCGGAGGTCGACGAGATCATGCCGGTCGTTTTTGCTAAGGGTGAGAAGTGACGCTAATCTGCATGTTTTCTCTATTTGTATCTCGCATGAACGCAGCTTGGGCCGAGGCCATGAAGTGTCGTCGAGTCCCCTGGACCACGGGACTACATACCCGCGCTGTTGACAGAGGCGCTGTCGACGGTGCGGTGGTCGCCGATCTACGGCCACCTTCCTCCACCGGCAGGTCACCGGACCGCCGGAAGTGGCGGTGTCGTTTTTGGCATGCCATGCTGGGGGCGGCCTCCGATAACGGAGGTGCTTCCTAACGCGGCCAACGTCGAGCAGTCTTCTTTCACGGCGGCGACCCTCGACGCGCCGTACTCTCGGCGCGGCTCCCGCGGCGGCGACCCTCGACGCCCCGTTCTCTCGGCGCGGCGCCCGCGACGGCAACCCTCGACGCGCCGTATTCTTGGCGCGGCGCCCGCGGCGCCGACCCTCGACGCGCCGTACTCTTGGCGCGGCACCCGCGGCGGCGACCCTCGACGCGTCGTACTCTCGGCGCGGCGCCCGCGGCGGCGACCCTCGACGCGCCGTACTCTCGGCGCGGCGCCCGCGGCGGCGACCCTCGACGCGCCGTACTCTCGGCGCGGCGCCGCGGCGGCGACACGCGCCGTTCTCTCGGCGCGGCGCCCGCGGCGGCGACCCTCGACGCGCCGTTCTCTCGGCGCGGCGCCCGCGGCTCGACCCTCGACGCGCCGTTCTCTTGGCCCGCGGCAACCCTCGACCCGCCGTACTTGGAGCGGCGCCCGCCGCACTCGACGCGGCGGCACTGACCCTCGACGCGCACTCTTGGCGCGGCGTCCGCGGCTCACGGCCGCACTTTTCCATCGCCCCGCACTTGGGCGCGGCATCCGCCGCAACGGTTGCGCCTACTTTCCGTCGCCCCGCACTTGGGCGCGGCGTTTGTCGCTAAACAAGCAATAGCTTTACGCATGGCCCATGCAACACGCATGCGCTTCAGACATGGTCAAATCATTGCAACGTCAAGCCTAGCTCTTCATGCATGCTACCCGATTCCAACATCAACGCCGTCCGAGACGGCGAGGCGGGCATGGCCAGCGCAAAGGCTATGCTATCCACGGCGCGTGTACATGCTAGTACACGGACTCCGCCGGCGCCTACACGACGCATCACCATCATCACCACCCTGCATGAAGACCGCAAAGCGAAGACCGAAGACGACGACCAAGCAGCTTAATCGGAGGTTTCCCGCGGGTTATCCGCGGGAGTAATTAACTGGGTGCTTTTCGAGGCCCCAGGAACCAGCAAACCACAATCGCCTATTTTCGGCCGCGCTAGCAGGCCACACGAAGCGCACGTTCGGGATTAGTCTTTTAGTCGTGACGATTAATTGTATTTTTCCCCTTTTATTTATTTTTGTGTACTTGGTACACTGGCACGCCCGCATTATTTTTCCCCGGTGTAAGGGAGCCGCTTTTCACCTTAGCGACTTCTTTTTCGTGTCAAACAAATTGGCACGCCCGGTGGGAAAACTCAGAGGAAAACGAGGCGCGCCGGCGGTACGCCAGGTGGACGGCATACCTGCAGGCCATGCAAAGATGGGCGGCGAGCAGAACGCTCTCCTGGCGGCGGCGACGTGCTCGACGCAGCCATCGTTGAGCCGTTCTTCTGTCTCGTTGACGGCAGCCGAACGGTGATGTCTGCGAGCTAGCTGTGCAAATCAGCAAGGTCGTAACTACGATCTTCTTCAAGGCATGGTGGTACCAACTACCCTGTCGGCCGAGGCGTGGCCGGTACCATGGAGTGGTCGCCATGTCTCCATATGATCACGTGGGGAAGGCGGGGGCAACATCCAACATGCCCATTCCCTGCGGCATTCTGCATCAATGCCAAGCTTCATCAATGGCGCCAAGTACACGACGTCACCCTCGGCAACGGTGCCGGGGCAACATCCACTTTACCGATGGTATGTCGGCACAACACCAACCTTCACCGACGACAAGTCGGCGTTCACGCTTCTACAGGGGGCATGACATCCCTCAACCATGTCTATCCATGACATTCTACAACAACACCGGGGGCAATACTATGCTCTCCTCCACGATGGGGGTGGTATCCTTTATTGCTACCACCTTCGTCGCCATGCAAGCCTGTGCTTAACCCGGCGCGGCACGGGCTACCATAAGACGAGAATCGATGGGCGTTCTGATATCTTGTCTACATAACTACACCAGGCTTAATGATGGGAGCAGTGTAGCGCGCCAGTGCGGCTAGTGTGAAGCTGTGAAACCCTTCGATCTAGTCGGCTGGCATCGTGGCAGCTAGACGGTCACGACTTGATCGATAAATGCCTTCAAGGAGTGGCAGGGTCTTCGCCGCAAATTGAGGATGATACAAGGGTGCTTTGTTGTTAGGGCGTCGTGGCTGCTATACGACCCAACTAAGTATCCCGACTTCTCTTTAGGACTTGGCATGATGTTTCGCTAAGTTCGATAGAATGTTTCTCCTACATGATATATGACATCGTGTGTGAGCCACAACAGCAGGGTTCATGCTTAAGGGCCGCAATGAAAATTATTGCGCCAATTGGTAGCTAGATTTATCTCACGCCAAGTTAAGCTTGATTTACTTCGTGCTCAAGCTCAACTCGGCGTGGGCATTTGTTCGATAGTATTTTGTGGCGATATATTTCTGATGTACGTGAGGCCTTTCCACGTTCAAAATCCAAGCACGTGGAGTTTACAGATCATGGTGGGCTGATTAATTAGCTCGCTAAGTGACTAATCCACGACAAAAATATTTCTACACCAAGTCATATTCAACTTGCTTCGCATTTGAACCTGACTTGGTGTGGGGGCATTTGTTTGACGATATTTTATGCAAATAGCTTTATTATATTTTGTACATTCACGAACGGAGCAACAAGTGCCCGCAAAATTATTATTCAAAATGTCACGTATATACATGCGTGTGTAAAAGGAATAATTTCATGCATAAAATAATCATCATTATAGCCTAGAGCTTAATTGATCAAGCCTGGCCGTATTTATTTAATTAGCTTGTCAGAGACGTGCTCATGACGAACTTCATGTGTCTACGGCATTGTATTTACAGGCCCAAGTACCAGTGCACTTTTAGTTTCGTACGTGATGACCTGGTCAATTCAGGATTTGGAATCTGACCGATATACGGAAGCGGTATGCTGGACGTACGGTTGGCCAGCTGCCAGCTTGGATCGATCGAAGGCCTGTTCGTGAAACTTTATACGTACAGCTCACAAAAGGAAAGGAGACCCGGATCCTTACCAAATGAAGAGTCGGACGCGATCACGCCGTATCTTCCACCGCCCCAGCTGCCTATATAAATAGAGCACCAGGGCTGACGAAAACTCGGGACTCAGAGGAAAACGAGAGGAAGACCGAAGCAGAAGGCTGGGTCCGGAGCCTCGCGCCGGCGGTGCGCGCGCATGGCCCGGCAGGCTCAGGTGGAGGCGTGGAGCTTGTACCGCCAAGCCTGAGGTGCGTCCGGTGCTCATCACGGGCGTGCATCACGGCTGCTCGGCCGTGTACGCCGGCGCGTCGGCAGCTGTGAGCGTCAGGTCGTCGCCGATCACAGAGCAGCTACCGCTTAGCCCTCTGTCGCGGTGGCGACACGCCTAACCATGGTATCAGGACCGGCCAAGGATATCCAGCCGTGCTAAAGGAGAGACGCGGGACGCGCCCAAGCTGGAGGCGCGCCGGCGGTACGCCAGGTGGACGGCATACCTGCAGGCCATGCAAAGATGGGCGGCGAGCAGAACGCTCTCCTGGCGGCGGCGACGTGCTCGACGCAGCCATCGTTGAGCCGTTCTTCTGTCTCGTTGACGGCAGCCGAACGGTGATGTCTGCGAGCTAGCTGTGCAAATCAGCAAGGTCGTAACTACGATCTTCTTCAAGGCATGGTGGTACCAACTACCCTGTCGGCCGAGGCGTGGCCGGTACCATGGAGTGGTCGCCATGTCTCCATATGATCACGTGGGGAAGGCCTCCTTCCGCATCAGGGGAGCCACGGTGCTTCCGCGAACTATCCGTGTTGTTGACAGAGGCGCTGTCGGCGGGTCCAAGATCGCCGATCTACGACTGCCCTCTCTCGAACACTAACTTGGCTACGCTGCCGGGGTGGTGCGGAGCCTGGCACTCGCTCGTTCGCCACCACCATAGGTGGTGATGTTGATCTCGGCACGCTCACTGCCGGGAATGATGGGCTCCCCCAATGCAGGCGCCGTTGTCGAGAGGCGTCTTGCCGGACAGCGGCCACGGTTGTCCAATGGTACGGTCGCGACTGCCGTCCTCCTCGTCCAAGATTTCCACCGTGCATGGTGCCATGTAGTGGTTGCCGTGTCTCCATATGATCCCGCGGGGGAGGCCTCCTCCCGCATGAGGGGAGCCATGGTGCTTCCGCAAACTATCTGCGCCGTTGACAGAGGCGTTGTCGACGGGTCGGAGGTCGCCGTCCCTCGGACGCTAACTTGGCCATCTCTGCCGGGGTAGTACCGAGCCTAGCACTCGCCTGTTCGCCGCCGCCAGAGGTGGTGATGTTGATCCCGGCATACTCGCTACCGGAACGATGGGCTCCCTCAACCGAGGCACCGTTGACGGGTGGCGTCTCATCGGATAGCGGCCACAACCGTCCATGGCCTCCTTCCGCATCAGGGGAGCCGCGCTGCTTCCGCGAACTATCCGCACCGTTGACAGAGGTGTTGTCAACGTGTCGGCGGTCACCGATCTACGACCGCCCTCATCTACCTCGGACACTACCTTGGTCATGCCGCCGGGTGGTGCCGATCCCGGCACACGCTTGTGCGCCGCCGCTGGAGGCGGCATTGTTGATCCCGGCACGCTCGCCGATAGGGACGATAGGTGCCATCAATGGAGGCGCCGTTGGCGGTTCATGGCTCACCGACCGCGGTTGCGACTGTCCATAGCATGGTCGCAGCGGCTGCCATTCTTGTCCAACTCGACAACTCAGCTGCTAGTGCTCACACGCGTGCATGCCATGAGTATGTAAGTTGCACCGTACAAATAGGAGCTAAGATAGAGCTAAGGATCTTTCCACGTGAGCATATATACATCTCCATTCATACGTGCTGTCAGAAGTTCATGCACAATGAACTTGCCTGAGTTCTTCGTTGCTTTATGCTGATGTTGGAGTTGTGGTGCATGTCGGAGTCCTTTCGTTGGGACGCTGCATGCCCACCACCTTTGACGCGTGCCATGCCGAGGCTGCCGCTGCCGACGGCGCCGCATTAGGCAACCACCGGGCACGCATGCTTCAAAGCGATGTGTGTCCTGTCTACTTCGGCGATGGGCCCTCTCGCCCTTATCTCTATTTTTCTTTGTCTACATCGACAACTACACGGAGTCCCCTCGCGACGGGGCGCCGTCCACGCCGACTTACACGGAGTCCCCTGAGGCAGGGCGTCATCCACACCGATGCTTACGCGTGGCATCAGACCGCCACGAGCCGGCAGGCACCTGCAATGTATGCACTGGTCAAGCTCTCGAGGGTCATCATCGAGTCTACTCCAACATCTACATCAACATCATCATCGACGTCGACATCGTCCATGCGCCAACGAGGCGTAGTCATACTCCACCGAATTGTCTTCTTCCGATGAAGCAAACTACCACTTTCTTTGCCGACGAGGCAGAGCAAGTCATCACATCTGGCAACGACAAGGCGGACACAACCAGACCTGGCACCGACGAGGCGAAGGTCGCTCACATCTTCATCATCGAACATCGACAAGCCGGAGGCATATGGCTATGCATCGCCGGAGCGACGGATGTACTGCTCCACCATTCCACCCTTCTCCCACTTCACCACCACCATCTTCTTGGAGAAGACGAGACTTGAAGACGACGACCATTACAGCAGCTTAATCGGAGGTGGTCTGTGGGCTAGAACCATGGACGTAATTAAGCGGGAGCTTTCCGAGGCCCCGTGAACCAGAACACCACAATCGCCATGTCATGTTGGCCGCGCCAGCAGGCCACGGAGCGCATCCATAGGGATATTGTAATTTTGTTTCTCGTGACGAGATTAATAAAATGCATATTTTCCTATTTTTTTTATTTGTGTATTTAGGTACACTGGCACGCCCGCGTTTTTTGTTACATTTCATGTCAAACAAATTGGCACGCCCGGTGGGACTTGGTTCTCCTCCCATCTTTGCTGCGCAACAATGGTCGTCGAATTCGTCTTTAAGATCTTCTCCTACAAGTGACGGGAGATTGCAAGCCGCATGTGTTGTCACGGCTCAGCATCGAGCTGGTCACCCCGTTCATGTGCATGCTTGGCCATGCACAGGGCAGAGCCTACCAGCTAACTTGTGTGTATGAGCATGTAGGGACTCAAGGCCTTGGACTCACACGCAGATGTGTGACCATCTCATCTCCTGGTCAGCTATTTGGTCTGTCCAAATGGCCGACGTTAGTGATGTCGAGCTCTGGCGAGAGGGTGCCAGTGACACCGGCCGCCTCTCTTAGCCATCGATGAGCTGACGACACAACGACATGTTTCGCTGCCGGAGGCTATACGGCGTGTACCCCGGCGCCATGTCCCAACTGCACGAACCGTTTCCAAGACGACGTCGTTATGGTGCCGGGGCTTCCGGGGTGTAGCCCGGTGACATCCTCATCTCCGGGGCCGGCGCCCAAGGAGAGAACGTCATGGTGTCGGGGCTGCCGGTGTGTACCCCGGTGCCATCCTCATCTATGCGGACGACGTCCAAGGAGACGACGTCATGGTGGCGAGGTTGCTGGCGACCTGGCGTGTAGCCCCGCGACATCCTCATCTCGTCCAAGGTGACAACATCATGGTGGCGAGGCTGCCGGCGTGTAGCCCAGTGACATCTCCATCTCCGCGAACGATGTCCAAGGCGACGCCGTCATCGTGACGGGGATGCCGGCGTGTAGCCTAGCAACATCCACATCTCCGTGAATGACATCCAAGGTGACGCCGTCATGGTGGCGGGGCTGCCGGCGTGTAGCCCGGCAACATCTTCATCTCTGTGCGCCGCGACAAAGACGTCCGTGATGGGCCTGCCGTCATGCAGCGGTGCCGTATCCGCTCCCCTGAGCCGCGGCGATGACGTCCGTGATGGGCCTGCCAGCGTGCGGCGCGATGCCCTCTCCGCTCCCACGAGCCGTGACGATGATGCTCGTGTCGGGGCTGCCGACGTTCGGCATGGTGCCCTCTCAACCACACCCACAAGGCACGACGACGACGTCTGTGCCGGAGCACCTGGCATGCAGACTGGCGTCATCTCCATTCCGTGAGGGGCGACAAGGAAGTCTGTGCTGGAACTGCCATCTTTTCCTTCATCGATGATCGAGTCGCACGGCTTGCAGCAGGGATGCTGCGGAGGATGCATGGCCAGTCGTATTCTACGGAATCGGCGAGTCGCCGCCCTGCCATCGCGTCGCTAACAACACCCAGCTGACTCTTCTTCGAGTCCTCCGGCTCGGGGAAGTCAGCGGTTCGTCGCTGTGTGCCGTCATCGTCCCATCCTCACATGGCTGGTCCATCTTCAAGAAGTTACTCACTTCAGTGAGCTAGCTACTAGCTGGCTCGAAATCCATGCAAGGGCAATGCCCATGCATATTTTTCCTCTGGAGCTGAGGGCATGTGCATGCGCGTACATGACCGCACGTAGCTAGCTGGCATGTACTCCCGTCTGCGTGGGTGACATGGGAGCTGTGTGTGGCCGCCTTCTTCACCATCCAGCCAAGCACGACCGCCGACGTTGCCCGTCATGCTAGCACGGTCGTCGCCTATCCATGGCCGCTGGTGCCTCCTGTGCGCGGCCGCGTCCCCGCCGTCGTGCTGTACGCGGTCGCCGTCATGTTTTTCTCGGCAATGATGGCAAAGGTGGCTTCCTAGCCGCTCATGGACGTAAGCTGAGGAGCCGGTCGGCTTCCCCCTAGCCAAGCTACGCGTCTCACGCGAAGCTAGAAATCCGGCGCAAGCGTAAAATGCTTGACGGTGCTACCGATAGTAGCTCGTATCCATATCTGTGTACATGTACCTGTTCACATAAGAGGCACGTGCTTGTAAAACCATGCTCAAGATGCGCCAAGTGAGCTAGACCTTAAGTCGCGGCGATTGCACAGACATCGAGGCTGCTGTCATATGCAACGGCGCACTCAGCCGCACACTCGCTCTGCGCATTTTCATGACTACTTTAGAAAAGAGTCACCTCGCTCTCCTCTCTAATTCTCTCTACCGACCACGTCTACTTCTGCCGGGTGTACCCCTCGCACTTCATGCGAAACTACAAATTCGTCACGACGTCTAGCCAAGGCTGCCGGCGTGCACTGCAGCGCCCTACCACTTCCACGAGCTGCGATGAAATACGCGCCAAGGCTACCGGCGTGCAACGCAGCATGATCTCCTCGACACTCGCGAGGCGCGATGACGACGTCCTTGACAAGGTTGCCGCCATGCAGCGCGGTGCCATCTCCACACCTGCGAGGCACGATGATGATGTTCGTGCCAGGGCGGCCGGCTTGTAGCCCGGCACCCTCGCCATCTCCACCACCATGAATAGGTCGAGGCAAGGCGGGACAACATCTCGGCGCCATTTCTTTGCTAGCATGTGAGGCGGCGTTCAACACCAGCACCGACGCAGTTCAAGACCGATGAGGCAAGACGGCGGGGCGGGCATGGCCAGAGCAAAGGCCATGCTATTCATGACATGTGTACACGCTAGTACATGGATTTTTCGTCGCCAACATGATGACCGGGGCAAAGGCCATGCTATTCATCGTGGTGGTGTGTTGGCTACTCCTCAAGCCAACGACGCGATCGAGGCCTTCAACAAGACCCTCGGCAAGATACTCAACAAGATGGTGACAAGGCACCGAAGGGACTGGCCCGATAGTCTCTGAGTCCTTGTGGGCGTACCATATCACAGTCCGTACCCCAACACAAGCAACTCCTTACTCCCTAGTGTATGAGAGTGAGGCGGTTTTGCCATTGGAGATTCAGCTACCCTCTTTATGAGTGGCTATTCATGAATAGCTCACACAAGATGGGCAAATACAACTTCGGTACTAGGAGCCTGACACCCTCGAAGAAGCGCGCCTCAACAGGTGGCAAAACCTGGAGCTCTACCGCCAAAACATGGTGCGAGCCTACGACAAGCTAGTCAAGCGGCGAGTATTCAGAAAAGGCGAGCTAGTCCTCGTGCTTCGACGCCCCATCGTCGTCACACACAAGACGAGGGGAAAGTTCGAGCCAAAATGGGAAGGTCCATACGCCATCGAGCAGGCGTACGACGGGGGTGCATATCAGCTGGTCGATCCCCAAGGAGCCCGGCCTGTCCCCCAATCAACGGTAGGTTCTTGAAAAAGTACTTCTCGTGATTTTTTTTTGGCTTTCTCGATTTTCTTGGCCAATCACTTTGTCCAAAGGGGATTTTATTTTTCGGTTGCCCATCAAAGTCTACAATGCACCTGCCATTGCATATGTAGACTTGGTCATGATCTCTTTGTCTTCCCCTTTCTATGGACTACAAAGTCCTACAAGAAAAAAAAACGCTGGCTTTTCCCAATTACGCTTAGCTTGTGACTGATGTTTTGGCTGCCTTATGACTTGTCTAGCGCATGCGCGGTGTTTTCTCGTGGTAAGTGGAGCGGCACCTACACCCACAACACATGACACACACAATACATGCTCCGAGAGACAGTGGAGAAGACTACTTGGGCACTTCTAAGTAATGAGGCCCCACACCCCCGTTCTTTCGGATGTGTCTCGAGTTCACGGAGACACCATGCCTCGGGAAAGACGCTAGGGAAAAGATCACGGAAGGGCTGCCCAACCCAACGGAAGTTGGACTTGGTGCGAAGCCACGTGGCAACCCTGGGGCATGCCACCAAAAAGCTCCACATAATATGCCTGAGGGTTTTAGTCCACCAAGGTGGATGGCTATCTTCCAAGTTCTGAAGGTGGTTCCTCCAAGGAAACGCCAAGCAATCCCAGAATAAAAAAAATGATGAACCAAATTCAAGAAATCCTAAGAGGAAATAATCTCATGAAGTCAAAGGACACCACAAATGTGTCCCAGAAAAAGTCCTCACAAGCAAAAAAAAAATTCTCCATCAACCTGGCAAGCAAGTATACAGGTCCCCAAGAATGCACGGGAACCACTGGAAAAGAAGGCGGTTGATAGTCATTCACCACCCCTCGCCAAGGCATGAAAAGCTTTCAAGTCATTATCCCAAAACCACCTACCGCAATTCCTCCTCACCCATGTCTCTGGGTTCTTGAGGTACGGAAGGAAGCATGGTGGAGCTGTGGGGCTACTCATTGCTCCGATGGGCTAGGGTATGATTTTCCGTTGTCTCTCGGGCGCATTCCAAGCACACTGTCCTCAAACACGCTACACACATACATACACGCAAGGAAAAGTTGTTTTATGATCGTCATGGTCTTTCGACGGTTCTCGATGACTAAGTCCTTCGGCAGCCTTTTCTGACGTCACGCTCATAGCTAGTGTGCAAGCGGAAAAGCCAACATTTAAAAAAAACAAAAAAAATTTGTTCTTCATTCTTCCTTGATTACGTTTTCTCTCGGCTTTCTCTAGTTTTTTTTTCGGACTAACTCTATGCAGCCAAGCACAAATGCAAATGGAGTGACACTCACATGTCCATACACCTACATCGACACTCGATGGCCTGCATTGTCACTGGCGTCGGGCGGCGTCACCAACCTATGTCGCCATGTCACCGACAATCTCGTGTGAGCCCACGGGAGACGGGGGCAACATCCAACATGCCCATTCCCTGCGGCATTCTGCATCAATGCCAAGCTTCATCAATGGCGCCAAGTACACGACGTCACCCTCGGCAACGGTGCCGGGGCAACATCCACTTTACCGATGGTATGTCGGCACAACACCAACCTTCACCGACGACAAGTCGGCGTTCACGCTTCTACAGGGGGCATGACATCCCTCAACCATGTCTATCCATGACATTCTACAACAACACCGGGGGCAATACTATGCTCTCCTCCACGATGGGGGTGGTATCCTTTATTGCTACCACCTTCGTCGCCATGCAAGCCTGTGCTTAACCCGGCGCGGCACGGGCTACCATAAGACGAGAATCGATGGGCGTTCTGATATCTTGTCTACATAACTACACCAGGCTTAATGATGGGAGCAGTGTAGCGCGCCAGTGCGGCTAGTGTGAAGCTGTGAAACCCTTCGATCTAGTCGGCTGGCATCGTGGCAGCTAGACGGTCACGACTTGATCGATAAATGCCTTCAAGGAGTGGCAGGGTCTTCGCCGCAAATTGAGGATGATACAAGGGTGCTTTGTTGTTAGGGCGTCGTGGCTGCTATACGACCCAACTAAGTATCCCGACTTCTCTTTAGGACTTGGCATGATGTTTCGCTAAGTTCGATAGAATGTTTCTCCTACATGATATATGACATCGTGTGTGAGCCACAACAGCAGGGTTCATGCTTAAGGGCCGCAATGAAAATTATTGCGCCAATTGGTAGCTAGATTTATCTCACGCCAAGTTAAGCTTGATTTACTTCGTGCTCAAGCTCAACTCGGCGTGGGCATTTGTTCGATAGTATTTTGTGGCGATATATTTCTGATGTACGTGAGGCCTTTCCACGTTCAAAATCCAAGCACGTGGAGTTTACAGATCATGGTGGGCTGATTAATTAGCTCGCTAAGTGACTAATCCACGACAAAAATATTTCTACACCAAGTCATATTCAACTTGCTTCGCATTTGAACCTGACTTGGTGTGGGGGCATTTGTTTGACGATATTTTATGCAAATAGCTTTATTATATTTTGTACATTCACGAACGGAGCAACAAGTGCCCGCAAAATTATTATTCAAAATGTCACGTATATACATGCGTGTGTAAAAGGAATAATTTCATGCATAAAATAATCATCATTATAGCCTAGAGCTTAATTGATCAAGCCTGGCCGTATTTATTTAATTAGCTTGTCAGAGACGTGCTCATGACGAACTTCATGTGTCTACGGCATTGTATTTACAGGCCCAAGTACCAGTGCACTTTTAGTTTCGTACGTGATGACCTGGTCAATTCAGGATTTGGAATCTGACCGATATACGGAAGCGGTATGCTGGACGTACGGTTGGCCAGCTGCCAGCTTGGATCGATCGAAGGCCTGTTCGTGAAACTTTATACGTACAGCTCACAAAAGGAAAGGAGACCCGGATCCTTACCAAATGAAGAGTCGGACGCGATCACGCCGTATCTTCCACCGCCCCAGCTGCCTATATAAATAGAGCACCAGGGCTGACGAAAACTCGGGACTCAGAGGAAAACGAGAGGAAGACCGAAGCAGAAGGCTGGGTCCGGAGCCTCGCGCCGGCGGTGCGCGCGCATGGCCCGGCAGGCTCAGGTGGAGGCGTGGAGCTTGTACCGCCAAGCCTGAGGTGCGTCCGGTGCTCATCACGGGCGTGCATCACGGCTGCTCGGCCGTGTACGCCGGCGCGTCGGCAGCTGTGAGCGTCAGGTCGTCGCCGATCACAGAGCAGCTACCGCTTAGCCCTCTGTCGCGGTGGCGACACGCCTAACCATGGTATCAGGACCGGCCAAGGATATCCAGCCGTGCTAAAGGAGAGACGCGGGACGCGCCCAAGCTGGAGGCGCGCCGGCGGTACGCCAGGTGGACGGCATACCTGCAGGCCATGCAAAGATGGGCGGCGAGCAGAACGCTCTCCTGGCGGCGGCGACGTGCTCGACGCAGCCATCGTTGAGCCGTTCTTCTGTCTCGTTGACGGCAGCCGAACGGTGATGTCTGCGAGCTAGCTGTGCAAATCAGCAAGGTCGTAACTACGATCTTCTTCAAGGCATGGTGGTACCAACTACCCTGTCGGCCGAGGCGTGGCCGGTACCATGGAGTGGTCGCCATGTCTCCATATGATCACGTGGGGAAGGCCTCCTTCCGCATCAGGGGAGCCACGGTGCTTCCGCGAACTATCCGTGTTGTTGACAGAGGCGCTGTCGGCGGGTCCAAGATCGCCGATCTACGACTGCCCTCTCTCGAACACTAACTTGGCTACGCTGCCGGGGTGGTGCGGAGCCTGGCACTCGCTCGTTCGCCACCACCATAGGTGGTGATGTTGATCTCGGAACGCTCACTGCCGGGAATGATGGGCTCCCCCAATGCAGGCGCCGTTGTCGAGAGGCGTCTTGCCGGACAGCGGCCACGGTTGTCCAATGGTACGGTCGCGACTGCCGTCCTCCTCGTCCAAGATTTCCACCGTGCATGGTGCCATGTAGTGGTTGCCGTGATCTTTTCCCTAGCGTCTTCCCCGAGGCATGGTGTCTCCGTGAACTCGAGACACATCCGAAAGAACGGGGGTGTGGGACCTCATTACTCGGAAGTGCCCAAGTAGTCTTCTCCACCATCTCTCGGAGCATGTATTGTGTGTGTCGTGTGTTGTGGGTGTAGGTGCCGCTCCACTTACCACGAGATACACCGTGTGTCCGCTAGACAAGTCATAAGGCAGCCAAATCATCAGTCACAAGCTAAGCGTGATTAGGCAAAGCCATTTTTGTGTAGGACTTAAAAGTCCGGGGAAAACCGAGAAAAACACGGACAAGTCACATGATGCAACGGGAGGTGCATTATGGACTTGCTAGGCAACAGAAGAAATCCCCCTCTTTGCAAAGCGCTCAAGGGCAAGAGAAAACAAGTGAAAGAGAAAAGAAGCACAAGAAAAGAAAGAGAAAGAAAGAAAAAAAATGATGGAAGGCGCAAAACGTTAAGCAAAGTACTTCTTCAAAAACCTTCCGTTGATTGGGGGCATAGGCCGGGATCCTTGGTGATCGACCAGCTGATATGCTCCCCCGTCGTAGGCCTGTTCAATGACGTATGGTCCCTCCCACTTCGGCTCAAACTTCCCTCTCGTCTTGTGTGTAACGACGATAGGGCGGCGAAGCACGAGGACCAGCTCGCCCTTCCTGAAGACCCTGCGCTTGACGAGCTTATCGTAAGCCCGCACCATGTTTTGGCGGTACAGCTCCAGATTTTGAAGCGTCTCGAGGCGCCCTTCTTCCAGGGCATCCAACTCTTGGTATCGTAGCCGAATTTGCTCATCTTGTGTGAGCTCTTCGTGCACAGCCACCCGTAAGGAGGGTAGCTGAATCTCTAGCGGCAAGACCGCCTCACTCCCATACACGAGAGAATAAGGCGTCGCCTGTGTTGGGGTACGGACGGTGACCCGGTACGCCCACAATGACTCGTAGAGACGGTCGTCCCAATCCCTCCGGTGTCTTGTCACCGTCTTCTTGAGTATCTTGCCGAGGGTTTTGTTGAAGGCTTCAATCGCGCCGTTGGCTTGTGGGTAGTATCCGGTGGAGTAGCTCCACTTGATCTTGTATTTCTCCATAAACCTGTACATTTTGCCTGATTTGAAGGCCTTGGCGTTGTCGGAGGTGACGCGGTATGGTATCCCAAAGCGGTATATAATATGCCGCTCTAGGAAGTTGATGACGTTGTTGCTCTTCACCTCCCTAAGTGGGACGGCTTCCGCCCACTTGGAGAAGTAGTCGGTTGCCGCGAGTATGAAGCGGTGCCCCCGGGATGAGGGCGGCTCGATTGGGCCGATGACGTCGATCCCCCAGGCGTCGAATGGCCAGGAGGGGATGGTCGGATGTAGAGGCGCCGGTGGTTGGTGCTTGAAGTCGCCGTGGACTTGGCATCCATGGCACGACTTAGCCACCTGCAAGCAGTCGACCATGATGCCCGGCCAGTAATACCCGGCAAGCCGGATGCTGTGGTACATCTTGGCTCCGCCTTGATGGCCGCCACACACCCCATGGTGCACCTCCTGCAAGATGCGGTCAGCTTCCCCTCGGCCGACGCACCGAAGGAGCATCTCGCGTCCATAAGACCGTTTGTACAAGACCCCGGCCTTGTAGACATAGGAAGGGAGTCGTCGTTGGAGTTGGCGCCTCTCGGTTGGATCGTCGGGGAGACGTCCGTGCTGGAAGTAGTCGAGGAATGGCTGTAGCCATTCTCCCTCCTCCACCACGTTTGTGGTGATGGTGTTCACCTCGCAATCTGCGGGTACGAGTTCCAAGACGGCGGGTAGAAGCCATCTTTCTTCAACGTTGACCTGCGTGGGTTTACCATCTGGTAAGACCAGTGAGGATGCCAGCTTTGCCAACGCATCCGCTGGTGCATTTCTGCTCCGCGGTACGTGGGCGATTTCGATATGCCGAAACTTGTCCATGAGTCGCCGGGCCGTATTATAGTATGGCACCAGTTCAGGCTTACGAACCTCGTAGATGTTGTTCACTTGGCGAACGATCAGCTGGGAATCCCCAAGCGCTCGCAGCGAGCGCACCTCCATAGAGAGCGCGAGAAGTAGGCCGAAGATGAGGGCCTCGTATTCCGCCTCGTTGTTGGAGCACTCCTCCTTCATGAGGGAGAAAGAGTGATAAATCACCCCTCCTTGTGGAGTCTTGAATACCAAGCCGGCGCCCGCTCTCCGCCTCGGAGCACCGTCGGGGTCGGTTTCGGTGCGCGAGGCACCATCAAAGTACAGCTCCCATGGTGCTTCGGGCTCGATGGCGAACACCTCCTCGTCGGGCAAGTCGGTGATGAGAGGGGAATCGTCTGGGACGGGATGCGCCGCGAGGAACTCCGCCAAGGCTTGCCCCTTGATCGATTTCTGCGGTACAAAGGCGAGGTCGAATTCCATCATGAGGAGCGCCCATTTTCCAAGTCGCCCCATGAGTGCGGGCTGACTTAATACGTACCGTATGGGATCCGCTCTTGCAATGAGCTGGATTTCGTGGTTTAGCATGTAGTGCCGTAGTTTCCGGAGAGCGAACATTAGGGTCAAGCACAACTTTTCTATCGGAGAGTAGTTGCGCTCAGCCCCCACCATGGTGCGGCTCAAGTAGTAGCACGCCACCTCCTTGCCTTCGTCGTTGTGTTGGGCGAGCAAAGCGCCCAACGAATTGGGCAGGGCTGCAATGTACAGTATGAGTGGGCGCCCTTTTAAAGGAGCTGCCAGTACAGGTGGGTTTAGCAAGTACCTTTTAATGTCATCGAAGCCACGCTGGCAGGCTTCGTCCCACACGAACGGAGCACCTTTCTTGGCGAGGTGCGAGAAGGGCTGAATGCGCCCTGAGAGGTTGGAGATGAAACGCCGTATGTACGCTAGCTTCCCTTGCAAGGTTCTCAGCTCGCTGAGGTTTGTGGGCGCTGGCATGTCGAGGATGGCCTTGATCTTCTTTGGTTCGACCTCGATGCCTCGGTGGCGCACCACAAAACCGAGGAAGAGGCCGGACTGTACGGCGAAAGCACACTTAAGTGGATTCATCTTGAGTTGGTGTCGACGTAGTCGTTCAAAGACCACGCGGAGATCCTCTTGATGATCGCGGCGGTCTTTGGTTTTGACCACCAAGTCGTCGATGTAGCATTCCACCTTATGGTGGAACAAGTCGCCAAGGACGCGTGTCATGGCACGCTGATATGTAGCGCCGGCGTTCTTCAATCCGAAAGGCATGACGGTGTAGTAGAAGTTGCCTTTCGGTGTCCTGAAAGCGGTGTTGATGGCGTCGTCCGGGTCCATTTTGATTTGATTGTAGCCCGACGAGCCGTCCATGAAAGACAACGCGCCATGTCCGGTGGTGGAGTCGATGATGATTTCCGTAATGGGTATGGGGAAATCGTCTTTAGGGCATGCACGGTTCAGGTCGCGGAAGTCCTGACAGACCCGCACCTGGCCGTTTTTCTTCTCCACAGGAACGATGCTGGAGAGCCATTCGGTGTATTGGGCTTCCTTGATGAAACCTGCAATGATTAGTTTGTCTACCTCTGCGATGACTTTATCTTCAAATTCCGGCCGCAAGTGTCGTGGCTTTTGCTTGACTGGCCGAAATTGGGGGTCAATCGCCAACTTGTGTGTGGCGACACGGGGGTCAAGCCCCGGCATTTCCTTGTAGGTCCAGGCGAAGCAGTCCCGGTACTCCATCAGGAAGCTTCGATAGTTTTCGCGCTCCTCTTCCGTCAGTGTGGCACTGACAAAAGTAGGGCGCGGCTCGTCTTCCGTTCCAAGGTTGATTTCCACCAGCTCGTCGATGGTGGGTTGGCCACCGTCTTCGAGCTCTTGTGGCGCTGGAGTAGCGCCGACGTCTTGATCCTGGATGGGACGTTCGTCATACATGTCGTCTCCCGAGGAGACGGAGGTGGCGTGGCACGAGGCTTGTACGTTGCCCTCATGCTTGACCTCTGAGTTGGGGATGTAGCCGAGCCCATACTTGGGCTTCTTCTTGCCCTCCGTCTTGTTGAGGGCCTCCGATTGCCTCCACCACTCCTCGCATATGGAGGGCGGTGGCGGCATCCTGTTGTTTTGCCGGAGCGTGATTCCGGCGCTCGCCAAGAGTCGAGCCATCCTAGGCTCAACTTTCATCGTTGATAGCACCTCCTCTGTATCAGAACAATGATTAGGGAGTTCAAGTATAAAGTCACAATGTATCACTTGGGGAACTTTATAGAATAAGGTTTCAATTCTCGACCCGGACGAGTTAGGTATCGCCCAAACTTCAAGTGGGGAGGTTACCGAAATGTAGAGGGAAGGGGGCTGCACGTATGTAGCTCCCCTTAGGGCCTCCTTGATGACGCCTTGCTTGTTAGCCGCTCCTACGGAAGGAGCGGGCTTCGTCTTTAGCGCACCTCGTGCTCGAAGTGTTAGCGGCGCACTGCTGTCGGCGTTCAGCGTGCTGCGGCCTTGAGCACCTGTAGAGCGAAGTGTTAACTCCCGGAACTCCGATGTTGAGGAGGTGGAAGGGTCGTGGCGGGTCAGCTTAGCTGTTGACCTGCTCGTCGTCGATGTAGGGATCCTCGCTTTTAACAGCAAGGGCTTGGTCGGGGTGGGCGTAGAAAAACCTGCCCCCGTCATGTGGCCACCATCTTGATGAGCGGATGAGCCTCTCATGTTTGTGGGTGAGGATGGCGTGATGAGGCTCTTTCCCTCAATGGCCCGAGTGGCGCCGGCCTTGGGCTGAGTGTCGGCTACCGGTGCAGCTCGCCCCTGTTTTTGGCCGTTGTTGTCGACGGGGAAGTAGTATTTTGCGTCGGCATGATGCGACTCCTGCACGGTGTAAGGAGAGGCGTTGCCGACGATGCGTTGCTGCGTACCGTTCCCATCTAGAAACTTGAGGCATTGGTGAAGGGTGGATGGTACCACACGGTACTTGTGGATCCACGGCCTCCCCAAGAGTGCGGAGTAGGATGTGTTCGCCTCGATGACATAGAACCGCACCTTGAAGCTGAAGGTGGACATTTGTATCCTCACAGTGATGGCGCCCAAGGTGGGCTTCCCTTGGTTGTCGAAGCCGCAGATCATCACGTCGGTGGGCTCCAAGTCGCTCGTCGTGAAACCTGCCCGCGTCAAGCTCTTGACGGGCAGAATGTTCACGGCGGAGCCGGGGTCGACAAGGACTCGCCGCAGGTGGGCAGTCCCTATGTTCCCTTCCATGTAGAGGGGCCGATTGTGGTCTCCTTCCTCTAAGAGACGGTCGTCGTCGTCGAACGTGATCTCATTTACGTACAACGTGTTTGAGAGGAGGCGATGCTTTGCCATGGCCACCTCGTACAGCTCCGGTGCTTGCAGTGCATGTATGAGCGCCTGACGCAGGTCCGGCACTAGCATGAGAGCGTCGTAAACACTCAACAGTGCCGGAACTCGCTTCAGGTGGGCGATGATGTTGTAGTCGACGTCTTTAGACGTTAACTTTTCTTTGTCTTGGGGGAGTTGTGCATCTTCCCTTAGTGGCGCCTCTTTTGAGGCAGCCGTCTTGTCCGCCCTTTGTGGTTTTGCTTTCGCTGCTTCGGGTAGAACCTTGCCGCTGCGCAGGTTCATGTTGACTTCCTGCAATAGGGGCTCCGTCGTGGAGTCCTCGGCGCGGAACACCTCCTGCTCTTGAGAGGTGAGTACATCGTCGGCCTCGGAGCTGCTTGCATTTCCGCAGTCGAGGACCACGTTGCAACTTGCTACGTTTGACGACTTCGAGGCATTGGTTTCTTCTTGGGCGTCCTCTTCTGCTCGAGTTGGACGTTGCGGGAAGAACTGCCCCAAAGTGGGCAATATCCGCCCGCGCCGAGGGAAAGCCTCGTCGCCCTCCGACTTGGGCACGAATCTTGGTGGCGGGCGACGCTGACTTGGATCAAAGCGTCTCGGGACTGCGAGAGAGGTACGTTTCTCAAACGATTGGTGAGGGAGTCGCGAGGGCACCGGCCTTGCGTGCGTCCGGCGCCGCACCGTGCTCCAAGGCTCCTCACCGCGGGAGGGGCCTACGGCCCCGTTGTTGACGGAAGGTGCCGAGGCTGAAGCCATGACGAGGCTCGAAAGTTGATGCTCAACTTGAGAAAACGGGACCCACGATGCCCCGCTCTTCTTCGCGGAAGAATCCACGCTCACCATGTTCACGGCGTGGTAGTCGGGGTTGATAGCATCAGCGTCGAGGTTGATCCTCTTCTCGTTGATGGCTCTTTGGAGCCATTCCTTGAATGAGATACAATCTTCTATCTTGTGGCCTACATACCTGTGATATGGGCAATAGAGAGGATTGTCAACCATATTTACCTGGTCGGGTCTTTGCGGATCCGGCAAGTTTATTGCGCGGTGTTCCATTAGCTGGTTGAACATATCGTGCACCAAGTCCCGCCGGAAAACATATTGCTTCTTGAGGAGCTCTTGCATGGATGGTCGTTGTCTTCCTCCTTGATCACCCCTTGCGCCTACGAAAGGCGCATTGTTTCGTGGGGCGGTGGCGAATACTCTAGTGGCATTCGTCTCCACGCTCGCCGTTTGCTTGCTGTTGTTGGCGGGTGGCTTGGACGTTGAGTTGAACCTCTTCGCGGGGTCGTAGGCAGTGGCGTTCTTGTAGAGCTCCATGATTTGCGGCGACTTCTCAAACTCTAGCTTTGTGGCAGCCACAGCCGAGCTGAGAGCGCTGAAATTTTTGGGCTCGCGCCGAGAGACTTCAAGCGACCAGTGTTGCAGCATGCCGTGGACGCACATTTCAATGGCATCCTCGAGGTGCATCTCTCTAGCGAGGCGCACATAGCTGTTGCGGAAACGGACGATGTAGTCGTCGATGGACTCTTCTCGCCGTTGTCGCACTTGCGATAGTTCGACAACGGAGAAGTCTTTCTTCATGGCGACGAAGTGTCATTTGAAGACTTCCTTCATGCCCGCCCAGGTGCTGATCGATCCCACTGGAAGGCGGCTATACCAGTGGAAGGCGGGGCCAGTTAATGACCCCGAAAATTGTCGGAGAAGGAGCGACGAACTGTTGGCGGTGTCGCCACATGCCGCCTCGAAGTAGGCTAAGTGCTCCCTTGCATCACCAGTGCCGTCGAACTGGCGAAACTTGGGCGGATGCCACCCAGCGGGGAATGGCACTAGATCGTGCCATGCTTCATAGGGCTTCTCTAGCTCGTTCTCCGAGGAACGAGGCGCCTGGTCAATGGCCATCTGTTTGAATTTCTTGGTGACCATGCTCTCAACCAGGTCGTGGTAGCCCTTGAGGTCGCTCGGACTTGGCTCCGCGTGCGCAGGGCTGGATGGGGCCAATGGTCGAGCGTGCAAGCCCGAGTCTTGTCGCTGATTTCCTTCGTTATGGAGGGCATCTCCTGCTTCGCCGGATAGGAGTTCCTCCTCCTGTGGGTCGGCCACCTTGGTATTCTGCATCATGAACGTCATGAATTTGTCTAACTTTGACGTTAGCTCGCTGAGTTTGCGGTCTTGTCGGCGCACTTGATCGGCTAAGTTTTCGTCACCGAGAGCTTCCTTGCTGGAAGAGCTATCGAGGATGCTCTTTTGCGCCGCGAGCTTTGCAGCTATCGCCTCGGCGTCTTCGTCCTCCGTCGTCACGCGCACCGGTGCGGTGTGGAGGTCTTGTAGGTAGGATTCGTCGTCCGAAGGGACGGACGCGTCCATGTCGTCATATGGCGGGGTGGGAAACGTCTCTAGTGAGGAGGAAGAGGCGGCGTCGGAAGCCTCCTCGTCCCCACTTTGAGCTTCGATAGGATCACCCAAAGCTGAAACGCCTTTCTCCATGCCTTTAAGCGCCAGCGCTTTTAGGCGAGTTCCGGCTCCTGGCCGGCCCGCCACTTGTTGTAGCCGGGCTTGATCTTCGGGAAGCCTCGCCGCCATGTCGGTGTACTGGACCGGGGAAATATCCCAGTCACGTTTGGAGAACCTAGGCTTCTTGCCACCTCCGGTCGTGATGGGGAGGGAGGGGGCTGTCGATCTTGCCTCTTCTTCTGAGGTGCTTGATTTTGCTGCAGCTTCGGCTCCCTTGAACCATGAGCGAACCTGGCCGAGGCCCGGCAGCAGGGCTGTGCGGAAATTAGCCCTTGGGTTTGGCACAATCTCCTCGTCCGAAGAGTATGTAAATTCGTGGGTGACACTTGGTGGTTGCCACCCTGCTTCCTCGTCACGCGAGCGCACTGCTAGAGTGCCGCATGAGGCCGTGTTCTTCTTCGCCTCATCCTCCCCGCGGTGCAGGGCCGTAGTCTCGCCTTCCTGTTCCTCCCTGTTGAGAGAAACCTGAGGAGGCGCCTCCTCCATGGGTTGAGGAAGTTCGAGGGCAGCATTAGGTTGCACCTCGACGGGTCTGGTCTCGACACCTCCGTCTAGGGCGTCATCGGGACGCTCCTTGGGCATCTTTTCAACTCCCTCCATGGGAGAGGCATCCTCCACTCCCTCCATAGGAGAGACGTCCGTCACTCCCTCCATGGGAGAGGCATCGCTTCCTTGTTTGAGGATCGTTGGAGGAGCAGCCGGGGTGACCCCTGCGGTCTGCGTGACCCCCGCTCCTTCTTGTTCCGCGGCACCGGGTTGTGCCTTGCGTGGTTTTGGCGTGAGGCGGCTCAGAAGGTAGGTATACCTTTCATGCCGCTCCAAGTCTGGGGAGATGCGGAATGTGATTCGGTCGTTATCTACGACATCGCCATCACCCCGAAGGCGGACCTGGGTGTGCCGGAGCACCAAGCCTTCAAGCTCGTTGTAGAGGACTTGTCGATTCCTCCGGCGCCGTTCGCGCTTGCGTTGGTTCTCGGTAAGAGCACCCTGAACTCTTGGTGGAATGGGCGGTGTAGGTAGGAGAGGTGGTACACCTCGCCGGGTCGATGGAGCTGGTGGGGCGGTCGGGTTGTTTGTCGCCCGCTCCAGCACCTCTTCCCGTCTCACCTCCTCACGTCGAGGTGGTGATACTCTAGTGGGCGCCGGCTCGCGCCTCACGTCCTCCCTTCGAGGCGGTGGTACCCTGATGGGTGCCGGCTCGCGCCTCACTTCCTCGCGCCTTGCAAGTGGTGGTGCCCGGGTGGGCGCCGACTCTCTCCGTGGTCGCCATTGTTGCATGGGGCGGTGGGCTGCGGCATCGTCCCGAGGCCACCTACTGTCGCGTGGCGGGAAAGCATGATGCCCCCGAGAGTTAAGGCGTGTAGGAGAAGGACGTCGTCTAGGCGCCAAAGTTTGGCGCTCATGTTGCGGGCGATGGGTTAGAGCAGGGCGCCTATTCCTGTTCGCACCTTGCGCCGATGATTCAGGGCGTTCCCCTTGTCCATCGAGCCTCCTTTGAAGGTGGCTCATTTGGTTTTGGAGCTGACGCAGTTCTTGTCGCAGGTCCTCCTCTCGCGGAGCGGGCGCTTCGCTCCGAAGAAGCGAGAATCTGTTGTTGGCGTTGGCGGAGGGCAGCCCGTCTCCCGCCGAGGTATGGAAGCATGGGGCCCACATACTCGGGCGGAGCGAGCCGTCGCTGATCGAGTCGAAGGCGACGGTTTGGCCCGGCAGCACGGGCTGCTTTCGGGGGCGCCGCTTCCAGAATTCCTTCATGATCGCCTGGCGTACGAGCTCCTTGATTTTGGATGGCTCATTCCCGCATTGAGCGAGGAACAAGCCATCTGGGGAATTTAGGGTGTTGCAGGTGAACACCTTGTGGGCGAACTCCGTTGCGCCAAAAGACCAGTCCTCATCGAAGACGGCCTTTTGAGCAATGCGGGAGCTCATCAGTCGATGAAGGCGTTGCACCTTTTGGTACTTCCTCCTGAGGTTGCGAAGGCGGTGTGGGCTCCGTGATGCACGGGCGCTTGCCCTGAGACTCCGCAGGTTAGCGGAGACAGCCTCAAGAGCCTCGAGAAGCTTAGGCTCCGTGCGCAGTCCAGGCCGCTCGGTAATTTCCGGTTTGACGCCGGACACCGAGGCTGAAAGTGATGTGTTCTTCAAGAGGGTGCGTGCTTCAAGCATAAGCTCGCAGCGCACCTTCTTAGTGTTGGCGAACGCCCTCTCTCGGGCTTTCTTTGATTCCGCCTCTTGGGTGGTATCCTGCACCTGGCGGTTGTCCTCAGACTTGGGGATCATGGACCCAAACTGGATTACCACCGAAACCTCGTCGTCGGTGAGGTCAGGGAAAAGACCTGCAAGATGATGCTTACCATCAGAGGAATGCCTCCATTGACCCTTCATGCAACGTGTCATGCAAGATGCAATGCATTTGGAAGACCGAGCGAAGACCGAGCCGCGACCAATGTGCAGCAAAGATGGGAGGAGAACCAGGTCCCACCGGGCGTGCCAATTTGTTTGACACGAAAAAGAAGTCGCTAAGGTGAAAAGCGGCTCCCTTACACCGGGGAAAAATAATGCGGGCGTGCCAGTGTACAAAGTACACAAAAATAAATAAAAGGGGAAAAATACAATTAATCGTCACGACTAAAAGACTAATCCCGAACGTGCGCTTCGTGTGGCCTGCTAGCGCGGCCGAAAATAGGCGATTGTGGTTTGCTGGTTCCTGGGGCCTCGAAAAGCACCCAGTTAATTACTCCCGCGGATAACCCGCGGGAAACCTCCGATTAAGCTGCTTGGTCGTCGTCTTCGGTCTTCGCTTTGCGGTCTTCATGCAGGGTGGTGATGATGGTGATGCGTCGTGTAGGCGCCGGCGGAGTCCGTGTACTAGCATGTACACGCGCCGTGGATAGCATGGCCTTTGCGCTGGCCATGCCCGCCTCGCCGTCTTGCCTCGTCGGTCTCGGACGGCGTTGATGTTGGAATCGGGTAGCATGCATGAAGAGCTAGGCTTGACGTTGCAATGATTTGACCATGTCTGAAGTGCATGCGTGTTGCATGAGCCATGCGTAAAGCCGCTGCTTGTTTCGCGACAAACGCCGCGCCCAAGTGCGGGGCGACGGAAAAGTAGCCGCAGCCGTTGCGGCGGATGCCGCGCCCAAGTGCGGGGCGACGGAAAAGTGCAGGTCGACGGGTAACCGCGGCCGTGAGCCGCGGACGCCGCGCCAAGAGTATGGCGCGTCGAGGGTCGCTGCCGCGGAGGCGTCGAGTGTCGCGGGCGCCGCTCCAAGTACGGCGGGTCGAGGGTTGCTGCCGCGGGCGCCAAGAGAACGGCGCGTCGAGGGTCGCTGCCGCGGGCGCCGCGCCGAGAGAACGGCGCGTCGAGGGTCGCCGCCGCGGGCGCCGCGCCGAGAGAACGGCGCGTCGAGGGTCGCCGCCGCGGGCGCCGCGCCGAGAGAACGGCGCGTCGAGGGTCGCCGCCGCGGGCGCCGCGCCGAGAGTACGGCGCGTCGAGGGTCGCCGCCGCGGGCGCCGCGCCGAGAGTACGGCGCGTCGAGGGTCGCCGCCGCGGGCGCCGCGCCGAGAGTACGACGCGTCGAGGGTCGCCGCCGCGGGTGCCGCGCCAAGAGTACGGCGCGTCGAGGGTCGGCGCCGCGGGCGCCGCGCCAAGAATACGGCGCGTCGAGGGTTGCCGTCGCGGGCGCCGCGCCGAGAGAACGGGGCGTCGAGGGTCGCCGCCGCGGGAGCCGCGCCGAGAGTACGGCGCGTCGAGGGTCGCCGCCGTGAAAGAAGACTGCTCGACGTTGGCCGCGTTAGGAAGCACCTCCGTTATCGGAGGCCGCCCCCAGCATGGCATGCCAAAAACGACACCGCCACTTCCGGCGGTCCGGTGACCTGCCGGTGGAGGAAGGTGGCCGTAGATCGGCGACCACCGCACCGTCGACAGCGCCTCTGTCAACAGCGCGGGTATGTAGTCCCGTGGTCCAGGGGACTCGACGACACTTCATGGCCTCGGCCCAAGCTGCGTTCATGCGAGATACAAATAGAGAAAACATGCAGATTAGCGTCACTTCTCACCCTTAGCAAAAACGACCGGCATGATCTCGTCGACCTCCGGCAAACTGGTTAGCCTGCGGTGGACGCGTGCTCCTCACGGCGCACACCAAGTCGACTTCTCCTCTCGGCCGCTGCGCGAGAGGAAGGTGCGGTTCGTGGCTGTTTTCTCCAGACGAGAAGCTCGCAGGTCTCGGCTGGATGATGTCTGCGTCCGGATGGTCCCTCGCGTGGAGCTTTCTTCTTCTCTCTGCCTCGAGATTTCTTCTTTTTTTTGGCGTGTCGCCTCGCGGCTGTTTATATAGGCAGAGGGTCTGGCCTTTAGGTGGTAAGTCGAGTATACATGGAAAGTACATACGTGACCGCCTTTGACTCCTCCAATTTCCTTCGTGAGCTGCACGCGTTAGATTTCGCGAGAAGGCTCTAGAGTATTTCCGGGACGCACGTAATCTGGCCGGGTATTGATCTGTTTCCAAAACTACCTTGTACAAAGTGTTCAGCCCAATCACGTTCACATTCGTACATGTTGTACGTGGATGGAATCCAAATCATCTAAATATCTGGGCAGTTGATTAAATAAATACGGCCAGGCTTCATCAATTAAGCTCTAGCCCATAATAAAGATTATTTTATGCATTCATTTGCACACGAGTGTATATACGTTGTATTTTGAATAATAATTTCGCGGGCGCTTGTCGCTCCGTTCGCGAATATTAGTACCAAATATGATGATGACATTTGCACAAAATATCATCAAACAAAGGACAAGTAAAAGTGGTTTTCTCTTGATCTTTAGCTTTAACAGCAATTTGTGAAAACCCAGAATAACCATCAAGAAAGCAAAAATGAGTATTTTTAGACAACCTCTCTAACATTTGATCAATAAAGGGTAAAGGGTAATGATCTTTCTTAGTAACTTTATTAACTTTTCGAAAATCAATGCACATTCTATAACCTACAACTATTCTTTGAGGAATAAGCTCATCATTATCATTAGGCACAACAGTCATTCCTCCTTTCTTAGGAACACAATGAACAGGACTAACCCATCTACTATCAGCAATAGGATATATAATACCAGCTTCAAGGAGTTTTAATACCTCGTTCTTTACCACTTCCTTCATCTTCGGAATTAGACGACGTTGATGTTCAACAACAGGCTTTGCATCTTCTTCCATATTAATAGCATGTTGGCAAATAGAAGGAGAAATCCCTTTCAAATCATCAAGAGTATAGCCAATAGCTCCTCGGTGTTTCTTCAATATTTCCAATAACCTTTCTTCCTCAATCTCTGAAAGCTTAGAACTAATAATAACAGGATATATTTTCTTATCATCAATATGAGCATATTTAAGATTATCAGGTAAAGGCTTTAGATCAAAAACAGGATCTTCCTTTGGTGGCGGTGTTGTACCCAAATCTTCCACCGGTAAATCATGCTTGAGAATAGGTTGGCGACGAAAAATTTCCTCAAGCTCTCTCTTTCTTTCCTAAAAGCTTCACTTTCACTATTCTCCAGAATGTTGCTGCAAAGGGTTATTAGGAACAAGAACAATAGATGCACACTGCTCCATTTTAAAATCATTACTAGGCAAGTCAGCTTTATAAGGAGTTTTAGTAAATTTAGAAAAGTTAAATTCATAAGGTTCACCAGCAAATCTAGTCAAAATTTTCTCTTTCTTACAATCTATAATAGCTCCACAAGTATTTAGAAAAGGTCTACCAAAAATGATAGGACAATGATCACTAGCAGCAGAACCAAGTACCAAAAAGTCAGCAGGATATTTAATCTTACCACATAGAACTTCCACATCTCGAACAATACCAATTGGAGAAATAGTTTCTCTATTAGCCAGATGAATAACCACATCAATATCTTCAAGTTCACAAGAACCAATTTCGTGCATAATCTCCGTGTAAAGTTCATAAGGAATAGCACTAACACTTGCACCAATATCACATAAACCATAATAGCAATGATCACCAATTCTAACAGATAGCATAGGAACACTAACTTGTTTGGATTTATTAGGATGTGAAACAATATTAGAAGCATCTTCACAGAAAATAATATGACCATCCTCCACATTTTCAGTCACAAGATCTTTAACTATAGCAACAGCAGGTTCAATTTTAATTTGTTCTTCAGGTTCTTTAGGTTTCTTTTCACTTTTATTAACCGCACTAGATATGACAGAGTACTCCTTCATTTTAGCAGGGAAAGGAGTTTTTTCAATATAAGCTTCAGGAATAACATTATCAACAGTTTCAACTACTACACATTTGTTTACAGATGAATCAATTTTATCTTTATACGGTTCATGATACTTATCAAAATTCTTCTTAGGCAGTTCATAATGAGAGGCAAAAGCTCTATAAAGATTTGCAACAACTTGGGAATCAAGACCATATGTAGCACTCATATTACGAAATTTATCAGTATCCATAAAAGCTTCAATGCATTTATAATCATAAATTATACCTGATTCTCTATCTTTATCATTCTCCCATCCTTCAGTATTTTCTTGGATCCGATCAAGAAGGTCCCTTTTAAACTCTTCTTTGTTGCGTGTAAATGATCCAGAACAAGAAGTATCCAGCAAGGTCTTGTCTTGAAAAGAAAGTCTTGCATAGAAATTATCAATAATAACATTACCAGAAGCTCATGAATGGGGCATTTGAGCATTAAAGACTTCAATCTCCCCCAAGCTTGGGCGATACTCTCTCCATCATGAGGCCAGAAATTATATATGCGGTTCCGATCTTTGTGAATTTCACTTGGAGGATAAAATTTGGAATAGAATAAAGGCACAATGTCCTCCCAATCAATAGAATCACCATTCTTCAGCAATTTATACCAGTGCGCCGCTTTACCAGACAGCGATATAGTGAATAGTTTCTTTCTAACTTCATTCATAGAAATACCTGCACATTTGAATAACCCGCATAATTCATGCAAAAACAATAAATGATCACCAGGATGGACAGTTCCATCCCCTTCATAGCGGTTATCCATAACACGTTCAATAATTTTCATAGGTATTTTATATGGTACTACTTCCTCACCTGGCGCTTCATCCACTACCGTTGCAGTAGTAGAGATTTCCCAAATAGAAATTGAAGAGAAGATCTCTCCATAATGATTTATAGCAGCAGGCAGAAATAAAATCAGCACAAACAGTAAATTTCCTTACCAATTCCACTTACCAATAGCGCTTCCCCCGGCAACGGCGCCGGAAAATAGTCTTGATGACCCACAAGTATAGGGGGTGTATCGTAGTATCTTCGATAAGTAAGAATGTCGATCCCAACGAGGAGCAGAAGGTGTTGGTAGCAGTTTCGATGAAGGATTTCTGTAAATGCTCACAGACAAGTATTCGGGGTTTTGATATTGTAGATAAATAAAGTACAAGTAAATAAAATGCGAGAGAAATAATTGCAGCAAGTGGCCCAATCCTTTTTAGCACAAAGGACAAGCCGGTTTGATTACTTATAATGACCAAACGTTCCTGAGGACACATGGGAATTTTAGTCTAGTGCTTTCGCTACATACATTAATCTTCATTGTTTTGATAAGTGTTGTGTGGGTGAACCTATGCTAATGCACCGCCCTTCCTAGGACTAATACATACTTGTGATTATACCCCTTGCAAGCATCCGCAACTACAAGAAAGTAATTAAGATAAATCTAACCACGCCTTAAACTCTGAGATCCTGCGATCCCTCCCATCGATATACTAACGGGGGCTTAGGTTTCTGTCACTCCGGCAACCCCGCAATTAGCAACCGAATACAAGATGCACTCCCCTAGGCCCATAAATGGTGAAGTGTCGTGTAGTCGACGTTCACACGACACCACTAGAAGAATGGCACCACAACTTAAATAATTCAACCATAATTCACTACTAGCATTTAGACTTCACCCATGTCCTCAAGAACTAAACGAACTACTCACGAGACATCATATGGAATACAATCAGAGGTGATATGATGATGAATAACAATCTGAACATAAACCTTGGTTCAATGGTTTCACTCAATAGCATCTACAACAAGTATAGAATAACACCGGGAGAGTTTCCCCTATCAAACAATCAAGATTTAACCCGAATTGCTACAGCGATGACGAGGTGTGGTGATGGCGGTGTAGATGGTGGAGATGATGATGATGATGATGGAGATGATGTCCCGCTCGATGACGATGGCGATGGCGTCGATTTCCCCGAGGGGAATTTCCCGGATTCCTGCCCGCGGAGAGCTCTTTTCTCTCGGTGTTCTCCGCCCCGCAGAGGCGGTGTAACCTTCGTGAGGTCCTCTCTGTGGCTTAGGTTTTCGGGACGAAGGAGTACGCGAAGAAAAGGAGGCGAAAGGGTCGTGGGCCCCCGAGCATAGGGTGGCGCGGCCGGCCATGGGCCGCGCCGCCTATGGTCTGCCCACCGTGGCCCCTCTCTTCTTCCCCTTCGCTCCATCCGTCATCTGGAAAAATAGGAATTTACGTGGAATTCCCTTCCACAGTTGATCTTCCGAAATATTGCGTTCGACGGTGCTTTTTCGCAGAATCCTGGCTGCTTGATCCTCCAATGATGATGAAACATGCAAAATAGATGAAATAACATAAGTATTGTGTCCCAATATGAAATATATCAATGAATAACAGCAAATTATGATACAAAATAGTGATGCAAATTGGACGTATCAGAGAGGAACTTGGTACGAGTTTTTTCGGGAGAGAGAAGATTCTGGGAGGAAGAGATGAAGTAGTGGGGCAAGGAGGGGCCCACACCACAGGGTGGCGCGCCCACCTCCTTGGCCGCGCCGGCCTGGTGTGGCACCCTCTGGTGCCCCACAGGTCATCCTCTGGTATTCCCAGTGCCTCGTCGAAAAATAGGACCAACGGTGTAATTTTTGTAATTTTTAGAGAACTTCGAAAAATGCACATTTCTGGGTATTAAATTAATTATTACTGCAGGAAAATGATTTCCAAAATCTTAAACAACTAAAGCATATTGCAAAACAAAAGTGCTACAGCAAGTAAAATAAGTGGAGGGAGAAAGAAAGAAAGAAATGTTGTTTAGCTCTCTTATGCATTAAAATATATTTGTTAACAAGGTTGATCAAGTCTTGCTACCAAATAAATTTTATATGACATAAGAAGAAATAAACCTCAAATCAATCATGTTACCTTATATTGAATTGATATGGATCCAATCACAAGAGTTTGATATTCTTCTTTAGGCTCATATATAGGACAATCAATGGATCCCACTTTGATAGTTTTCACATTAAAAATTGTATTAACTCCACATACTTTATCAATCCTCTTGGGAAAATAGACAGTGTTCCTTATCATCAACATTGAAAGTAACCATGCATTTATTGCAATCAATAACAGCCCCTGCAGTATTAAGAAAGGGTCTTCCAAGAATAATGGACATATTATCATCTTCTTTCCAACACAACAAAATCAGTTAATATCAAGCAATGCTGAGTAACTTGAACAGGAACATTTTCACATAAACCAACAGGAATAGCAGTAGATTTATCAGCCATTTGCAAAGATATATCAGTTGGTATCAACTTATCTAGATCAAGTCTCTTATAAAGAGAAAAAGGCATTACACTAACCCCTGCTCCCAAATCACATAGAGCAGTTCTAACATAATTATTTTTGATGGAACAAGGAATAGTCGGTATACCTGGTCTCCAAGCTTCTTTGGAATCTTACCATTGAAGGAGTAATTAGCGAGCATAGTAGAAATTTCCTCATTGGGGATTTTCCTTTTGTTAGTAACAATATATTTCATATACTTTGAATAAGGAGGCAATTTAATAGCATCAGTCAAAGGGATTTGCAAAAATAAAGGTTTCATCCAATCACAAAATTTATTATAATGTTCTTCCTCCTTTGATTTTAGTTTCTTAACAGGAAAAGGCATTTGCTTTTGAACCCAAGGTTCTCTTTCATTACCATGTTTCTCAGCAATAAAATCTTCTTTAGTGTACTTTTTATTTTTAGCAGGCTTTTCAGGTTCTTTTTCAATTTCTTCTTTATCAGGAGTATCATCCTTATCATTATCTTTATCATGTTCACTACCACTTTCAGTTTCAGCATCAGAAATAGAAATACTATTAGGATCATTAACAGGTTCAGAGGATTCTACAACATTTTTATGTTTCTTTTTCTTTTTCTTAGATGGAGCACTAGTTTTAATTAGTTGAGAATCTTGTTCAACTCTTTTGGGATGCCCTTCAGGATATAGAGGATCCTGGGTAGAAGCACCACCTCTAGTTGTTACTTCATAAGCATGTTTTTCTTTAGAATTATTTCCCAACAAGTCATTTTGCACTTTAGTAAGTTGATCAATTTGAGTTTGAACCATTTGAAAATGTTTAACAAGTATCTTAACATCATTGGAGGTTCTCTCCACAATACCATGCAATTCACTAATAGCTCGAGAATTTTCCATTAAATGATTCTCTACTCTCATATTAAAGTTTTCTTGCTTAACAATATAATTATCAAACTCATCTAAGCATTGAGCAGGAGGTTTTGAATACGGAATATCTTCCCTAGTAAAGCGTTGAAGAGAGTGTACCTCAATCATGGATGAAGGGGGAGTTATCTCACATAAATCTTCTATAGGAGGTAAATTCTTCACATCTTCAGGTTTAATACCCTTCTCTTTAAGAGACTTCTTGGCTTCCCTCATATCTTCATCATTTAATTTAATCATACCCTCTTCTTCAATATCGGTGTCGGGGTTGGTTCAGGTGTAGACCAATCATCATGATTCCGGCCTATTTTAGCCAATAATTCTTCAGCGTCGTCTGGAGTTCTTTTCCTGAAAACACAACCAGCACAACTATCCAGGTATGCCCTAGACTCAATGGTTAGTCCACTATAAAATATATCAAGTAAATCATGCTTTTCCAAATCATGGTCAGGCTGAGCTCTAATAAGAGAGCAAAATCTAGCCCAAGCCTCAGGCAATTTCTCTCCATCTTCCTGGTCAAAATTATAAATTCTCTGCAAAGCAGCATGTTGAGCACTAGCAGGAAAGTATTTCCGGAAGAAAACATCAAGCAATTCTTTTGGACTTTTAATAGAACCAGGAGGCAAATTATTATACCAAGTTTTAGCATCATCCTTTAATGAGAAAGGAAAAAATTTAGCGACAAAGTAAGTACGCATCTTAATATCATCAGAAAACAAGCCACTAAGAGTAGATAACTCAGTCATGTGTTCAACAGACTTTCTTTTTCAGTACCACAAAAGGGTGTTTTCTCAACAATAGCTATATGAGATAGATCAAGAGAAAAATCATAATCTTTATCCCTAATGTTTATAGGAGATGTGGCAAATTTAGGATCAGGAGATAGTTTATATCTAACCGTGTTCTGCAAGCAACTTTTTAATTTTTCTTGCATCAGTAGTAGCATTGCATTTTTCAATAAAATCATCATCAAGCTCTACATAATCTTCATCAAGATCATCACTAGAATATTCAACAGACTCAGGTGAATTAACAGGTGTAGCAGCATTTTCATTAGGAGTTTCAGTATTTTCAATTTGTCTAGACTTAGCAATTGTAGCATCTAGAAAAGATCCTAACGAACCATCATTATCAAGCACAGCAGAAGCATCATCACAATTATGAGAGGAATTTTCAGATTCAGTAGAAGTACCAGCATTTGAAGCTTGTGGTGGTGAAACAAGTTTACTTATCACGATGGTGAATCAAGAGCAGAGGTACTAAGAGTTGTACCTTTTCTTGTAGTGGATGGTAATATGGCGATCTTAGTATCGCGAGGTTTACCCATGATGGAGAATTTGCAGCGAACAATATCAATCCAAGTGAACTTCCAAATAAAGCTATGCTCCCCGCAACGGCGCCAGAAAATAGTCTTGATGACCCACAAGTATAGGGGATCGCAACAGTCTTCGAGGGAAGTATTACCCAATTTATTGATTCGACACAAGGGGACACAAAGAATACTTGTAAGCCTTAACGAGTTGTCAATTCAGCTGCACTGAAACAGACTTGCTCGCAAGAGTTTATCGTAACAGTTTTATGGCAGTGGAAATAGTGAAATAACAGCAGAGGGAATAAAGACAGTAGTGATTATAGTAAACGGCAGGATTAAAATCTGTAGGCACAGGGACGGATTTAACGGGCGTTGCATGGATGAGAGAAACTCATGTAATCAAAGCAGGGGCATTTGCAGATAATAATAAAACGGTATCCAAGTACTAATCAATCAATAGGCATGTGTTCCATATTTAGTCGTACGTGCTCGCAATGAGAAACTTGCACAACATCTTTTGTCCTACCAGCCGGTGGCAGCCGGGCCTCTAGGGAAACTACTGGAAATTAAGGTACTCCTTTTAATAGAGCATCGGAGCAAAGCATTAACACTCCATGAACACATGTGATCCTCACATCGCTACCATCCCCTCCGGTTGTCCCGATTTCTGTCACTTCGGGGCCATTGGTTCCGGACAGCGACATGTGTATACAACTTGCAGGTAAGATCATAAACAACGAATATCTTCATGAATCAATAACATGTTCAGATCTGAGATCATGGCACTCGGGCCCTAGTGACAAGCATTAAGCATAACAAGTTGCAACAATATCATAAAAGTGACATCTACGGATACTAGGCACTATGCCCTAACAATCTTATGACTATTACATGACCAATCTCATCCAATCCCTACCATCCCCTTCAGCCTACAGCGGGAATTACTCACACATGGATGGGGGAAACATGGCTAGTCGATGGAGAGGCGTTGGCGGTGATGGCGGTGAAGATCTCCTCCACCCCGTCCCGGAGTGCCGAACGGAGACTTGGCTCCCGAGACGGAGTTTCGCGATGTGGCGGCTCTCTGGAGGGTTTCGGCGACTTCGACTTCTCCCGTGCGTTTTAGGTCGAACCCGATAAGTCCGAAGGGGCGTCGGAGGCCGGCCAAGGGGGCCACACCATAGGGCCGCGCGGGCCCCCCCTAGGCCGCGCCGCCTTATGGTGTGGGCCCTCGGGCCTCCACCTCTCTTGCCCTTCGGCTCCGCCAATATTCTGGTAAAATAGGGCCTTCGCATAAAGTCCGAGGATTTTCCCGAAAGTTGGATTGCACAAAAACGAGACACTGAGAGCGCTTCTGCTGAAAACAGCGTTAGTCCGTGTTAGTTGTATCCAAAATACACAAATTAGAGGCAAAACAATAGCAAAAGTGTTCGGGAAAGTAGATACGTTTGGACGTATCCAAGAAGCACGTGAAGGTTGTTGGAGGAGGTGCGGCGCAACACCAGCGCGCACGTGGAACCGCACAACACAATCAAAGTACTTTGCCCCAACGTAACAGAGGTTGTCAATCTCACCGCTTGCTGAAAACAAAGGATTAAACGTATCGAGTGGAAGATGGTGTTTGTTTGCAAAGAACAGAAAGAGAATGTATTCAGATGTAAAAGAATGGACCGGGTCCACAGTTCACTAGTGGTGTCTCCAATAAGATAACTAACATGCTGGGTGAACAAATTACAGGTGAGCAATTGACAAATAAAGATTCAATACATATCAACGATGATTACTATGTGATTTAATCGGACATGACAAAGTTATCCAGATGCATCTATGCCTAAATAATTCACCTTATCATCCGAACCCCTTCCAATTAAGTTGCGAACAACATAATTGCATTAAGTATGGTAATGTAATCAACACAAATATCCTTAGACAAAGCATCAATGTTTTATCCCTAGTAGCAACAGCACATCCACAACCTTAGAACTTTGTGTCAGATTTAATGGAGGCATGAACCCACTATCGAGCATAATTACTCCCTCTTGGAGTTACAAGTATCAACTTGGCCTAGCCTCTACTAGCAACGGAGAGCATGCAAGAACATAAACAACACATATATGATAGATTGATAATCAACTTAACATAATATTCTCTATTCATCGGATCTCACCAAACACAGCATTACAAATAGATGATCATATTAGGCAGCTCACAAGATCTATAACAATGAAAGCACAAGCGGAGAAGACAACTAGCTATGGACCCATAGTCCAAGGATGAACTACTCACGCATCAATCCGGAGGCGGGCATGATGATGTAGAGCCCCTCCGATGATTCCCTCTGCCGAGGCGATCTCCGAATCCCCGAGATGGGATTGCGGCGGCCTCTCCAGTTTTCCGTATCGTGGCTCTCAGTGCGGGGGTTCGTGACGGAGGCTTTAAGTAGGCGGAAGGGTAGGTCAAAGGCGACACGAGGGGCCCACACCACAGGGCGCGCGGGCCCCGGCCGGCGCCGGGTGTGGCCACCTCGTGGCCCCACTTCGCCTCCTCTCGAACTCGAGCTGCAAAAATACTGGCGTTGATTTCGTCCAATTAGAATACTAGATTTGAAACCAAAAACAGTAGAAAACAAACCGACATCTTGTTAATAGGTTAGTGCCGGAAAATGTAAAATGATGTTGTAAAGTATGTGTAAAACATTCAAGTATTGTAATAAAAGTAGCGGAACATAAGAAATTATAGATACGTTTGCGACGTATTGATACGTCTCCGACGTATCGATAATTTCTTATGTTCCATGCTACATTATTGATGATATCTACATGTTTTATACACATTATATATCGTATTTACGCATTTTCCGGCACTAACCTGTTAACAAGATGCCGAAGAGCCGGTTGCTGTTTTCTTGGTTTCAAATCCTAGTAAGGAAATATTCTCGGAATTAGACGAAATCAACGTCCGGGTCCTATTTTTGCACGAAGCTTCCAGACCGAGGGGAAAGGAAGTGGGGCCACGAGGCGCCGCCACACTAGGCGGCGCGGCCGGCCCCCGCGCCGACCTGGTGTGTGGGGCCCGTGTGGCCCCCGCGTTGCCCTTCCGCCTACTTAAAGTCTTTGTCGCGAAACCCCGGTACGAGAGCCACGACACGGAACCTACCGAGACGCCGCCGCGAATCCCATCTCGGGATTCAGGAGATCGCCTCCGGCACCTGCCGGAGGGGAATCATCTCCGGAGGACTCTTCATCGCCATGATCGTCTCCGGAGTGATGAGTGAGTAGTTCACCCCCGGACTATGGGTCCATAGCAGTAGCTAGATGGTCGTCTTCTCCTCATGTGCTTCATTGTTGGATCTTGTGAGCTGCCTAACATGATCAAGATCATCTATTTGTAATACTATATGTTGTGTTTGTCGGGATCCGATGGATAGAGAATACTATGTTATGGTGATTATCAATCTATTACCTATGTGTTGTTTATGATCTTGCATGCTCTCCGTTATTAGTAGAGGCTCTGGCCAAGTTTTTGCTCTTAACTCCAAGAGGGAGTATTTATGCTCGATAGTGGGTTCATGCCTCCATTGATATTTGGGACAGTGACAGAAAGTTCTAAGGTTGTGGATGTGCTGTTGACACTAGGGATAAAACATTGATGCTATGTCTAAGGATGTAGTTGTTGATTACATTACGCACCATACTTAATGCAATTGTCTTGTTTGTAACTTAATACTGGAAGGGGTTCGGATGATAACCTGAAGGTGGACTTTTTAGGCATAGATGCATGGGATGGCGGTCTATGTACTTTGTCGTAATGCCCGATTAAATCTCACTATATTTATCATATCATGTATATGCATTGTTATGCCCTTTTCTATTTGTCAATTGCCCGACTATAATTTGTTCACCCAACATGCTTTTATCTTATGGGAGAGACACCTCTAGTGAACTGTGGACCCCGGTCCTATTCTTTACATCGCATACAATCTACTGCAATACTTGCTTTTGTTTTCTTCGCAAACAATCATCTTCCACACAATACGGTTAATCCTTTGTTACAGCAAGCCGGTGAGATTGACAACCTCACTGTTTCGTTGGGGCAAAGTACTTTGGTTGTGTTGTGCAGGTTCCACGTTGGCGCCGAATCCCGGTGTTGCGCCGCATCACATTTCGCCACCATCAACCTTCAACGTGCTTCTTGGCTCCTCCTGGTTCGATTAAACCTTGGTTTCTTTCTGAGGGAAAACTTGCCACTGTGCGCATCATACCTTCCTCTTGGGGTTCCCAACGCACGTGTACATTTACGCGCATCAAGCCTGTTTTCTGGCGCCGTTGCCGGGGAGATCAAGACACGCTGCAAGGGGAGTCTCCACTTCCCAATCTCTTTACTTTGTTTTTGTCTTGCTTTATTTTATTTACTACTTTGTTTGCTGCACCTAAACAAAACACAAAAATTAGTTGCTAGTTTTACTTTATTTATTGTCTTGCTCTCTATATCAAAAACACAAAAAAATTAGTTACTTGCATTTACTTTATCTAGTTTGCTTTATTTACTGTTGCTAAAATGAATACTCCTGAAAATACTAAGTTGTGTGACTTCACAAACACAAATAATAATGATTTCCTATGCACAACTATTGCTCCACCTGCTACTACAGCAGAATTCTTTGAAATTAAACCTTTTACTGAACCTTGTTATGAGAGATCAATTTTCTGGTGTAGTTGATGATGCTGCCCATCTTAATAATTTTGTTGAACTTTGTGAAATGCAAAAGTATAAGGATGTAGATGGTGATATTATTAAATTGAAATTGTTTCCTTTCTCATTAAGAGGAAGAGCTAAAGATTGGTTGCTATCTTTGCCTAAGAATAGTATTGATTCATGGACTAGATGTCAGGATGCTTTTATTGGTAGATATTATCCTCCCGCTAAAATTATATCTTTGAGAAGTAGCATAATGAATTTTAAGCAATTAGATACTGAACATGTTGCTCAAGCATGGAGAGAATGAAATCTTTGGTAAAGAATTGCCCAACCCATGGACTGACTACTTGGATGATCATCCAAACCTTATATGCAGGACTAAATTTTTCTTCGCGGAATTTATTGGATTCAGCTGCTGGAGGTACCTTTACGTCCATCACCATGGGAGCCGCGACTAAATTACTTGATGATATGATGATAAATTACTCTGAATGGCACACGGAAAGAGCTCCACAAGGTAAGAAGGTAAATTCTGTTGAAGAAACCTCTTCCTTGAGTGATAAGATTGATGTGATTATGTCTATGCTTGTGAATGGTAGATCTAATGTTGATCCAAATAATGTTCCTTTAGCTTCATTGGTTGCTCAAGAAGAAAATGTTGATGTGAATTTCATTAAAAATAATAATTTCAACAACAATGCTTATAGGAACAACTCGGGTAATAACTATAGGCCATATCCTTCTAATGGTAATGGTTATGGTAATTCTTATGGGAATTATTACAACAATAATAGGAGTGTACCCCCTGGTCTTGAAGCCATGCTTAAAGAATTTATTAGTACACAAACTGCTTTTAACAAATCTGTTGAGGAAAAACTTGATAAAATTGATATTATTGCTTCTAGAGTTGATAGACTTGCCTCTGATGTTGATCTATTAAAATTCAAAGTTATGCCTCATAATGATATTGATAATAAGATTACTACTATAGCAAATGCCATCCAAGTTAGAATTAATGAGAATATAAGATTAATGGCTGAATTGCGTGCTAGGTGGGATAGAGAAGAAAATGAAAAACTAGCTAAAGAGAATAATGTAGCTAAAGTTTGGACTATTACCACCATTAGTAATGATAATGATTCACATGTTGCTGCACCTCCTACTATCAATGGTAAAATAATTGGTGTTGGCAATGTTTCTACTCCTAGTGCAAAGCGTACAAAACTGCCTGAAATTGCTAAAACTGCTGAAACTGCTTGTGATAAAACTGCTGAAATTTTTTCCAACCTTGGGAACAATGATCCCATTGTTGTAGCTCATAATGATTTAGATTTTGATGATTGCCACATCTCTGAAGTTATAAAGTTCTTACAAAAACTTGCTAAAAGTCCTAATGCTAGTGCTATAAATTTGGCCTTTACAAAACATATTATGAATGCTCTCATAAAAGCTAGAGAAGAGAAACTAAAACTTGAAACTTCTATTCCTAGAAAGTTAGAAGATGGTTGATTTATGATATGCTTGACTTGCCACCATTGAAGAATTGTTATTTGGATGTTAATCTTGCCGATAATGTTAAAAAGAAACCTTTGGGGAGGATTGATAATGTGCGCATTACGGTTAACAATAACCTTGTCCCCGTTGATTTTGTTGTCTTGGATATCGAATGCAATGCATCTTGTCCCATTGTGTTGGGAAGACCTTTTCTTCGAACCGTTGGTGCTGTTATTGATATGAAGGAAGGTAATATTAAATATCAATTTCCTCTCAAGAAAGGTATGGAACACTTCCCTAGAAAGAGAATGAAGTTGCCTTTTGATTCTATTATTAGAACAAGTTATGATGTTGATGCTTCTACTCTTGATGTTACTTGATTTGCACTTTCTGCGCCTAGCTGAAAGGCGTTATGGGAGACAATCCATGTTTTTACTACAGTACTTTGTTTTATATTTGAGTCTTGGAAGTTGTTTACTACTGTAGCAACCTCTCCTTATAATGTTTTTGTGCCAAGTAAAGTTTCTATGCTAAAGTTGATGTTATATTTGGGATCGCTGCGCAGAAACAGCATTGCTGTCTGTCACGAATTCTGGCATAAGTCTCTGTAGAAAATTCGAAAAATCTGCAAAATTACGATCGTGATCCTCATATGTACGCAACTTTCATTAGTTTTGAGTTTTTCCATTTGAGCAAGTCTAGTGCCCTTTCAGGTTCGTCTTTACGGACTGTTCTGTTTTTGACAGATTCTGCCTTTTATTTCGCATTGCCGTATTTGCTATGTTGGATGAATTCCTTTGATCCATTAATGTCCAGTAGCTTTGTGCAATGTCCAAAAGTGTTAAGAATGATTGTGTCACCTCTGAATATGTGAATTTTTAATTGTGCACTAACCCTCTAATGAGTTTGCTTGAAGTTTGGTGTGAAGGAAGTTTTCAAGGGTCAAGAGAGGAGTATGATATACTATGATCAAGAGGAGTAAAGCTCTAAGCTTGGGGATGCCCCGTGGTTCATCCCTGCATATTTTAAGAAGACTCAAGCGTCTAAGCTTGGGATGCCCAAGGCATCCCCTTCTTCATCGACAACATCATCATTCCTCCCCGAAACTATATTTTTATTCAGTCACATCTTATGTTCTTTACTTGGAGCGTCGGTTTGTTTTGTTTTTGTTTTTGTTTGAATAAAATGGATCCTAGCATTCACTGTATGGGAGAGATACACGCTCCGCTGTTGCATATGGACAAATATGTCCTTAGGCTTTACTCATAATGTTCAAGGCGAAGGTTGAAACTTCTTCGTTAAATTGTTATATGGTTGGAATCGGAAATGCTACATGTAGTAATTCTAAAATGTCTTGGATAATGTGATACTTTGCAATTGTTGTGCTCATGTTTAAGCTCTTGCATCATATACTTTGCACCCATTAATGAAGAAATACATAGAGCTTGCTAAAATTTGGTTTGCATATTTGGTCTCTCTAAGGTCTAGATAATTTCTAGTATTGAGTTTTGAACAACAAGGAAGACGGTGTAGAGTCTTATAATGTTTACAATATGTCTTTTATGTGAGTTTTGCTGCACAGGTTCATCCTTGAGTTTGCTTCAAATAACCTTGCTAGCCTAAACCTTGTATCGAGAGGGAATACTTCTCATGCATCCAAAATCCTTGAGCCAACTACTATGCCATTTGTGTCCACCATACCTACCTACTACATGGTATTTCTCCGCCATTCCAAAGTAAATTGCTTGAGTGCTACCTTTAAAATTCCATCATTCGCCTTTGCAATATATAGCTCATGGGACAAAATAGCCTTAAAAACTATTGTGGTATTGAATATGTACTTATGCACTTTATCTCTTATTAAGTTGCTTGTTGTGCGATAACCATGCTTGGGGACGCCATCAACTATTCTTTGTTGAATATCATGTGAGTTGCTATGCATGTCCGTCTTGTCTGAAGTAAGAGAGATCTACCACCTTAATGGTTGGAGCATGCATATTGTTAGAGAAGAACATTGGGCCGCTAACTAAAGCCATGAATCATGGTGGAAGTTTCAGTTTTGGATGTATATCCTCAATCTCATATGAGAATATTAATTGTTGCCACATGCTTATGCATTAAAGAGGAGTCCATTATCTGTCCATGTTGTCCCGGTATGGATGTCTAAGTTGAGAATAATCAAAAGCGAGAAATCCAAAATGCGAGCTTTCTCCTTAGACCTTTGTACAGGCATGGAGGTACCCCTTTGTGACACTTGGTTGAAACATGTGTATTGCGATGATCCGGTAGTCCAAGCTGATTAGGACAAGGTGCGGGCACTATTAGTATACTATGCATGAGGCTTGCAACTTGTAAGATATAATTTACATAACTCATATGCTTTATTACTACCGTTGACAAAATTGTTTCATGTTTTCAAAATAAAAGCTCTAGCACAAATATAGCAATCGATGCTTTCCTCTTTGAAGGACCTTTCTTTTACTTTTATTGTTGAGTCAGTTTACCTATCTCTCTCCACCTCAAGAAGCAAACACTTGTGTGAACTGTGCATTGATTCCTACATACTTGCATATTGCACTTGTTATATTACTTTATATTGACACTATCCATGAGGTATACATGTTATAAGTTGAAAGCAACCGCTGAAACTTAATCTTCCTTTATGTTGCTTCAATACCTTTACTTTGATTTATTGCTTTATGAGTTAACTCTTATGCAACACTTATTGATGCTTGTCTTGAAGTACTATTCATGAAAAGTCTTTGCTTTATGATTCATTTGTTTACTCATGACATTACCATTGTTTTGATCGCTGCATTCATTACATATGTTTACAATAGTATGATCAAGGTTATGATGGCATGTCACTCCAGAAATTATCCTTGTTATCGTTTGCCTGCTCGGGACGAGCAGAACTAAGCTTGGGGATGCTGATACCACGTATCGATAATTTCTTATGTTCCATGCATGCTACATTATTGATGATATCTACATGTTTTATACACATTATATGTCGTATTTACACATTTTCCGGCACTAATCTATTAACAAGATTCCGAAGAGCCAGTTGATGTTTTCTGCTGTTTTTGGTTTCAGAAATCCTAGTAAGGAAATATTCTCGGAATTGGACGAAATCAACGCCCAGGGTCCTATTTTTGCATGAAGCTTCCAAGACCGAGGGGGAAAAGAACTGGGGCCACGAGGCGACGCCACACTAGGGCGGCGCGGCCCGGCCCCGGCCGCGCGACCTGTGTGGGGGCCCTCGTGTGGCCCCCGCGTTGCCCTTCCGCCTACTTAAAGTCTTCGTCGCGAAACCCCCAGCCGAGAGCCACGATACGGAAAACCTACCGAGACGCCGCCGCGAATCCCATCTCGGGGATTCAGGAGATCGCCTCGGCACCCTGCCGGAGAGGGGAATCATCTCCGGAGGACTCTTCATCGCCATGATCGCCTCCGGAGTGATGAGTGAGTAGTTCACCCCTGGACTATGGGTCCATAGCAGTAGCTAGATGGTCGTCTTCTCCTCATGTGCTTCATTGTTGGATCTTGTGAGCTGCCTAACATGATCAAGATCATCTATTTGTAATACTATATGTTGTGTTTGTCGGGATCCGATGGATAGAGAATACTATGTTATGGTGATTATCAATCTATTACCTATGTGTTGTTTATGATCTTGCATGCTCTCCGTTATTAGTAGAGGCTCTGGCCAAGTTTTTGCTCTTAACTCCAAGAGGGAGTATTTATGCTCGATAGTGGGTTCATGCCTCCATTGATATCTGGGACAGTGACAGAAAGTTCTAAGGTTGTGGATGTGCTGTTGCCACTAGGGATAAAACATTGATGCTATGTCTAAGGATGTAGTTGTTGATTACATTACGCACCATACTTAATGCAATTGTATGTTGCTTGCAACTTAATGAAGGGGTTCGGATGATAACCTGAAGGTGGACTTTTAGGCATAGATGCATGCTGGATGGCGGTCTATGTATTTTGTCGTAATGCCCTGATTAAATCTCACTATATTTATCATATCATGTATATGCATTGTTATGCCCTTTTCTATTTGTCAATTGCCCGACTGTAATTTGTTCACCCAACATGCTTTTATCTTATGGGGGAGACACCTCTAGTGAACTGTGGACCCCGGTCCTATTCTTTACATCGCATACAATCTACTGCAATACTTGCTTTACTGTTTTCTTCGCAAACAATCATCTTCCACACAATACGGTTAATCCTTTGTTACAGCAAGCCGGTGAGATTGACAACCTCACTGTTTCGTTGGGGCAAAGTACTTTGGTTGTGTTGTGCAGGTTCCACGTTGGCGCCGGAATCCCTGGTGTTGCGCCGCATCACATTTCGCCACCATCAACCTTCAACGTGCTTCTTGGCTCCTCCTGGTTCGATTAAACCTTGGTTTCTTTCTGAGGGAAAACTTGCCACTGTGCGCATCATACCTTCCTCTTGGGGTTCCCAACGGACGTGTACATTTACGCGCATCACGTATCAAGTGGCGACGTGCATGGCCTCTGCCCAAAAGCGTGGAGGCATGGAGGCCTGGATAAGAAGGGTGCGGATGACATTGTTAGTGGTTCGGATTGCGCGCTCAGCCTTACCATTTTGGGGAGATGTGTAGGGGCAAGAAAATCTAAAGAGGGTGCCGTGAGGTAGAAAAAGATTACGGTTCTTTTGGTTGTCGAATTCTCTACCATTATCACATTGGATGTTAGCGATTTTTAAATTGAAGTGAGTACTAACATAGGCCTGAAAGAACTGAAAAATGTCATGCACATCAGATTTAGCTTTTAGGGGGTATGTCCACATGAAATGTGTCTAATCATCGACAATTATTAAATAAAACTTGTATCCTGAAGGAGTAACAACAGGGGCGCTCCAGAGATCGCAATGTAAGAGAAAGAAAGGCCTAGGAGAGGAGCTAGTGGATGCGGAAAATGGCAGCCTAACATGCTTGCCTAATTGGCATGCTTGACAGAGACGCCGCAAATTATTACAAGGAAAAAGTTTTTGAAAAAGACTAGAAGCGCCGGGATGCCCAAGTCGACGATGCCAGAGCTCCGAGGCGGTTTGAGTGGTGAGGAGCAGCGGCGTGGACGGTGGAAGCAGCGGGTAGAGATCACCGTCACTGTTGGTACGAAGTAGATGAGCCTTGGTGCGCAGATCCTTCAAAGATAAACCCCAGGGGTCAAATTCCATTGAAATAAGATTATCACGAGTTAATTTTCTAACGGAGAGTAGATCCTGGATAATATTGGGAGCAATAAGGATGTCGTTGACAGAGAGAGATCGATTAGTAGTGGGTATAGAAGAGGAACCGATGTGGGATACAGATAATTGAGAACCATTGCCAACGATGACTGGAGGAAAATCAGATACGGGAGTAAGGGAGGCAAGGTTACCATGTGCTGCAGCCATGTGTGAGGTAGCGCCCGAGTCTGCAACCCATCCGTTGTTGGAGCCGCTGATCGACAGGTTGTGCAGGGCCTGCATGAGACCTGCCTGCTCGACGGTGGTGTTGTGTTGTGGTGGCGTCTGCTGCTGCTGCGGAAGCGGAGGCGGCTGCTGCATGTACTGAGAAGGCGCGGACATGGTGAACGCCGTGGGAGCAGCGTACGGCGATGGAGCACCGAAGGACGGCGGGGCGGCGTACTGCTGAGGGGCGCCATACTGCACCGGCGCGAACGTGGTGAAGGCGTACGGTCGAGGGCCAAGGACGCCCGGTCCGGCGACTGCTTGAGGCGGCGCGTAGACGGGGACGATGCCGGTCAGGGGCGGGCGCGCGCCTGTGTTGGCGACGGGGGTGTAGCCCGTGTGCTTGTCGGTGCGTTTGCGCTTCTGCTTGCCCTGAGCAGGGGAGGGCGAGCCCTGGCCGCCGCCGCCATATGGAGGCCCGTAGGAGCCTTGTCCACCATGAGAACCGCTGGAGTAGAGGGCGGTGGGGGCGTCGGGCTCAGCAGCCCGTGGGCCGCCAAGCCTGTCCTCGTCGAGCTGGAGGGTCGACTGGGCGGACGCGAACGTCGGCGCGATCTGGCGTTCCTCCAGGAGCTGCCGGGCGGTGAAGTGACGTTTGTCGATGCCGCGCAGGAAGTAGACGACGAGATCTTCGTCATCCAGAGGCTTGCCGATGTCGTGCAGTCCGTGGGCGATGCGCGAAGGGACATTGCCGGTGAACATGGTCTCGATGGTGCTCCAGAGGGAGAAGGCGGTGGCCTTGGTGTTCATGATGAGCTGCTTGAACGCCGGCGTGTAGGTGTTGTAGATCCAAAGCTTGACGACGAACTGGGTGCGGCGCCATTCGCGATCTCCTTCGTGGTTGTCGAAGTCGGCGGCGATGTGGTCCTCGACGCCGTGGAGACCGATGGCGAGCTCCATGTCTTGACGCCACATGGAGTAGTTGACGCCGGCGAGGTCGAGCTTGTGGTGGACGTAGAAGCCGATGTTGAGGCCGGCGAGGTAATTGACACGGGCCTCGGGAGATAGGGTGGAGAGGTTGGGTAGAGGGACAGAGTCCGTAGAGAGGGAGGAGGAGGTTTGGGAGGCGGCCGGCGAGGAGGAGGCGCCAGCCATGGCGGAAGCGGTGGAGGATCGTTATCCTGATACCATGAAAAAGTAATAATAGACTGAAAGTATGCACGCTGTATTCCTCCTTGTTGGGGTTCAGATATATAGGAGAATTACACGAGGGGAGAGAGAGATTACAGTTTAGATCCAGCTAAACAGGAGCATGCACAACAACGTGCGGCACAACGTGCGGGACGTGAAGTCTATCGCAGGCAGGAGAAGCGGTCTTCAGTGGGTCACGATTGCATGTCTAATAGTAGCAAACCACCAGCACCCGCCCGCAGGTCCTCGGCGTCCTTTTCCCCATGCAAACCTGCACAATATTTCATGAAGACAGTGGAATAGCTGATTAATTCCGCAGGACTACTGATCAGTTTATGTTCAAAACAGGCACGATTTCGAAGTTTCCAAATAGCCCAGCAGATAGCAGCTAACCCCGCAATCTACGTGTTTCTGCTCGCTGGCAAGAATTGGGGAAGCCACCAAAAAAATTGTGTAAAGGATCCTGGTCTGGAAGGGGCACCAATTAATTTTCCCACAGCACTCCACACAAAATTTTGCAGCTGGACAGGAGAAAAAGAGTTGAAAAATGGATTCATCACAGGCACAGAATTGACAAGTGGCACCTCCATGCCAGTTCCTCTTCAGCAGGTTGTCTTTTGTAGCAATGGCCTTGTGCCAGATCATCCACAGCCAAATTTTGATTTTCAGAGGAATTTTACTCTTCCAGAGGTGTTTAAAGGATCTATCCAGGCCTGCACCACATAAATGCTTGTAAACAGATTTAACAGAAAATTTACCACTTTTTGTCCATTTCTAGACAGCCCTGTCCTGTTCATCTGTGAGCATGGTTTGAGACATAATTTGATTTAGTCCATGAATTTGCCAGGCAAGGTCAGGTGTCATCCACCTCCTGAAGGAAAAACTCCAATTCATTGCAGCTGCCTCTGCAACAGATATCTCCTGTTCATTGCAGATATCATAGATATCTGGAAATCTATCCCTTAAAGGTATCTGATCACACCAAGAGTCACACCAGAAGCTTGTATCTCTACCATTCCCCACATTCATCCTTCTGCCAGTCAGGTAGATCTGTTTGACATGTAACATATCAGTCCAAAGAGGAGAATCTCTAGATCTATTTTTTTTTGTAAAGAAAACACCACCCTGTGTCATATACTTTTGTTTCATAATTCTCTGCCATCCATAGAACATCATATCGAAGCAGCGACACAAAATCCACCATCTCCATGTTATTCAATCGATGTATCATGCAAGGATGCAAACGTGCCACATATAATTTAACTGCTAATTACTAAAACCACCACAAGAGTAATTCTGTTCTTCCTCTCCCTATCTGATCTGATTACTTCTTCCTAACCAAACCTGTCTAATTAAGCTCGAAATGAACACAAAAATCTCTCGATCTCCTAATCCTACGACCTTCTTCATACGATCCTGGGCCTTTGGACGAGCAGCGGACTTCGCACCTGGTGATTCCCGGCCCCGTCGGACCAAACGAGAGCACCGAACGCGTACCCGCCGGCGCCCTCCGGCCTGGGCACGACGGGGACCTTCTCCGCGAAGGTCACGTGGAACTCCTTCTCCTCGCCCACTGCCCCGAACGCCAGCGTCGGCGGCGTCACCGTCACCTGCACCCCCACGGGCTCCACGACGGCGGCCGTGTACGTGGTTTGCGGCGCCGGGCCGACGTTGGTGACCCTGCGGCGCACCGTCCTCGGCTCGGCGAGGGCCGGGATGGTGAAGGTCGGGTAGTTGAGGTCCTGCACGGCGACGGGGGCCGCCGGGCACTGGTAGGGCACCCCGTTGAAGAGTTCCATGGCTGTGGCGTTGTACCCGAGCGTGCAGAGGAAGCCGAGGTAGTCGGCGGTGGAGGCGTCGTAGACGAGGCCCGGGTCGAGCGCGCGGGCCGGGAAGACGTGGCCGGAGCCGTAGGCGAAGGGCGTGGCCTTCTCCAGGAACGGGTCGAGGATGGGCCGCTTCTCCATGTCCAGGTCGGTGGCGGTGGTCATGATGGCCGACTTGATGGCGGCGGGGCTCCAGTCGGGGTGGACGGTCCTGACGAGGCCGGCGATGCCGGCCACGTGCGGTGTCGACATGGACGTGCCCGATATGGCGTTGAAGGCGACGCGGCGCGGGTCCCAGGGGCGGTCCGACGGAGCCGCCTGGCCGCTCCACGCGGCGATGATGCTCACTCCCGGCGCCGTCACGTCTGGCTGCATGTGAGACAAGAAAATCATTCAAGTACGGAATACATGATCTGAGATAGAAAATAGAAATGGAAGAAAACAGATTGAACATGCAAACTAAGAGAACCTTGAGGATCTGCCGGTTCAGGATGTTGGGCCCCTGAGACGAGAAATCGGCCATGATCGGCGCCGGCGTCATGCCCACCACCGTCCTCGCCTTCGTGATGAAGCCAGACGGTGTTCTTCACACGGACAAAAATTAATGCACTCAGCAAATTGAAGTCGTTAACTTTTTAAAAGAAGTTGTTAATTTGAAGTTTTGTAGTATGTTTTATTGTGTGTTTTACAAGAGGATCGGAGCGGCTTACGGGGTGGATTTGATGTAGGCCAAGAGCGCGAGCCCGTCGGTGTAGCTGATGTGCAGGGCCGGGAGGATGTGCGCGTCGGCGGTGACGGTGCTCCCGCTGTCTTCGTCGTTGATGAGGACCATCCCGACGCCGCCAGCTCGCCGGACGGCCTCGCCCTTCTCTATCCTGCGGTTGGCTCCTTTGACACACACCACGATCTTCCCCCTCACCTTGGCCGCGTCCAGGGTTTCCAGCTTGCACAGCCGACTGCATATATGGCATCCACAAGTAGTAATATGTGCAAGCAAGGCAAGATTATTATTGTGATGAAGTTCAGCGTGCGTGCATACGCGTCATCGACCGTGCTGTTGGGAGCGACGGCGTCGGTGGCGACGATCATGGGGTAGAACATCTTCCCTCGCAGCGACGTCTCCGACAGGCTCTGCCCTCCGACCCTAGTTTTGTTGAAGACGAGGTAGGCCGTGAAGCCCCTGTCGGTGGTGCTGGCGGCGACGGTGACGACCCACGGCGCGAGGTTGTTGACGGTGCCGAAGTCCGGCCCGTTGTTGCCCGCGGAGCACACCACGGTGATGCCAGCCTTGACGGCGTGGAGCGACCCGATGGCCACTGCGTCCTCGAGGAAGTCCCTCGGGTCGCCGCCCAGGGACGCCGTGATGATGTGCACGCCGTCGGCGATGGCGGCCTCGAAGGCGGCCAGGATGTCGGCGTCGAAGCACTGCGTGTCGTTCACGTCCGGGCTGAAGCAGACGCGGTACGCCGCCACGCGCGCGAGCGGGGAGCCGCCCCTGGCCGTGCCGTTGCCGTAGCCGAAGGCGTTGGCGCCGCGCACGGCGGAGCCGCCCGCCGTGGCCAGCGTGTGCGACCCGTGGCCGTCGTCGTCTCGCGGCGTGTTCTGCCTGTCGCCGAGGGGCGCGCCCCCCGCCGACGCGTACCCCTTGTTGAAGTAGCGCGCCCCGATGAGCTTGCTGCATGCACGAACTCAATCAGCAAAAGAACACGTATACTTACAGGATGAAATGGTCAAGCTACACGAGTACCTGTTGCATTGGAACTGGGGGTCGTGCTCGTTCTGGCAGATCCCCTTCCAGGTGTCCGGGATCGCTCCCATCTCGCCGTCGTTGAAGCTCAGCGACTCCGGCCACACGCCCGAGTCGAGGTTCCCGATGATGACGTCCTCGCCGTACCTGGCCACCTCCCACGCCGACCACTTGGGGACCTCGCCGGCTCTCTCGAGACCCAGGAACTCCCAGGATCTCGTCGTCTGCATCGTCAGGCCTCTGTTCGGGAACACCGACACCACGTCGGGCCGCTCTGCAACACGCACGCACATCAGGAAATGAGAAAGTTAGGCGCATCACCACGTGCACAGAACTAGAAAAATATAAAAGAGGCTCGTGTCGACTCACCGGCGATGGCTGCGGCGACGCCGGGATCGAGGTTGGCGGCGAAGCCGTTGATGTTCTTGGTGTAGGAGTAGAAGATGGCGTTGCGCGCCATCTCACGGCTGCACGAACCGATCGATCGATCAACCACGGCACATTCATATCAGAACTAAGTATGAATGCACTTACTCTCCTAAGACGGAACCGAGGAGGTCGTAGTGCGACTCGGTGACCGCCTCCGTCGACACGCCTCGGCCATGGGAGCGGCCGCCGAGGTATACGATGTATCCCGACGACGACGACTGCAGCGTCCCGGCGGCGAGCGCGCTCGGGGTGCCCTGCAGCAGTGAGCAGAGGAGGAAGGAGGTTGCTATTGGGAGGAGAAGCCGGCGCGTGGACTCAGCCGCCGCCGCCGTGCCGGTCTCCATGCTCATGTGCACGTACGGGAGGAACGATCGGTGAGTGTGGCAGGAAGCTGGCTATAAAGGAGGAGTGGAGGCGGTGTGAGTGAGGGGTTAAGGTAGGAGGACTGTGTCTTACTTGCAGCTCGTAATTCGCGTCGGCAGTTTCGCTAGATCTGCTCGATGGAAATCGGTTACAAAGGTAACTGCCGCCATTCGTGTGCATGAAAGCACTGCAACCGATCCAGATGGATGGACATGGACTAAGGACTGCAAATCAATTCTTGAAAAACAGGTAAAATTCAAAGGCAAAATGGAGGAGGAAGTAATGAAGATGTACTGGGATAGAATGTCGTATCTAATGACCCAACTTAAGTGAAATAATTTGCGATTACATACGAGTGAAACTGACAACCTTTTACAAAAAAAAGAGGAGACGCAACTTTTGTTTTTGAAATAATTAATAAGCATCTTCGTGCATTTCTATTAGAGAACAGAATAATCTCCTTTTTCTCTGCCACAACATATAATACCTAGAGCAAGCCGAGACATAGAAAATGCATACAACCAAAAGGAGAAAAATTAGGAAAAAAAACAAAGACTATCTTGGCAAGTAGACGTAGATCCAATAAACTTCCATAAGATCAGTTGTTTTGTTTCGGTGAGGTCCAGGACGAGCTGAGCTTTTTGGCTGTAGCCAAGGCCAATTTCCGATTAGATGTTTGGGTATTCCAATTAACCGTCGAAGACCCACAAATTTTGAATGGAAATTGGTTGGGGCCGGTTACAACTACGGTTAACTACTTGGATGGATAAACTATTATCCTTGGGTGGAAGATTGGTGCTCATTAATTCGGTACTAACTAATATGATGTTATATATGATATCCTTCTTCCAACTTTCTAAAGGAGTCTTAAAAAGGTTAGATTATTTCGGATCAGGATTATTTTGGCAAGGAGGTAGTGAGAAGAAGAAGTGTCGACTGGCTATGTGGAGAGTGGTGTGCCATTCTGAAGATCAAGGAGGGCTCGGGATTCATAACCTAGAAGTCAAGAACAAAGCTCTCCTAGGTAAATGGCTTTTCAAACTTCATACCGAAGAGGGAATGTGGGAAACCCTCTTAAGGAGAAATTACATTGGCTCTTCAGCGTTGTCCAAGGTTCTTTGGAAATCGGGCGATTCACACTTTTGGGTTGTGCTTATGGTAACGAAGAAATCTGCCTTCTCGTATGGGGCATTCTCTAGTTATGATGGCTCTGAGATAAGGTTGTGGGAGAATAAATGGTTGGATAACACCGCTCTCTAAGAATAATATCTTGGTTTGTACTATATTATGCATCACAAAAGCGATACGGTCGCAAAGGTGTTGGAAACCTCCCCACCAAATGTGATGTTCAGATGAGATCTTGTTGGTCCAAGGTTAACATCTTGGAATGAATTGCCATTGCGCCTGGCCTTGGTCCACTTGACGCAAGGCAAAGACTGTAAGGGTACTTTGCCCTATGTTTGTTTTTGGTAATTGATGACAATTCATATGGACTAATATTTCCATTAAGTTTTTGTTTGAAGGAATATTCCATAGGTTTTGCTTGAAGTCCATTTGTTGGATGCAAGATAGTTGATGTCAAGAGAAAATGTTTGGCTTGAAGTTGGTATCACAATCCTCCAAGCCTCATGAGTTGAGCAATTGGTGACCAAGACCTAGAGCATGCAATCAACCGAGGATGATTTCTGGCTTGAATGAAGTATGAGCATTGTTATCAAGGTCAAGCGGAATGCGGCTAATTCTCTCGCCCTCTTATGGTGTCGGGTCACGTCGTGGAAAGGGAGAGGGAGAGCTCGAGACGGAGTTCGAAAGAGAGCTCGAAGAAGGAGCTCGGAAAAGGGCGACAAGGTAGTCTCCTCTTTTCGGTTTTTTTAGTATAGGACCCCGCACTATTAAGAGATGGTCGGAGTCGTTATTTGGTTCTTTGGCTCAAATCACATTTCTATTTCATTCCATTCGTTTGGCATCTTTCATCCATATTTTCTTTGCCACCATATGCCGCCTTTGATTCCCTCTATTCAACATCTCCAAAGGTGCCTAGCTTTTTTTTTCTCGGTGTTTGCCATTTCTTTTCTACACTTTTTGCTCGCCCCAAAAATATTTCGTCTCTTGGTTCCATCTTAATCTCCACAATTTTTCATCTTGGGCTTCCACTTTATTCTCCTCAATATTCCTCTCTCGCTCTTTCTTCAATTTTTTGCTTCGAAGTGTGGCTCAAAATTTGCTCCGCGTTTGCTAAAAGAAAGAAAAGAAAAACAACATGTTTGTTCGGTTCAACCGGGTACCAGTCAAACTGGCCGGCCCAACAGTTCCACACGCACCAACCAGAGAAAGTGGCCGGTATGATTGGGCCTCAGGCCGGTCTTATCGGGCCAAGCGGTCAGGCTCAGAGGCCTCCTTTTCCTTCTTCATGGCACCCACGCGCGCAAAACTTGTCTTGATCGCCAGCCCCAGCGCTCAGCTCCTCGCCTGCTCATCGACTGTTTCGCCCGATTGTGACCTTACCCTGCTCCGCTCGCTTCCCCACGCATGGCCCCACGCGCCCCACACCCTGGCCGCCCAGTCCACGCGCATGAGGCACTGTCCTCATGCCGATTCCTTTCCCTAGTCAGCGCGCTGCGCCCGTTCTCTACTTACACGCGCGCCGCCGCAGCTTTTCCCGCTCGCCTTGCTGCCTTTCGCTCGTGCTACTTCACGCGCTCACGCCCGTGCCCACGCGATGTATACCGTGTGGCCCCGCACGTTACCGCTCTGCTCTGCTGCTACAATTTCTTGGGCCGCTATAGCTGGGCCTAGTGCCGGTCATACCGGTCTTTCCAGAAGCTCCAGAGGGTATGACCGGGCCTAAGGCTGGTCATACCAGCCATATCTTTTTCCAGCGTGTTTTTCTACTCCGATGTCTAGTTTTACTATATAAGGCAACTCTAAATTCATGGAAAATTACGTTTTACTATTCTATTGATCTAGATCCGTTTGAAAAAGGTCTCAAGAATTTCGCCACATCTTTTCAACTTAAATCCTTGATTCCTTGTGTTTCTTCCAATGATTTTGAGAGTTGATCTGTGCATCTCGAAGATCTCTTCGTCCTCTCTCTTTCAACCACACATATTTTGATTTGAGCCATCGTATCAAGTTTCCATCTCCGATCTTGTTACTCTTGGAGGTTGAGGACTCCTATGCGGTAGCGGTTGCCGTGGTGGGTATAAGGTCTTCACATAGTGGAAAGAGTTTCTACTTCGTGGAATGAGCTCACGGAGAATAAGGTGTGCCTTCGTGGCGTTCGGTGTCCTTCGTGATACCGCACCTCTCCAATGGTGATTAGCTTCTCCTCAAGGAAGTGAACATTGGGATACATCATCGTCTCCACGTGCGGTTATTTCTTTCCTTCTATTTAATTTGTGATAGCCTTAGAGCTTGAAGTTCTTGATATATGTATTTTGTCATATAGGGTGCTCCACTTAGTTTGCATTAGTCCAAATTATTTATCCGCATAGCCTAAAAGTGCAAACAAGTAAAGGAAAATTTTGTAGAACCTATTCACCCCCTCCCCCCCTCTAGGTTACCGACATTAAACTTTCAAAGACGAGTTTCGATGGAATCTTCACCATAGTGGTCTCTTCTCTATGGATTTTATGTACAAAGTTTTAATTTTGATAATAATAGTAAGATTTGGAAGATGAAGATTCCGCTTAAAACAAAGGTTTTTGCGTGGTATCTTCGTCAAGGAGTTATTCTGAACAAAGACAACCTTGCTAAGTGGAATTGGCATGGATGTAAACAAGTGTGTCTTTTTTCATCAGGAAGAGACTATTAAGCACTTGTTCTTCCAATGCAAGTTTCCGAGATCTATAGGTTCTACCTTATACCCACCACGGGGCGTTGTCAATATTTTTGGCAATTCGCTCAATGGTGTGGATCATAGGTTCAAGTTACTTATTAGGGTGAGAGGATTGTAGTAATTTGGTAGCTATGGCTATGTAGAAATGCTATGTAGAAATGATAAGGTTTTTAATAACAAAGATTTTTCTCTTATGCAGGTGCACAACTACACCACGTTCATGGTCTCCGGTACAACGCATGGAGGATCATGACCTATTTACGAAGGTGTTTACATAATTGGAGGACACAGCGAGAGAATTTTCCCAACATACTTCTTAATGTGCGGATTGGCCATTCACCTCCACTAGCGCCTTAGTAGTATGTGATGCTTTTTGTTTTTTTCCTTTAGTTTCCATCAATTCTTTTTCACTTGTGCATCATCGTTGTGCAGAGGTCGGGTGTGTAATACATGCCCATTTTAAGTAATAAAGAGCCCATTATCGGAAAATAGCGTCTTTTCACTCCACTAGGATCAAGATTAATAGAGTACTTATGGTAAAGAAGATAGGGAAATTCTTGATTATTCAAGATTGGGTCGAATCATGACCAACGTCTAAGAAAATTTTACCCATCCTTCAATTTTTAAAGAGAATTTAGATTCCAAAGCATACATGCGGTAAACACATAAACATGGGACATGTGTCGAATAAGTAATGCATAAACTATTTATTACATAACAAGGTAAGCAAGTATCCAACAACACAAATTTTCAGACTATTAACAACTAGTTCTCCCATCTGCAAGCGCAAACCATATTTCCTTACATATGGCTTATACATCACTATCTTCACTTTCCTTATGCCCTCTTCAAATCTTCTTCAGTCTTTATCTTCCTACATAATAACCCATTAATGTAAAGTCTGTTTATGAATATTCACGGATGACTTTTCTCGTTATGGGTACATTTACCCTATATATGATCGATTGGAAGTTTTGGGCAGGTTTAAAGTTTTTAAAGATGTTGTTGATAATCGACTGATTGAAAAGATTAAAGTCGAATGGTCTAATTGAAGGAAGGGTATTATGGAAGACATATTCCTTATTAGCAAATTTAAGACCTTTTGGAAAGTTCCTAACTGAGAATAGAATTATTGACTATTACTCAATGCCTTGTGAATCTCAGAAAAATGATATCGTTGAGCATCTTAACCACACCCTTATGGATATGGTGTGAAGCAGGCTTAGTCACTCAAGTTTTCAGTAAGCCTATCGGTGGAGGCTTTAAAGACGGTTGCATTCGTACTAAGTATTTCTCCTAAAGAATCAACATCTAACACACCTTATGAGGTGTGGATGGCAAAGAAACTGTGACTGAATTACCTATGTGTGTGGGGCTGTCTTGTTGAAGTAAAAGTATCCAGTCCACAGTTTAGGAAACCATATCCAAAAAAACAGTAAGTTGATGCTTTATTGGATACCCTCGTAGGGGAAATAGATATCATTTTTATTATTCAGGTCATACCACCAAGTTTGTGGAATCCAGACAAGCAATATTTTTTGAGGATAATGAACTCTTGGAAATTTGGAAAATTGATATAGAGGAAGAACAGTGTGTGCTCCATCACCGACTATCCAAAATATCATTCTCCCATTGTGAAATTTTGGCGTGACATCCAATCCTCTTGATAAAACGAATGTTGATCTTCAATCAAATGAGGACTCGAAAACATAAGATGATCATCAACCAGAAAATGATCCTCCTCCGCTGAGAAGAACACAAGGTGAGAGAAAAAATGGTGTCCCCAAGTGTAATATCACTTACAAGAGTGGTGTAGTAAATGATGTGGGTAAGGTCGAAGCTCAAGATCCACCCTCCTATAAGGAGTCTATGAAATGTGTGTAGTTTCCATGGAAGACAAGTTGAAGTATATGGACACAAATGATGTTCAGAACTTGGTAGAAATTCCCAAGGGAGCTAGAAGAGTATGATGCAAGTGGGTATGAAAAACTAAGTATGAATTCAAAGTGAATGTTGAATGGTTCAAAGCAAACTTCTTGGGAAAGGATTCACACAAATAGAAGGAATCGACTACAACGAAACTTTCTCTCATGTCACTACAACACTGCATGCGGGCCCTGGCAGTTGAACTTCACGCTCGCGTATAGGCAGAATTTAAAATTCGCCAGAAATAATTGTGTGAGGTAAAGTGAATGCGCGATGCTTTTTTGCTCGGCACAGAGAATCCACCATGCTTTTTGTGCACAGCCAGGTTATGCAACTTGTTAGATACTAGATGGTGCAAAAAATAGTGCCATGTGTGGATAAGTTGCGAGGAAATATTTTACCATCATTGGTACACCTTTTGGGGAACAAAGCTAATCATAGTCAATGTTAGCAAATTAGTGTTTGCTTTCCATATAGATTTTTAATTTAAATTGTTGGGTCACGCGGGCAGAAAAAAAATTTTCCCTACGCGGTACTCCTAGGATCTAGTTGAGGAAGAAGGCCACGAGGATTACCACTAGTCGAGCAGGTGTGGAACTTGATGAAGCGTGTTGGGGCAGTGCAGTCCTCCCATCCCTTATATAGCGGGCTAGGTCTCAGAGTCCACCTCGAGGTCAAGTTACATTACAACTCGGTTCACCCGATATGGGCCTAACTTTCCTAACGTAGTATCTTTGACTTCATCTGGATTTCTTCGTGGCTTTATACTATTCCTTCCTGGGCTTTGTACCAGGGACGGTAATTTTAAGGACCCGATATGGCATACCCATGTCATATAGGGACAATTTTACGTTATGAAAAATATTAGAAAATACATCATCCTTGATTTCCTCAAGGCCATATTTCCAATAGATAGTAGCATTATGTTCATTAACAATAACAAACAGATCCTAGTAAAGGATGGCTAAGCTCTAGTTACCGATCCAAATGTCACTCTAGAAACGAATTTTCGTGCCATTACCCAAATGCCACTCATAAACAATTTTTGCAGCATTGGCCGCTCACATCACTAGTTTCCAAAAAGGGGAGCAAGAAGGAGGGTATGCACAAAACATGTTAGAACTAAGATCATACTTTGAATCAACAATTTTCCTCCACATTTTTTTGGAATCAAGATGGTATATCTTGATCCAAGAAGCTAAGAGGCACATATTATAATCTTTGTGATTTTGAATTCTGAGACCAGAAAAATCTTGCTTAAGACATACCAAATCCCAGTTAGCTAGGTTGTATTTTCTATCATCCTCAGTATTATCCCACAAAAAGTGAGACATCTGGGAGTTAATGGCCTTAATGGTCCATTTAGGGAATTTGATGACAACAAACAAATGCGTAGTTTTGCTAGCAATAAAGCACCTAAGGAGGATTAGCCTACGTACTCCTATAATTGAGCAGCTTCCCTCTGAAAGAGCATGGAGCCCCATGTGTGGTTTTGGTAATTAATAACAATCCGTATGGACTAATGTTTGCATTGAGTTATATTTGTAGGAGTTGTCCACAGGCAATGGTTGAACCATAAGTTGGCTCCAAGGTTGCAATAAGAAGAAATGAAGTGCAAGTTCAAGATAAGCGAACTCGAAGAGATCATATGCTTGAATCTTGTCATTCATATTGTGTTCATGGATATGTGAAGATGCACCGAGGAAGAAGCTCTCCTATACTGGATTATGGGGGAGGAATCCGCAAGACTTCATCAAGCAAGCACAATCAAGAAAGATGTTCCATCTTCTTGTGGTCAAGATCGTCATCATCGAGCTCAAGTGGAATGCGCAAGGTTGATTTTTGCTCTTGATAGGGTTTCCTTCTTACCGGTCTCATGGTTTAGTTGGGAGACCGGTTTACAGGTTAGATGTTGTACTATAAAGGGGCTCTCGAGTGAGTACTCGATCGTATCATTCGGAGTGCGGTCAAACCTTTGCATGTTTGCATCATATTTCTTGGTTGTTATTTGGATCTTATCCATGTGGTTTCGTAGAGCTTGTGATTATTTCCATGACAAGCTCTAGTTCATCGAAAACGGATTTCCCATAGATCACTTGTTGCGTTTTCGAGTTTGCTGATTTTATCGATTTCTTGTATTGAGGTGTTGCGCCTCTAAAATGAATAGAAATTCACCCCCCCCCCACCATTTTCCATATTTTGTGGGGGTAGCTCTTGTCGTCCTCTTTCCAACAAAATTGTTTTCACTCGATTCGGATTTCCCTATCTCAAGTTATTGTATTTCTAGTTTTGCCTTTGGTTGAAAAGGAAGAAGAAAACGAAAAATAAAGAGGAAGGAAGGAGCAGCGGCACGGCTGGTACCACCGGTGGTGCAACCAGCCCGGGTATCGGAAAAGGGGGCAAGCCCCCAGTAACATCCAGTGGGCAGCGTGGCATGGCCGGTACCGCCCCAGGGCACCCGGTGGTACCGCCCATCGGCCGGCGGTAGTACCGGCTTCTCCCTACATGCAAGCTGCCCACCTTGGCTGCCCCACTCACACCTGGCCAGTAGTACCGGCCACCAAGGGCCGGTAGTACCGTACCCTCCCCACTCCCGCGCAGCACCCCTTGTCTGCTCCCCGCTTGCTCCGCGTTCCACGCCTCGCGCCCGGGCGGTAGTACCATCGGGGTTGGCCGGTACTACCGACCCTTGCTGGCCAGCCCCAACGGGCAGAAAATTGTGCTCCTCTTTTTAATCCTCATCTCTCTCTTTCTTAACGGTTGCTTCTTCCTCCTCCTCTCTCTCTCTCTCTCAAGCTCACCACCATTGTTGTTGACTTTTTGTGAGCTTGATCTCTCTCCACAACCAATGATTCTTGCATCTATTTGAGAGAAAGATTGAGGAGATCTAGATCCACACTTTGACCAAACCAAATCATCTCTTTGTGAGTGAATCTTTTGGATCTAGATCTTGGGGAATTCGGTGTTCTCCTTTTGGTTCTTCCACTCTTATTTCCCCAATAGTTTTAATAGCTTTGTTGGAATTTGATATTCAAGGATTTGGACATCTTTGGGGTGTTCTAGCTATTGCATTTGGTGCATCGGTTTGATTTCTCCACGGTGATACGTGGAGGTGAAAGTTCGTGAGATATTCTCTTCAGGAGCTTGTTCCCGGAGCTTGTTCCCCTTGGGTCTTTGGACCCTAGACGGCTTAGTGGTCTTTGTGGTGTTCTCGGAGTCTCCAATTAAGTTGTGGAGATTGCCTCAAGTTTGTAGCTTTATGGCTTAGTGGTGTTCTTGGGGCCTCCAATTAAGTTGCGGAGATTCCTCAAGTACAAGGCCTTTATGGCGAAATATTGGGAGCCTCCAATTAAGTTGTGGAGTTAGCCCCAAGCTTTGTGTGGGTTCGGTGACCACCCTAAGGTTCCATAGTGGATCGAGGTCTTCCCCTTTGGTGGGAAGTGTCGAGGAGAAGACAGTGGACCTTCGTGTCGTTTGGAGTGACTTGTCCTCCACACCGCTCCAACAGAGAGTAGCACTCGCAAGAGTGTGAATTTCGGGATACATCGCCGTCTCCGTGTCACCTCGTTTATTCCTATACCGAGTTATTTTCTTATGCACTTTACTTTGTGATAGCCTTCGTGCTTGAAGTTATATATCTTGCTATCACATAGTTGCTTGTCTTGCTTAACATAAGTTGTTGGTGCACATAGGTGAACCCTAGTTATATAGGTTTTTTTCTTGACAAATTAAACATTAATTTTATTCCGCATTTGTTAAGCCATATTCGTAAAAGTTTTAAACCTCCTATTCACACCCCCCCTCGAGGCGGCATCCGTGTACTTTCGTCACTGTCCAAAAATATCTCCAGCCAGCAAATTTTTTTAATAATTTTGTCTATCACAGGCTGGAGATCATCGTTCCTAAGTTTGGAGAAGTGCAAAGGCACACTCAAGTACTTAAGAGGAAACCCGCCAATCTTACAACAAAAAAATTGAGCATATTTTGTAGTTTCAACTGGGTTCAAATTAATTTTCATAAGGTCAGATTTATGATAGGAAATACACATACCTAATATATTCTCAAAACAGGACAAGAACACCATTTTAAATTTCTAGCCACACTTTCATCACTGTCCATAAATAAGATGGTGTCGTCGACATATTGCAAACTAATGACACCACCAGGGACCACTTGAGGTAGCAACCCTCTGATCAAGCCGTTAATGGCAGCTTTACTTAAAATTTTCATGAACACATAAGCCACAAGGTTAAAAAGAATAGGAGAACTTGGTTCTCCTTGTTTTAAACACCTACCAGCTCGAAAAAGGCCCATTGACATCATTTGTACGGACATAAAAAGATCCACCAACAAGAAAACTTTTGATCCAGCCTCTAATAAGTAATAAATGGACCAAAGCCCTTGGATTCTAACAGTACTACCTCCGCTGGAGTGGTCTGCATGGATAAGCACGTGAACAGCAACCACAAACTTTAGCCGAGTCCGTGTAATTTAGATTAGCATCACTGTGCCCATGACAAGTGTTACCGAGTCATCAGCCGACTTGCACATTAGTCTAAGTCGTGTGTCCAACACAACCTTAATGACTAAAGACAATTAGTATGAACAACATGAATATATAGTTCCACAACCAAATCATGTATTCAATAATAAATATAAGAGTTTATACAGGGACAACCTTACTTGATGAATACATTGGGAAATACATCATATATGATTGTCTCTAGGACATATTCCCAACATAAATTTCATTTGAACAAACAATACATAACTTGCATTTCATTAAAATATATAATTTAGTATATGACACCAAATGGATGATCTATCAACTATTTCTACAACTAATCATATTTCTCACATTTAAATTTTCTTCAAAAATAAATAAAAATAGACTTAAGAGCTCCCCTCCATCTAGGTAATCTAAATCTAAAATTCGAATAAAAATCTCCTAGTTGTAGGGATGATTTTTGCATCACATCACGTATCGTAGAACTACGTGGTGATACGTCGCAAACATATCTATAATTTTTTTATGGTTCATGCTTGTTTTACACCAATTCCAATATGTTTTCCTGAACTAACCTATTGATAAGATGCCACGGTGCCAATTCCCTGTTTTCTGCTGTTTTGTATTTCAGAAAAGATGTACATGAAATATTTTCATAATTGGATGAAGCAAAACCCGAAGTTGCTATTTTACCGAAACGAAGACGGAGTCCAGAGGAGAGACGGAGGGGGCCAGGAGCCAGCCGGACCATGCCTAGGCGTGACCTGGCCCTGGCCCACGCCTAGGGGTGGTCTGGGGCCACCTGGCGCCCACCGAACTCGCCCTTCCGCCTATAAATTCCCTTCGACGAGAAAACCCTAAATATATCAGCCTCCATCCACCAACAGTTCTATCGCCGCCGCCATCGTCCAGAGTAGTTTAGGGGGTCAGAAGTTCCTGTTCCGGCACCCTGCCGGGACGGGGATTGACCCCCAGAGCCATCTCCATCGAGTCCACCGCCTCCACTTCGACTCAATGATGGTTCGTGAGTAGTTTCCCCTTGGACTACGGGTTCTCGGCTGTAGCTAGTTGGTACTCTCTCTCCCATGTACTCCAATACAATGATCTCATGATCGAGCTGCCTTACATGATTGAGATCCATATGATGTAATCAGTGTTGTGTTTGTTGGGATCCGATAAATTGTGGAATTGTGATCAGATTGTTCATCATATTATCATACTACTGTTATTTAAGATCTTGCATGCTCTCTGATGTCTACGTGTGCTTCTATTCTTGTAGACAGTGTTGGGCCTCCAAGAGCAGAGGTTTGTAGAACAGCAGCAAGTTTCCCTTAAGTGAATCACCCAAGGTTTATCGAACTCAGGAGGTAGAGGTCAAAGATATCCCTCTCAAGCAACCCTGCAATTAAGATACAAGAAGTCTCTTGTCCCCAACACACCTAATACACTTGTCGATGTATAGGTGCACTAGTTCGGCGAAGAGATAGTGAAATACAAGTAATATGGATGATTATAAGTAGTAATTGCAATCTGAAAGAAAAATAGCAGCAAGCGAACATGTAGCAGAACTTGTTGGAAACGGTGTTTCAATGCTTAGAAACAAGGCCTAGAGATCATACTTTCACTAGTGGACACTCTCAACAATGATCACATAATTGAATAAATAAATGCTACTCTCAAACACTCTCTTGTTGGATAACAAACACCATTCATTGTGTAGGGCTACAAGAGCACCCTCAAGCCGGAGTAAACAAGCTCCACAACTTCATAAAGGAATCACACACGATGCGCACACTGTCACCATCACACCGTGGAGAGTGACTCCGGAGTTCATATTAAAGTAACCTCTAGAGTGCATAATAGACAAGAGTAACATCTACATATTCAACTAGATTACAAAGCTCATGATCACATAAAGATCACACCATGGGAGAGAGAGAACCACATAGCTACCGGTAGAGCCCTCAGCCTCGGGGGAGAACTACTCCCTCCTCATCATGGGAGACAACACGGCGATGAAGATGGCGGTGGTGTTGATGGAGATGGATTCCGGGGGCACTTCCCCGTCCCGGTGGCGTGCCGGAACAGAGACTTCTGTCCCCCGAACTTGGCTTCGCGATGGCGGCGGCTACGTAACTTTCCGTGGAGGAAGACCGATCGATTTAGGGTTTTCGCATTTGGAGGATTATATTGGCGAAAGGGCGGCCTCGGAGGGGTCCCGAGGGGGCCACCCCATATCTGGGCGCGGCTAGGGGGCCACCCGCGCCCCCCTATGGTGTGGAGGCCCCTTGGCCCCCTCTGGCCCTTCTCTGGCTCTCTGGATCCATCTCCGTAAAATATTGACTTCTGTCTTCGTGGGGTCCGAGAATATTTCCTGTGTAGAATTTCTGAAACCAAAAACAGCAGAAAACAGGACTGACACTTCGTCATCTTGTTAATAGGTTAGTCCCGGAAAATGCATAAAAATGATATAAAGTATGAACAAAACATGTAGGTATTGTCATAAAACTAGCATGGAACATCAGAAATTATAGATACGTTGGAGACGTATCACTCTCCGGTACTTGTAGTTACCTTGATCAAGTAGTTGCATGTATATCTAAGAGGGAGTATTTATGCTCGATAGTGGGTTCATGCCTCTAGTATTCTGGAAGAGTGACAATAACTTCTAAGATTGTAGATGTGTTGTTGCTACTAGGGAGAAAATAACAATGTTTTGTCTAAGGATGATTCTATTGTTTACTTATACACACATTGCTTAATGTCATAATCTGTTGCTTGCAACTTAATACTGGAAGGGGTTCGAATGATAACCTGAAGGTGGATTATTAGTCATAGATGCAGTTGGATTATGGTCTATGTATTATGTTGTAATGTCCAATTAAATACTACAATAACCTTTATCTTATCATAGCATGCATTGTCATTCCCTCACAATTATCAACTGCCCAAGTTATCACTAGTGTAGATAGCTGGGAACCCCGGTCCTTCTGTCATCATCATTGCTCTACAGTCAACTAAGCACTGGAATACTTTCCGGTGCCACTCCTCTGTGTTACTGTTGTTGTGTTACTATTGCCATTGCTCTCATATTACTGCTGCTTTCACATCACCCCTGTTACTAGTGCTTTTCGAGGTGCAGCTGAATTGACAACTTCGATGTTAAGGCTTATAAGTATTGTTTACCTCCCCTTGTGTCGAATCAATAAATTTAGGTTTTACTTCCCTCGAAGATTGTTGCGATCCCCTATACTTGTGGGTCATCAAGACTATTTTCTGGCGCCATTGCCGGGGAGGCATAGCTCTACTCATAAGTTCACCTGGGGAGTACACTTTACATGTCTCTCTATTTTTATTTTATTTTGTCTTGTCTAGTTTATTTTTTCTTAGTTTATTTCTGTTTAGTTGTGTTTACTTTTTCTAGTTTATTTTTGTCTTGTTTTATTTTTCATATATACCCAAAAATCCATAAGATTTTGAAAAAATGAAAATCTAAAAAACTGTTGTTATGGAATAACCTGCTAGACCCTCTATGGAACATTTTATAAAGTATAGAGAATCATATAAGGGTAAAGTCATGAGAGCCGTGTTAAGAAAGTTGGATCTAATTGCTAAAATTTTGCTTAAACGCCATGATATAAATTGTTGCTCTCAACATGATACTGAACATCTTAAATTCCAATGTGGCATTAGTAAAGATGTTTTAATTATGAACTATCATTGAATAACTATATTCATCTTGGATTTGAAGAAGTAGAACAATTTGTCTTATTTATGGGAGCTTCTGAAATAGAATCCGTCATGTCTGAAAATTATGAAACCTATGTTGCTTGTAAAGACCTTAAAAGTTTGATCTCTTCTGTCCTTGATTATTGCATAGAAAATTTCAGTAATAATTGTTATATCATTTATTATAAAGAGAGACTCAATAATGCACAAGAATGTATCCGCAATTTGAAGGACCCTGCGGAAGAAGAAATGGCTGAACCTGAAAGCTCATTAGATGAAAAAGAGAAGGAGAGTGATGGAAAAAAGGAGGAAGAATGGATTAGCTACCCATGCCTACCTTCTAATGAGAGTAACTCTTTATCCCTTACATTATTTGATTGTCCCTCATGCTTACCAAACGAGGATGAATGTTACGTTCCTGTGGATTCTCTTGAAATATCTACTATGAGTAAAACTTGTGATAAAAAAATATTCTCCTGTTATCTATGATAATCCACGCTATTTTGATAAATCTTATGATAAACCTTTATTTGTTCCTAACTTCGAAATGCATGGTACTAAAGAGTATCACTTAGAAAATGTTTATGATAAAGCTTTAGATGATGGTCCTATATTGGTTGATAATATTAATTATACTACTATTAAAAATGAGATTGGAGGGGTCTTGACTTTATCTTGGAGCCCCATACCTCTTGAGAATGATCAATCATCTTGTTATAAAATTTTCAAAGATGGATTTGAATGTTTTAATCCCACTATTTTTGAGCTTCATAAGAAGTATGTGTTTGTAGATCATGAAAAGCAAGCTTTATGTGATATTTATCTTGTTGAGTTTATTCATGATGCTACTGAAAACTATTATGAGAGAGAGAAAATATGTTTGTAGAAGTTTTCATGGTACTAAAACACCTCTCTATATGCTTAAAGTTTTGAAGTTACTCTTGTTTTGTCTTCCTATGATTGTCACTTTGTTCTTTGTGAATTATTTGTGTACAAGATTCCTATGCATAGGAAGTGGGTTAGACTTAAATGTGTTTTGAATTGCTTCTCGATACTCTCTTTTACTTCAATTCATATTTCTTATGTGAGCATCTTCTCAAATTACTGATCCTAGCTAAAAGTCATTAAAGAAAAGTGTTTATGGGAGACAATTCATTGTTTTATTTCTGTAATTTTTCTTTTATGTTGAGTCTAGGAAGTTATTATCTATTTAATAATATCTTCTTATCATTTTATTTTGTTTTTATGCCAAGAATAGCCTCTAAAAGGAATAAAGTAATATTTGGGAAAGTTGTTGTCCTGAAAACAGATTTTGTGCTGTCACCTTAAAAATTCGTATGAACAGCAAGATCGGAATTTTGAGTTTCCAATTTTTGTGCATATGAACCAGGTTATTATCTAACTTTCGTTAGTTGACTACTTGCCGAGTTGAGCAATATAAGATTTTCGTAAAAATCGATCTTTATCTGATGTTCTGCTTTGATAGATTTCTATCACCATTTGCATTTGACGCTTGATCTCTTTCTTATTTTGAGTTATTTTGAGAGAAGGAGCTTTTAAAATAAATTGCTACAGTAGATAAATGTTTTAATGAATGTTTGATTTATGTTAGAACTAAACCAAGTGGATTTGTTATTTTGATTATGCTAATGCTGCTAATAAGAATTGTGTGAAGTTTTGTATGAAGGAAGTTTTCAAGTGTAGGGAGAGAAGAATGATGTGATGAGATGAAGGATGGACAAAATTTCAAGATTGGGGATGCCCATGTCACCCCAAGAAATATCCAAGAGGTACAAGCGTCAAAGCTTGGGGATGCCCAAGGCATCCCCTTCTTCATCAAAAAAAAAATCAGGTCATCTTTTAAGACGCTATATTTTTGTTGCTTCATATGTTATGTGTTGTTCTTGGAGCGTCTTTGTTTTTGTTTTTAGTTTTACTTTGTTTTGTTTGTTGTAGCATATGGTTGGACCCTAACATATTTGTTTTTGAGAGAGACACGCTCCGTTCTCGTTGCATAGAACACTCTAGTTTTCACTCTTATTGTTCTGCGAGTGTTCTAGTTTGCTAGTACTGCGTTTAGCTCTTGTTCTTTCACTAGAATTATGTTCAGAGCTTATTAGTATTCTTTATTTATGTATGATTATCTCTCTGGTCCATATTGATTTTTATCTCTGAGAGCTATTTCAAATAAGTTGATTGGTGTTGAAGACGAGTAAAATGTTTCATGCTTATAGTGATGCAAAAGGAAGCTTGTTTAGACTGTGGCTTAGACTCATGTCATGTTAGATGTTATTTTAATCAAATGCTTAGTAGTTATTTTTGTAGCATGAATTGTCTCAAATATCTGAGATTACTTAATGCGCCATTGAAAGAATCATATGTTGTTTCCATCATACAAAAGCATAGTATTATGGTATTCTCCTTTGATGATGTTATTGGGTCGACTTGGCACATGCTTACACCATGTTATGACCACAAACCAGTCACCTTAAGCCTATATGATCATTTAGTTTTTGACTTGTAATATCACTTTATGCTTTGATTAATAATGTTTTGTTGATATGCATGATTATGGCTATTATTGCTCTTTTAGTTGGTCGCTCCCAGTCTTTTGCTAGCCTTCACCTGTACTAAGTATGAGCTCTACTCGTGCATCCAACTACCAAAAACCGAAGTTGCCAATTGTGTCCACCATACCTACCTATATTTGGTATTTCACCGCCACTCCAAAGTAAATTGCTTGTGTGCTACCTTTAAACCTTCAAAATTACTACATGTTTTGTGTTTTGTTTTAGCTCATGAGGAAGTATTGAATGGTTTATTGTCTATTCATGACTTCACACCTTGACTAAGCATGAATAATGTGCTAAAGTACCCTGATATTGAAAAAAGAGCAAGGCAACTAGGTGCCCATCCCTAATAAAATATAAAATAAACAAATAAATAAATAAATGCTCCGCACATTATGTACTGGAGAGATTCTAAATAATGGTGTGCAATGGAGAACTACATGAGAGCCTCTCTTGAGGTCACTATATGAAAGGATGATAGATTGTTTGATGCCATTTGTTGACATAGACATTCATACCTCTCAAAATGCATTTTCAACACCTCTGTTTTATGCAAAATAAAAAGCTCTAGCACATGAGTGATCCCTGCTTCCCTCTGCGCAGGGCCTTTATTTTACTTTTATGTTGAGTCTTCATCTTCTTGCTTTATGCACCACTAAGAGAGCATAGTTGGCATTCTTAGTGCAATGTGCATAGTCCTAAAATTTATTATTGATTGATTCATAATTATGACTATTGCTTGTTCTCAAATTATTTGTATCTAGTCACACTCTAAACTTTAAAGGTGTCCTGGCATTTATGTTTTGCTACTTAATAAAGGACAAGATGAATACCACTTTGATATGTTTTTGCTATGCCCATAAACAAACAGTTGCTTTCAGTACATTATTATTCATGATTTTTTGTTTGAGTTACTTCTCTTGTTATAACATATAGTTGCTAAGCTCTATGGTTAGAATTATATATATATCATGTCTATATTTAGAGTACTTTGATCCCAGCTCACAATGCTTTATAATAACTTGATCAAGATTGTGTTGGCCTCATGTCACTGATACGTCTCCAACGTATCGATAATTTCTTATGTTCCATGCTACTTTATTGATGATACCTACATGTTTTATGCACATTATATGTCATATTTATGCATTTTCTGAACTAACCTATTAACAAGATGCCGAAGAGCCATTGTTGTTTTCTGCTGTTTTTGGTTTCAGAAATCCTAGTAAGGAAATATTCTCGAATTGGACGAAACTTTCGCCCAGGGTCCTATTTTTGCATGAAGCTTCCAAGACCGAAGAGATAACGAAGTAGGGCCACGAGGCAGCCAGGGACAGGCGGCGCGGCCCAAGCCCGGCCGCGCGGCCCTACCCCTGGGCACCTCGTGTGGCCCCCGCGTTGCCCTTCCGCCTACTTAAAGCCTCCGTCGCAAAACCCCAGTCGAGAGCCACGATACGGAAAACCTTCCAGAGACGCGCCGCGAATCCCATCTCGGGGATTCAGGAGATCGCCTCCGGCACCTGCGGAGAGGGGATTCATCTCCGAGGACTCTACACCGCCATGGTCGCCTCCGGAGTGATGAGTGAGTAGTTCACCCCTGGACCATGGGTCCATAGCAGTAGCTAGATGGTCGTCTTCTCCTTGTTGTGCTTCATTGTTGGATCTTGTGAGCTGCCTAACATGATCAAGATCATCTATCTGTAATTCTATATGTTGTGTTTGTCGGGATCCGATGGATAGAGAGTACTATGATTATGGTGATTATCAATCTATTGTTTATGTGTTGTTTATGATCTTGCATGCTCTCCGTTATTAGTAGAGGCTCTGGCCAAGTTTGTACTCTTAACTCCAAGAGGGAGTATTTATGCTCGATAGTGGGTTCATGCCTCCATTAAATCTGGGACAGTGACAGAAAGTTCTAAGGTTGTGGATGTGCTGTTGCCACTAGGGATAAAACATTGATTCTATGTCTAAGGATGTAGTTGTCGATTACATTACGCACCATACTTAATGCAATTGTCTGTTGCTTAGCAACTTAATACTGAATGGGGTTCGGATGATAACCTGAAGGTGGACTTTTTAGGCATAGATGAAGTTGGATGGCGGTCTATGTACTTTGTCGTAATGCCCAATTAAATCTCACTATATTTATCATATCATGTATATGCATTGTTATGCCTTTCGCTATTTGTCAATTGCCCGACTTTAATTTGTTCACCCAACATGCTTTTATCTTATGGGAGAGACACCTCTAGTGAACTGTGGACCCCGTCCTATTCTTTACATAGCATACAATCTCGCAATTGTGTTTACTGTTTTCTTTGCAAACATCTTCCACTCGATACGTTTAATCCTTTGTTACAGCAAGCCGGTGAGATTGACAACCTCACTGTTTCGTTGGGGCAAAGTACTTTGGTTTTGTTGTGCAGATTCCGCGCCGGAATCCCTGTTGTTGCGCCGCATCACATTTCGCCACCATCAACCTTCAACGTGCTTCTTGGCTCCTCCTGGTTCGATCAACCTTGGTTTCTTTCTGAGGGAAAACTTGCGTGCGCATCATACCTTCCTCTTGGGGTTCCCAACGGCGCATACATCTCTCAGCGCCGTTTGGGAGATCAAGACACGCGCAAGGGGAGTCTCCACTTCTCAATCTCTTTACTTTGTTTTTGTCTTGCTTTATTTTATTTACTACTTTGTTTGCTGCACCTAAACAAAACACAAAAAAATTAGTTGCTAGTTTTACTTTATTTACTGTCTTGCTCTCTATATCGAAAACACAAAAAAAATTAGTTACTTGCATTTACTTTATCTAGTTTGTTTTATTTATCGTTGCTAAAATGAATACCCCTGAAAATACTAAGTTGTGTGACTTCACAAATGCAAATAATAATGATTTCCTATGCACACCTATTGCTCCACACTACAGCAGAATTCTTTGAAATTAAACCTGCTTTACTAAATCTTGTCATGAGAGATCAATTTTCTGGTGTTAGTTCTGATGATGCTGCTGCCCATCTCAATAATTTTGTTGAACTTTGTGAAATGCAAAAGTATAAGGATGTAGATGGTGATATTATTAAATTGAAAGTGTTTCCTTTCTCATTAAGAGGAAGAGCTAAAGATTGGTTGCTATCTTTGCCTAAGAATAGTATTGATTCATGGACTAAATGTAAGGATGCTTTTATTGGTAGATATTATCCTCCCGCTAAAATTATATCTTTGAGAAGTAGCATAATGAATTTTAAGCAATTAGACACTGAACATGTTGCTCAAGCATGGGAGAGAATGAAAACTTTGGTAAAGAATTGCCCAACCCATGGACTGACTACTTGGATGATCATCCAAACCTTCTATGCAGGACTAAATTTTTCTTCGCGGAATTTATTGGATTCAGCTGCTGGAGGTACCTTTATGTCCATCACATTGGGGGCGGCTACAAAACTTCTTGATGATATGATGATAAATTACTCTGAATGGCACACGGAAAGAGCTCCACAAGGTAAGAAGGTAAATTCTGTTGAAGAAACCTCTTCCTTGAGTGATAAGATTGATGTGATTATGTCTATGCTTGTGAATGGTAGATCTAATGTTGATCCAAATAATGTTCCTTTAGCTTCATTGGTTGCTCAAGAAGAAAATGTTGATGTGAATTTCATTAAAAATAATAATTTCAACAACAATGCTTATAGAAACAACTCTGGTAATAACTATAGGCCATATCCTTCTGCTAATGGTAATAGTTATGGTAATTCTTATGGGAATTCTTACAACCAAGTTAGAATTAATGAGAATATAAGATTAATGGCTGAACTGCGTGCTAGGTGGGATAGAGAAGAAAATGAAAAACTAGCTAAAGAGAATAATGTAGCTAAAGTTTGGACTATCACCACCACTAGTAATGCTAATTCTTCACATGTTGCTGCACCTCCTACTATCAATGGTAAAATAATTGGTGTTGGCAATGTTTCTACTCCTAGTGCAAAGCGTACAAAACTGCCTGAAATTGCTAAAACTGCTGAAACTGCTTGTGATAAAACTGCTGAAATTTTTTCCAACCTTGGGAACAATGATCCCATTGCTGTAGCTCATAATGATTTAGATTTTGATGATTGCCACATCTCTGAAGTTATAAAGTTCTTACAAAAACTTGCTAAAAGTCCTAATGCTAGTGCTATAAATTTAGCCTTTACAAAACATATTACAAATGCTCTCATAAAAGCTAGAGAAGAGAAACTAAAACTTGAAACTTCTATTCCTAGAAAGTTAGAAGATGGTTGGGAGCCCATCATTAAAATGAAATTCAATGACTTTGAATGTAATGCTTTATGTGATCTTGGTGCAAGTATTTCGTTATGCCTAAAAAGATTTATGATATGCTTGACTTGCCACCATTGAAGAATTGTTATTTGGATGTTAATCTTGCCGATAATGTTAAAAAGAAACCTTTGGGGAGGATTGATAATGTGCATATTACGGTTAACAATAACCTTGTCCCCGTTGATTTTGTTGTCTTGGATATCGAATGCAATGCATCTTGTCCTATTGTGTTGGGAAGACCTTTTCTTCGTTGGTGCTGTTATTGATATGAGGGAAGGTAATATTAAATATCAATTTCCTCTCAAGAAAGGTATGGAACACTTCCCTAGAAAGAGAATGAAGTTGCCTTTTGATTCTATTATTAGAACAAGTTATGATGTTGATGCTTCTACTCTCGATGTTACTTGATTTGCACTTTCTGCGCCTAGCTGAAAGGCGTTAAAGAAAAGCGCTTATGGGAGACAACCCATGTTTTTACCTACAGCAATTTTTTGTTTTGTTGAGTCTTGGAAGTTGTTTACTACTGTAGCAACCTCTCCTTATCATGTTTTTGTGCCAAGTAAAGTTTATATGCCAAAGTTGATGTTATATTTGGGATCGCTGCGCAGAAACAGCATTGCTGTCTGTCACGAATCTGGGCACAGTTCTCTGTAGAAAATTCTAAAAAATCTGCCAATTTACGAGCGTGATCCTCAGATATGTACGCAACTTTCATTAGTTTTGAGTTTTTCCATTTGAGCAAGTCTGGTGCCAGCTTTAAATTCGTCTTTACGGACTGTTCTGTTTTTGACAGATTCTGTCTTTTATTTCGCATTGCCTCTTTTGCTATATTGGATTTATTTCTTTGATCCATTAATGTCCAGTAGCATTATGCAATGTCCAGAAGTGAAAATAATGATTGTGTCACCTCTGAATGAGTGAATTATTAATTGTGCACTAACCCTCTAATGAGTTTGCTTGAAGTTTGGTGTGAAGGAAGTTTTCAAGGGTTAAGAGAGGAGAATGATATACTATGATCAAGAGGAGTGAAAGCTCTAAGCTTGGGGATGCCTCCGTGGTTCACCCCTGCATATTTTAAGAAGACTCAAGCGTCTAAGCTTGGGGATGCCCAAGGCATCCCCTTCTTCATCGACAACATCATCAGGTTCCTCCCCTGAAACTATATTTTTATTCAATCACATCTTGTGTTCTTTACTTGGAGCGTCGGTTTGTTTTTGTTTTTGTTATTGTTTGAATAAAATGGATCCTAGCATTCACTTTGTGGGAGAGAGACACGCTCCGTTGTTGCATATGGACACATGTGTCCTTAGGCTTTACTCATAATGTTCAAGGCGAAGTTTCTTCTTCGTTAAATTGTTATATGGTTGGAATTGGAAAATGCTACATGTAGTAATTCTAAAATGTCTTGGATAATGTGATACTTGGCAATTGTTGTGCTCATGTTTAAGCTCTTGCATCATATGCTTTGCACCCATTAATGAATAAATACATAGAGCTTGCTAAAATTTGATTTGCATATTTGGTCTCTCTAAGGTCTAGATAATATCTAGTATTGAGTTTTGAACAACAAGGAAGACGGTGTAGAGTCTTATAATGTTTACAATATGTCTTTTATGTGAGTTTTGCTGCACTTGTTCATCCTTGAGTTTGCTTCAAATAACCTTGCTAGCCTAAACCTTGTATCGAGAGGGAATACTTCTCATGCATGCATCCAAAATCCTTGAGCCAACTACTATGCCATTTGTGTCCACCATACCTACCTACTACATGGTATTTCTCCGCCATTCCAAAGTAAATTGCTTGAGTGCTACCTTTAAAATTCCATCATTCACCTTTGCAATATATAGCTCATGGGACAAAATAGCCTTAAAAACTATCGTAGTATTGAATATGTACTTATGCACTTTATATTTTATTAAGTTGCTAGTTGTGCGATAACCATGCTTCTGGGAATGCCATCAACTATTGTTGAATATCATGTGAGTTGCTATGCATGTCCGTCTTGTCTGAAGGATCTATCATTTTAGTGGTTGGAGCATGTAAAATTGTTAGAGAAGAACATTGGGCCGCTAACTAAAGCCATGAATCATGGTGGAAGTTTCAGTTTGGACATATATCCTCAATCTCATATGAGAATAATAATCATTGCTACATGCTTATGCATTTAAGAGGAGTCCATTATCTGTTGTCCATGTTGTCCCGGTATGGATGTCTAAGTTGAGAATAATCAAAAGCGAGAAATCCAAAATGCGAGCATTCTCCTTAGACCTTTGTACAGGCGGCATGGAGGTCCAAGCTAAGTAGGACGAGGTGCGGACACTATTAGTATACTATGCATGAGGCTTGCAACTTGTAAGATATAATTTACATAACTCATATGCTTTATTACTACCGTTGACAAAATTGTTTCATGTTTTCAAAATAAAAGCTCTAGCACAAATATAGCAATCGATGCTTTCCTCTTTGAAGGACCATTCTTTTACTTTTATGTTGAGTCAGTTTACCTATCTCCTTCCACCTTAAGAAGCAAACACTTGTGTGAACTGTGCATTGATTCCTACATACTTGCATATTGCACTTGTTATACTACTTTATGTTGACAATATCCATGAGATATACATGTTATAAGTTGAAAGCAACCGCTGAAACTTAATCTTCCTTTGTGTTGCTTCAATACCTTTACTTCGATTTATTGCTTTATGAGTTAACTCTTATGCAAGACTTATTGATGCTTGTCTTGAAGTACTATTCATGAAAAGTCTTTGTCATATGATTCACTTGTTTACTCATGTCATTACTTTTGTTTTGATCGCTGCATTCATTACATATGTTTACAAATAGTATGATCAAGATTATGATGGCATGTCACTTCGAAATTATCTTTGTTATCGTTTTACCTGCTCGGGACGAGCAGAACTAAGCTTGGGGATGCTGATACGTCCAACGTATCGATAATTTCTTATGTTCCATGCTACTTTATTGATGATACCTACATGTTTTATGCACATTATATGTCATATTTATGCATTTTCTCGGAACTAACCTATTAACAAGATGCCGAAGAGCCAGTTGCTGTTTTTGGTTTCAAATCCTAGTAAGGAAATATTCTCGGAATTGGACGAAACTTTCGCCCAGGGTCCTATTTTTGCACGAAGCTTCCAAGACCGAAGAGATAACGAAGTAGGGCCACGAGGCAGGGACAGTGGCGGCGCGGCCCAAGCCCCGGCCGCGCGCCCTACCCCGGGCACCTCGTGTGGCCCCCGCGTTGCCTTCCGCCTACTTAAAGCCTCCGTCGCGAAAACCCCAGTACCGAGAGCCACGATACGGAAAATGTAGGAAAACGTAGCAAAGAAAACAAAAATTTTCCTATCGCGAACACGCAATCCAAGCCAAGATGCAATCTAGAAGACGGTAGCAACGAGGTGATGATCCTAACCCTTGAAGAGATTCCAAAGCCTATAAGAGTAGGCTCTTATTGCTGCGGTAGACGATCACTTGCCGCTTGCAAAAGCGCGTAGAAGATCTTGATCACGATCGGTTCCGGCGCCACGAACGGGCAGCACCTCCGTACTCGGTCACACGTTCGGTTGTTGATGAAGACGACGTCCACCTCCCGTTCCAGCGGGCAGCGGAAGTAGTAGCTCCTCTTGAATCCGACAGCACGACGGCGTGGTGTCGGTGGCGGTGGAGAAATCCGGCGGAGCTTCGCTAAGCATGCGGGATGTGGTGGAGGAGAGAGACCGCTAGGGTTTGGGGAGAGAGGGGTTGGGTGCCGGCCCTCTAAGGGGTGCGGCCAAGGCTGAGCCAAAGAGTGGCTGCCCCCTCCCTCTCCTCCTCATTATATAGGTGGAAGCACCAAGAGTTCTAGTCCAAGTCTTCGAATAAGACCCCAACACTAAAACCTCCCATATGTGGGAAAACCTACCCAAGGTGGGAATCCCACTTGGGGTGGGATTCCCCTTTCCATGAGGGGGTTTGGCCGGCCACCCTAGGGGAGTCCACCATGGACTCCTCCCCTTTAGGGTTGGCTGGTCATGCAAGGTGGAGTCCCTCCGGGACTCTACTTTCCATGGTGATTTCTTCCGGACTTTTCTAGAACCTTCTAGAACCTGCCATAAATGCACCGGATCATTTCCAAACTTGGAATATGACTTCCTATATATGAATCTTATTCTCCGACCATTCCGAACTCCTCGTGATGTCCGGGATCTCATCCGGGACTCCGAACAAATATTCGAACTCCATTCCATATTCAAGTACTACCATTTCAACATCCAACTTTAAGTGTGTCACCCTACGGTTCGTGAACTATGCGGACATGGTTGAGTACTTACTCCGACCAATAACCAATAGCGGGATCTGGAGATCCATAATGGCTCCCACATATTCAACGATGACTTTAGTGATCGAATGAACCATTCACATACAATACCAATTCCCTTTGTCTCGCGATATTTTACTTGTCCGAGGTTTGATCTTCGGTATCACTCTATACCTTGTTCAACCTCGTCTCCGACAAGTACTCTTTACTCGTACCGTGGTATGTGGTCTCTTATGAACTTATTCATATGCTTGCAAGACATTAGACGACATTCCACCGAGAGGGCCCAGAGTATATCTATCCGTCATCGGGATGGACAAATCCCACTGTTGATCCATATGCCTCAACTCATACTTTCCGGATACTTAATCCCACCTTTATAGCCACCCATTTACGCAGTGGTGTTTGGTGTAATCAAAGTACCTTTCCGGTATAAGTGATTTACATGATCTCATGGTCATAAGGACTAGGTAACTATGTATCGAAAGCTTATAGCAAATAACTTAATGACGAGATCTTATGCTACGCTTAATTGGGTGTGTCCATTACATCATTCATACAATGACATAACCTTGTTATTAATAACATCCAATGTTCATGATTATGAAACTAATCATCCATTAATCAACAAGCTAGTTTAAGAGGCATACTAGGGACTTCTTGTTTGTCTACATATCACACATGTACTAATGTTTCGGTTAATACAATTATAGCATGATATATAAACATTTATCATAAACATAAAGATATAAATAATAACCATTTTATTATTGCCTCTAGGGCATATCTCCTTCAGTCTCCCACTTGCACTAGAGTCAATAATCTAGTTTATATTTGTAAAGATATAACACCTTGGCCTTCTGTGCTTTATCATGTATTGCTCACGGGAGAGGTTTTAGTCAACGGATCTGACACGCTCAAACGTATGTATTTTGTAATTCATTTGCGTCTCAACGCATCACTCATTTCCAAATGAGTCGGTATTAAATATGTTTGGTCTTCTGGTGGAACCTTAATTCCGCGGTCTGAAATATGTCACTAATATTGTCACACACAATATAGCTTCAAAGTTCTGACACTGTCGGAACTACACCAAGTTCTCAAAGAACCTCTTGACTTAACATCCTTTGTCATTGTCAAAACAATGACATACTTTGCCTTCTTTTGTAGAATCCGTCACAATATTTAGAACTCTTCTAAATCTAGCATAGACAACTTCTAGCTCATTGTGCTACCTTTTAAACAACACTTAGTCTAATTTGAGATTGAAATTATATTTTATATGTGACAAAACCAATATCGGTGTAACACCTTACAGCGATTTGTTTGTCATTTCCTCATACAAAACTATATATATATAATATATCCTTAGTTCTTCTAAAGTACTCAAGGATATTCTTACTGTTGTCCAATGATCATCATATGAATCATTCTGGTATATGCTCATAACAATTTATAGCACATGATATCTGATTGTGTACATATTATTCGTGATCTATAATCACTCATGTGTTTTTACTCATTGAGTGTCGATACACTCAAGTCTTGTTAAACCTTCACATGATAAGAACATTTTCTTAATTTTCTATATTGAACTACTTCAATATCCATCATATGTACTTTGACTTAAACTTATTTATGTGTTTCAATCTATCTTTATAGATCTTGACACTAAATTTGTTTCAGTCCATATCCTTTCATTGAAGTTAATTCTCAATGAAACCTTTTAATCATGTATATAATTACATCATTTATAACCAACTATATGTCACCTACATAAAGTATTATAAATGTGTCTTAGCGCTCCCACTTAATTTCTTGCAAATGCAAGCCTCTTCATCGTCTTTGATGAAATCAAAAACTCTTTGACTATTTCATCTGGTGAAGATTCTAACTCCGCAATACTTACTTCATCCAATTGAAGTTTGTATACCTATCTAGTATTCCACGGACCAGCAAAACTCTTGGTTGTATCTTGTATACACCTTTAATACATACTTCTGATAAGTAATGTATTTTGCCATCCTACTAGCATATCTTATAAAAGAAATATGTAGTGATTACTAGAATAATCCACATAGACTATAAGCATTGCTACGAAGATCTAATCTTATCGTATTCAACTCTTTGAACTTTGTCGTAAACAATTTTTCGATAAGTCAAGCTTTCTTCAAGGATATTTCATCCAAGTCTATCAATTTCATAGATCCATTTACTTTCATAAAGTATTCATCTATCTTGGATTTCATGGCGCATGGCCATTTTAACGGAGTCAGGGCCCATCATAACTTCTTTGTTTGTAGTTGGTTTATCATTGTTCAAAATCAATCCTTTGTTCACAAATCATTTATTTGATCACAAAGTAAACCATACCTACAAGGTTCAATATGTACTTCGATCTCCATGGCTAAAACACTTTGTAGTCATGGGAGTCATGATCGTCGTGGCCGCTTCCGAAACAAATTCCGATGCTGCGCTACTCTGATCATTTGTCACATCCCGAAATTTTCCAAATTTTGGGAATGTGAAATAAAAATAAATTAAATGCTTGATTGTTTGAATTTGATTGAAAATTCACAAAGAATTAAAAATTTTAAACTTATTTACAAGTTAATTCCAAAATAGTGTTTTAAAGACTTTTGGTATTTTCAAAATCAAACATATAGGCCAAATGTATATAATGATTATTTTATTTCACAAAGGGATATTAAAAAGGTTTTTGCAAAATATAGAGTTTTCATAAAACTTGGTTTTCAAAATATTTTCTAACAATACTCTATTTTGTTCGGAGGTTTTGAAACTTATTAAAATATTTTATTTGAGAAAACATTAAACCGTAAAAAGGCACTATAGCCACATAGACATGTATGTCAAATTTTGGTTTTATAAAGTTTATATTTTTGTTCCAAATTTAGTATCATATTGAAGCATTTTTCATAACGAATCCAACGGTATCTTATTTGCATTTTTCTGATTATTTTTGAGCCTCCAAATATGTATTTTAAATTTCTGGATTTAAGAAAAAGAAAAAGAAAAAAAAGGAAGGTGCGCGGCCGAAACAGGCCCAGCTCGCCCCGACGCCCGCCGCAGCCCACCCCGCCCCAGCTCCGCTCCGCCCCGCCTGGCCCAGCCGGCCACGCACCGGCCCAAGCCACCCCGCGCCCAGGCCACCCCGGCCCAACTCCTGCCCCCAGCCCACCCGGCCGATCCGGCCCAAGCCGCCCCCAGCATCCACGCGTGCGCTGCACGCCATGGCCCAGCGCAGCACGCACGCCCGCGCTCGCGCCTGCCCCCTATTCCTTTTCTATTTTAGTCCCACATCGCCATCTTAGTAAAATTTGCTCCTGCCCTCAGCCTATATAAAGAGCCCAAGGGCAGCCCCAAAGACACACCAGCGCGCAGCGCTCCCTCTTCTCCCCACGCGCAGCACGGCGGCTTCTCCCGCGACGCAGCTCACGGCGCAGCTTCGCGATGCAACATCCGCGACGCTATTTACGAAAACGCCGCGACCCAACGCATCCCTCGCCTGGTAATAATTTTATTCCCACTCTTTTTCGTAGATTGTCGCACGTAACTTCGCAATTTTATTTACTTAGATCTACACCTCCGTTTAGAATAGTGGTTCTTCCGTTAAGTTTGTAATTAGATTCTCTACAACTTTCATGTAGGAAGTTTTTCCATCCGAGCAACTTGTTCGGACAACTTTTCGTACACCATTAGAACTGTAACCACTTAGGTCTAGTTTTGTAAAATTCATATCTTAAGTTCTATCCGTCGGATTTCGACAAACCCTATACCGTTGGAATCAGCAAATCACGTAGATCATGTTACACATTTTGCGTGGCAGTTTCGCCCACTTTATTTTCGCGGTATTCCTTTGATCCGCAACATCGTCTATAAAACAAATCCTACAAACTTTTTCCGAGAGATTCTTTTGGCGATACGCTTATAATGAAATTCTCTACAACTTCCGTGTAGAAAGTTCTTCCATTCGGAAAACTTCTTCTAATGGCTTTTCACGAAAAGTGTAGTCATATGACTGGCTTCGACATAGTTCCTTTAGCCAAATTGATTCTTATGATCATACCCATCTTCCAGGACCAGTTATAACCCTTTATCATGTTCAACGATAATACATATCCTACTCTTAGTTGTCTAGTTTATCTTATTCAAATGACAATTGAGCTATTTGAGTAAATGGTGACTAATCTTAGCTATAGATTTTCCCTTGTGTAAGTGTTATGTTGAGTCACTATACTACATAGCAAATGTTTTGAACCCTTGATATCCATTAGCATCTTTGACCCACATTTTCCATATCGTTCATACATTTTCAACCTTATGCCCACTTAATCTTATTGGCTTATATTCAACTATTCAATTTACAAATGAGTTAATTGAGTAATGCAATATATCACAAGTCCATACCCAAGCCTATATGTAATTCATACTATTTTGAGTAATTGTTGTCACACTTATTCAGTAGTATTGCTGTTGCACTATTTGTCACTTATGTGATTCAATTCACATATGCCGTTCCGAATTCTTTTCATGCTTTTGTAAAGCATAAAGCTTCTTCAGTTATATCTTGGATAATCCATCTCTTTCTAATTATGCGACTTTCTGTCCAAACTCTCACAGCCATATCCTGCAAGCCAAACCTCATGCCATACCTTAGTACCATAGAGCGATTTTCGATTGTTGTTTTGTTTGATTATGATGTTGTTGTTGAATGGTGTGTTTATGTTGTGCTATATTCTATGTTATAGTTTGTACGGAGAGGCACGTATTTTGATTAAGAGAAGTGAACGCGCTTCGACTACCAAAAGGCAAGTGACACTCAATTCCTACCTATTTTATTATGCATTAGTGATTTTCAAATTAGTATGCATGGTAGGATTTTGTTTTCGAAAGTTATGCTATGCTTAGAAAATCCTAGTAGTGTGTAGCTACTCCTGAACCTAATGATAGGATACTTTGTTTTTGCTCTGCAACATCAAATGCCAAATGTTGTTTCATTATTTCGATTGTGATGGTTTGAAAAGTGAAAATTAACAACCCTTAATGAATCACCTGGGTGGATTGTTTGAGTGGTGGGCGGCTGCTCAGGGCTCCGATCCCTGGGATGGACCAGTGGACGGGTGGGTGCCTGAGAGTGCGCGGTTGAATAGGGGTTGCCACCCAGGATTGGAGAGATTATTATGTCGTCCTTGTTTTTAGATAGCTTCCAGTGCAACCACAATACATTATGGGCTCTGTCTTAGCTAAGTATTTAGTGGGAAACCTCACCTAGGTACCGCCAGCGGGTGGAGTTTCAGGGCACGGGCGGATCCGGTAGGTAGAGGGGCTGCTAAAGAAAGGCTTCGTAGTGACCTCGTCCTGGCCTTAATGAAGATGAAGAATTTTGGCAAAAAGGCTTGGTTGTTAATTGTGGGTAAAGAGCGCAACCTCTCGAGAGTAAAAACCTAAGATCTTAGCCGTGTCCCCGGTTATGGACAATTTGAGCTTCTAGGCAGGGAATGTACGGAGGAATCTCATCATCTTTTCTGAATGTATTTAAAATTTGGTATCAACCTTTGAAAACTCATGGGAGATGTAACCATGTGAATTTAAAACCCATGGAGGATTTAACCATGGTGTGATTTCATAATGTCATTCAAAGATTTTCAAATGTTTTGTTTTAAATAAAATGTAGGATAAAATTGGCTTTATGCAAATTTGCCTAAACTCCACTAGCCAAATATCATGTAGATAGTCATGCCTAAAACTGCCACCATATAAGTGTCATTTGCCAGTACATCATTGTACTGACCTCCATTCGTGGGGCTGCATATTCAAACGTGCAGGATTTTCCGAGGAGAAGTACGTGGTAGGATCTCGAGTCTACATTCCAACATGACTGCCTGTGGCACATGAAGATGATGAAGGCTCATTGATGATTTACTTTCCGCTGTGTATGTTCTGAATATTGTTGAGCTAGTCCATGTGACTATGCAATTTGTAAGGTATTACATTACCCTTTGGATCAACGATGTAGTAATTTGATACTATTGCAATGATTACTATATTTTGTAATGTGTGTGCTATCAGTGATCCCGGGAATAGCACTATACACAGGTATCTTACCTTTATTAAAAGGTAGGGTGCTACATCATTATGCTCAGGTTCATAAACTTTATCAAATTATATTGTCCTCCCACTCAAATACTTCACTAGAAACAATTTCTTGGAAATAAGAAACATTGACAAACACTTTTGTCTTTGTCTTGTGGAAAGAATTCCCAATCAAATCTCTGGGATAACCAACAAAGACATTCATCCGATTTTGGTTGTAAACTCATTTACTTATGCTATGCATACCAAAATTTAAGAAAGGACTATTAGGGTTCATACCCATTCCATAACTCGTATGGTGTCATTTCAATGGATCATGATGATGCTCTATTTAGTGTAAAAGCGGTAGTCACTAAAGCATAATCCACAAAAATTATAATGGCGTCATTTTATATTATCTCATCATTAATCCAACAAGGTTTGGATACATCTCTCTGATACTCCATCATCATTATGATACTCCAAGAAATGTGAGTTGTAGAACAATTTCATAACTCTCTTAGATGTTCGCTAAAACTCGTAATTCAAATATTTCCACCATGATCCAATCATAGATATTTGACTTTTCTATTACGATGATTTCCATTTCATGCTGAAATTTATTTGAATCCATTCAAATGTTTCAAACCTCTTCCTTATCGAATATATCCACAAATATATACTCAATTCATTGTTGGAAGTTTTCATGAAGTAGAAAAATCTCCCGCACACAACTATGCCCAGTGAACCACATACATCATCATGTATGTTTCCACTAAGTTAGTTGCCCGTTCAACTCTTGGCCTATGAACGGTATTTTAGTCATTCTCTTTAGAAAAGATTTGCAAACGCCAAACGATTCAAAAATCAAATGACTCCAAAAATCCATTTGCATGGAGTTCCTTCATGCTTCCTTTCTAACATGACCTAAATGGCGGTTCCACAAATAAGCGGAATTCAAATCATTTGCCTTATGGCATTTTAGCGTCAGTTTATGTATATGTGTTTCACCATTAAGATTTATAATAACTTATCCATCGTACATGGAGTAATGTCATAATTTGAACAACTCATTGTTTTCATTTGACCAGCAAAATAACAATTATTAAGTTCTTTATTATAAATTCTAAGGGCTAGATAGAATGCCAACGACGAACATAATAGCACTTTATTTTGTTCCAGACGTGTATTCCTATCATATTCCTTGTCAATCACTAAGGCCATTGTATTCTTGTATTGTGTTGTTTTGTATGACACTTCATACCAACCAATATAGTACTAATACCCAAGAATTTCATAGTGTGAGTTAACTAGGAATACAACCATAACATGTATATCATTTATATACATCTGAGCTAGACTTTCTAGTCTTTTCTTTCTTTTCTTTCTCTTTTAGCTTTCCTCATTATTCAAAAACACTTCAACATCAATAACTTCTAGGTTTGTTGGTCAAATACCAATAACCTTGAGGTTTTTACTTTGAAGTTGATCATCATATGACAAGTGTTCTAGATTTCACTTATTAGTAACTATGATGAACAATTTCACTCATAATTTTATCCATCAATTCATGACAACCTTTTTGAGACCATGTCTGTACATGCTAGGCTCATAAAGTTTAACCTTAGTATTCGTATGTGCAAATCTGGACCCGTTGTAAGCACACGTAGAATCTATAACACCCGATCATCACGTGATGCTTCGAAACGACGAGTCTTAGCAACGGTGCATACTAAGGACAATCACTTCATGGATATGCGAATATTGTTAGTGCCCCAATAGTTGGAGGATTGGGACGCCTTGCGTCTTCAACCTTCGTACATTCCCATAAAACTTATGAGTTTATGTAGTCTCACCAAATTTATATTCTATCATCTTGTAATAAGGTCTTAGATATCACATATATCTCGTACCTTGATTATTTCTGAAAACTAAATTTTCAGCTCCTTACTTTTCAAACAGATTTGAACTTCAAGTTTCACGGAGACAAGATAACTTTAGGTACTAATTGAAACCATAGTTCTTTGATTCAACAATGTGAGGTTTACTAAAAGTTTGCAATAGGACTTAATCATTTCTTGATTCTTTAACAATACGGTACCAGTCCGTAAAGTTTATTTTCAGATTTTCACAGTTTTATCTCAATAACAAGACTAGCGCTTGGTAGAAAAACGATGCCAATACTACAAATTAATTCAAAATACTACTCAGACTATGTTTATGATAATTAGTTCATATTTTAATCTAATTACTAATGAACTCCCACTTAATACAACATCCCTCATAGTTGTTAAGTGGTACACGATCCAGATCCACTACACCAAAACCGATCATCACGTGAGATGATGTAGCTTCAATGGTGAACATCAACATGTTGATCATATCATCCATATGACTCGTGTTCAACCTTTCGGTTTCCGTTGTCCCGAGGCCATGTCTGTACATGCTAGGCTCGTCAAGCAAACCCAAGTATTCCGCGTGTGCAACATGGCTTACACCCGTTGTATGTTGAGTTTATCACACCCGATCATCACGAGATGCTTCAAAACGTCGAACAATGCAACGGTGCATACGAGGGAAGAACACTTTATTATCTTGATATTAATGTGAGGGATCATCTTATAATGCTACCGTCGATCTAAGCAAAATAAGATGCATAAAGGATTAACATCACATGCAATTCATATGTGATATGATATGGCCCTTTTGTCTTTGCGCCTTTGATCTTCATCTCCAAAGCACGGACATGATCTCCATCATCTTCGGGCATGATCTCCATCATCGTCGCACCAAGGTTCATGGCGCCGCTTCATGGTTGTTCACCTCATGTAGCAACTATTACAACTACTTTGAAATACTACTCAACATGAAAATTAAAGACAACCATAAGGCTCCTGCCGGTTGCCACAATACAATAATGATCATCTCATACATATTCATCATCACATTATGGCCATATCACATCACCAAACCCTGCAAAAACAAGTTAGACGTCTCTAATTTGGTTTGCATATTTTACGTGGTTTAGGGTTTTCGAGTAAGATCTAATCTACCTACGAACATGAACCACAACGGTGATACTAGTGTTGTCAATAGAAGAGTAAATTGAATCTTCACTATAGTAGGAGAGACAGACACCCGCAAAGCCTCTTATGCAATACAAGTTGCATGTCGAACGAGGAACAAGTCTCATGAACGCGGTCATGTAAAGTTAGCCGAGCCGCTTCATCCCACTATGCCACAAAGATGTAAAGTACTCAAACTAAAGACAACATAAGCATCAACGCCCACAAAACCATTGTGTTCTACTCGTGCAACCATCTATGCATAGACACGGCTCTGATACCACTGTAGGAAAACGTAGCAAAGAAAACAAAAAATTTCCTATCGCGAACACGCAATCCAAGCCAAGATGCAATCTAGAAGACGGTAGCAACGAGGTGATGATCAAGACTAACCCTTGAAGAGATTCCAAAGCCTATAAGAGTAGGCTCTTATTGCTGCGGTAGACGATCACTTGCCGCTTGCAAAAGCGCGTAGAAGATCTTGATCACGATCGGTTCCGGCGCCACGAACGGGCACACCTCCGTACTCGGTCACACGTTCGGTTGTTGATGAAGACGACGTCCACCTCCCCGTCTCGGGCAGCGGAAGTAGTAGCTCCTCTTGAATCCGACAGCACGACGGCGTGGTGTCGGTGGCGGTGAAATCCGGCGGAGCTTCGCTTGCGTGCGGGATGTGGAGGAGAGAGACCGCTAGGGTTTGGGGAGAGAGGGGGTTGGGTGCCGCCCCTCTAAGGGGTGCGGCCAAGGCTGAGCCAAAGAGTGGCTGCCCCCTCCCTCTCCTCCTCATTATATAGGTGGAAGCACCAAGAGTTCTAGTCCAAGTCTTCGAATAAGACCCCAACACTAAAACCTCCCATATGTGGGAAAACCTACCCAAGGTGGGAATCCCACTTGGGGTGGGATTCCCCCTTTCCATGAGGGGGTTTGGCCGGCCACCCTAGGGGAGTCCACCATGGACTCCTCCCCTTTAGGGTTGGCTGGTCATGCAAGGTGGAGTCCCTCCGGGACTCTACTTTCCATGGTGATTTCTTCCGGACTTTTCTAGAACCTTCTAGAACCTGCAAAAATGCACCTGATCATTTCCAAACTTGGAATATGACTTCTCCATATTCGGAACTCCTCGTGATGTCCGGATCTCATCCGGGACTCAACAAATATTCGAACTCCATTCCATATTCAAGTACTACCATTTCAACATCCAACTTTAAGTGTGTCACCCTACGGTTCGTGAACTATGCGGACATGGTTGAGTACTCACTCCGACCAATAACCAATAGCGGGATCTGGAGATCCATAATGGCTCCCACATATTCAACGATGACTTTAGTGATCGAATGAACCATTCACATACAATACCAATTCCCTTTGTCTCGCGATATTTTACTTGTCCGAGGTTTGATCTTCGGTATCACTCTATACCTTGTTCAACCTCGTCTCCCGACAAGTACTTTTACTCGTACCGTGGTATGTGGTCTCTTATGAACTTATTCATATGCTTGCAAGACATTAGACGACATTCCACCGAGAGGGCCAGAGTATATCTATCCGTCATCGGGATGGACAAATCCCACTGTTGATCCATATGCCTCAACTCATACTTTCCGATACTTAATCCCACCTTTATAGCCACCCATTTACGCAGTGGTGTTTGGTGTAATCAAAGTACCTTTCCGGTATAAGTGATTTACATGATCTCATGGTCATAAGGACTAGGTAACTATGTATCGAAAGCTTATAGCAAATAACTTAATGACGAGATCTTATGCTACGCTTAATTGGGTGTGTCCATTACATCATTCATACAATGACATAACCTTGTTATTAATAACATCCAATGTTCATGATTATGAAACTAATCATCCATTAATCAACAAGCTAGTTTAAGAGGCATACTAGGGACTTCTTGTTTGTCTACATATCACACATGTACTAATGTTTCGGTTAATACAATTATAGCATGATATATAAACATTTATCATAAACATAAAGATATAAATAATAACCATTTTATTATTGCCTCTAGGGCATATCTCCTTCAGAAAAGGAGACGCCGCCGAATCCCATCTCTGGGATTCAGAGATCGCCCCGGCACCGGAGAGGGGATTCATCTCCTGAGGACTCTACACCGCCATGGTCGCCTCCGGAGTGATGAGTGAGTAGTTCACCCCGGGACATGGGGGCAGTAGCTAGATGGTCGTCTTCTCCTTGTTGTGCTTCATTGTTGGATCTTGTGAGCTGCCTAACATGATCAAGATCATCTATCTAATTCTATATGTTGTGTTTGTCGGGATCCGATGGATAGAGAGTACTATGATTATGGTGATTATCAATCTATTGTTTATGTGTTGTTTATGATCTTGCATGCTCTCCGTTATTAGTAGAGGCTCTGCCAAGTTTGTACTCTTAACTCCAAGAGGGAGTATTTATGCTCGATAGTGGGTTCATGCCTCCATTAAATCTGGGACAGTGACAGAAAGTTCTAAGGTTGTGGATGTGCTGTTGCCACTAGGGATAAAACATTGATTCTATGTCTAAGGATGTAGTTGTCGATTACATTACGCACCATACTTAATGCAATTGTCTGTTGCTTAGCAACTTAATACCGAATGGGGTTCGGATGATAACCTGAAGGTGGACTTTTTAGGCATAGATGCAGTTGGATGGCGGTCTATGTACTTTGTCGTAATGCCCAATTAAATCTCACTATATTTATCATATCATGTATATGCATTGTTATGCCTTTCGCTATTTGTCAATTGCCCGACCGTAATTTGTTCACCCAACATGCTTTTATCTTATGGGAGAGACACCTCTAGTGAACGTGGACCCCGGTCCTATTCTTTACATAGCATACAATCTACTGCAATTGTGTTTACCGTTTTCTTTGCAAACATCTTCCACTCGATACGTTTAATCCTTTGTTACAGCAAGCCGGTGAGATTGACAACCTCATTCGTTGGGGCAAAGTACTTTGGTTTTGTTGTGCAGATTCCGCGTTGCGCCGGAATCCCGTTGTTGCGCCGCATCACATTTCGCCACCATCAACCTTCAACGTGCTTCTTGGCTCCTCCCGGTTCGATCAACCTTGGTTTCTTTCGAGGGAAAACTTGCCACTGTGCGCATCATACCTTCCTCTTGGGGTTCCCAACGGACGTGTACATCTACGCGCATCAGTCACCTCAAAAATTATCTTTGTTATCACTTACCTACTCGAGAACGAGTAGGAGTTAAGCTTGGGGATGCTTGATACGTTGCAAATGTATCTATAACTTTTTATGCTCCATGCTTATTTTACACCAATTTAATTATGTTTTGTTTACACTTCGTGGTACTTTTATGCATTTTCAGAACTAACCTATTGACAAGATGTCAGAATGCCAGTTCCCTATTTTCTGTTGTTTTGTATTTTAGAAAAGTTGTACAGGAAATATTCTTGGAATTGGACGAAACAAAAGTCAAAGTTGCTATTTTACCGAAACGAAGACGAAGTCCAGAGGAGAGACGGAGGGGGGCCAGGAGCCGGCCAGACCATGCCTAGGCGCGGCCTAGCCCTGGCTCACGCCTAGGGGTGGTCTGGTGCCACCTGGCGCCCACCGACCTCGCCCTTCCGCCTATAAATTCCCTTCGACGAGAAAACCCTAAATATATCAAAGCCCCATCCATGAAAAGTTCCATCGCCGCCGCCATCGTCCAGACAAGTTTCGGGGGTCAGAAGTTCCTGTTCCGGCACCCTGCCGAGACGGGGATTGACCCCCGGGGCCATATCCATCGACTCCACCGCCTCCACTTCGACTCCATGATGGTTCGTGAGTAGTTCAACATTGGACTACAGGTTCTCGGCTATAGCTAGTTGGTACTCTCTCTCCCATGTACTTCAATACAATGATCTCATGAGCTGCCTTACATGATTGAGATCCATATGATGTAATCGGTTGTGTTTGTTGGCATCTGATAAATTGTGGAATTGTGATCAGATTGTTCATCATATACCATACTATTGTTATTTAAGATCTTGCATGCTCTCCGGTACTTGTAGTTACCTTGATCAAGTAGTTGCTTGTATCTCCAAGAGGGAGTATTTATGCTCGATAGTGGGTTCATGCCTCTAAGATTGTAGATGTGCTGTTGCTACTAGGGAGAAAACAACAATGTTTTGTCTAATGATTATTCTATTGTTTACTTTACATACATTGCTTAATGCGATAATCTGTTGCTTGCAACTTAATACTGGAAGGGTTTCGGATGATAATCTGAAGGTGGATTATTAGTCATAGACGCAGTTGGATTACGATCTATGTATTATGTTGTAATGCCCAATTAAATACTACGGTAACCTTTATCTTATCATAGCATGCATTGTCATGCCCTCAAAATTATCTTGCCCAACGTAAACACATTTACCCATTTGGTTATTTGGAGAGTTATCACTAACAGATGTCGGGAACCCCCCTTGGTAGTCAACTAAGCACTGGAATTAGGGTTGCAAAGCGGCATCCGCAAACAGTTATCCTGGATCCCGCAAAACAAAAACAAAATAGAGCAAAGTGACGTGGGATTTGAAGGGGATTTAAAGGAGGGGTAGTGCAAAAAGTGATCCTGAAACCCGCCCCGCTTGACTGGAATAATTTCCGGTGCCATCTCCTCTGTGTTACTGCTGTTATGTTATTATTGCCATTGCTCTCATATTACTGTTGCTTTCACATCACTCATGTTACTACTGCTTTTCCAGGTGGAACTGAACTCAAAACTCCACTATTAAGGCTTATAAGTATTCTTTACATCCCCTTGTGTCAAATCAATAAATTTGGGTTTTACTTACCTCGAAGAATGTTGTGATCCCCTATACTTGTGGGTCATCACGTGGCGTCGACGACTTCGACGCATATCTACACCTCATCCACCCCTTGATTTAATCTGCGACCTTGTCTCGGATCTGAAAAAGAGACAAGAGAAATTAATAAGATAAAAAGGAACAAAATCAAACACGATATGTAGGTAGGTTGCAGAACATACCCGCGGAACATACCTGCTGAATCATGGGATATGATAACGTGCATGTTTACAGCTTGTGGGGATCATAAGGATAAGTTGCGAGTGCGACTAGTAGCACGAGAGGAGAGTGTGGCAATATAGGTTTTGTGTGTGCACAACCTGAAAAAAGCTTACTTGTGATGGGCGTGTTTTCCGCACTGCTGAGCTAGAGGCCGACGTCACGAGTATATATACAACCACTTGTAATATGTACCAGTGACGGGCATTTCAAATGTCGCGGGTACGATGCAACGTTGACGACGCAATCGAGTTCCGTCCATCTTTGGTAGTTACTCCATCTGTCGAACGGGATACATTGACGATATTCCAGTGGCGAGCTTTAGAATGTTGTTCATGTCAGTAGTTCTCAAGATCTAGCAAGAATAAACAAGACGAGGACGTCAGCAGTAATGAGTCTGTGACGCGTCTGCATAACATGTGGTCGTCAATTCTAGTGTTCTTGTGACGTCTTGGTTATCAAGTGGCCGTCACCAAATTTTCATTCTAACCTTGCTACACTCCTACTTCTTAACAGCTCCTGCAGTTAGATGGGGAGCTCCTGCAGTTAGATGGAGATGTGAATCACTGATCCAGTATCATATGCCCAAGAGTTGTTAGGAGCATCAACAAGATAAATTTCTATAACATTGCACGCAAGCGTGCCTGAGCTAGAAGTCATAGTTCCACTCTTGGCCTTATCAGCCAAACACTTGCTGCAATTCCTCTTCAAGTGACCCTGCTCTTTCAATAGAAGCAAAGAGAACTAGCTGAAGAACCTAACTTAGTCCCTGAATCCTTGCTTTGGACCTGGTCCGCGTTCTTGCTTTCCTTATAAATTTCCTTATTCCTCGTCCAAGAAATCTTCTTGAACTTAGCCTTATTCTGCACCATCAACACTTGACTAGTGCCTTTCTTGAGATCAGCCTTTGCATGCTTGAGCATCCCATGTAATTCAGTGAGCGTTTTGTCCATACCATTCATGTGGTAGTTCGAAATGAATTGTCCATACGCACGAGGAAGAGAGGTCAGAATTATATCGACAGAACCTAAGTCCACCGATACACAACTTGGATCATGCAATTAATAACCTCACGTATAAGGATTATATTTATTGAGACATGCAAATGACAAATTGTTCGTTGCATATCACAGTGGGTCAGTCTGACTCGCTAAATACTTTAGCCGAGTCCGTGTAAGTCAGATTATTATCACCATGCCGTGGCAAGTGAAACCGAGCCATCAACCGACTTGCACATTAGTCTAAGTCATGTGTCCAACACAACCTCAATGACTAAAGATAGTTTTGTATGAACAACATAAATATGTAATTCCACAACTGAATCACGTATTCAATGGTACATATAAGAGTTCATACAGGGACAACTTTACGTTATGAAAAATATTAGAAAATACATCATCCTTGATTGCCTCCAGGGTATATTTCCAATAGATAGTAGCATCATGTTCATTAACAATAACAAACAGATCCCAGTAAAGGCTAAGCTGTAGTTACCGATCCAAATGTCACTCTAGCAACGAATTTTCGTGCCATTACCCAAATGCCACTCATAATTTTTTTTGCAGCACTGGCCGCCCACATCACTTTTTTCCAAAAAGGAGAGCAAAAGGAGGGTATGCACAAAACCTGTTAGAACTAAGATCATACTTTGAATCAACAAGTTTCCTCCACATTTTCTTGGAATCAAGATGGTATCTCTTGATCCAAGAAGCTAAGAGGCACATATTATAATATTTGTGATTTTGAATTCCGAAACCACAAAAATATTTCTTAAGACATACCAAATCCCAGTTAGTTAGGTGTTATTTTCTATCATCCTCACTATTATCCCACAAAAAGTGAGACATCTAGGAGTTAATGGCCTTGATGGCCCATTTAGGGAATTTGGTGACATCAAACAAATGCATAGGAATGAAAGCAATAAAGGACCTAAGGAGGATTAGCCTACTCCTATAATTGATCAGCTTCCCTCTCTAGCCAGAAAACGTTTTAATAATTTTGTCTATCACAGGTTGGAGATTATTGTTCCTAAGTTGGAAAAGTGCAAAGGCACACCAAAGTACTTAAGAGGAAACTGGCCAATCTTACAACAAAAAAATTGAGCATATTTTGTAGTTTCAACTAGGTTCAAACTAATTGCCACACGGTCAGATTTATGATAGGTAATACACATACCTCACATATTCTCAAAACAAGACAAGAACCATTTTAAATTTCTAGCCACACTTTCGTCACTGGCAAAAAATAAGATGGTGTCGTCGGCATATTGCAAACTAATGACACCACCATGTACCACTTGAGGTAACAGCCCTCTGATCAAGCCGTTCGTAAACACATCAGCCACAAGGTTAGAAAGAATAGGAGAACTAGGATCTCCTTGTTTTAAACCCTTACCAGCTCAAAAAAGGCCCATTGACATCATTTGTACAGACACAAAAAGATCCACCAAGAAGAAAACTTTTGATCCAACCTCTAATAAGTAATAAATGGACGAAAGCCCTTGGATTCTAACAACGCTATCTCTGCTGGAGTGGTCTGCATGGATAAGCATGTGAACATCAACCACAATTTTCATAATAAACCGGCCTTTAATAAAGGTTGTTTGATTACTAGCTATTCTTTCTATTACCAATAGGATAAATCCTATTAGTAATAGCTTTAGAAATCATTTTTTAGACTCACTCCAATTGCTTGAGCTAATTGGCCATTGGAGATGATGCATGCACTTGCTATTTTTCTAATGTTGATTGTAATGCTGTCACTATGCACTTCATATGGGAAGTTTGTTGATACATTACGTTAATGTTGGAATTCAAATTCTTGTGTAATTTGTTGTATATTCAAATTCATGTGTATCTTTGCTGGGTATTCAATTTCATGTGCATATTTGCTATTCATGACGAGGTGAAGTAGAAAAAACAACGTCCCAGATGTTACTAGACTTATCAAATACTATGTGGGTTTTAAAAAGGTAGCTGCCCAAACTATATTAAGAAATGAATGGATTGTAAAAATGCCAAGCCCCCTTAAAGAATACGGTTGTAAAATACTAAGGCCGAAAAAGCAAATCAGCCCAAAAAGGATGAGGCTAGAAAGTCAAACGGGCAAAAAGAAGGATTAAAGGCTAAAGCCCAAAAAAAAAATGGACCAAAAAAAGGCCAAGCCCTAGGAAAAAAGGCCAATATTAGTGGGTTTGGCCCATGTAGACCATTGAAATGGACTAGGCTGATTCTGGATTACGACGATGTCATTTTGTCACGTTAGACTGGCCACGTAGAATCTGATGTGGCATGGCCAGATCGCTTGTGATGATATTGTATTGTCATAACGGTTATGACGATCCAATATCGTCATAGACGATTGTGATGATGCCAAGTAAAAGGTCATGTTGGTTGATTCTTGACGCTCCGTTTTTAACGATCAATTTTTCGTCACAAATCGTCATAGATGGAATACAATGATGATTCAGTGACAAAAATGGAGGATCACAAGTCAACATATTTCTTGTAGTGCAAGTTCCTTTGGGATAAGGGTGATTATAGCAAAATTGATCCTGGCAGCATTCAAATGACCAGATTCACTAAGGCCATAAGATCAGTCTTAACCAAGTCCCAAATATAGCATACTTTTTTGATATAACAAGAAGGATAAGCCATCCAGGTGCCCGCATATGATTCAAATAGTGCCACTTTGCTTTGCGCCTCGGAAAATGGTTTCTCAAGAGACGCATATTCAACAAGAGTAATCATATCATCAGGATCCCAAAAAATTGGGATCTATGTTCAGTCTCTCTTCTTGTGCAAACAAGATTTTACAAAAATCAGATGCAACAACAAGCATTTCCTGGCTGGATTCTACTGTCCCACAAGGGCCATCCAACACAACATTTTTCTTCTTCCGTTTTTGCTGGCTAGCAATAGCATGAAATTACGAAGTATTTCAGTCACCTACTGTAATGTACCCATCTCTTACACGTTGCCAGGAAACTTGATGCTCTTCTTAAAAAAATCTCATTGGAAATCATCAAGTTCATTTTTAATTTGGTTCATTCTTTGCTTATCTAGGTCAGATAATTGATTTGTTTCAGCAAAAGTATCCAGATATCAAACTCTAGTAGCAAATCATTCTCCATCTTTTTATTAGCATATTCAACATTGATACTCCACCCCCTAACTTTTTTACTCAAAAGTCTAGATTTAAACTGCCAAATTTCAATTGCCGAAGTAAGATTACACACATGATTCCAGGTTTTGATCACAAGATCAACAAACTCTTCATTTTCCAACCACCATTTTTCAAATCTATATTTTTGGTGGAGGGACGGAACCAGAGCAATGTATCTTGCCATGGGTGTGTTTCTTGCCGATGCTCTTTGTTGGGATCGACATAACAATTGGGAGAATACTTCCGTGAATTTGTGCTATGATGAACATATGTTCTTGCAGGCCATTAGGAGCACACGAACCACATCCAGGACCTCTTCGTACGCAACTAACGCGCTTTGATCGGGAGTGCTAAAACCAACTTGATGGTTTGGTCCGATGTCGCGCTGCAACATATAAAAGGGTGGGGAGCGTGGAACCGATCGATTTTACACGTTCATGATCTGCTAAACCTGCTCCCCTATATTCCCTCATCCCTACCGATGTAGAGAGGTGGCCAGAAGATAATGTTACACGTCATCGGTGCCAGGATAGTATCGTTGGAGACCCGAGGGGAGCGGGACAATTCATGCATCGTCTACTACTCTATTGCTCCAAGCCTGCAACGAGGAGGCTAAGATGTCCACTCCAACCGCTTGTAGATAAACACAGGTTTATGTTAATCATAGCGAAGTATTAAGTTTAACAAGTTGTTTCTGAAAAAAGAGGCACACAATTTTTGTACAAAGAATTACCTTCCCCCACTAAACCATGTCCTCATACTAGATTTGTGATTAGGTTTGAAATTCTGTGGTCTTGTAACACAACACAATTTTGTACAAGTATTTCTTTTTCACCCAACGTATCCGTAAAGTTGCGACACTTATTTTGAAACGAAGAAAATATTTCTAATCATACAGGACCTTGTTGGATAACATTGATACATCTTGTCAACGGCAATCCGATATACATGTATTACCCTCTAAAAGGATATCTGTACGTGTCGTCTACTTTGGCGGATACACACTAACCCACCGATCCACGTACGTCTTCCCCCCATTACGCAACCCAGTATGTCACATTGTTGCGAGTCACGTCTTGCAGTCACATACTACGTGCCGTGTGATTGTCTCAGCAGTGCACGTCAGCCATGAACGCCACCTGAATTTTTCTCAGGATCAGATTAACCACAAGAAACCTAGGACCTTGAGTAGCTAGTCTGTAAAAACTAAAAACCAGGACTGACTACGATCTGCCAACCACCAGAACAGCACCGTGTAGGTGTAGCCCCTGAAGCGTGCGCGGAGCGCATATATGCTTTGTTCCTGTCGAGCCTTGACTTTCTCCTCAGTGGATAATCATCACACTGCTTAATATTAAGCCGTGCCAATGGCGATGATTGACTAAGACAAGTGTCGTGCCTGCCCACTAATCCATCTCACTCCCCATCGCAAGCTCCGAAGCTTCGGATATCGTTTTCCATGAGAAGGGGTCAGTCAGCTGAGAGCAGCTGAAGCGCAAGAAGAAATCTTTGCCTCGTCTGTCACTACCGCATTGCCTACCGCGCCAGCAATTGACTTGACTTGCGCCACCGTCTCTCTCAAATTACCAATTCCTCTCGTCGTGCCGTGCATTTGCACACATCTCCTAGCCGAGCCTCTTCTCCTCGCCCCTACCCCGCCCCTGCCGTCGTCTTCTTCCTCTTGGCCCTCGTCGTGGAGCGTATGCCTGCGTTCAGCGTTCTTGGATAAGCACAGTAGGGTAAGCTCTGCCCATCCAGGTGGGACTTATTCTGATTCTTGCTGCTAGTTGGTTTCCTGCGGTTGAAAAAAATCTGATTCCGCTCCCGCACCAGCAAGACTAATCCGTCTCTCCCCTCTCCGTCCCTTTCCGTTCTTGTTTCCCGGTGCGGTTGTGAGATATATATAGCCGAATTCTCCATCGGTCTACAAGGTGTTTGGATCTAATCGTGTGAGGCAGTTCATCGGAGGTTCCTAAGTATTTGACATTTTTGGTAGGTCGTTGTCTGATCTCGTTCAGACCCTTCGATATGTCCGATGCTTATGTAGGAATCGGCTTGCTGCAGTTTTCAGTCGCCAATTATGGCCATGAGGGGGAAATGTGGGTTAGGAGATGCTGCGGCTGTACTAGGGTGGAAGTTGCCTTTTATGGACTAGAAATCACCCCACCTCGAATTAGGAACTCGTTGGAGAAAAGTTCACATGTAATTGATGGATGGATCATGTTCTGAAAAAAACTTTCTTGATGTATATGTGTGAAAAGTATCTGCTTTATTTCTATGTACTGGTGAGAAGTACTGACCATTTCATCCATTGACCAGAAAGTTCACCCGAGTGTTGTTGACAAATGGGGCAAAAGGACTCCAAGCCTTCGTATAACTCTGGTTATGATTATGGGAATTCATCGGGGGGGTATAACTCCAGATATTCTGCAAATACACCCGCTTATGCAACGAGGTTTGATCCTCCTGTGGGTGGCTATGTGCAGCAGCCAGAAGCACAAGCCAGGCTGCAGAGGATGTATTCCAGGATCGGCGACGACTACCGCTCTGTGGGTCAAGTATGTGTTAATGGCCTTTTATTCCTTTCCCTACTTCTCTTATTTTCATTCCGTCCTTCTGATGAATGGTTCTCAACTTGATGTAGCTGATTGTTATCATTCATCTTGTACAGTCATCTGGTTGAATTTTGGAATATAAACTATCTTTAATATGGTTGATTTTATCTAGTATAAGTATTTCAACAAGGATTGTGCTTTCAGTATTCGGGAAACCATCAGCAGCAAAGGAACTTATCTCTTGCTCGCTATAATTATTGCATCATGCTTGCAACCATTTCAGAACATTATGTCACCTGCATTGACTGCACTAGCTTTGAGGACATAATCTTATCTTGTATGATTTGCACCTATTTTCTGCACCAAATGCATTTCTCACTAGCCTTTTTCTTTTACAATGTTACTTAAATGCACTGAATGGTCAACGGTCCTACCACCTAATTCAGATATTCTCAGTACACCTTAGTAAGATACAGATTTTGGTTCTCTCCGAGGTCCTAGCGTATCATATTCTCAGCATTACTTTGAATGGTGTGCCAATTTTATTTATGTGATACTGTTCCAGTGTACTTCGTTTGACATTGTAGTATCAACCTTCGACAGTTTTGCTTGTATGGTAGGATTCATAATCCAAGGTTTCGTGATGAAAAATAAATTTCCCTGCAGCTTGTTATATTTTTCCAAAGAAACTGTCATCATTGTTAGATTTGACTGATATTTACTTACCAGTGCATTTTCAGTACAGAGCTTGATGTCTTCAATCAGGCATGCAAACTGTTAAGCTGATGACTGTAACAATCAAACATCTAAATTTGCTAGTCTCATTAATTCATGTCATGCTACTTCACTTGCACAATAAATAGGTAGTTCTAATATTCAGACGGTGCTGCAGTACTATATATACTGTCATGTCATGAAGCAGCACCGAGTTTTTTTAACCTAAATGTGATTGGCTTGTATCAGTTATGCATTTTCCTCAGTTCCTTAGCCTCAGATGACATTTCGGGGGGTCGTGCCCAGACTCTCCCATTCAATTGTGTGAACTATCAACTGAAAGTAATACCTTTTGCACTATTACAGGTGACTGAAGCTTTGGCACAAGCTGGACTTGAATCTTCAAACCTTATTGTAGGAATTGATTTTACAAAAAGTAATGAATGGACAGGTTAGCAACTGACCTTTCCACCTTTTGACTTTAGGTGCATAATCTTTTTTGTTAATGCTTGCTTTGTGGTGCACTATTGTCAAGTTTTTACTGGTTAGTTGCCCATAAAATTTGTGGTTCATTGTTATTGAAGAAAGCCATTTGGTCTGTGATGCCAATTGCATGCCAAGTTCTCTGTTACAAATCTTTATTGATGAGAAATCAAACCACATTATGCAAAGTAATTTTCTTAGATGAGAGGCTAGCGATGAGGGTATTTGTATTATAGAAAGGATAGGCCCCCTGTTTTTTGAGCTGAAAACCGCAGAGGAGCCACCCTGTTACTTCTCTATGTGATAATCATCTATGTCAGATCATAATATTTGCATTTACTTGCTAAGATTTTCCATTTTAGGTAAAATTTCCTATAATCGCCTCTGCCTGCATGATATTGGAAACACTCCAAACCCGTATGAGCAAGCCATATCTATTATTGGAAGGACACTTTCGGCTTTTGATGAAGACAATTTGATTCCCTGCTTTGGATTTGGTGATGGTAAGCTTATGGTTCAACTTTCCTTTCTATTGATCACTTGGTGGAGTTCTAATAAAATGTTTAAATGAATGTACTAAAAAATGTTCCCCTTTCCTGCTTGCAGCATCAACTCATGACCAGGAGGTATTCAGCTTTTATCCAGAGAACCAGCCATGCAATGGATTTGAAGAGGCGTTAGAAAGATACAGAGAAATCGTTCCAACTCTTCGATTAGCTGGTTTGTTTAAGTAATCACTTAATGTAGATAGTTTGTTCTTCCTTTCTTCCATAATAGTGAGAAAGGAATATAACTGCTATTTATAGTAGCTAATGATGATTGGTGAGCTTTCCACACAAAAAATGAACTGAACTGTTCTGGATTTGAACTTGCAACAGGACCAACATCTTTCGCTCCAATAATTGAGACTGCGATCGGGATTGCGGACAGCACTGGTGGTCAATATCATGTTCTTCTGATAATTGCTGATGGACAGGTGCATCACTGTTCTGCCAAGTTCTGCTTTCCTGAGTCACATGTTCTATATAACCATTAAATGGTGGTCAGGGAAACTCTTGCATTACCTTATTTGTATATCCATTTTTGGTTTTAGCTAAAACTTCTGCTGACAGGTTACTCGAAGTGTGGATACACAGTCTGGGCAGTTAAGTCCACAGGAGCGGGATACAATTGATGCTATAGTGAAAGCTAGGTACTTGATTCAGTATTATAATATAAACCTTTAGATTCTGCCAAGTCAAGTTTCCTACATAAATTACACACAATAACATATATTTCTGAGAATATTCCAGCCACTTTCCGTTGTCTATTGTTCTCGTTGGAGTCGGTGATGGACCATGGGATATGATGCATAAGTTTGACGACAACATACCTGCTCGCTCATTCGACAATTTCCAGGTGATTACTCTACATATTATATGTAACCTTTAATTAGATTTTTTCTGCTTCAAAATAACAGAGACGTGAATGAATAATTGATGCAGTTTGTGAATTTCACGGACATTATGTCAAAGAGCATAGCAGCTGATAGGAAGGAGGCTGAATTTGCATTGTCAGCATTGATGGAAATCCCTACACAGTATAAAGCAACACTTGATCTCCAACTGCTAGGGTATTCTATGTTTTTTTCAACCTCACAATGAGTCAATTAGAAAGATTGTTTGAGCTTTTAGCGATAATATGCCATCTGAGCACTTTCGTTAAATCTTCTTCTGTTTCAGTCGTCGCCAAGGAATACCTCCAAGAATTCCTCTGCCCCCACCAACAAGGAATCCTTATTCAAGGTCTACCAGCTTTGACCAACATTCTGGTGGTTATTCACGGTCTAGTAGCTTTGGCCAACAAACAAGTGGCTTTCAGCAATCAGAAAGTTTTAAACAGCGACAGCCTCCAGCTTCAAGGAGACCTGACAGTTATTCATCAGAAAGTTCACAGCCTGCGGCCACAAGAACACCTGACACTTATGCATCAGAAAGTTCTCTAGACAGCAGACTTGTACGTATATTTTTGTGTTTATACTGTATTCCCACCATTCCGCATCCAAGTATGGGTAAATAAAATTTAAAAATGTGTACTCCAACTTTGACGGCCTACACCAACAAAAAGCCTGAGTAAAATCATTTTAACCAGTAGTTTTGCATCTTGGGGCTTGGGGCATCTAGTAGATACAGGGCAACTATATGGGCAACTATTAGATGAAAATGCACATTGCTGTCAAAACAGCGTTTACAAGTTCCAAAAATTCTCAAATATTTCACTACTAAGGAACAATATGTTCTACTTCCATGCAAAATTAGAACTTCAAATTACTTCTCGCAATACAAGAAACAAAGAGACATACTTATTGCAAAGTACTTCGAATTTGAAACTGAATTTTGCATGATAATGATGTTGAACATACCCTTCTGCAGTAGCTTTTTCAGATTTCCTTTTAAAAAATGGTACGGAGCATCTTCATCGAATTTGCACATTGTGTGCATTTTTTACTGGATATACCCCTGGACCTACAGTGCTTGGAATTTCCAGTTCAGAACACTCTGCTAGCTCTTCTGCCTTTAAAAGTATTTGTGCCCTCAAATGCTCTAGTTTATCAGCCAAATATAACAGTTTAGTAGTTTAGCTTCCTTTTGTACTTTGATACAAACACTTGGATCTTGTGGCCCCATGCAGAGCATGTAATAGAGTCCCTCCTTTGTAATACTAAGTTTCTGTAAACTGACAAAGTTTGTGCTAACTGCATGATCCTTTAAACCTTGGCAAAATAGAAACTAAGCTTGGAATTTTTGTGCTTGCAGTCATGTGCCATATGTATGGATAAATCGAAGGATCTTGCATTTGGATGCGGACATCAGGTGAAGAAAAGTTTCTCTAACTTTCCTCTGAACAATTTTCGCATTGTATATGCTAATAGCTAAAATGCATAATTCACAGACTTGCAATGACTGCGGAAACAATTTGGTCCGCTGCCCTATGTGCCAGCAGCCCATTACCACAAGGATCAGGCTGTACTGATTAAAAAACTGATCTCTCAAACATTTGAAGCCTATGTCATCGCCATTACTGGAAGAAGCGCAACGCAAAATGTTCTTAACAGCATAAAATTTACTTTTCTCCATGTTGTACTTGGTGATTTAGCTTTCTTACTGCAGCGCGATGTCTTCCGTTAGACAGTGCTTTAGGGCCTCACGGGATATGGGGGTGGAACGGTTTGGCTGAAGTTCCTGCATTCCCCAGCAGGCTCTTACTGTCCTTGTACAGTAAGGCATTCGTCGTAGCTGCAGTAGTTGAGCATTGAAAATGTGCCCTGAAAATAATGTACAGATCTTTTGTTGTTTTTCATTTTTCTTTTATTCCAATTGGTAAATAAGATGAATACTACTCCGTAGAAGATTTCAGGGATGTGTACGCATTCAAAGTACACATTCACTTTGTATATTAATCAAAACTATTATCATTGTTGACTCATTTTGTACACACATTTTCAAACAAGTTTGAATAAAAAGGTCCTGAACCAGCCTGAGTTTTTTACTGTTCTTCGTCTTGTTTTCTTACTGCCCATTCTCAACTGGATAGCTAGATATTTTGAGGAGGGAAAGAGATCTGGAAACTGTGGATAAACAATTGAAACCAACTCCAATCTAAAAAATATTTGCCTGAACTCGTTCTCCATGTAACATGATTGAATGTATAAAAGGGTTGAATTCAGAGACCACTTATATATCATTAGTAGTGTTGGTTAAACATATAGGAGCAAGGGGAAGGGAGGGAGAATTTAAGTACACCGCAGGAAAGGAAGCACATATATCTGCACACGGATCTCGTCGAGACCCTAGTACCACTGCCGTGCACGTACGCAGGCACGGTCCAGGCATGACGAACCTAGTACTTGTACCCCGACACGTGCAAGCTCTCAGATGCCGCGGCGTCCCCGCCTGCGGCGGCGCCGGCGTACTTGCCGAGCGTGGCCTCGGAGTTGCCCTTGCACCGGGCGAGGAAGGTGGCCTGTGCGTCGGCGACGTTCTCTTTCTTGCCGGCCCACTTCTTGAGGGTGCTCTGCTGCAACGCCCGGCCGAAGGAGAAGGTGAGCGTCCAAGGCTTGAGCACGGACAGCTTGTTCATGGCGTCCAGGTTCGCCGTCGCCTCCTCCTCGCTCTGCCCGCCCGACAGGAACACCACCCCGGGCACCGCCGGCGGCACCGTGCGCCTTAGCGCCGCCACCGTGTACTCCCCTATCACCTGCGCCGCAACCTGCACGACCACCATCCACGTATCGATCAGCCATGCATGCCAATGAAGACGACATCGAGATTAATATGCAAGAAGAAGAGGAAGACGTGCCTTGGGGCTGTCGGAGCCGGGGGTGACCATGTTGGGCTTGAGGAGGGTGCCCTCGAGGAGGACCTTGTGGTCGTTGAGCGACTTGTAGACGGCGGCGAGGACGCGCTCAGTGGCGGCGGCGCAGGCGTTGATGTCGTGGCTACCATCAGTCAGGATCTCGGGCTCCACGATGGGCACGAGTCCGTTCTCCTGGCAGATGAGCGCGTACCGGGCCAGCCCCTCGGCGTTCTGCTTGACGGAGAGCTCGGACGGCAGCCCTCCGGGGCCGATCTTGAGCACGGCGCGCCACTTGGCGAAGCGCGCGCCGGCCTCGTAGTACTTGGCGCAGCGGGAGCCGAGGGAGTCGAGGCCCTGGGTGGTGGTCTCGCCATCGGTGCCGGCGATGTCCACGGTGCCCTTGTCGACCTTGATCCCCGGCACGACGCCGCCGGCCTTGAGGATGTCCACGAAGGGCGTGCCGTCGGCGGCGCTCTGGTAGAGCGTCTCCTCGAAGAGGATGACGCCCGAGATGTACTCGAGCGCGCCGGGCGCCGTGAAGAGGAGCTCCCGCAGCGCCTGCCGGTTGGACTCCACGTTCTCGACGTTGATGCTGGCAAGGCGCTTCCCGATGGTGCCCGTGGACTCGTCGGCGGCGAGGATGCCCTTCCCGGGCGTCGCGATGTACTTGGCGGTCTTGATCAGCTCATCTGCACATGCACCGGCGGGCGTGTAACGTAAAAATCAGCAAGTTGCACACTCAAAACAGACTCAAAACTGAAAGCAAAGCAAAGCAAAGAATGGCAGGAACCTGCGTATTTTCCCACGAAGGCAGACATGGCGGCGACCCTGTCGGGAGCTTCCGGAGCCGGACGAATGCAAAATCCAAACGCTGGGCTGCTGTGCTCACACTTTTTGTGAGGTGGCCGGCTTGGCTATCTTCACCTTATAAACCCCAGGACGAGAAGAGGATATACCAAAGAGCCAGAGTCGAATCTGTGATTCATGGGCCACTCAGCTCGCCCATCGCCCGTCACCCGTTGGTGTTGAGGGATAGGGGAGCCGAGCGGCGCCACCCAAACTCCAGTCCAATTGCTAGCCAAACAAAATACTAGGAATACAGTATTGACAACACACAGGCAGATGCACACACACAAATGCTTATCGAGAGAGAAAACGAGAAGAGGGAAAAGGTCCAAAAACTGAACAAGTGGTGGCGATGTGGACTTTATCCATGCAGAGTGGTGAACCTGGTATATGAGATGGTGGAGCATATGTGATATGCATCTCCTCCTCTGCCATGGATGTAAAATTGTGGTCCAGTGGAGTGACAGAGCGACAATGTATATCATGCTATGAGTCTAGACCAATGTTTTTGATATTTGTGAGGTTCTGCAAAGCGGAGCTCAACATCGTTATCGCGGCTTAGGGTGGGAGATATTTGAATCGGATTTTTTTTTATGCGGGGCACGTCATCAGCATATTTTCTATGACCTCCGGTGCGCTAGCGATAATGTGGGCAATGCAAATAGAATGACAAAGGAAAGAAACACGGAAACGTTCCAAATATCACACAATATATGGCTCTTTGTTAAATTTCCATTCCGCTGAACCCAATGAAGAGACTTCTGATATAGGGCTTCTCCATGGAAGCAATACTACTAGTAAAAGTTGCACGTGTATATCAATGGGCACAAGCTCCGGGGTCATCTTGATAGGCACTATATATCTCTATGTCAAAAGCAAAAGCAAAACTGTAATGTAACTACAGAAGGTTATGATGAATACAGGCTGAGACTGATGGGTGAGAGCAACTGACTCATCGCCCGAAGCATCTCAGCACTGAGGCCACAAGGGTAGATGACAGGAACTTCATTCCAGCAGACCCACCAGGGAAGTAAGAAATAGCATAATATGCTAGCGCAAGGATCTGCAAAGTAGAAGAGCTTTGTTAGCTTGAAGCTAATACAAGTGACTGAATTCCTGGTCCTCCACTAACACCAGACGCCAATGACCTCGCAAACTGCAACTTTAAGAGTTTGATGATGACTTCAAAGTTGTTCCTATTACTAGCATCAAGAAGAAGAAAGACAACAGAACAAGACACTGAAGGGTGCAGCAGAGAAACTCTCACCTGGATACAAGAGAAGAAAACAGATAGTACGTAGCTATGGAGCACCATTGACACGTAGATGGTAGCGCACATGCTGCCAACAAATCCAATAGTGAAAGGCAACCTCTGCGGAAAATTTTACAAAGCTTCAGAAAATGTATCAAAAACGACTTTGGCTTAAAGGTATAATAATCAAAGATGAATATGAATATATGAAATGTAAGATATAAAGTAATTATATGAACAACGCAGTAAGTTACCTATAGACTCTTCAAATAAAACGTATGATGTGTGAGACTACATAAAACCAATTTTTTTTTAAAGAATGTTATCATCCAAAAAAAATCACGCTAATACATGTAATATACTCAATTATTCACTAAGCATGCCTTTGATGTGAAACAATAAAAAACGAACGCACATTCAATCTTCTCTACAAAAAGGCGCTCAACCAAACCTTCTATGAGGCAGCAAATCATTGGCAACGCATTTTTCAGGTCGATGATTCACAATTGGATGCAGACTCCGTAACATGTCAAATTATTAATGCCTCAAGGCATGCTGCTATATTACGTAAATTTGACCAACAGTGTTCTTTTTCTTTTTTTACTTTCTTCAAGCAGAGGTGCAGTGGGTACGCCCAAGCAGAGAAGATTGTTTGATCATTTCTAGAATAATACAAGCACAAGATGCTCTCCCTGTAAAATGCTTCCAAAATATGCCTTGTTACTGCCTTCAACGATGTGCACCCAGGACCATAGTAAGGGGGGATGCACATAGCTTGCAAACAGTGAAGAGAGCAGAGACAAAGAAGCATGTTGCATTCCTTATGGTTGAGCACTGTGACTATGGCCTATGGACGACCATAGCATCTTAGTCCTTGAGCACAACCGAGTAATTTTTACCAATGTCAACCTGAGATACCTCAACAACCATTTTGCTGTTATATTGGAGACAAACTAAGCATAATGCAGGCTCTGGCGGTTGCTCTTTCCGATGGCACTCATTCCCAAGAACACTTGCTTCACTAAGTTTCCGTGCTTAAGAATTTATATGATGTTTCTGAATGTCTATCTCTTAGCATGCTATAGCAAGATAGCTTTTATACCCATATAGCTATATGTCCACACATATGTAGGAGTGAAGGGGGAGGTGTACAAGAGTCGAGCAGAAAATGCATCTCAACTATCTCACAAAGAAGTAGGTGGTAGTAAAGAAGATTCTTGAAGGCACCCATTACATAACTTCAAGCAACACATCTACCCGCAGCAACACCGTTCTATGAAGCAATTTCTGTATGTGTATTCCCAGTACCATTAGTTCTATGAAATAAGCTATAAGATGTCAAAAAATTTACAGGCCATCAGCTTCGTGTCTAGTCATTGATAAAATATCCTCACATACCCAGTAGGAATATATTTTTCATTATGATGATCAAAATATACTAACTGCGTGAAGAGACACTTTTCTTACGAGCATACACCATGAATAAATTAGGGATCTCACAAGGACGCTAAATGTCATGCAATAACTACATAGGCCAAATGAGATCTTTCTACCTCACTATATTCACATGTATGATGTATGATGTGTAAAATGCACGTTATCAACCAAACCAAATCAAGCTAGTACAAAGAATATAGTCAATTATTCACTAAGCATGCCATTGACATGAAACAATAAAAACGAATGCACATTCGACCATCTGTATAAAAAAACGCTTTACCAAACCCTCTATGAGGCAGCAAATCATTGGCAACCCATTTTGCAGGTCAATGATTCATAATTGGATGCAGATTTGATAGCATGTCAAATTATGAATGGCTCAAGGACATGCTATGTAACATAAATTTGACCATGTATTTCATTTTACTTTTTTACTTTCTTCAAGCACAAAAGATTGTTTAATCCTTCGTAGAAGAATACAAGTGCTCTCCCTGTTTCCAAAATACATCTAAATAATATCTTCAAGGAGAGAACACTGGATGGCAACAACAATCTAATATGCACAATTCATGGTAAAACAGACGTTATCTACAGATATAAGAAAACAACAGAGGTTGTATTGAACAACGCTTCCGAAATTGATGCCCAAATGGTGCTTATTCAAGGAATAAGTCCACAAGGAAAAGGAATTAATACCTCTCTGGAAATCATATGATATAGCTGATTCTTGGGCCCTTTCAATGCAAAGAATGATCCAATTATGAAGGCACATCCCATTGTGAAACAGATCGCAAACTTTTGAGGCATTATTACCATGACCGGCAGAAATATTGTGAATGCGATGAAAACTAGGAAAACACCACTGGCAAGAAAAAGACCAAAATACATGAGAGATTTGCCAGATGGAACACTGCTTGTTGAGGACTGGAAGCTGCCAGGCAACCCTCGAACACCTTTAGAGACCCTGGGAAAATTAAAATAGCAGGGTACCATCAGCAAAAACTAATCATTAAGAGTTAAAATATAGGCTAACTAGATGTTAAGATAATTGCATGTTCTACGATGTTCCTCTATACACTCTTGTCGAGCTGTACCGATGTTCCCTTTCTAGTTGCTTTAGAGTTAACAAATGGCTTTCATGTATATGACTCTAAACAGGTCGCCATTTCATCATGAACCACCATGGTTAGGGGTGTTAAATACGTTTTGAGTTGACACAGTGGAAACCGTAGACCAATTTCTTGCACTAGTTTCACTGGCGTGATTGCAGCTTCTGAAGAAAAATGAACTACGGTAACTATTGCCAGTTCCCATGGTTGATATCCAACCCAGGTTTGAACACCCCTAACCATGGTGATTTGCAAAAACACAAATACACAGATATCTGTACCTAATAAGCGACCCAGTCACAAAAAATCTTGCTACTAAGGTAGTACAAACTGAAGATCCTCAACTACAGTTTGCGATCACCGGAGAAAATACACAGATATACAAGATTGATTTAACAGGCCGATTCCCAATGAGCTACTCTATACTACCTCCATCCCAAGGCTTAAGGCCTATATTTTTTTTCAGAAAGTCAAACTATGTTAAGTTTGACTAAGTTTTTATCAAAAATCATTAACACGAAAGTAAAAAATCAATATCATTAGATAGATAATGAAATATATTTTCATATGGCATCTACAAAATATCATATTTGTTCATAAATTCTTCTAAAAATTTAGTCAAACTTTACTTCGTTTGACTTTCTGGAAAAAAAAAAAAGGCCTTAAGCCTTGGGATGGAGGTAGTATATCCTACAATACGAGCTCTGCCGTAGAATTTTGCCCAATTTTCTTTCACATGTAACCAAGTAGACCCACTAGCCGAGACTACCGCGATTCACACAGGGGCGATCCCAGAAGTGCTATGCTACTGACAATTTCTTCATGTCGCCAGCAATTAAGCTTAAGTCGGGACAATCCGCCGCATTACGATTCACTTGAAGGAACCCTAGGAGGAGGGTGAGACGAGAAGGGGGTTGCTTACACGCCAAAGGTGCCGGCGACGCGATCGTTGGCGGAGCGGACGGCGGCCTCGATGTCGATCCCGAAGCCTCCGCCGACATCCTCCTCGGAGGAGCGAGCCGCAGCGTAGGAGTTCCACTCCGCGAGCAGCGACGGCGGCTGGGAAGACGCCGCCGACGAGGAGGAGGGCGAGGGCCCGGAGCCGGAGAACCACGCCTGCATCTCGGGCCCACGCTGACAGAGAGTAGAGACAGCCTACGCAGATGTGCCTCTTGTTAAGACTTGTCTAGCTGGGGATGCAACACAAAGGTCCAACAATAACTTCCAAGATTAATTTACTTCAAAGTCGCAAAAAAAAGATTGAATTCCAAAAAAAATACAAAAGCGCTTGGACATTTCGAGCAGATTTTTTTTTTCTTGAGGCAGGCAGCTACTAATGGCCTATTCCAGATATAAGGTGTATAGTTTTAAGGAAAAAATCCTAAATATAAGGTCTACTGCGTTGCACAGCTTACTTAGGTAATTTTTGTAGGGTTTTTAATTATGTTTTTTTTTTATCTTTTGCAAAACTCATCAATTTTTTTTAGCAGTAATTCCATCCAAACTTGATACTCCGTATAATTTTTTCTCCATGTGTATTCTCTAATTTTCGTGCCAAAAACTATGCATCTTATATGTAGGAACGGAGGGAGTAGTTAATACGACCAACTTATCTTAATCTCGTCATTTATACAGAACAATGTTGCAAAGAGATCATCTCTTAATTAAAAGAAGGCAAGTTTTTCTTAACATTCTATTTTCTCCACCTCACCATTTATTCGATTCGACACTTCTAACATATATTATCATTGTGCATGTCCTAACCTTTCTTGGAAATACGAAGCCCACATGTAAGATTTTCTCAATATAACCGCTCAAATCCACTTGAAACACTACATTGAATGGATTGTGTATGTGTGTGTATGTGTGTATGTGTGTGTGTGTATGTATGTGTGCGTTATGTGTGTGTTATGTGTGTATGTATGTATGTATGTGTGTATGTATGTATGTATGTATGTATGTATGTATGTATGTATGTATGTATGTATGTATGTATGTATGTATGTATGTATGTATGTATGTGTACCCTCCATCCACAAATAAGTGTACACGCGGGTTTTTCAAGACAAATTATGAACTGGAGTAAAAAACATACATTGAGAACATGCATCTCTCATCTTTAACTTTTTCACCTCCAATAAGCTAAGTGCATGTAGAAAACAAGAAAAATATATGCTTAATATTATGCAAAATATGGTGGTGCCACCCGATGTCAATGCCCCCCGCTAGCTGCCTCCCGATCCAACTTGAGATTTTCACTGCATGCAAATCAACTATCACCTGCCATGCTGCTAATTACCTACACAACCTGCAAACCCAGTGCCCGGACTGCAGCTATGGCAGTGTAACATCCGCACTAAGCGGAAAATATTCAGGGAGTGGCAGGTTGTTCCATAGAGGCTATCACGATGTTCGCGCGAGTGCATAAACCATAGTGTGTGGTCAGCTGCACAGACCACCTAGGGCGTATTTGGTTGCCTGGGCCTAATTCGTGGCTCACTGGCGCAGCCGTGCAAGCACACCTACGCGTTCAGAACGAGCCACGGGTCGAAATTTGCCTGTTGTTTGGTAGGTCGGGCTTCATCGGCTGGGCCAAAAAGAACTTTCTGTGTGTTTGCCTGCAGCCAAGCCCAAATTTCGATGAAGATGATATTATGCATGTTTGGTACCATCCAGGCATGTCTACGGTTACCTCTTCTCTACGACGGTAGCCTTACCATGCTCTCACCTCCCATCACACAGAAATCACAGTTCATGATAGTTGCAGTCAGTTCACGAAATCATCCCTAGCTACTACAAATGGTAGTTCATAACACGATGCTCCCTAGCTACTACGAATTGCAGTTTATCATAACGGGGTCGTTCAACATACGGGGATCGAAAAGGGTTCGAGAAACAGGGGATCATAGGGGTTCTTCTTCTTCACTTCTTCTTCACTTCTACACTTCTTCTTAGATGGTGGTGTTGCCTCTGGCTTCCCACATTGCGTCTGCCCACTCTTGCCTCTTCACCTTCTAGGCATCATTGTCGCCTGCTTCCACGCCATGGCCGGTCTCTACTTCATCAAAAGTGACAACCTCTTCGAAGAACTCATCCTCGCCCCAACCTAGGATCCAGTCGTGAAGAATGCAGCAAGCAAGGACTAGCTTTACCCGAGTGCCAAACGTGTGGAACGGTTTCTGGTCAAGGACCTTCAACCTGTTCTTCAATGCAAGAAAGGCCCTCTCAATGGTGTGACTCTAAGGCTTGAGTGTCTGAGATTGAACAACTCTCTCGCATTCAGAGGTCGGTGCTTCGCAGAGAACTCGTTGAGGTGGTACCTTGTTTTCCTGAAAGGAGGTACAATTCTAGGTCGGCATGCATATCCAGCATCTTCAAGGTAGACCTTACCGTTAGGGATTTGCAACCCATCAGGCCTTGACAAGCTGCCGGCCAGGATGCTGGCATCATGAGCTGAACCCTCCCACCCAGCAAGCACGTAGGTGAACCTCATATCGAAATCCACAGCTTCTAGCACGTTCTGGCTTGTATAGTGCTTCATCCCGCGGAATATTGCAGACATTGATCTCGGTACCTTTGCAGTGACATGAGTAGCATCAATAGCCCCAATGCAATCATGTAAAAAGATTAGCAGACAATCATGTTTCTGACAATAGGACACATCTGATAGGTACAAGGAACATGATATTGTACTCACCCTGAAATAGGGGAACCACATGTAGCTGTTCTTGATCTTGGTTGGTGTGTTCATTGATGCTGGCTTGATCATTTCACCTCTGAACTCCCCAATTGCGTACAACACCTGCTGGAAGTACCGAGATAGTCTCTGTGGATCGCCTGAATGTGTTATGGATGACTCTGAACCTCTGGTTATGACCGACGACATGAAGAGACATTGCAATTTGTTCTTCGACAGAGGTGTGGATGCTATCAGTCAGCAGTCCTCTTTCCCTGAACGTTTTCACAAGTGCATAGAAAGGGGCTCTTCTCATCTGTAGCATCTGAATGGCCTCTACATTGTTGCGGTTGTAGATGTTGTTTAGGTTGGCAATCCTCTCATGATCTCGTTGTAACATAGGTCTGTAAGTCACACGAGGATAAGCAGCATGCCTAACTGCTCTCTTGTGCACCATCAGGATCCAGGCTTGTACGCAAATGAAGAGTGTTACGGCGTGAGGCACAAGCTGGAGCTGGTCGGTCTACTCAAACAAGATCTATGCATTACGAGCGGTCTTATCGAACCCAACCAATTGTACGAACATGAATCGAACACTACAGTAGAGCAGAGGATTTTCCCCTTACCTCCGTCATGGCGGATGATGGACACGGCCGAAAGCCGCCGCAGATGTGCGCAGGCTCCGCCGCGGCTGGAGAAGAGGACCCTGGTCCGGCGCCAGAGATCGAAGTTAGATGCGCGCTGCCAGATCTGCGTCACTGCCGCCGCCGATAAGAAAATTGGGGGAATGCAAAATTTGGGAGGGGGCTAATGGAGAGGGTAACCGAAGAGGGAGGTTACCCCTACCTTTGCCGTGCAACGCCATTGGGATTTCGGCTTCTCCCGCCATGCCAAGGCGGAGCTTCCGCGCGAACAGCGTTGTCGATTTTCGTCTCGTCAGGGCCTGGCCCTGGAGAAACTGTTAAACCGGGTGTTCCTCCGGGGCCTGTCCCAGGGTGCTTTAAAACTCGTGCGAGCCAAGGGGCATCCAGATTACCAAATGCGCCCCTAAGATACCTGATACATGCATGCATGTTAGTAATGATTCACTGCCAACATGCATCGATGGATAGTGTATGATAATATTTGTCAGATTGAATTTATGTTCATATTTTATCATGTGTAGACACACACAATTGATCGGTAGCTAGCTCTACGAGCAGACAACACGTGATTTTCTTTTGTGATGTTAGACCTATGAATTGCTGAATTAGGCCCTCTCTCCAACGGGACGACGTATTTCGGACGTTCAAATTGTCCACACGCGTCTGTTTACGTTACTCTGCGGACGTCGAAATGGTCGCTAGATGCAAATTATCCGTTTGCATCCGGAGGCAACTCAAGCGGTCCGACGCATTTTGGAGAAACTTGCATGAACCTCTTCCTAAATTGCTTGCACGGCTGCAAAGTAGAATCAAGTTCAAACAAATTAAACGTACAAACTAGGAGAACAAACACACTACGCGAACAAACAAATTTTAAATTAGCTACTTCTTGTACTTCTTGTTAGAAGACCCCGCCTCGTCATCCTCACGGTCGCTCTTCCTGATCGTCACCTCCTCTGAAGAGGTACTTTCGGTCGACACGTCCGACGAGCTTGAATTCCCCTCAGACGAGCGGTCATTGGGGTCTTCCTCATCGTCGGCGGGGATGACGAGCCTCTGCCTGCGCTCTCGTCTGGGCCCTTGCCTCCTTCCTTGTCGCCGCCGCCTCCTCCGCCGCCTCCTCCGCCTCCAGCCATGTCCACCTTGCGTTTGAATCCTCGTCCTGGTCGTCGTGGCCAATGACGTCCCCCTCCTCCTCGCCCTCCGTCGGCGGGGAGCTAGACTTGCTCGGCGTGGCAGCTCTATCCCACCAATACCACCATCCCGGTGGTTTCCCCTCGATGTCGGTGTCTGATGGCAACGACGGGTTGCTCATGGTGGCTAGACGGTGTTGCAGAAGAAGATGAATGGTAGCCGGTTGGAGATGAATTAGAGCAGACGCAGGGGTCTTACTGAGCGGGGATTAATGATGACGCGTATAACGAAGAGATATGCGGATGCTCTTCCGCGGCAGTTCGGCTCTCCATTTTGGCGGTTCGCGCATCGATTGGCGCAGTTTCCACTCCGGCGGTTGCCCTCCCCGACAATTGTTCTGCTTTAATTCGCGCCGGCTCGAGCCAGAGTCGCTATTAGGTGGGCCCGTAAGAGAAGAGAGCGAACACTCAGCGTCCGCGGAGACGCAATCGTGACGCAATCGGACGGTCCAGACACTATGCGTCGTCCCGCTGGGACAATATGCAGACGCGAACGGTAGTGCAGCGTCCGTTTACGTCGCCCCGTTGGATGCCCTTAGGATAGAGAACGAGGTACTATGGCTGTCTGCCAATCTCCTAGCGATTTCAAGGAAACTCACCTGAGGTGATGCTCAGCACCAGATAAGACTCGACGATGTGCAGCAGCAGCAGCAGCTGACTACCATTTAGGGCATCTCCAACCATGCGATCCAAACGGAAGCGTTGGGACGTCCGTTTTGGATCGTTTGGGTGGCTGCGCGGACACCCGGACAGCGGCCCGCATCCGCGTGTCCGTTTGGGTCGCACGCTGCGCCCAACGCGCGAACACGACGCAAATGTAAAAAAATAAAAGAAAATAAAAATGAAAAAGGAAAAGGAAAACAACAAAAAAATAAATTTAAACTAGGGTTTCATTAAACTTAGCCCTATTTTGGGCAATTTTTACACAAAAGAAAGCCCTATATGGGCTTTAAACTAAAAAAAAGAGCAAACCCTAGGCCAGGGTTTGGGAGCACGGTGGTCGGATGCGGTACTACTCCCGAGTACTCGTGCGTCGCCGTCGATGAGGACGACGCCGGCGGCGACGCGCTGGACACGCCGAGGGCGCCGGGGACTCGGCCAGGGCGACCACTACGCCCTTTCCCGGCGGAGTGCGGGTCTGGAGGGCTCGCCGCCCGCGCAGCGTGCCTTCCGCACGGCCTCCTTCCGAGCTGCTCCGCCGCCGCGGCTGCAGCTCGCCTCCTGCCGGAGCGCCCTCGGCGCTCCTCCTCCACTCGGAGCGCGGCCCGCGCCTCCTCCTCCTCCAGTGCCTCCCGGCGCGTGGCCTCCTCCCTCCCGGCGAGCCATTCGAGGAAGGCCCACGCCTCCGCCCGGGCGTCCTCCTGGGCCTTCTTGGCCATCTCTCCAGCGCGGAGGCGCGCAGCTCGGCGAGGTGCGGCCATTTGGCCGCTCCTCGAGGTCACCGAGCTCGCGGGACGCCCGAGCGCCGCCCGGCAGCTCGGGGTCGTCCTCCTCCTGGGGCTCGGGCTGCGGCCGGGGCGTGGCACGCCGTCCTCGTTGATGTAGAGGCCGCCGGGGCGGCGGCCAGCCCGCCTAGCAGGCGTGCGCGGCTGCGCGCGAGGCCGCGCCGTCGCCGACGTGAAGCACGTGCGCCGGCGCGCATCGTGTGCCACCTCGAACCACAAGTCTCAGTTGGGACTTGTGTCGCCGCAGGCGGGGTCCTCCCGGAGGTCCGCCGGCAGCGGCGTGCGGCGCTCTCGGATCTCCGCGATGCGGCGCGCAGCCGGCCCGGATCGTGGGCACCGGAACCCGATCTGGGCTCAGGTGCCAGCCATGGGGGAGGTACACGTCCCCCCACGGCATTGGGACGCCGGCATCCCAGAACATCTGCGCCATCGCCACGGTGACGTAGATCCGTTCGCAGATGGGAGGTGCCGGCGGCCCCATCTCGAACGCCGCCGGCACGATTCGCCGGCTGCTGCCGGCCTCGTGGTCGTTGGCGGACGGCAGGAACTTGTTGGAGATATGCCCAAGAGGCAATAATAAAGTGGTTATTATATATATTTGTGTTTATGATAAATGTTTGCATACCATGCTATAATTGTATTAACCTAAACATTGATACATGTGTGTTATGTAAACAATAAGGAGTCTCTAGTAAGCCTCTTGTATAACTAGCTTGTTGATTAATAGATGATCATGGTTTCGTGATCATGAACATTGGATGTTATTAATAACAAGGTTATGTCATTAGATGAATGATATAATGGACACACACCCAAATAAGCGTAGCATAAGATCACGTCATTAAGTTTTTGCTATAAGCTTTCGATACATAGTTACCTAGTCCTTCGACCATGAGATCATGTAAATCACTTATACCGAAGGGTACTTTGATTACATCAAACGCCACTGCGTAAATGGGTGGTTATAAAGGTGGGATTAAGTATTCGGAAAGTATGAGTTGAGGCATATGGATCAAAGTGGGATTTGTCCATCCCGATGACGGATAGATATACTCTGGCCCTCTCGGTGGAATGTCGTCGATTAGCTTGCAAGCATGTGAATAGTTCACAAGAGATGATATGCCATGGTACGAGTAAAGAGTACTTGTCAGAAACGAGGTTGAACAAGGTATGGAGATACCAATGATCGAACCTCGGACAAGTAAAGTATCGCGTGACAAAGGGAATCGGTATCGTATGTAAATGGTTCAATCGATCACTAAGTTATCGCTGAATATGTGGGAGCCATTATGGATCTCCAGATCCCGCTATTGGTTATTGGTCAGAGAGGAGTCTCAACCATGTCTACATAGTTCACGAACCGTAGGGTGACACACTTAAGGTTTGATGTCGTTTTAAGTAGATATGGAATATGGAATGGAGTTCGAATTTTGTTCGGAGTCTCGGATGGGATCCAAGACATCACGAGGAGGTTCGGAATGGTCCGGAGAATAAGATTCATATATGGAAGTCATTTTCCGGGGCGGAAAAATCCGGTGTTTTGACCGGAGCTTCTAGAAGGTTTTTGAAGGACCGGAATAGTCCGGAATATTGTGGAAGGTTCCGGAAGTGTCCGGGACGACCCGGGCTGTCTAAGGAAGTCCGAAGGGTTCCATAATAGGTGTATCCATGTTTTCCTTAAGGGTTAAGAAGTTTCCCTAAGGCAGATTCAGATTTGGCAAAAGAGTCCTAGTTCTAGTAGGTTTCGGTTGACAGAAACCTAAAGGAACTCTCCCAAACTTTGGAGGCAGGTCTTGGACGACCCAAGGACCTTTTCCACCTATAAAGGAGGGCAAGGGGAGCCCCAAGAGGTGCACAAGTCGCAACCCCTGCCCCTCTCCCAAACCCTAGCCGCCCCTTCCTCCTCCTCGCTCTTGCACGGCTACGGCGAAGCCCTGCCGGAGATCTCCACCACTACCGCCACCACGCCATCGTGCTGGCGGGATTCCGAGGAGGATCTACTACATCCGCTGCCCGCTGGAATAGGGAGAAGGACGTCGTCATCAACACCGTACGTGTGACCGAGTACGGAGGTGCTGCCCGACTGTGGCACCGTCAAGATCTTCTACGCGCTTTGAAAGCGGCAAGTGATCGACTACATCAACAACGAGATCTAATCTCGTAGGCTTTGGAATCTTCGAGGGTTAGTCTCATGATCTTCTCGTTGCTACCATCTTCTAGATTGGATCTTGGCTTGTTATTCGTTCTTGCGGTAGGAAATTTTTTGTTTTCTATGCTACGAATCCCATCAGAACTCCCGCTTCGGGGCATGGCAGCGCGGAAGCTCGTGCGTGTGTGCAGCCGGAGTGGAGAGTGGGGAATGGATAGGGACAGTCCCCTCCCCCTCCACATTTAATAGGACGGGGGCACCGACAGCTGGGCCAGCCACGCGGACACGCGGACGCCGCGGCCATCCGCGGCAAACCTGGCCTACATTTGGGTTGGGTCGTCCCACACCCGCCCATTCGCATTTGCGATGCGTGGCCACCGGGGCGCAGCGACCATTGGACTCGGACGCGGGGGAGCGCCGCGTTGGAGATGCCCTTATGGATCACATGTTATCAGCTGCATACATCTGACTAATTGAGTGCCGTCTATACGCGTCAGGTGATAGCAGGCCTCGCTGACGACCCATTAAAACAAGTGAGGTTGTTGAGTCGTCCGTGGTAGCGGTTGATACGTCTCCGACGTATCGATAATTTCTTATGTTCCATGCTACATTATTGATGATATCTACATGTTTTATACACATTACATGTCGTATTTATGCATTTTCCGGCACTAACCTATTAACAAGATGCCGAAGAGCCAGTTGTTGTTTTCTGCTGTTTTTGGTTTCAGAAATCCTACAAAGGAAATATTCTCGAATTGGACGAAATCAACGCCCGGGTCCTATTTTTGCAAAGCTTCCAAAGACCGAGGGGAAAGGAAGGGGCCACGAGGCGCGACACAATAGGCGGCGCGGCCCCCCTTGGCCGCGCGGCCCTAGCGTGTGGGGCCCTCGTGTGGCCCCCTGCGGCCCTTCCGCCTACTTAAAGTCTTCGTCGCGAAACCCTCTGCACCGAGAGCCACGATACGGAAAACCCATCGAGACGCCGCCGCCGCCAATCCCATCTCGGGGATTCGGAGATCTCCTCCGGCACCCTGGAGAGGGGATTCATCTCCGGAGGACTCTACACCGCCATGGTCGTCTCCGGAGTGATGAGTGAGTAGTTCACCCTGGACTATGGGTCCATAGCATAGCTAGATGGTTGTCTTCTCCTCATTGTGCTTCATTGTTGGATCTTGTGAGCTGCCTAACATGATCAAGATCATCTATCGTAATGATATATGTTGTGTTTGTCGGGATCCGATGGATAGAGAATACTATGTTATGTTAATTATCAAGTTATTACCTATGTGTTGTTTATGATCTTGCATGCTCTCCGTTATTAGTAGAGGCTCTGGCCAAGTTCTCGCTATTAACTCCAAGAGGGAGTATTTATGCTCGATAGTGGGTTCATGTCTCCGTGAATCTGGGGGAGTGACAGAAACCCTTAGGTTATGGATGTGCTGTTGCCACTAGGGATAAAACATTGATGCTATGTCCGAGGATGTAGTTATTGATTACATTACGCACCATACTTAATGCAATTGTCTGTTGTTTTGCAACTTAATACCGGAAGGGTTCGGACGATAACCTCGAAGGTGGACTTTTTAGGCATAGATGCATGCTAGATAGCGGTCTATGTACTTTGTCGTAATGCCCAATTAAATCTCACTATATTTATCATATCATGTATGTGCATTGTTATGCCCTCTCTATTTGTCAATTGCCCGACTGTAATTTGTTCACCCAACATGCTTTTATCTTATGGGAGAGACACCTCTAGTGAACTGTGGACCCCGGTCCTATTCTTTACATCGCATACAATCTACTGCAATACTTGTGTTACTATTTTATGCAAACAATCATCTTCCACACAATACGGTTAATCCTTTGTTACAGCAAGCAAGCGGGTGAGATTGACAACCTCACCGTTTCGTTGGGGCAAAGTACTTTGGTTGTGTTTTGCAGTTCCACGTTGGCGCCGGAATCCCGGTGTTGCGCCGCACTACATCCCGCCGCCATCAACCTTCAACGTGCTTCTTGGCTCCTCCTGGTTCGATAAACCTTGGTTTCTTTCGAGGGAAACTTGCTGCTGTGCGCATCATACCTTCCTCTTGGGGTTCCCAACGAACGTGAGTTACACGCCATCAAGCATATTTTTACGGCGGCGTTGTTTGGAGATCAAGACACGCAAGGGAGTCTCCACTTCCCAATCTCTTTACTTTGTTTTTGTCTTGCTTTATTTACTACTTTGTTTGCTGCATTATATTAAAACACAAAAAAATTAGTTGCTAGCTTTACTTTATTTATTGTCTTGCTCTCTATATCAAAAACACAAAAATTAGTTACTTGCATTTACTTTATCTAGTTTGCTTTATTTACTACTGCTAAAATGAATACTCCTGAAAATACTAAGTTGTGTGACTTCACAACCACAAATAATAATGATTTCCTATGCACACCTATTGCTCCACCTCCTACTACAGCAGAATTCTTTGAAATTAAACCTGCTTTACTGAATCTTGTTATGCGAGAGCAATTTTCTGGTGTTAGTTCTGATGATGTGCTGCCCATCTTAATAATTTTGTTGAACTATGTGAAATGCAAAAGTATAAGGATGTAGATGGTGATATTATTAAATTTAAATTGTTTCCTTTCTCATTAAGAGGAAGAGCTAAAGATTGGTTGCTATCTCTGCAAGAATAGTATTGATTCATGGACTAAATGCAAGGATGCTTTTATTGGTAGATATTATCCCCCGCTAAAATTATATCTTTGAGAAGTAGCATAATGAATTTTAAACAATTGGATAATGAACATGTTGCTCAAGCTTGGGAAAGAATGAAATCTTTGGTTAAAAATTGCCCAACCCATGGATGACTACTTGGATGATCATCCAAACCTTCTATGCAGGACTAAATTTTTCTTCGCGGAATTTATTGGATTCAGCTGCTGGAGGTACCTTTATGTCCATCACTCTTGGTGAAGCAACAAAGCTCCTTGATAATATGATGATTAATTACTCTGAATGGCACACGGAAAGAGCTCCACAAGGTAAGAAGGTAAATTCCGTGAAGAAACCTCTTCCTTGAGTGATAAGATTGATGCTATTATGTCTATGCTTGTGAATGATAGGACTAATGTTGATCCTAATAATGTTCCGTTAGCTTCATTGGTTGCCCAAGAAGAACATGTTGATGTAAACTTCATTAAAAATAGTAATTTCAACAACAATGCTTATCGGAACAATTTTAGTAATAACTATAGGCCATATCCTTATAATAATGGTAACGGTTATGCTAATTCTTATGGGGAATTCTTACAACAATAATAGGAATACACCCCTGGTCTTGAAGCCATGCTTAAAGAATTTATTAGTACACAAACTGCCTTTAACAAATCTGTTGAGGAAAAGCTCAATAAAATTGATATTCTTGCCTCTAAGGTTGATAGTCTTGCTCTGATGTTGATCTTTTGAAATCGAAAGTTATGCCTAATAGGGATATTGAAAATAAAATTGTTACTACAGCAAATGCCATCCAAGTTAGAATTAATGAGAATATAAGATTAATGGCTGAACTGCGTGCTAGGTGGGATAGAGAAGAAAATGAAAAACTAGCTAAAGAGAATAATGTAGCTAAAGTTTGGACTATTACCACCACTAGTAATGTTGATTCTTCACATGTTGCTGCACCTCCTACTATTAATGGTAAAATAATTGGTGTTGGCAATGTTTCTACTCCTAGTGCAAAGCGCGCAAAATTACCTGAAACTGCTAAAACTGCTGAAACTGCTTGTGATAAAACTGCTGAAATTTTTTCCAACCTTAGGGACAATGATCCCATTGCTGTAGCTCATAATGATTTAGATTTTGATGATTGTCACATCTCTGAAGTTATAAAGTTCTTACAAAAACTTGCTAGAGTCCCAATGCTAGTGCTGTAAACTTGGCTTTCACAAAACATATCACAAATGCTCTCATAAAAGCTAGAGAAGAGAAACTAAAACTTGAAACTTCTATTCCTATAAAGCTAGAAGATGGTTGGGATCCCATCATTAAAATGAGGGTCAATGATTTTGATTGTAATGCTTTATGTGATCTTGGTGCAAGTATTTCTGTTATGCCTAAGAAAGTCTATGATATGCTTGACTTGCCACCATTGAAAAATTGTTATTTGGATGTTAATCTCGCTGATAATGCTAAAAAGAAACCTTTGGGGAGAGTTGAGAATGTTCATATTATGGTTAACAATAACCTTGTCCCCGTTGATTTTGTTGTCTTGGATATTGAATGCAATGTATCTTGCCCCATTATATTGGGAAGATCTTTTCTTCGAACCGTTGGTGCTACTATTGATATGAAGGAAGGTAATATTAAATATCAATTTCCTCTCAAGAAAGGTATGGAACACTTCCTAGAAAGAGAATGAAGTTACCTTATGATTCTATTATTAGAACAAATTATGATGTTGATGCTTCGTCTCTTGATGTTACTTGATATACACTTTCTGCGCCTAGCTGAAAGGCGTTAAAGAAAAGCGCTTATGGGAGACAACCCATGTTTTTACTACACTATTTTTGTTTTATATTTGAGTCTTGGAAGTTGTTTACTACTGTAGCAACCTCTTCTTATCTTAGTTTTATGTTTTGTTGTGCCAAGTAAAGTCTTTGATAGTAAAGTGAATACTAGATTTGGATTACTGCGCAGAAACAGATTTCTTTGCTGTCACGAATCTGGGTCTAATTCTCTGTAGGTAACTCAGAAAATTAAGCCAATTTACGTGAGTGATCCTCAGATATGTACGCAACTTTCATTCAATTTGGGCATTTTCATTTGAGCAAGTCTGGTGCCATTTTAAAAATTCGTCTTTACGAACTGTTCTGTTTTGACAGATTCTGCCTTTATTTCGCATTGCCTCTTTTGCTATGTTGGATGAATTTCTTTGATCCATTAATGTCCAGTAGCTTTATGCAATGTCCAGAAGTGTTAAGAATGATTGTGTCACCTCTGAACATGTTAATTTTTATTGTGCACTAACCCTCTAATGAGTTGTTTCGAGTTTGGTGTGGAGGAAGTTTTCAAGGATCAAGAGAGGAGTATGATACAATATGATCAAGGAGAGTGAAAGTTTCTAAGCTTGGGGATGCCCCGGTGGTTCACCCCTGCATATTCTAAGAAGACTCAAGCGTCTAGCTTGGGGATGCCCAAGGCATCCCCTTCTTCATCGACAACATTATCAGGTTCTTCCCTGAAACTATATTTTTATTCCGTCACATCTTATGCACTTTGCTTGGAGCGTCGGTTTGTTTTTGTTTTTGTTTTGTTTGAATAAAATGGATCCTAGCATTCACCGTATGGGAGAGAGACACGCTCCGCTGTAGCATATGGACAAGTATGTCCTTAGGCTTTACTCATAGTATTCTTGGCGAAGTTTCTTCTTCGTTAAATTGTTATATGGTTGGAATTGGAAAATGATACATGTAGTATTTGCTATAATATCTTGGATAATGTGATACTTGGCAATTGTTGTGCTCATGTTTAAGCTCTTGCATCATATACTTTGCACCCATTAATGAAGAAACACCTAGAGCTTGCTAATTTGGTTTGCATATTTGGTTTCTCTAAAGTCTAGATAATTTCTAGTATTGAGTTTTGAACAACAAGGAAGACGGTGTAGAGTCTTATAATGTTTACAATATGTCTTTTATGTGAGTTTTGCTGCACCGTTCATCCTTGTGTTTGTTTCAAATAACCTTGCTAGCCTAAACCTTGTATCGAGAGGGAATACTTCTCATGCATCCAAAATCCTTGAGCCAACCACTATGCCATTTGTGTCCACCATACCTACCTACTACATGGTATTTCTCCGCCATTCCAAAGTAAATTGCTTGAGTGCTACCTTTAAAATTCCATCATTCACCTTTGCAATATATAGCTCATGGGACAAATAGCTTAAAAACTATTGTGGTATTGAATATGTACTTATGCACTTTATCTCTTATTAAGTTGCTTGTTGTGCGATAACCATGTTTCTGGGGACGCCATCAACTATTCTTTGTTGAATATCATGTGAGTTGCTATGCATGTCCGTCTTGTCTGAAGTAAAGAGATCTACCACCTTAATGGTTGGAGCATGCATATTGTTAGAGAAGAACATTGGGCCGCTAACTAAAGCCATGATTCATGGTGAAAGTTTCAATTTTGGACATATATCCTCAATCTCATATGAGAATAATAATTGTTGCCACATGCTTATGCATTAAAGAGGAGTCCATTATCTGTTGTCCATGTTGTCCCTGTGTGGATGTCTAAGTTGGGAGAATAATCAAAAGCGAGAAATCCAAAATGCGAGCTTTCTCCTTAGACCTTTGTACAGGTGCGGCATGGAGGTACCCCATTGTGACACTTGGTTAAAACATGTGTATTGCGATGATCCGGTAGTCCAAGCTAATTAGGACAAGGTGCGGCACTATTAGTATACTATGCATGAGGCTTGCAACTTGTAAGATATAATTTACATAACTCATATGCTTTATTACTACCGTTGACAAAATTGTTTCATGTTTTCAAAATAAAAGCTCTAGCACAAATATAGCAATCGATGCTTTCCTCTTTGAAGGACCTTTCTTTTACTTTTATGTTGAGTCAGTTCACCTATTTCTCTCCACCTCAAGAAGCAAACACTTGTGTGAACCGTGCATTGATTCCTACATACTTGCATATTGCACTTGTTATATTACTCTATGTTGACAATATCCATGAGATATACATGTTATAAGTTGAAAGCAACCGCTGAAACTTAATCTTCCTTTGTGTTGCTTCAATACCTTACTTTGATTTATTGCTTTATGAGTTAACTCTTATGCAAGACTTATTGATGCTTGTCTTGAAGTACTATTCATGAAAAGTCTTTACTTTATGATTCATTTGTTTACTCATATCATTACCATTGTTTTGATCGATGCATTCATTACATATGCTTACAATAGTATGATCAAGGTTATGATGGCATGTCACTCCAGAAATTATCTTTGTTGTCGTTTACCGCCGGGACGAGCAGAACTAAGCTTGGGGATGCTGATACGTCTCCGACGTATCGATAATTTCTTATGTTCCATGCTACATTATTGATGATATCTACATGTTTTATACACATTACATGTCGTATTTATGCATTTTCCGGCACTAACCTATTAACAAGATGCCGAAGAGCCACTGTTTTCTGTTTTTGGTTTCTAAATCCTACAAAGGAAATATTCTCGAATTGACGAAATCAACGCCCGGGATCCTATTTTGCCGAAGCTTCCAAGACCGAGGGGGAAAGGAAGTGGGGCCACGAGGCGCCGACACAATAGGGCGGCGCGGCCTCGCCCTTGGCCGCGCGGCCCTAGCGTGTGGGGCCCTCGTGGCCCCGCGTTGCCCTTCCGCCTACTTAAAGTCTTCGTCGCGAACCCCTCGTACCGAGAGCCACGATACGGAAAACCCTCCAGAGCCGCCGCCGCCAATCCCATCTCGGGGATTCAGGAGATCTCCGGCACCCTGCCGGAGAGGGGATTCATCTCCTGAGGACTCTACACCGCCATGGTCGCCTCCGAGTGATGAGTGAGTAGTTCACCCCCGACTATGGGTCCATAGCAAGCTAGATGGTTGTCTTCTCCTCATTGTGCTTCATTGTTGGATCTTGTGAGCTGCCTAACATGATCAAGATCATCTATCTGTAATGCTATATGTTGTGTTTGTCGGATCCGATGGATAGAGAATACTATGTTATGTTAATTATCAAGTTATTACCTATGTGTTGTTTATGATCTTGCATGCTCTCCGTTATTAGTAGAGGCTCGGCCAAGTTCTGCTATTAACTCCAAGAGGGAGTATTTATGCTCGATAGTGGGTTCATGTCTCCGTGAATCTGGGGGTGACAGAAACCCTAAGGTTATGGATGTGCTGTTGTCACTAGGGATAAAACATTGATGCTATGTCCGAGGATGTAGTTATTGATTACATTACGCACCATACTTAATGCAATTGTCTGTTGTTTTGCAACTTAATACTGGAAGGGGTTCGACAACCTCGAAGGTGGACTTTAGGCATAGATGCATGCTGATAGCGTCTATACTTTGTCGTAATGCCCAATTAAATCTCACTATATTTATCATATCATGTATGTGCATTGTTATGCCCTCTCTATTTGTCAATTGCCCGACCGTAATTTGTTCACCCAACATGCTTTTATCTTATGGGAGAGACACCTCTAGTGAACGTGGACCCCGGTCCTATTCTTTACATCGCATACCTACTGCAATACTTGTGTTACTATTTTCGCAAACAATCATCTTCCACACAATACGGTTAATCCTTTGTTACATCAAGCCGGTGAGATTGACAACCTCATCGTTTCGTTGGGGCAAAGCACTTTGGTTGTGTTGTGCATCCACGTTGGCGCCGAATCCCTGGTGTTGGCGCACACTACATCCGCCGCCATCAACCTTCAACGTGCTTCTTGGCTCCTCCTGGTTCGATAAACCTTGGTTTCTTTCTGAGGGAAAACTTGCTGCTGTGCGCATCATACCTTCCTCTTGGGGTTCCCAACGAACGTGTGAGTTACACGCCATCAGCGGTTCACTTAGAGCGTCTCCACCGGCAGCCCCGATAGCGGCCACAATAGCAATTTGCAGGCCGGGGGTGAAAATGGGCTTGCACTGGCGCGCCCAAACGGCGCCGGCCAATTTTGGAGCCCAATAGAATCGCCGGCAACCCCGTGCCGGCCTCTCCGCCAAGGGCGCGAATCGGGTGCGCCGGCGCCTCGCGGAACGACGGTTTTCGCGGGTGGGGGCGCCTTGTCAGCAAGGGGACACGGTGGTTCGCATCGAAAACAACGCGGGGACGTTGGTCATCGTCGTTAATGGCCTCCCGCGCAGAAACTTAAACGGCGAGGGCGGCGATTGGCCACGCGGCGTCCACCTACCATCCTTCAATGCGCGTCCCATAAAACCCCACCGGCACGCAGTTCTCTCTTTTCGCCGCCGTCCATCCCTAGCCGCCGCCGTCCTCAACCTCCGCGCTAACCACACCACCCGCACGCAAACGCGATGGCGCACAACGACCAGGCCGGTGGCAGCGGCAGCGGCATGCTCCGCTATACGCAGCTATCATTCGACGAGGCAGACGTGCTGTACTGGCACCGCATCCCCGTGCCAGTGCAATACAAGTTGCCGCACGGCTGGCACGTCTCCAACGGCGGCTTCGCCGTGCCGCCGCCCCCTCCGCGAGGACCACAGGCACGGGCCGTCGCCAGGCAACGTCGGGCCGAGATGACGCCGGAGGAGAGGAGCCTCCCGGAGAACGCCGTCGAAAGCTTGACCTGGGTGGAGCGCTTCGAACACGAGCGCGCTGTCGAGATCGCGCGGACGGACAACCCCGGACACGGCCGCTTCAACAACGTCGGCCGCCGTGCCTGGTGGTACGGCCGCTCCGTCGACGACACGCTCCGCGAGTACGGTTTGCGTCCACGTGTCCGCGGGCAACGTGAGCCGATATACTTCCCGCAGGCGGCGACCACCGTGGCCTACCACGCAAAGAGCGCCGGAACGGACCGCGGTGTCCGGAACCTCACGCACCGGATCGTCCGCCGTCGCGCGCACGCGCTCAGCCGCGCCTCCCCTTCCGAGGCGTCGTCATCCGCGACGACGCGAGGCGCGCCTCCTCTGCTCCGGCTCGTCGGATGACGGGGTTGGGCCGCCGCTCCCGCGTCAAGGAGGAGGACGCCTTGCCACCACTTCCGCTGGCGAAGAAGAAATGGTGGGAGAAGGAGGCCGAGGAGCAGGCGGCCCTCCGTGGCAACGGCGACAAGGCGGAGTTCCCCGTCCTAACTTCATCATCGGCCGCTCCGTCGACGAGGACTACCGTCACATCGCGATCGACCCGCGGCAGGCGGCGGTGTGGTCCGCCAGGGACCACGGCGCCAACTATGTCGACCTCGCTGGACCATCCGAGCTGCCGGCGCCAAAGGAGCAGAAGGCCGACGAGGAGGAGGGCGACGACACCGACAGCCGGTCCTTCGAGACATCCAGCGGCGACGAACTGGACTTCAGCGCCTTCGACTCCCCGCGCCGCTAGATGTTTATTTTTAGTTTTTTAGTTTGAAGTCGCGTTAAATTTGTACAAATTTAATTCGAACTACGTATAAATATCGTGTTGCAAATTTGAATTTAAATTTCAAAATCTATCGGGACCGCCTATTTGGGGACGCCGGTGTAGGAGCAGCGTCCCCAAATAGAGGATGTTGTGCCGGCGTCCCCAAACGGAGGTGTCGGCGCCCCCGCCAGCGTCTATTTGGAGGCTATTGGTGGAGATGGTGTTAAACTTAGCCGGCGTCATGTTTAGTTCGCTATACATACAATTAGCGGCACGAGCAAGCGCCGTTCTAGCCGGCCGACGCAGCCGCGGCGGCATGAGCACACGCCAGCGTCGTCGCCTTGAGCTGTGCCACGGTGACACGAGCACCACCGTCCTGAACGGCCGACATCATCGCCTTGAGCTGCGCCACTGACCTCACCACGCTGCTATGTGTTTGGTAGCCTGTGTCATCTCAAATTCACTCTCTCACTTGAGATATCTCACCTCATACAAGCTAACTTGAGATTTGGTGACATGTTTGGTAGCCCAGCTGTGTTGAGAGAATCTGAACCAATACATTGTTTGGCAACATCTGCGGGTTGAGATTGGACCAAAATATTAGAAATTAAAGACTAGTCCAAACTCTTACACAAAAGACCCTAAACAAAATTAAAAAAGTCAATCGGGTCCTTGTCTCTGGAATAACATGGCAGTGGGCGGTGGAGCGCCGGCGGCGGACGGTGCTGCGGGGTGGTGGGCGTTGGGCAGCGCGGCGGTGAGCGGTGGTGCGCCGGCGGGAGGTGGTGCGCCCGTTGCTGCTGCTCGGCTAGAGGTCAAGAGGGCGGCCGGCGCGAGATGGGAAGGGCGGGGACGCGGCCGTTGCTGCTGCTCGGCGGCGGTGTAGCCATTGTTGCTGCTCGGCGGGAGGTCAAGAGGGCGGCTAGCGCGAGATGGGAAGGGCGGCGGCGCGGCCATTGCTGCTGCTCGACGGAGGAGCCTGGGCCTCGGGAGATCTGGAGGTCCGCCGTCGCGAGATGAGGAGGCCGCCGGCGTGGCCCTTGCTGCTCTTCGAAGGCGGCGGTCCTTCCTCCTGCCGACGGCGACGCTTGCTCCTACTGCCGGCGGCGCAGGTGGTTGGGAGCGGGGTAGGTGGGTGGCGACGGGAGAGGCAGCGGGTCGTCCGACGGAGAAGCCTCGGGCTCGGGTGTTGTGTTTGTTGCAAATGAATGGAAAAGAAGTGGGGGTTGGGGGTCTGGGGGTGTCTCCGGTGCGATTTTGCGGGATGGACTCAGCTTGGCTGACTCAACCGGGCCTGGCTGAGGAGCTTTTTCCGTATGAGGTGGGATAGTTGAAATGGGTTGACACAGCCTAACAAACACGTGTTCCTCCAAAAATCTGTGTTGAGATGAGATTTTCTGAGTTGCCCCGGGCTATTAAACACACCCTACATAGGCATGCATGGAGGCCGCTGTGACACATCGTAGCCAGTCAAGTCACTGACAATTCGAGCGTAAAATTAGCTTATAAATCGGACAGCATATGTTGATCCGACGGCAGCCTATAGGGGGCATTGCCATCGGAACCGGCTCCTCTAACGTGCTGAAACAAAGTCACCCAGCTACAGTAGTAAGTTAGTGTAAACTTGTGAAGAAAAGTGTGTATTATGCATTGTGTTTTCAGGTGATTACTGTAGATAATTATTGTAGCATAAAATGTACAAACTTAATTTTTTTACCTCATAATTTTTATGGCAAGTAATGAATGTTAGTATATACCATAGATTTGTAATATACAGATAAATATAAATCAATTTAGACTGGGATCATATGTTTTTGAAGAAGTAAAGTTAGGGAATTGCTCTTCTCTGAGTTCACTTCACCACGTTAGAGGATCTGGTTTCATTGCCATCGGGGCTGACAACAAATCCATACTCTAATATTATTGGGTTTGATTATCGTGGATGAGAGAAGCAATTAAAGTGCATTAAGAAGATAGGAGTATATTTTTTTGTGGACAAAGTTTAGAGCTACATATCCACTTATTTAAGGACGGAGGGAGTATGCGTGTGTGTATGTGTGTATGTATGTATGTATGTATGTATGTATGTATGTATGTATGTATGTATGTACGTACGTACGTACGTACGTACGTACGTATGTATGTATGTATGTATGTATGTATGTATGTATGTACGTATGTAAGAGCATCTCTAACAGAGCCCGTATTTATCGAAACCGAATAAACTGAGTTCAGCCTCCCGAAAAACGAAATGAGAGCGCATTTAGGCACGGCGCAGAACAGAAACCGTAAACGAAAACCGAACTCGCGAAAATTAAACGTCGCGGGAAATCGATTTTCGCGATTGTAGTCGGTTTCATCCGATCAAGCATAATTCATTCATAATTTACAATAATAGTGGCAAAATACATCCGCATTGGACCTACATTACGTAGTACAGACCTAATTTAGACTAGAAATTAAGGTACCCGGTGACTATACTGTCACCGGGGCGTCGGCGGAGGGTTTTTGGTCGCCGGCGGTTGCTTGGCGAGGACGAGCGCCGCTACCTCGATGGCCGCCGCGCCGGAGGTGCTCTCGCAGAGGAGATGCGGTCCGTCGGCGTCGTCGTCATCGTCGCCGCGCGGGGGCAACGACGGCAGCAGCGGGCTGCACGCGCCGGCAGCGGGAGGCGCTTCCGCTTCCCCCTCCGCAGCTGCCTCCGCAGCCGCAGCCGCCTCCGTGCGCGCTTGAAGGCGGCGCGCCATTGGCTCCGGCCACTTGCGGCCGGCCCGCTTCCATGCGGCGTCGGAGCGCGACCGCCTGGCGCGCTCCGACTCCGCCCGTACGCCCGGCGGACGGCGACTTGACCTTCCACCGCCAGATCGGCCACCTCCCCTACCCTCGCGTCTTAGACGCGTCATTTCGGACGGCGGAGTGGTGGCCGTAGCGGCGTCCGAGGGCCCGGGATTGCTCGTCGGAGCGGAGGCAGGCCGCGCGGCGGAGGCGAGAGCGAACCGAACTCCCGCAACCCTTTTAATAGGGGTCGTGCGGGGAGTTTCTCGGGCCCCCGAACTCCGTATTCGGGCCGGCCCACTTTTTCGGTCACTGATCGGCGCCAATTTCGGCCCGAACCCGTAAATCCACCGGAAAAGTTCGGTTCCGGCGGGATTTACGGGCTCTGTTAGAGATACTCTAAGTATGTATGCAGTATGATGTATGTATTACAGTTGGGCATGGGCAGCCCGGCCCGACCCGGCCTGAAAATCCCGGGCCGAGCTGGGTCGGGCTTGCATGTCGAGTCGGGTTTGAGCCAGACTCGGGCTTGCAAAAAATGCGATTTTAGCTTAGTTCAGGCCGGGCCGGGCTTTTCTCTGTTCGGACTGGGTTCGGGCCCGACTTGTAAGCCCGAAGGTCGGGCCGGGCTTGAGCCTGGGAATTTAGCTTCGGGCTTTTTTAGGCCTAGCCCGAAACCCGACCCGGCCCGAGAAATGCCCAGGTGTAGTATGTATGATCAACTATATGCCAACTAATGTATCTACTAGCAACGGAGAGCATGCAAGATCACAAATAACATATGACAAGAATATATAATCGATGACAACATAGCATTCAATATTCATCAGATCCCAGCAAACACAACATGTAGTATTACATAAGGATGATCTTGATCATGTAGGGCAGCTCACAAGATCTAAACATGGGGCACAAATTGGAGAAGACAACCATCTAGCTACTGCTATGTACCCATAGTCCAGGGATGAACTACTCACGCATCACTTTGGTGGCGGGCATGGCGATATAGATGCCTTCGGCGATGCTCTTCCACTCCGGCAGGGTGCCGGAAGAGCTTCAGAACCCTCCCGAGCTAGGGTCTGCAATGGCGGCCGCGTTCGAACTTTTCGTGGATGGAGGCTCGGGTATCCAGGGTTTTTCCGAGATCGTGATTAAATAGGCGGAGGGGCGATGTCGGTGGAGGCCAGGGGGGCCACACCACCCCTAGGCACGAGCTAGGGTCAGGCTGCGCCTAGGGCTGGTCTGGCCGTCCTGCTGCCTCTCTTCGACTCCCCTCCGAACTTTGTCTTCGTTACGGTAAAATATTGACTTCGGCTTTTGTTTCGTCCAATTCCGAGAATATTTCCTGTACAACTTTTATGAAATACAAAACAATATTAAACAGGAAACTGGCACTGTGGCATCTTGTTAATAGGTTAGTGCCAGAAAATGTATAAAAGTGCAACGAAGCATGAACAAAACATATATAAATTGGTGTAAAACAAGCATGGAGCATCAAAAATTATAGATACGTTTGAGACGTACCAGTATTACTTGTCCAGGGAATGCAGAGTAACATGTTCAGTGACTTCACTTTGGCATGAAATACGTAATACGAGGCTGTTACTTTTGTAACAAACAATGAGCCAAATGGAAGTTAAGATGACAAAAGCTATAGAGCAGAAAATGTGAACCAATATGTGCAATCACTTAAAATTGTCCATGAACTAAATAATTGCAGGATGTTACTGTAACAGATAGGAATGAACCAGATAGGAATTATAACGGCATCATTCCTGAACTTGTAGTGAAAGGGAATGAAAATCAATATGTTTCGGGATATAAATTTATAATGAGCAACACTCAGAGGATAGTTAATGCTGGAGCTAAGGATGGACTAGATACATAATATAGTGGGATCACCTGTGAACTTGTAGAAGAGCTGAAGAGGGAATGCAAACCAATATGTTCAGCATGCCATGTGTGAGTGCCATGCAAAGTAAGAGAAGCGAGTTAATTGCAGCTTTTGAAGAACCCGATGGCATACAAAATTATTATCAAAGTAGCTAGTGTGACGATTTTAAATAAATTTGTACTGCAGGATAGCAGAGTGATAGCATGCAGGAACTAATAGTAGTCAGGTACTTTGTTAGCTTACGACGAAGTAGATAGAAATAACAATAGCATCACCTGTAGTACAGGGAATGCAAACCAACATGTTCAGGGAGTACTAAATTGACATGAACATAATAGTAGCAGGCTATATTTTTTGTAACAATGACTGAGCAAGATAGAAGTTATGATTGCTACACATACAGAGCAGAGAATGCAAACCAAAATGTTCAATCGCTTAAAGTTAGCAATGAAGTAGAAAATAGCAAGGTGTTACTGTCATAGCTAGGAATGAACTTAAAGATCTTCAGACAAACAAGCATCTGAACCCAGAACATGACGCTAAAATAAGGGACTTACATTAAGAGAAGTACTTTGTGGGAGTCACTGCAGATCTTCCTGGGGTTGATAGATCCGGTGATGAAGTACACTACATGTGCTACTTGGGGTTGGAGAGACGGTCATTACACTTCATGGTTACTCATCTCATCTGCGAAAACGTAACGGCGCGTCGTTAGCACAAACAGGTTCCCCAAGATTAAACAAGAACTTGCAGGCAGCAATAGAAAAGCGACAGTAGAAGAGTTTAGATAGGTGTGGATCATGCGATGGACGACGGATCCGGCGAAGCGGCTCCGGTGGGGTGGACGATACCACAGCTGAAGCGACTGTGGTAGACTGCTGGATGAGTATATGGTTTCGAGGTTCGGTGGGGATGGTCCGGTCCGGTTGATGCTGGCGTTGATGAAGCGGCTCCGGCAGATAGCCGGATGAGGAGGATCGTGCGGCCTCGGGTAGCCCAGGGAAGTCTGAGGGATGTTTCAGTGCGGTGGTCGTGGAGGTGGGAGAGAGAGGGACTTGAGAAGTTCCGGTGGGTGGTATCAGAGGAGAGACTGAGGGAAATGAATTTTTTCGGAGGGTTTCCTGGGCTAGAGAGGTGGTGATCGAAAAAATGACGGGCATACCCCCACCAACCGACTTATACATGGACATTGATGTCATTATTACGAGGGTAGAATGAGAATTTGGAAGCATGTGAAACATTTGTATTTACTGGGTGAGAAGTTTACCGCAGGAATGAGATAATGAATTTGGCTAAGGACCAACTATAATAACAATAAATTGTACGGCCATACTAGTACCTCTGTTCAAGGCCGAGTTACACATCAAATCATCATCACGTTGAATATCGATTACAATGATCATGATCTATCTTCAAAATCCCATTAAAAACGCGTCTGAAATATTTCAGGATTGGCGGGACATTTCGTCGACCGACTGAAATTTGATTTTGATTTTGATTTTGACTATGGTCCAAGTAATATAATACTAATTTTTTTTTGGAGGTGGACGGAGGGGAAAACCCCACCGTTTGTTATTTATTCCCGAAAATAGCCAATTAGACGGTTCAAGTACATCAAGAGAAATATAATACTAATAAAAAATGGAAGACCATGCGAAGTAGCTCTGCTCAGGCATTTATGGCAAGAGGTCACATCAAGCCATCATCACAAACAAAATCAGTTACTCCCATGTCCTCTGAACTACAATTCAAAAATGCCTCTGAAATATTTCGGACTTAATTGGCTAGTGGTTTTGCAGCTCGACTGATTTTGATTTTGAGTGTGGCTACAGTTGAAGCAATAATCTATCTATATCTATATCTATCCATCTATCCACTATATAAACAAATCTCAGTTTTTGAAATCAGATAAGCCATCACCATGATGCACAAGCAATTATTGGTCGTTGGATTTTGTCACATCAGTTCTCCAACGCTTGATCCAACGGCAAAGTTCCTTGGATTCGCTCGGAAACTACGCGCGCCAAACGAGTTTGATGGAGATGTTTATAGAGTTCTCACGGACGTGCACTGGCGATACATTGAATGCAAATCTTGCAAGGTCAAAAAAAAATGCAAATCTTGCAGGATTGTATGTGGTTGCTATGAGCTGAAGTACACCATGAAACCATGAGCATACATGTAGATGGGAATCCCATGTAGATGATCTAAAGAACGACCCACCGCATCTTTCACAAATCCATCTACATGACATGATAAACTGTAATTAAGAAGCAACCACTTAACAATCATTTCCCAAAATCTAACGGGTTCGACAATAAGCTAGTAATTCTCTATTATATATAAATACCCAAAAAATAAATTAGCAAGTAAGAAAGGAATGTCAATGCCACTAGGACTTACAAAAAAGGGAATTAGCACTTCGTAATCTCTTTGTTTTAACACATACCTTCTGCTAGTAATAGAAAAAATGGTAGACCGGCATAGTGCGTCTACTCATGAATCCAGGGCCTAGGGTCACATCAAGTCATAATCAGAACCAAAATCGGTTCCCATGTTCTCCAATTCAAAACGCGTACAAAATATTTCAGTGTGTGAAATAATTGTATTCGATAGGCAGGAGGTAATGCTACAATGTTGAGATTTTGAATTTGACTGTTGTTAAGGTAATAATTATATGGAGTCAAAATTTGGTAGACTACAGAAGTATCTCTGTTTACAACTCGCCTCTACACAAGCAGCTACATCTGTTGAGTTGTAGCACAACACAAAGGAGAAGCCACGGTTCCATTCATTGCACTCAATACAGCGATGAATGAACCAGACCAGTTGACAAGCTTCTAGACCTAGGCTATATGTTGAAAGCTGAAAATCAATGGATCACACAAAATCATCAGTGTCAAGCTTCATGCACTAGCCAACGCAACAAAAAGTCCAAACTGACGAAAAGGACTAGACCGGGAGAAGAGAAGATAAGGTTTGCGAAAGCCAGGACTCGAACTTGAGACTCTCATACCATGTCAAGATTCATGCATAAGCCAACACAACCAGAAGTTCGAACTGATGGAAAGGGCTAGGAAAACCACTTATACATATTAACAATCAGCAGGGTTCCCGACTTCCCGTTAAAAAAAATATAACCAGCAGGGTTATCACTGCATCGAGTTCATTCATGTTGAGATGTATGATGTCTACGCACGCTTCTATTCCTGTAGACAGTGTTGGGCCTCCAAGAGCAGAGGTTTGTAGAACAGCAGCAAGTTTCCCTTAAGTGAATCACCCAAGGTTTATCGAACTCAGGGAGGTAGAGGTCAAAGATATTCCTCTCAAGCAACCCTGCAATTACGATACAAGAAGTCTCTTGTGTCCCCAACACACCTAATACACTTGTCAGATGTATAGGTGCACTAGTTCGGCGAAGAGATAGTAAAATGCAAGTGATATGGATGAATAGGAGTGGTAATAACAATCTGAAATAAATATGGCAGCAAGTAAACATGCAGTAGAACAATAAGTAAGCGGTGTTTGCAGTATTGGAAACAAGGCCTAGGGATCCTACTTTCACTAGTGGACACTCTCAACATTGATCACATAATAAATAAATAACTTCTCCTCACTTGTGCTACATATACTCTTGTTTGATAACAAACACCATTCATTGTGTAAGGCTACAAGAGCTCCCTGCCGGAGATAACAAGCGCCACAACATTCGGTGTTCATATTTAAGTAATCCTTTAGAGCATAATAGATCATTGCAATTATACCAAGTACTAACATAGCATGCACACTGTCACCATCACACTATGAAAGGAGGAATAGATTGCATCAATAATATCATAGTAATAGTTAACTCCATAATCTACAAGAGATTACAATCATAACCTACAAGAACTACATGATGCACACACCGTCACCTTTACATCATGAAGGAGAATAAACTACTTTTAATAACATCACTAGAGTAGCACATAGATTAATAGTGGTACAAAGCTTATCATATGGATCTCAATTATGCAAGGCAATTCATGAGATCATTGTATTAAAATATGAGAGAGAGATTAACCAGATAGCTACTGCCGGTAGAGCCCTCAGCCTCGAGGAAGAACTACTCCTCCTCATCATAGGAGACAACAGCGTTGGCGATGAAGATAGCGGTGATGTCGATGGAGATGCCTTCCCGGGGCACTTCCCCATCCCGGCCGTGCCGAACAGAGACTTCGTCCCCCGAACCTTGGCTTCGCGAGCTGCTGCGTAACTTTTCTCGTCCCGTGGCTTATTCTCCTAGGGTTTTCGACGGAGGTTTTATATAGGCGAAGAGGCGTCGGAGGAGTCCTGGTGCAGCCACACCAGGGGCGCCCCTGGCCGCGCCGCCTTGTGGGGTGGGGCCCCCTGGACTCCCCTCTGGCCTTCTGCTCGAAGCTTCCTTGGGAAAATAAGATATCACAAGCATTTTGCCCACCCGAGAATATTTCTTTTGTAGGATTTTTGAAAACCAAAAACAGCACAAACAGGAACTGGCTCTTCGCATCTCGTTAATAGGTTAGTTCCGAAAATGCACAAAAACGATATAAAGTGTATGAATAAAACATGTAGGTATTGTCATAAAACTAGCATGGAACATAAAAATTATAGATACGTTGGAGACGTATCAAGCATCCCCAAGCTTAGTTCCTACTCGCCCTCTCGAGTAGGTAAACGATAACAAGGATAATTTCTTAAGTGACATGCTACCAACATGACCTTGATCAATACTATTGTAAAGCATATGAGATGAATGAAGTGATTCAAAGCAATGGTAAAGATAATGATTAAACAACTGATCATATAGCAAAGACTTTTCATGAATAGTACTTTCAAGACAAGCATCAATAAGACTTGCATAGGAGTTAACTCATAAAGCAATAGATTCAAAGTAGAAGGCATTGAAGCAACACAAAGGATGATTGTCAACATAGAGTAATATAACAAGTGCAATAAGTAATCATGTAAGAATCAATGCACATAAAGCAATATAACAAGTAATATAAACATGTAAGAATCAATGCACAATGTTGACAAGTGTCTGCTTCTAAGATAGAAAGAAGTAGGTAAACCGACTCAACATAAAGTAAAAGAATGGCCCTTCGCAGAGGGAAGCATGGATTACTATTTTTGTGCTAGAGCTTTTCATTTTGAAAAACAAGAAACAATTTTGTCAACGGTAGTAATAAATCATATGTGTTATGTATAAGACATCTTATAAGTCGCAAGCCTCATGCATAGAATACCAATAGTGCTCGCACCTTGTCCTAATTAGCTTGGATTAACACAGATTATCATTGCATAACATATGTTTCAACCAAGTGTCACAAAGGGGTACCTCTATGCCACTGCATAAAGGTCCAAGGAGATAGATCGCATTTGACGTTTTTGATAGATCTCAACTTAGGACATCCATACTGGGACAACATAGACAACAGATAATGGACTCCTCTTTAATGCATAAGCATTCAACAACAGATAAAATTCTCATAAGAGATTGAGGATTGATGTCCAAACCGAAACTTCCACCATGATTCATGGTTTTAGTTAGCGGTCACCCAATGTTCTTCTCTAACAATATGCATACTCAAACCATTTGATTATGAAAATCGCCCCTTACTTCAGATAAGACGAACATGCATAGCAACTCACATGATATTCAACAGCAAAGAAGCTGATGGCGTCCCTAGAAACGTGGTTAATCAACAAGCAACTTATAAGAAATAAGATACATAAGCTACATATCCTTTACCACAATAGTTTTTAAGCCTATTTTCCCATGAGCTATATATTGTAAAGGCAAAGGATAGAATTTTAAAGGTAGCACTCCAGTAATGTACTTTGGAATGCAAGAGAAATACCATGTAGTAGGTAGGTATGTAGATATTAAATGGCATGTTTTTGGCTCAAGGATTTGGTTGCACCGAGAACTAATCCCTCTCAATACAAGGCTTAGGCTAGTAAGGTTGTTGAAGCAAACTCAAGTATAAACCGGTACAAATAAAAACTTACATAAGAACATATTGCAAGCATTATAAGACTTTACACCGCTTTCCTTGTTGTTCAAACACCTTAACCGTAAAATATCTAGACTTAGAGAGACCAATCATGCAACCAAATTTTAACAAGCTCTATGTAGTTCTTCATTAATAGGTAAAGTACATGATGCAAGAGCTTAAACATGATTCTTATTGGAGCACAACAATTGCCAAGTATCAAATTATTCAAGACATTATACCAATTACCACATGAAGCATTTCCTGTTTCCAACCAAATAGCAATTAACGAAGCGATCAACTTTCGCCATGAAAAGTAAAACTAAGAACACCAGTGTTCATATGAAAAAGCGGAGCGTGTCTCTCTCTCACACAAGCATGAATTTATTCAGAGAATGAAAATAACAAAACGAAAATAAAAGCACACGACACTCCAAGTAAAGTACATAAGATGACGGAATAAAAATATAGTTTCAACAGAGGTGACCCGATAAGTTGTCGATGAAGAAGGATGCCTTGGGTATCCCCAAGCTTAGACGCTGAGTCTTTTGAAATATGCAAGGATGAACCACGGGGCATCCCCAAGCTTAGACTTTTCACTCTTCTTGATCATATTAAACATCCTCCTCTCTTGACCCTTGAAAATCCTCCACACCAAACTTAAAACAAACTCATTAGAGGTTAGTGCATAATCAAAAATTCACATGTTCAGAGGTAACACAATCATTCTTAACACTTCTGAACATTGCCCAAAGCTAACTGAAAGTTAATGGAGTAAAGAAATCCATCAAACATAGCAAAACAGGCAATGCGAAATAAAAGGCAGAATCTGTCAAACAGAACAGTCCGTAAAGACGAATTTTTCTTGGGGGCACTTAACTTGCTCAGATGTGAAAATGCTCAAATTGAATGAAAGTTGCGTATTTTAAATCTGAGGATCACGCACGTAAATTGGCAGATTTTTCTAAATTTTCTACAGCAGGGGCTGCTCAATTTCGTGACAGCAAGAAAATCTGTTTCTGCGCAGTAATCCAAATCTAGTATCAACCTTACTATCAAAGACTTTACTTGGCACAACAATGCAATAAAGTAAAAATAAGGAGAGGTTGCTACAGTAGTAACAACTTCCAAGACGCAACAAAACAGTAGTAAAATAAAATCATGGGTTATCTCCCAAGAAGTGCTTTCTTTATAGTCATTAAGATGAGCTCAGTAATTTTAATGATGCTCGCGCAAGAAATAAGAGTTGAAGCAAAAGAGAGCATAAAGAAGCAAATACGAAACACTTTTAAGTCTAACCCATTTCCTATGAAAAGGAATCTTGTAAATAAACAAGTCATGTAAGCATAATGCAACAAGCATAGAAAAGCAACACAAGCGCAACTTCAAGATTCTCAACATAAAGAGGGGAAACTTAATATTATTAAGATGCATATAACCATATTTCCCTCTCTCACAATAACTTTCAGTAGCATCATGAACAAACTCAACAATATAACTATCACATGAAACATTCTTATCATGAGCTACATGCATAAAATTTACTCTCCACAAGCATAATCAATTTTATTAGTAAATAGTGGGAGTAAAACTACCATAACCATCGCTGTAATCATCATAAATTGCAGGCATGGTATAATCATAATAACCATCTTCATAGTAGGTGGCACCAAAATACCACTATCATTATAATCATCATAAATAGGAGGTAAAGTATCATCAACGTAAATTTTCCCAAAACTTGGGGGACTAAAAATATCATGCTCATCAAAACTAGCTTCCCCAAGCTTAGAATTTTCCATACCATTAGCAACACAATGGTGTTCAAAGCATTCATACTAATAATATTCCCATTAGCATGCATATAAAGTTCCACGGGTTTTTTTAATTCTCTCTTCAAACACCTCATGTCCTAATTCAAGATAAAGTTCATAAAGATCTCTCATTTTGTTGTTGTTTTCCATTAAGCCTAACTAGTGAAAACAAGAAACAAAAAGATATAATTGCAGGATCTAAAGGAAGCATCTTCTGTTACTCACACACTGGCAACAGTGCTAGGAAATAGCTTAGTATAGTCGGAGGATGTGAATACCATTCTTTACCTCCCCGGCAACGGCGCCTTAAAAATAGTTTGATGTCTACGCACGCTTCTATTCCTGTAGACAGTGTTGGGCCTCCATGAGCAGAAGTTTGTAGAACAAGATAAAGTTTCCCTTAAGTGAATCACCCAAGGCTCATCGAGACGGAGGTAGAGGTCAAACATATTCCTCTTAAGCAACCCTGCAATTACGATACAAGAAGTCTCTTTTGAGTCCCTAACACACCTAATACACTTGTCGTATGTATAGGTGCACTAGTTCCACGAAGAGATATTAAACGCAGGTGGTATAGATGAATATGAGTGGTAATAACAATCTGAAATAAATACTACAAAGCAAAGAAACACAGTTATAACGTTAAGATGCAGAGGGATATTAATCCATACCAATCCTGTGATCCTACTTTCACTAAATGACACTCTCAACATTGATCACATAATAAATAAATAACTTCTCCTCACTTGTGCTATACTCTTGTTTGATAACAAACACCATTCATTGTGTAGGGCTACAAGAGCTCCCTCAAGCTTTAGTTAACAAGCGCCACAACATTCGGGATTCATATTTAAGTAACCTTTAGAGCATAATAGATCATTGCAATTTAGACCGAGAACTAACATAGCATACACACCGTCACCAATAGCTATGAAAGCGCCACACCCGCATGTCATCCTCTATGTACAATCAAGTTTCTTTGCTTGAATTATTTTTGGCTCCTCATATTTGGTAACTTGCCTTTTCTTTCGATCTCATGCTGACTTTGAAACGTTGATGACCCCTCGCAGTTCATGGGACCCGCATGTCATCCTCTACGTGCTATAAAAGTTTATTTTCTTGGGTTTTTTTTCACCCTCTGATTTTTGGCTATTTCCTTTTTCTTTGATCCCCTATGTCGCCTTGGAAACATTGAGGACGCTGACTCATGTGACCCGCATGTCATCCCTTATGTACAATCAACTTTCTTTTCTTTTGATCTCAAGCCGATTTGAAACGTTGGGACCGCGTCAGCACTGGGGACCCGCATGTCATCCTCTATGTACACAAAACTTTCTTTTCTTGGATTATCTTTGGCTCCCGATATTTTGTCACTTGCCTTTTTTCTTTCGATCTCATGCCGCCTTGAAACGTTGAGGATGTGCTAAATGGCCCGCATGTCATCCTCTCTATGAACACAAGTTTTCTGAATTATATTTATATAGAAAGCATTGTCTTTTCTTTTTGATCTCCGCCCCTTTGAAACGATGAGGACGTTGTTGGCAGGTCAGTCCACATGTCATCCTCTGGGAACAATAAAAGTTTCCTTTGATGGATTTATTTTGAACCCCAAATTAATTTCGGGATATTTCCTTTTTCCTTTGATCCCCGCCGCCTTGGACCGTTGAGGATGCTGATGCCATGGGTCCCGCATGTCATCCCGAACGGTAAATGCTTCTTTTCTTGGATTTTGTTGACCAAATGATTTTTATTTATTTTTCTCTCGATCTCCCAGCTTCCTTTAAAACGTTCGTATGCCTCACACAGCTCACAGTCCCACATGTCAACCTCTATGAACAATAAACGATGAGGATGCTGCTGCCTCATGTGGTCCCGTATGTCATCCTCTCGTAACGAAAATGTTTCTTTTCTTGGATTTTTTACCAAATGAATTTTTGGTTTATTTTTCTTTCCATCCCCCGCCGCCTTTAAAACGTTGACGA